>JAJHZJ010000144.1:183467-889625 GCA_023548195.1 Bettongia penicillata ogilbyi
CCCTGCTTATGCCAAATGTGAAGAGAGTAAGCTGTGCTTATTACCTCTCACCTCCTCCCTTTTCTCCTCAGTGAAAAAAGCTTTTTCTTGCCTCTTTTGAGAGAGAATTTGTCCCATTCCATTTCTCACTTTCTCTTCCCAACATATTCCTCTCTCACCCCTTACTTTTGTTTCTTTCAGATATTATCCCTTCTTATTCAACTCACCCTGTGCTCTCCACCTTCATATATAAACACACACACACACACATATGTGTGTGTGTATGTGTATGTATAATCCCTCCAACTACCCAAATACTGAGAAAAGTCTCAAGAGTTGTAAGTATGAGGAATGTACAGAGTTCAGTTTTAGAAAGTCCCTTATGATTTCTCTTTCCTTTCTTACCTTTTCATGCTTCTGTTGATTCTTGTGTTTGAAAGTCAAATTTTCTATTCAATTCTGGTCTTTTCATCAAGAATGCTTGAAAATCCTCTATTTCATTCAATGACCATATTTTCCCCTGAAGCATTATACTCAGTTTTGCTTTGCAAGTGAGTCTCAGTTTTAATCCTAGTTCCTTTGATTTCTGGAATATCATATTCCAAGCCCTTTGATACCTTAAGGTAGAAGCTGCTAGATCCTGTGTTATCCTGATTGTGTTTCTACAATACTCAAATTGTTTCTTTCTAGCTGCTTGCAATATTTTCTCCTTGACCTGAGAACTCTGGAATTTGGCTACAATGTTCCTAGGAGTTTCTCTTTTTGAATCTCTTTCAGGAGGTGATTGGTGGCTTCTTTCATTATTTATTTTGTCTTCTGGTTTTAGAATATCAGGGCAGTTTTCCTTGATAACTTCATGAAAGATGACATCCAGGTTCATTTTTTGATCATGGCTTTCAGGTAGTCCTGTAATTTTAATTTTCTCTCCTATTTTCCAGATCAGTTGTTTCTCCAATGAGATGCAGATTATCTTCTATTTTTTCTTCTTTTTTTCATTCTGTTGTTATTTTTTGTTTTTATTTTTTGTAATTTCTTGGTTTCTCATAAAGTCATTAGTTTGTATCTGCTCCATTGTAATTTTTAAAGAACTGTTTTCTTCAGTGAGCTTTTGAATCTCTTTTTCCATTTGGATAATTCTGCTTTTTAAAGCATTCTTCTCTTCTTTGGCTTTTGGGACCTCAAATTGAGGTAGGCTATTTTTTAAAGGTGTTATTTTCTTCAGCATTTTTGAGGTCTTCTTTAGCAAATTGTTGGCTCAATTTTCATGCTTTTCTTGCATCCCTCTCATTTCTCTTCCCAATTTTTCCTCCACCTCTCTTACTTGATTTTCAAAATCCTTTTTGAGTTCCCCCATGGCCTGAGACCATTGCTTATTTATTTTGGAGGTTTTGGATGCAGAAGCCTTGACTTCCTCTGATGGTAAGCATATTTTTTCCTCATCTGAAAGGATGGAAGGTCAAATCTGTTCACCAAGAAATTTCCTATCATCTTATTTTTTCCCTTTTTTGGGCATTTTCTAAGCCGGAAACTTGACTTTTGAGTCCTTTGTCAAGAGGACGGTGGTATACTCTGGGTACCTGTAAATTCTAAGTTCCTCCAAGGTGCACAATGAAGGGGGAGGAGTTTACTCATCTCCTGACCTGCACACTCGTCTGGGAGCAACCAAAAACTTTTCTGCCTGGGATTTGGGAGGAGAATTCCCTCTCCACAATCACCTCTAACTCCACCATACCAGCACTCTTCCTCACCTCAGGGCTGCTCTCAGACCTGAGATTCAGATCAGCTGGTCAATTCCCTAAGGGGCTTTAGTTCAAGGGCTCCACAAATAGATGTTGCTGCTGCCACTGCCACCTCTGCTGCTGCAGCAGCTGTCACTACCTGGGGCTGGGGCTAGGGGAGGACCATGCTTCCTTGTCACTCAGGTGAAAATGCTTTCTCACTGAGCTTTGGAGATGCCTTTGTCATTTGTGGGTTGAGGGATCTAAGAACTGCTGCTCTGGGAATTCTACCCCAAGGCCTGTTGTGGTCCTGTTCCTCCCTGTGCTGCATGGCCAAGGCTATGCTATGCTCTCTTCCATGCCCTGTGTGATAGACCTTTCCTGTTTGCCTTTCAGCTACCTTGGACTGGAAATCTCTTTCACTCTGTTGTTCTGTGGCTTCTGCTGCTCTAATTGTTGAGAGTCAGTTTTTACAGATATTTTTTGGGCTGTGAGGGAAGAGCTAGAGTATGTGTGTCTTTCTACTCCACCATATTTGCTCTACCCCTCAGTGACAGCATTTCTTAAGAAAATATTATTAAATGGATTGACATTATACCTCTTTTCCTTTTTGAAATCAGTAAAATACATGCATGTATATTCTTCTTACCTTTAACCAAATGTATAATGGTAATAATAGCTAACATTAAAGTTGTACTCACTATGAGCCAGACATGATGCTAAGTGCCATACCATTATATCATTTAAGCCTCACAATAACCCTGAGGTAATAGTAAAACTAATAGTTATCATGAATAATGACAATAGAGTGCTTACTGTATAGAGATACTGTGCTAAATGCTTTTCAATTATTCTCATTTAATCCTCAAAATAAACTTGGGAAGTAGGCATTGTTCCCATTTTACAGATATGGAAAATGAGCTAAACAGAGATTAAGTGACTTTGTTGGGGTTATACAGCTAGCAAGTCTCTATATGAACTCAGGGTTCCTAACTCCAGGCTTGAAACTCTATCTGCTTTGCCTTCTAAGTAGTATATGTTGAAATTATTTTAATTTGACAAATTCTCTGTCTCTGTATTCTCTGTCTCTTCTTTGTTTGTCTATCCATTTCTCTGTCTCTGCTTCTTTCTCTGTCTCTCTTTTTCTGTTAGTGTATATTTCTCTATCTCTTTCTCTGTATTGTTTTACTGACTTTTCTTCCTCTGTTTTCAAGTTTCAAAAATTGTTGCATTTTTCCTATGTATGTTTTGTATATATGTTTGTTTGACTGTTTTGTCTTGAATCACTGACAGTTCAATTAGAACTGAAGATATCCATTATAATCTGCTAAGAAAAGAGTGCAAAGTAACCTTTTTAAGTCCCTAGTTTTTGTATGGTATTTGTATGTTTTTTTGCTATAGTGTTGCCATGAACTTATTACCACTACATCCTTGTTTAAAAAAATAATAATTAGAAATTGACACTAGACCCATGTATAAAGGTAAGTAACATTTATTTAATGGAGACATTCAAAGGGTAATTGATGTTTTTGAATCTGTTCTAAATTTTTCCAAGGTGAAATTTGGTCATTCCTCTTAGTAGACTCAGATTTTTATAGCAGAAAGGGTGATTTTTGTTTCTGCCTTCAGGGCATCATTGTAAATTTTTTTGAATGTGCCTCAGCTGGAATTTGCGCATTTTGCCAATTAAATGACAGTTTTCTGCTGGCAAAAACCACATTTCATGTTTGAAACAGAATTTTGGAAAAGAATATATTTTAAAAACCAAACAAAACACCATCAACTCTTCACTGTTTGGATTTAAAGTGTTGGGTTGGTTTATGTGTGTGTGTGTGTGTGTGTGTGTGTGTGTGTGTGTGTGTGTGTGTATGTGTGTGTGTGTTGCTCCTCTTTAGCTGTTGCTCTCCAAGGCCTTGTAATTTACTCAGGAAAACCAACTGCAATGTGAGTCTCATTGTGTGAAATGGCTTCCCAGGATGCCACACATTTTCCACTTATAGCAGAGTTTGACTTAATAAGCAACATCACATTGCATTAAAGCGAAGTGTGCTGAGCATGTTACAACCATACCTAATCTGTATTCTAGGCTATGTTAGAACATCAGTTTCAAAGACACAACTGAAAATGTAGTTTTGTTGGAAGTCTTGTGAGTTCATCTGTGGTTCCACATATTTACCTAAACATCAAGGATATAGTTCTGCATTATAGATGAGTCTAGATATGGACCCATCTCTTTTCCAGCATATTCCTTCTTTTTTCTAAGTTTAATAATAATATGATCATTGGATTTAAAGTTGTGAGAAGTTTTTAGTGATCATCTCAGCTCACTGTCCCCTTTCTCACTATGGACATTTCATCTTTATTTCCTTAATTTCCTTAAGAAGAATGTCACACAAGTCATAAATTGCAATTGCAGAGTGGTAATTTGAACCCAGTTGTTCTGATTTAAGTCCAGATTCCTTTCCATTGCATCCATTATATTCTCCCTTTCCTTTGGAAGCAGCTACTTTTTTGTTAAACAAAAATGTCTCACATAGTTTCTTTTTTTAATAGGAAGAACATCATTTCTTAAAAGCTAAAGAAATCATTGAATTGTCACTTTACTTGGACGTTAATAGTACATATAAGATCTACTGAGCTCTTTTCATATGCTATCTCACTGAACTCTCAATACCGCCCTGTGAGATAGGTGCAATTATTATTCCTATTTGAAAGATGAAGAAATTGGGGTGAAGAGATATTAAATGACTTGAGAGGGTCACATGATTAATAAATGTTTGGAGCAGTATTTGAACGTATGCCTTACTAAGCCTAAAATTTTATCCTCTCCTCCATGCTACATCCTAACCATTCTGACCTCACTTTCCTCACTTGAAAACCGGGTTGATAGGGATATATGATTTCTTAAAGCTTTTCAGTTGTAGGAGTCTATAATTTTGTTTATAAGTCTGCTATTCAAATAACAAGGTTTTAATTCTAATTCTATTTGTTTTAAATAAAAGGCTTCCTCCAAAAATTGCAGCAAAAACTTTCCCCAAAATATAGTATTATATTTTTGGTCTTAAAGCTGGATAGCATCATGTTTTGTTTTCTAATGTTTTTTTTCTCCTCTCCACAACTGAGCATCAAGATAGGCAGAAGAGAGAGAAGCTTCCCTAAGAGGACATAGAGATTAAATTAAGTTTTCCCTTAAATTGCAACATCAATCTTTTTCTTTTATTTTTAACAAATAGAATCTATTGACCATTAAAAAATAAAGATTTTCTTAAGTCAATAAATCTTTTGAGGCCTACAAATGCAACACACATATTTATAGTCTTATCTCTTTTGATGCCCCACAAAAGTGTCTTTTATTTGGGTGTGTCATTAATGGAATTACAATTATAAAAATCAATAATGACCATCAGAATATCTACAAAAGTAATAAGCCACTTATTTCATAGACTTTAATGAAAGAACAGACCAAATACCCCTTTGTCCATGACTGTCTCTGTGTGTTATGTTGATTTAGCAGCAATGAACACATTGGCCTTGAACACCTTAGCTGTTCAATTGCATTTTTTTGCTTTATTAGCTGTATTTTTGTGGAAAGGGAATGAAACTAAAGGACTTCTAAATAGCAAAAATTATATAGAAACTTAGCCTTTGGGGGGGAAATTCCTTATTAGGATACCACATGAAATGGGTTCCTTGATGACCTTCCCTCCCAAACAGGAAGTTCAGAAGTGATTGAGGGAGATTAGTTTAGAGCCTTAATCATAATAAATACATTAGGGAGCATAAAAATGGAAATCTCTGAGTCTTGCTTTTTTTGACTTCATTTTAGGCTTCCAAGATTAACAAGGAATGGGGAAACTGATAGCTAAATTTTCTCATCTTAAAAGGCTCATTTGCAAAAAGACAAAGTAAATGGAAGAAAAATAATTTATGCAGGGAGCTGCTAATCCAGCTGTTTTGCTTCTGGGCTTAATTGGATTTACCTAGAATTGATATTTGGTGTCAGCATGTGTTATATCATCAGGTGCAAGCCATAGTTACCAAACATAAAGGAGCCGGATGTTGAAAATGTGAACTCCCAGATAAAGAAAAATACTTAAACCAGAGACAAAATACTTATTTATTTGATTAAAGCTTAGCATAATCACTTCCTAGTCATGTGTGTTATCAACTAAATATACTTGCCTGATACTATCTTCTCTATATTTTTCTTCTCTTCATTTTCTTATTATCATAGAGGTAGAGAGGAAAACCAGAGCCCAGTAGAAAGGGAGCAGGAAATGACTATTCATCTCTTGTTCTGCATTGCAGGCAACTGCGGTGACTATAAAAAGGTATCTAATGGCAGGTAGGTGACATCTACCTTCCAAAGGTAGGGGATATAACATTATATGGTCTTTGTCATTTCAGTTGGAAAATAAACCAAGTCAGTTCACAGTGGTGGAGGGGAGGGGAGAGAAAGAGGTCAGTGGGAGAGAAGGAAGTACATACTCTTTCCATATTGCATAGATTTAGTGCATATCCATGTGGGAGCCAAGGCTCAGTGCCTCTAATTTTATTCTATTTAACCAACACACATTTTGAGGTTAGCAGCAGAAGTTGCAAAGTTTAATTTGACATGATCCTTTCCCACATTAGACTTAGAGTCTAAGGATCTGGGGAATCCTTTTACATCCTACTAAGGGAGAGAGTGCAATATCTGGAATTTAAAGACATGGGTCTTAACTTTGGCTCTCTCCTTTACTCACTAAGTGACCTTGAAATAATTTCAGCATTCTGAGACCGTTTCCTAATCAGCAAAATTAAGCCGTTAGATCCCATGTTGTCTAGGATCTCTTCCAAAATTAATGTCTATGATATTAAGAATTCAAGTCACCACTTAGAGATTCTTAAAGGGACATCACTTTGTTCTTTTGATAATTACCATATTTGTCTTTCTTTAAAATTTTATCTTGTTCTGTATCTTTTCAATAAAAATAATTAAAAGTTTTCCAAAATCTCCAGTTTGGTAGGTCCTAAGGATTAGTGTTATATAATTGTGAGATTGATATGTTCCAAATCTAACAAAACTGCCACAAAAAAGTAATTGTTCATTTTTTTGGTGGGTCCATCTGTACACCTTCATGGATGATGCTCTTGGCATTTCTTGTCAGGGTCTCTTAAAATAATTATAAATGAGACAACTGTTTCTGAGTTATTTGAAATAAGCTGATTCAGGTTTAAAATGTCAACTGAGAAGACACTAAATTACTTTAATTAAATGCAGATATCATCACTTCAAAGTAAAAAAAAAATCCATTACTATGTCAGAGATGGCAAATTCAAAGTCCCCGAAAGTCTAGACTACAACAATTCAGGCACTAAAAACACAAAAACTAAATTCACCAAACTTCCTTTAGCTCCATTCCCCATTCAGAATATATGCAGATCTGCTCCTCCTGAAAGGTATTTGTCCCTAAAGCCATATTATACAATTCTGGGCTGCCTAGGACTGCCAACATAAGAAGTGCCTTCAAATAAGTTTTTCAAGAAAAAAAAAATTGCCTGTAAAGATCTAAGGAACAAGAAACATTGAGATGCAAGGTTTTGTTAAAAAAAAAAAAAAGGGACCCCATAACACAATCCTTGAAGGAGTGGAGAAAGTCTACAATATATTTTTATTTTAACAATTTATTTTGGCCAAATAGGTGTTATGGTCAGATGCTTCTATTAGATAGCAAAGTAAAATGGTTCTCAGTGTTCCCTAATTTTGACATCCTTGGGCAAACTCTAGATTATTTATAGTTCTTTTGTCCCTTTCCTTCGTATATACATTTTGAACTTACTCCCAACCCCATGCCCTTTCTTACATAAGGAGTGGGAAAGGTCTTGTATGGATATTGACCTTTTCCAAAACTCCTTCTGAAGGAAAGGAAGTTGGAGGGATGGAAATTGTAACTTCAGAAATAAGATTAATGCATAGGTTAATTCATGTTTAAAGAGCCTTATTGATGAAATATCCTTCAGAATGAAGATGGACCAAGAGGAAGGAGCTGCTGAAAGACATTTTGAACACCATACTTAGATTCTATATGTGACTTATTTTGAGGCAATAGAGGACAGGGGCTCCCAAAGCAGGCAGGATCCATTGTTGAAGGTCTCCTCATAAATCCCCTGAGCGAACTGAGCCCTGTGCTACTGCTCTGCCCCAACCTGAGCACCTGAATTTAATCTCACACTGAATAAAAGCCCCACATCCACTGAAAGCCCTGAGACTGGGGAGCAGCATTTGATTCTCAGCCCCCAAGCACTAGCTGGGCAGATCTGGAGGCAAGGTGGGGTGGAGAGGAATCTCAGAAGTCAAGTAACTGTCTGGGAAAATGCCCAGAAATGGGAAAAAATAAACAAGACCATAGAAGATTACTTTCTGGGTGAACAGATATCTCCTCCCATCCTTTCTGATGAGGAAGAACAATGTTTACTATCAGGGAAAGACATAGAAGTCAAGATTTCTGTATCCCAAACATCCAAAATAAATATTCAATGGGCTCAGGCCATGGAAGAGCTCAAAAAGGATTTTGAAAATCAAGTTAGACAGGTAGAGGAAAAACTGGGAAGAGAAATGAGAGAGATGCAAGAAAAGCATGAAAAGCAGGTGAACACCATGCTAAAGGAGAACAAAAAAATGCTGAAGAAAATAACACCTTGAAAAATAGGCTCACTCAATTGGCAAAAGAGGTTCAAAAAGCCAATGAGGAGAAGAATGCTTTCAAAAGCAGAATTAGCCAAATGGAAAAAGAGGTTCAAAAGCTCACTGAATAAAATAGTTCTCTCAAGATTAGAATGGAACAGATGGAGCCTAATGACTTTCTGAGAAACCAAGAAATCACCAAACAAAACCAAAAGAATGAAAAAATGGAAGAGAATGTGAAATATCTCATGGGAAAAACAACTGACCTGGAAAATAGATCCAGGAGAGACAATTTAAAAATTCTGGGATTACCTGAAAGCCATGATCAAAAAAAGAGCCCAGACATCATCTTTCATGAAATTATCAAGGAAAACTGCCCTGACATTCTAGAACCAGAGGGCAAAATAAGTGTTGAAGGAATCCATTGAATTACTGCCTGAAAGAGATGCAAAAAGAGAAACTCCTGGGAACATTGTGGCCAAATTCCAGAGTTCCCTGGTCAAGGAGAAAATCTTGCAAGCAGCTAGAAAGAAACAATTCCAGTATTGTGGAAATACAATCAGGATAACACAAGATCTAGCAGCTTCTACATTAAGGGATTGAAGGGCATGGAATATGATATTCCAGAAGTCAAAGGAACTAAGACTAAAACCAAGGATCACCTACCCAGCAAATCGAGTATAATACTCTAAGGGAAAAACTGGTCTTTCAATGAAATAGAAGACTCTCAAGCATTCTTGATGAAAAGACCAGAGCTGAAAAGAAAATATGACTTTCAAACACAAGAATAAAGAGAAGCATGAAAAACTAAACAGCAAAGAGAAGTCATAAGGGACTTACTAAAGTTGAACTGTTTACATTCCTAAATGCAAAGACAATATTTGTAACTCTTGAAACTTTTCAGTATCTGAGTAGTTGGTGGGATTACACATGCACATGCCCACGCGCACACACACACACACACACACACACACACACATACACACACACACACACAGAGTGCAGAGTGAATTGAATAGAATGGGATCATATCTTTAAAAAAATTAAGGTAAATGGTGAGAGAGAAATATATTGGGAGGAGAGAGGGTGAAATGCAATAGTGTAAATTATCTCTCATAGAAGAGGCAGGCAGGAGACTTTTTATTTATTTATTTATTTTTTTATTCATTCACATTTGTGTCTTTGTAGCCTCTTTTTTTAAATCTTATTTATTTATTTATTTACATTCATTTTGACAAATTTTTTGGGTTCCAAATTTTCTCCACTTTTATCCCCTCCCCCCACCCCAATACCCCAAGCAATCTAATTTTCCCTATCTCCAATCTGCCCTCTCTTCTGTCATCCCTCCCTTCTCTTGTCTCCATCTTCTCTTTTCTCCTGTAGGGCCAGATGACTTTCTATTCCTCCTTAACTGTATGTCTTCTTTCCTAGTTGCAACAACAATACTAAACAGTTGTTCCTAAAACTTTGAGTTCCAAATTCTCCCCATCCCTCCCTCCCCCACCCATTCCTTTTGGGACGGCAGGCAATTCAATATAGGCCATATCTGTGTAGTTTTGCAAATGACCTCCCTGATAGTCGTGTTGTGTAAGACTAACTGGATTACCATCCCTCCTAACCTGTCCCTCATTGTTTCTCTTCTGTCTTTTGATCCTGTCCCTCCCCAAGTGTTGACTTCAAATTGCTCCCTCCTCCCTTTGCCCTCCCTTCCATCATCCCCCCCTTGCAATATCTCCTTCTCCCCCACTTTCTTATACTGTAAGATAGGTTTTCATACCAAAATGAGTGTGCATTTCACTCCTTCGTTTAGTCAAATGTGATGAGGGTAAACTTCTTGTTTTTTTTTTTTTTTTATCAGCTCTCCTCGTTTTCCCTCCACTAAGAAAAACTCCTACCTGCCTCTTAAATGACATATAGCTACCCCCTTCCATTTCCCCCTCTTTCCTCCCACTACATTTCTCTTAGTCGAGGGAAAAAGAGGGGAGCTGAGAGAAAACATGAAGTTTACTCTCATCACATTTGACTAAAGGAAGGAATAAAATGCACACTCATTTTGGTATGAAAACCTATCTTACAGTACAGGAAAGTGGGGGAGAAGGGAATAAGTAGGGTGGGAGGATGATAGAAGGGAGGGCAATGGAAGAAGGGAACAATTTGAAATCAATACTCTTGGGGAGGGACAGGATCAAAAGAGAGAATAGAAGCAATGGGGGGCAGGATAGGATGGAGGGTAATTCAGTTAGTCTTACACAACACGACTATCAGGGAAGTCATTTGCAAAATTACACAGATATGGCCTATATTGAATTGCCTGCCTTCCCAAAGGGAATGGGTGGGGAGGGAGGGATGGGGAGAAATTGGAACTCAAAGTTTTAGGAACAGCTGTCAAGTATTTTTCTTGCTACTAGGAAATAAGAAATACAGGTAATGGGGAATAGAAAGTTATCTGACCCTACAGGACAAAATAGAAGATGGGGACAAGGGAAGGGAGGGATGATAGAAGAGAGGGCAGACTGGTGATAGGGGAAATTAGAACGCTCAGTGTATTGAGGTGGGGGGAGGGGACAAATGGGGAGAAATTTTGAAACGCAAAATTTTGTGAAATTGAATGTAAAAAAGTTAAATAAATAAATTTTAAAATGTGGGGATAGTAATTGCACTTTGCCTCTTTGGGTTATTGTGAGGATCACATGAAATTTGTAAAAGACTTAGCACAATGCCTTGCGCATTGTAGACCTTATGTGCATGTTACTATTATTTGTTATTGTTAGTGAATATAGGAAACATATATTATTCAGAGATAGAGTTCATAGGCTTCATTAGAATTCCAAAGGGATCTATCACACACACACATGTACACACACACACACACACACATACACACACACATATACACACAAATGAAGAATTGCTTTTCTAGAAGAAAGACCTATAAATTTATCAGAAGACTGAACAAAACGGGGGTGGAGCCAAGATGGCGGAGTAGAAAGAGGCACGTTTAAAAGCTCCGAACCCACAGCCCATATATTTAATGTAAGAAGAGTTCCCCAGAAGTTCTGAATCATTGAAAGGTGTGCAGAAACAGAGTGGAAGAGATTTCCGTTCCAGAGAACCCTGGAGAGCCGTCCCCCGAGTCCGTCCCGTCCCGGAATGCGGACCCCACCCCAGAGCTGTCCTGGCCGCAGCCCCAGAGAAGCTGATTCGAGCAGGCTTCAGGGACGGAAGCTCCAGCAGCCGGGAAAGTCCCTCCGCCCACAGAAGTTACAGGTCAGTGAGAGAGACAGCTGGGCTGGAAGAGGGCAGCGGAGTGTCTAAATGACTCAGGCCCCCTTGGGAGGAAGCGGTGGCAGCAGAGACGGGGGCACTAAGCAGCGGAGGCAGCGGCGGGGGTGGCGCCGGAGGCAGCAGCTGCTGCGGCTGCCCGGGACTTCCCCAGCAGCAGGCAGGATCTTCATTACTGAAAGTCTCTGCATAAACCCCCTGAGGGAGCTGAGCCTGGGAGAGGCCCTGCCCCACCCGCTTCATTTCTGAAGGTCTCTGCATAAAGCCCCTGAGGGAGCTGAGCCTGGGAGGTGGCCCTGCCCCCACCCCAGCACCAGAACTAAAGCTCACATTGATTAGCAGTGGTGCAGCGCGGAGAGCCCATTTGAATCTCGGAACCCAAGCACTAGCTGGGTGGATCTAGGCGGGGGTGGACAGGAATCTCGGAGGTCGGGTGACTGGCTGGGAAAATGTCTAGAAAAGGGAAGAAAAATAAGACTATAGAGAGTTTTTTTGAACAGATGCAAATGATCCCATCTTTCAGATCTGACGAGGATGAGGACATATCCTTGCCATCAGGGAAAGATGTGGAGGGCGGGGCCTCGGTACCCCAGACACCCCAGGGGGATGTTGGGTGGGCTCAGGCCTTGCAAGAGCTCAAAAATGATTTTGAAAAGCAAATTAGACAGGTGGAGGAAAAACTGGGAAGAGAAATGAGAGAGATGCAAGAAAAGTATGAAAAATGGGTCAATACCTTGCTAAAGGAGACCCAAAAAAAATGCTGAAGAAAATAACACCTTGAAAAATAGGCTCACTTAATTGGCAAAAGAGGTTCAAAAAGCCAATGAGGAGAAGAATGCTTTCAAAAGCTAAATTAGCCAAAGGGAAAAAGAGGTTCAAAAGCTCACTGAAGATAATAGTTCTCTCAAAATTAGAATGGAACAAATGGAGTCTAATGACTTTACGAGAAACCAAGAAATCACAAAACAAAACCAAAAGAATGAAAAAATGGAAGATAATGTGAAATATCTCATGGGAAAAACAACTCACCTGGAAAATAGATCCAGGAGAGACAATTTAAAAATTCTGGGACTACCTGAAAGTCATGATCAAAAAAAGAGCCTAGATATCATCTTCCATGAAATTATTGAGGAAAACTGCCCTGACATTCTAGAACCAGAGGCAAAATAAGTCTTGAAAGAATCCATCGATCACCACCTGAAAGAGATCCAAAAAGAGGAACTCCTAGGAACGTTGTGGCCAAATTCCAGAACTCCCTGGTCAAGGAGAAAATCTTACAAGCAGCTAGAAAGAAACAATTCCAGTATTGTGGAAATAAAATCAGGATAACTCAAGCTCTAGCAGCTTCTACATTAAGGGATCAAAGGGCATGGAATATGATATTCCAGAAGACAAAGGAACTAGGACTCAAACCAAGAATCACCTACCCAACTAAACTGAGTATAATACTTCAGGGGAAAATATGGTGTTTCAATGAAACAGAGGACTTTCAAGCATTCTTGATGAAAAGACCAGAGCTGAAAAGAAAATTTGACTTTCACACACAAGAATGAGAAGAAGCATGAAAAAGTAAACAGCAAAGAGAAGTCTTAAGAGACTTACCAGAAGTGAACTGTTTATATTCCTACATGGAAAGACAATGTTTGTAACTCTTAAAATTTTTCAGTATCTGGGTAGTTGGTGGATCCATACACACACATGTACATGCATACATGCACACAAATACACACATGCACACACATACAGAGACAGAGAGCACAGATTGAATTGAATAGGATGTCTTAAAAGAAATTAAGGTAAATGGTGAGAGAGAAATGTAGTGGGAGGAAAGAGGGTGAAATGGAATGGGGTAATTATATGTCATTTAAGAGGCAAGTAGGAGACTTTTTAGTGGAAGGAAAAAGAGGAGAGCTGAGAAAAAAAACAAGAAGTTTACTCTCATCCCATTTGACTAAAGGAAGGAATAAAATGCACACTCATTTTGGTATGAAAACCTATCTTACAATACAGGAAAGTGGGGGAGAATTAGATAAGCAAGGGGAGGGGGATGATGGAAGGGAGGGCAAAGGAGGAGGGAGCAATTTGAAGTCAACACTTGGGGAGGGACAGGATCAAAAGATAGAAGAGAAAAAACTGATAGGTAGGTTAGGATGGAGGGTAATTCAGTAAGTCTTACACAACATGACTATCAGGGAAGTCATTTGCAAAACTACACAGAAATGGCCTATATTGAATTGCCTGCCTTCCCAAAGCGAATGGGTGGGGAGGGAGGGATGAGGAGAATTTGGAACTCAAAGTTTTAGGAACAACTGTTTAGTATTGTTGTTGCTACTAGGAAAGAAGACATAGAGTTAATGAGGAATAGAAAGTCATCTGGCCCTACAGGAGAAAAGAGAAAATGGAGACAAGAGAAGGGAGGGATGATAGAAGAGAGGGCAGATTGGAGATAGGGAAAATTAGATTGCTTGGGGTATTGGGGTGGGGGGAGGGGATAAAAGGGGAGAAAATTTGGAACCCAAAATTTTGTGAAAATGAATGTTAAAAGTTAAATAAATAAATAATAAATAAATGGATGAATAAATAAATAAATAAATGAAGGAAGGAAGGAATGAATAAATGAATGAATGAATAAATAAGAAAAAAAAGAAGACTGAACAAAAACAAATGTTATATTCTAGTCACTATGTTAAGTGCTGGTTATACAAAAAAGTCAAAAAATCATTCAGGATAAAGGGTTCAATAGGGTGTTAAGGGAGTACTAGCACCTTTAGCATGAGGGCTTGCCAAACCCTCTTTAGGGCTACCCTTTGCTGTTCACCTAATTCAATCAGCTCTCACCTGTAGCTCCAAAAAGCTTTCAGATGTGCAGTGGCCAGATTCCATTAAAACTATCTTGGCAGAGAGGCTAAACCAAATGTAAGGTAACTGACAGGCCTCCAACCTGAGTTAGGGGGATGTCTACCCTAAGTATGTGAAGACATCCCCCAGTGGAATCAATGGAAACTATGTGTTCCAATGGCTCTGAAGGTGACTGAAGTAGGAGCTGTGGAGTGCTTAGAGCTTGGTCAGACATGGGAGATGCAAAGGTCATCCACTGAATCCTAGGCCATTTCCAGTCACTCTGCCTTTTGTCTTGCCACTGGACTTTGATATCTCTGGAAAAAAGAATAAGGCTGATGACTACAACTCTGTCTCCCTTAAATCCAGTTCAGGCCCAAGCCAAGACATCATCCCATGATGTCACTGATCCTTTTTGAAAATGAAGGACAAAAACATGAACTCCAGGATCAGAAGCCAAATCTTCTGTTTGTCTCTGAAAGCCCTTAATAATGCACTTTCCCAACGCCCACAAGTTTTCCATTATTACAGCCTACTCCTTGTCACATACTCTTTGCTCCATTGATACTGATTTCCTTGCTGTGACATAAGCAAGCTACTCCATACTTAGACTCCAGGAGTTTTCCTTGGCTGTTTTACCTGCCAGGAATGCTCTCCCACATCAACTCTATTTCCTGACTTCCTTCAAGTCCCAACAAAAATATGATCCTTCACAGGGAACCTTTCCCAATACTTCCTGTTTCTGGTGACTTCCCTCTTTTAATTATTTCCTATTTATTCTTCCCCTAGGTTGCTTATATATATTTGTTTGCTTATTGTCTTTCCCATTAGATTGTGAGTTCCTTGAGGGGAAAGATGTTTTTTTTTTGACTTTTTTTGTATCCCCAACACTTAGCATAATGATTACAGATACTTTTTATTTTCATTCAGTCCTTTCAGTTGTGTGTGACCCTTTTTTAGTTCATTTAGGGTTTTCTTAGCAAAGACACTGGAGTGGTTTGACATTTTATTCTCTAGCTCATTTAACAGATGAGGAAACTGAGGCAAACAGGGTTAAGTGACTTTCCTGGGGTAACACAGCTAGGAGGTGTCTGAAATTGGATTTGAACTCCTGATTCTTGGTCCAGAACTCTATCCACTAAGGACTTCATGAATGCTTATTGACTGAATGAAGACTACGTAGGGATTCCATTGAAGCTAGGTGGCGTAGTAAATTATGTGCCAGACTGGAAACTATGAAGACATGTGTTTGAATCTTTTCTCAGAGATTTATTAGTTGTATGACCCTGGATCGATCATTTAACTTTCGTATAATTTGTCTATTTATAAAGTGATGATGATGATGATGATCTTACTTCACAGTCTTGCAAGGATTGAGATTATGTATGACATATATGTGTATATTTGTAAATGTTAGTAATTACCATCAATGATGAAAACAAAAGCTTGTCACATAATGCCAGTAGACAATATTCATTTTTTAGTTGTTTTTCTTTGTTTTGCTATCATTTTTACATGTTGATTTTGGTGCCTAAGAGTTCAAAGAATGTGACTGACAGGAGGATTGATCATACCTTATTCACACTCTACGTTTAATGGCAATTTCCCTCTAAATAAGTGATTTGTGATAACCTCATTGTCATGTATGGAGGAGGAGGAAATAGGTCACAGCCATTACATTTGCAGTGTAAGAAGTTTATTGCAGGATTTTTATTTTAGTTAGTAGAAGTCCAAAATGATTGTAGATAAAATGATGTCCTCACACTTATGCCTTGAGCTCAGTATTCACTAGCTATCAGTCATTGAATAATGAAGAAAGGGCTGAGTGAAGGGAAAGACAGTAGCTTCTCAAGGTGCTAGTGGTGAAGGACAGATATTAGTTAACACTTAAAAGTCTCAGAAATGTTGCAGAAATGGGAGTTGGTTTGTTGTCTTAGCTCAGTTATCAGAAAATGGGATAGATCGGCTCAACCATCTCCCAAGATTGACCACAAGTTTCTCCTTTATATATGTATGTGTGTATGTATGTGTGTGTGTGTGTGTGTATGTGTACTTTTTATGGTGTAAAGATGTTTTTCTATAGTTCCCAGGAATTCCAAACTGATTGTTCAAATGGTATTGTGAAAATCCAATCAGTAGCTCAGCCTTCTTCACTCCTTTTAGGATGGCAAATATGTTACCTACAAGAATTAAGAGCTAAGAACAATTTCAATTAGCAATAGAGATCTTTCAAACAGATTAAGAATATAAGACAAAAGAATGAAATTACTTAGGGAAGTCCCAAACAACCTATTCAAATATCCTAAGGAATTTTCTTTTTTCCCCTCTAGCTTGACCAAAGCAAGTCCTGCTTTGTTATTCAACAGAGAACGTTAGCCCCTTTCCTTTAAGAAGAATAGCTTTTCTGGAAGGGACTTTAGAGGCAATGAGTTCCATCCTCTCATTTTACTAATGTGTGAACTGATCTCCAGAGAGATAAAGTGACTTTTCCAGTGTCACAGATCGGATAAGTGACTAATCTGGTCACTGGATTCAGATGGCTCTGGAGGAGAAGTGAGGCTGGTGATGTGCACAGTCCTTCCTCACTCAAAACAAGGTCAAGTGCAAGTCATGTCATCATTTCTCTGATGGCATGGTCTTCTTCGGCAATGAAGGATGAAGGATGAACACACAAGTCACTCTAGAACAAGGGCTCTGTTCCCTATAGCTAGTACGTGGTGGCATCAGGTTTTGAAGCCAGTTCCTCAGAATGCTCATTAAGTGTTAAATCCTGTACACTATGGTTAGTGACATTTAAAATCTTTGACCTTGCTTACCCCTTTGAAAAATGTAAGTTAAACTTCTTCCTTACTCATCTCTCTTGTGATAAACAAATAAGTCATTGTATACTATAGTTCTTCATGAATTATTGGAAAAAATTCTATAAAAGTAATCTATTACTCTGTCTAAACTACCATGTGGAAAATGTGGATGACATTGATCATAGCATGCTATTGACACTTGTTGAGAAATGTACATTATAATGCTTTCAAAGCAATAAAAATGTTAAACATCATTTTGTTCTTTTATAGATGAGGAAATTGAAAACAAAAGGGATTAACCTCATTAATGGCAAAGCCAAAATTGGAAACCAAGTCTTATAGTTCACATGTCTACTCTACAACACTAGTAATCAGAGCTTCTAAAGGAAACATGTTTTTCTTTATGATGTTAATCAGAAAGAAACACTCTGTAGGATCTATGAGACAACTAGACCAAGGCTATATTCCTAAAATATTTTAACAGGAAAGTAAATTTAAGAAAATCATTCATACTCTATGGTGAGTATCCAAGGAGTATGTCTTAAATAGACATATTCTCTATAACCCTCTGGTTTCCAAATATATACTAAAAGACAAGGACCTAGGGGAATGTGGTCTAGGACAAAAATCACAATAACTTCTCTAGCAGGTTTGTTTGGCCTTGTCCCTCATTTTGTTGGGACTCATTTTTTCCCCCCACTTTTAAATTCTATCTTTTAATTCCAAACTATTTGAATTTGTCCATGGCCTGACAGGAAATGGCCTGTCTCCAATGTGCCTATTACTGTTTATAATGGATGTTCTGTATAACATTTACTATTTGAAACCCCATCATATTGCATGTAGCTCATGTGAAATTGGCCTCTCCAAACCCAAATTTCATTAGGAAGATATTTGAGGTTATTTATTGGGAGAATAGGAGCTGACATGAAATACCTTCACGTATTCAAAATGTCTTTGAGGGTTTTTGACATTTGATAATCCATGTAGTGTTCCTTTAAGTTGGATAAAAATGGGAAAAAAAACTCAAAAAGTGAAATTTTGGAGGCAGACTTGTTTCAGTGATATCCCTAAGCTATAGATTTCAAACATACAGCTGCAGTTCATCTTATGATTATTTCAAATTCATTAGCAATGTGGAAACTCATAAAAACCATTAAAACAAAAACTATGCTGATTTTAAAAGCATGCAGCAATAACCAATCCCCAGGAAAAGAAAAAAAAAAGAAACAGATTTCTGAGATAATAGTTTGTATACCAAAATTCAGATTGACTCAATTATATGCCCTCTATAATCAAATGTTTAATAATTTTCTCTCTAACTTGGAAAGTTCAGTTATTTCTCCTGTATCTTCACATGAAGCTAGATAAGGGAGATTATTAGGTAGGGTGAATTTATTTTCTTGCTTTAAAAAACAAAAATAAAAACCAATGACAATAGACTATACTCGGTGTGCAAGTTCATGAGTCTGTCTGTATATCTGTTGAAGAGGGAGGTAGGTAGACTTTTTCCAAAAAAACATTGCAACATTTGAGGGAAAAGTATCCATGTGGGTATGTCCATGTGTGTGAAAAACCAAAGAAAGAAAACCAGATCAAAGCTTGGGGCAGATGCCTGGCTGCCAGTAGAATTCATTTGAATCCAAGGAATCGCTGTGGTGGTATCCAGTGCCAGCCTGGTGTTTGTAACATTTCTGCTTTAGCCAAGGCTATAATTTATATTCCTGTTTATTGACCAAGAACTGCTTCATTTACTGAACTAACCACGTTATGAAGTAATCAGTCCTGTGGTTTTCCTTTTGCAGCCCAGTCGGCAACACTGAATGTTGCTCTCTAGATGGCAGTCTTCCACAAAGAACTCCGGGGGCAAGGAGCTGCCTGGTCAGTAGGCTGCTTTTCTCCTCTGCTACCCCCAAAGAGAAAACAGCTCCATAATCTGTTGACAGGATTAAGGATTCCTGTTGTTTTACAGGAAGTAAATAAATCCTTATGGTATTCTGGAAACCTCAGAAGTATATGAGACTGGTTAGAAATTGTTTATACTATGGTAAAGGTATCAAATGAATATTTACAGCATTTAAAACCATTACCTAGATTGATGTGGACTGGCTTGAAAACCAGCCTGTATGCATTAGTTGGTTTGGGGATATTTGTGAAGTTCTTGCATAGTAGGATTTACTTTCTGAGTACAGAGTTTCCTCCTCACATGAGGCCTAATCTTTCCAGCATGGCTGGTGAACACTGAAGCTAAGGCTGGGGGCAATTTTGTTGTTTCTAAAATAGAAAGAAGAATTCCGAAATTGAGATCTTCCATACTGTATGCTGAGCACTGTGGGAAAACTCAGGACAAGACTCTGAACTGTAGGTTAATGACATGATAAAAAATGTAACAAAGAAGAGTATGAAAACTTTACAAAAGTTGATTATGGTAGGTTTATATTATAATTTTAAAATTTATCAAGAAATTACCAAAACCCCCAAGACTTTTATATTTAAAATAAGCCTCATGTGAAGATGATCTTTCTAAAGTCAGAAACACTTTAAGAAATCAATATTAATTTCTGACATTTACTTGTTTTAGAGTCATGAGACAAAAGGTGCTATTTTGCTTTAACTTTAAAATGCTTATTCGTATTTACTATTTATATAATCATGAGTTTTGATTTATATCTAGCTTTATATGGTTATTTCAGGGTTACACAGAATTTTCATATTATAAAGGAGCGGTTCTCAAATTGTGGTCCTGGAATCTGGGTCCCCAAGAGCCATTCATGGAGTCTTAAAGGTTAAACTACCTTCATAATCTCAGTAAGTTCTTTTAATATTATAAATATTAATAATTATAACCCACTATGCAAAAGGTTTATATTTTTATATGCCTCCTCAATAATTTTAAGAGTGTAAAAGGGACATGATAACCAGAAATTTGACAACTGCTCTTACAGAGCATTATTTCTCAAACTGTTGTAAGGAATCCTAAAACATTTCAAATTTTTTCCTAAATTTATTTTTTAAATTTTTATTGATCCTTATGTTTTTCATTGATAGAAATTAAAATAATCTTTTAGAGGGTTTTACTATAGGTGTTATCTTAGAATATTATTTAAAGTGTTCTGCTATTATGGAAAAGCATGAGAACCGCTATTATGTAATAAGTGAAATTTACCTGATAATGGTTTCCAATAAGGCAGCACTTATTAATGCTGTCAGGCTTGCAAATAACTAATTCCCATATACTTTCTTCTGGGCCTCACAACAACCTTGTGAAATAGATGCTGTTGGTTTTATTATCTTCCCTTTACAGGTGAGCAAAGTGAGGCTGAGAGAGGTTAACTTACACAATGATTAATTGTCTGGGGATGTTTCAGTCCTGCCTTTGACACGTCATGGCTATTTGACCTTGGGAAAGTCACTTAAACTCTTATTGCCATAGATAACTTTTTAATAAACCAAACTGCAGAATATTTATCAGAAAGCATTGCTAAATTGAGCTTTTTCCCTACAGGAATAGAATTATAGATTCAAACAAAGAAACAAAAAATTCAGGGGAAGGATTTGAAATGTCCAGACCTGTACTATACCAATACTGCTCCAAACAGCATATTGTGGGTGAAACTATGGTAAAGCAGATATCTAAACTTTGGCAGTATCAGTTCATTTGGTCAAACTGAGCTGTGAATTGAGACATAGTCCAGAAGGCTTCTAATGCTATTCTAATTTTTATTGAAGACCAGAAACTGTCAAGATTTTTTTAAACTTTAAACTCATGTTATTGCAAGTTCTCTTTTAGATATATGAAATAAACACTCATAAAACTTTAAGTTAAAAAAAAAACTGTAAACACATGAAGGGTGGGAATTTCCAATTCATCATCAAAGCTGTACCAGCCAATTAAGCAGTGAAAGAGTAACTTGGAACCTGGAGATCTGGGGTTTGTTTTTAAATCAACAAATGCGTATAATGTGTTTACCATTGGCCAAGTACTATTTCCCTTATTTCAAGCCTAAATTTTCTTATCTGTAGAGTGGGAATATTATGTTTAACTGGCAGTAGTTATCCTTAACTCCTAAAATAGATCTACAATAATAAGAAGAATGTTTTCTTTTTTAATAGAATCAACCATTTTACTGTTGGAATGTGAGTTTTGAACATTTTGAAAAGCATAACTATTTTCATGGACATCCAATGGAATGAATTGGGAGACAGGATAAGGGACATTTCAATTCTAGAAACCAGATAAAATTGCCAGTAAGGTAGTAGGTAAGGGAAATGGAACATTCTAACAGTGGGATAGTCTCTGTGTGACGTGAAAACAATCATTGCAGGTGAGGTGTCCATATTTCTTTATTAATTTAGTGTCTGCTAAGTAAGTCATGCAAATGAGAGTAGGACCACAAACCTGGGGACTAACAGAATTTTGTATTCTGTATTCTGGACCTATAAGAAAATGAACTTCAGATTACCAAGAATTTTGATAAAAGTTAAAATATAATTACCCACACATTTTGTATTTCACTTCCTTCTACAGGTTCTTGCTACTCACTGAAAAGGGAGCTTGAACACCCATATTTAAAAGCTCACTAGTAGGGGAACAGCTATTGAGATTTTCACAGTTTAGTAACAATTTCTTTTTTCAGGCTAATCAGCCGGGTTGGTTGTATCAGTAAGGATCTAAAGTATTTTGAGTAAATACTGTGAGTTACTATTAATATACACAGAACAATCACATATGTGTTTATATAAAACATTACTAATGTTATTACTTGAGTGGATAAATAAGAATAATTTAAGGAAGTTAGAACGAAGGTGCCCTGATGTTTCCCCTACTACCCCCCAAATTTGAGCATGAGGTTGTTACAATGTATTATGTCACTGCATAAATTTAGAATACGATTGAAACCATTGATAAACAGTGTGTCAATACACACACTACAATTCCAGATGTTGCCTATTAAGAATACTTAGATTGACAGGATTCATTTAGAAGCTAAGTTGTGTGAGAACACTGCACACTTGTACACCACTGATAACATAATTCAATAACTCATGATAACACTAATAAAGAGGTGATGAAAGGAGACCCAGTAGCTGCTTTTTCAGCTTATCATAAATATGTTTGGCGCTTTAAATAACTGTTAAAGAGATTTCAGAAAAGAATAACAGACCAGAAAAAAGCAAAGAAAATACCCTTGGCTGCATATTATTTTTTAAAGTGCCCATTTTGTTTTTAATTCTATAATGAGTAGTCTCCAGTGCATTAGGGGGCCCTTTCATAGAATGTATGACAAGACATGAACAAAAATCGGATAAAATGAAGAGGCATAATTTACACATACAAAGGGTTTGATCACACTAAGGAAAACAAGGGTCTGGCAAGGTGTCCAAGATAAGGGTCAAAGATGTTTGCCATATAAATACATATAGTATGTATATATTATATATGTATAAGTGCATTATGTATAGGTGTACTCAATCTATGTATTTATATGCATGTACACAACCAGGTCTTATTACCAAATTCTGAACTCATGTGGAGTCTAGCTGTAATGTTGAAGATTGCTCAATAATCATATTTCTGGGTAATTTTATCTCTACTACAGCTTTCCCTAGAAATATCAAAATTTGTCTCTTCTCACAAAACAAGAATCCAGGATAATAATAGACCTGTTATTCATCATTATTAAATACATGTGACGTTTACATGAGTCTGTAAAGCATTAGAGATACCTCTACTTTCAATTCTGGAGGACCCTCACTTTCTTCAGGGACCTAACTTCCAGAATTGTTCTATGCTGGGTGTGGGCACCCTGCAAAGGAATAGATCATGGTGTAATTGGGGAGTCAAGCAATACTAAATCCAATATAGTACCAGTGAAGTAATTGCCATGCATTGCTCCTCCACATTGTGACTCCCTGCTACTCCAACCCATCTTCTCCTTAGTGTCTCCATCAGGCAATGATTCCTTCTCCTCATTTCTTCACCTCACCTAACTCTCTGTATGTGTCTCCATGCTAGTTTGTTTCTTCATCTGGTAAGAGTTCTTCCTCTCTGGGTACTAATAGGATGGGATGTGATTCTTCGAAAAAGAACAGGCAGAGGTTTAAAAAAAATAATTCAATAACCAGCCTTTTGTTGATGTGATATATTTTATTCAACAGTTTATGTTTTTTTTTTTTCAGATCTATAATTGCAGCATTTACCAACTGGTATAAGTTTCCAGGCAGTGTGGTATAGTGGGTAGATTTGGAGTCAGGAAGTAGCAGTATAATTCATTTAACCTCTCAGTTTCTTCTTCCATTCAGTGGTGATCAAGAAAGTGAGAGACTAAAATGAAATAATTAATATATTTCTCAACCAACAGGTAAACATGCATTAGCAAAGTATTATTTGGCACAGTGTCAGAACTGAGAATACAAAGAAGGAAAAAAACCCAGAAATAGTCCCAAGTCTCAAGGAGTTTACATACTAATGAGGGAGAAAGAATATACATAATATAAAGAAAATACATACATTAATGCATATTAATATACACATATATGTATATGCTAACACAGTGTATGGAAGGCAAACATACACTTGGTAAATTGTTAAAGTACGTAAATATAACCTATTGATTTGAATTAAATTTATGATGACAAGAGGAGACAGTCCAACCTGGTCTCTTTGTAATTAGCATTCCATTAGCCCTAGATAAATGTGAAAAACTTGTTGTGCTATTACAATATTGAAATGAAGTAGATTTTAAAAGTCCTCTAAAAATAGCTAAGGAAGGACTTCTCTGAGTAGGACCAAAAAAAAAAAATAAGGCAATATGCATTGATATACTGGTTTTGAATAATTTTCAAAGCTCTAAGCAGGAGTGAGTCTTCTGGACTTTGAAATCAGGCCTAAGGTCTGCAAGGTACAACAAAAACATTTGACTGTTCAACTTGCTTTTAGACATCACACTTTGATCAGATCTTTGACAAAAGAGATAAATTGTATGAGAGTCAAAGCCCAAACTGCTGACATCAGCAAGTGGGTTTTCCACATGTCCCTAAGTGAAAGCTTATGATCAGGAAGTCTGATTTTCTAGGTGTCTTTTGGTGTAGCTTCCTATCTTTGCCTTTCATCTATAATGAAACAGCATTTAAAAGAAGGTGGAGCGTGGGATGAGGTCAGGAGAAACACTTCTTTCTTTCAGATGAAAAGAGGGCTGCTGTTACAGCTAACTTTCTTCCTTTTATTTTGGTTTTGACAAAGTTGTCAAAAAAGATTTAACTCCTCCTTTTCCTGATCTCATGATTTTTTGAAGGGAGATCAGTGGCCAGCAAAAGAATTCCACTGACTGTTATTGAAGACAGATCTGATTATGTGAACTTGGTGTTATTTGGAGATAAGAAAATTGTGCAGAAATAAACAACTTGACATTTTACTTCCTCTTTGCAGTATAGCTAAGATGCAAACCACATGAGGTAGGCATATTGATTTGGAAATATGAAACATGACAAATCATTTTTTAACTTGAAACCAAAGAAATTGTACACTTCCCCAAGAATTACACACTTGAGTTCCTCTAGGTAACCTCTGGGTCTTCAGAACCCTTTTTATTACTTGGAAAGCTGTTAAACTAGAGTACAAGAAAGTGTTTATTAGGTCTAGGCCTATAGTTCAAACGAAATAGAACCAAATTAGTTTGCTCGTATAACAGTATGAAGCTACTAAATCTAAACTAAGCCAGATTGCGTTCAGAGGAAAAAGTGGACGTTCTTGTCCATAACTCTAAATGGTGGACAGAACAGAGATGTGCACCATGGTATTATCAGTCTATCAGACATAAGGTATGTAGGTCAAACTACTGAATTTCTCTTTTAAGTCTTCAAGTGAATTTGATTTCCCAATTTTTAATTTGAACTTTAAAATCTTAAAGCAATCGAACTATTTTTTGGACATGCATATCAACATGTTTCCCTCTTTCTTGATGAATCTATTGAATTCTCCCTCCCTATTATTTTTCTTTGGCTTCTACCTCCCACCTTTATATGTATTTTTTTTTTTTGTACTTAACACTGATACTTTCTTTTTAATTCAAGTAGTACTAGCTGCTCCTGGTTTTTTCCTTTGTGCCACTAATATTTACATAGCTTGAGGCTCAGAGAGATTAACACAACTAGTTAGAATTTGAACCTAGGCCTTCCTGTTGCCAAGTTTAGCATCCTATATGCTATGCAATGTAGCCATTTGATGTTATTAGCATTTAATTTAACTGTTTTAAATATTATATCTACAATAACCACATGAGTTCTCCCCAGAAATTCTATTTCATTAGCCATTATTCTGTTTTCCTTTCCTCTGGACTTTATATTTATAATGAATGTACTAGAAATCTCTTGCATATTCAGAATAATGGCAGAATAGAGTTCAAAAGTACTTAATTGCATCCAAATCTTTTACCATAGTGTTGAGCTTTGAATTTTTGATTTTTAAAAAAATCAGACAATACTGAAATTAAGCTTCATAGAATAACTGTTGTTTCTATTGTATACTTACAACATTTTATAATATAAGTTAGATTTTTAATGTAATATCTTTAATTAAAAAGAGAATTTTAAATGTGAAGTATCATCTGGCTTCTAGTTCTGTCAAAATTCATAAACTTAATTTAGCATGAATGTGAATTGTTCTTGTATTTTGAGTACAATGGGTTAGAAAATGTTAATAAGAAAAGGGAAGATTGAAACAAATCAACAGTTAGATGTTCAGTTGTTTTTCAGTCATGTTTGATTTCATGATCCCATTTGTGATTTCCTTTGCAAAGATATTCGAGTGATCTTCCATTGCCTTCTCCAGCTTATTTTACAGGTGTGGAAACTGAGGCAAACACAATTAAGTGACTTACCGAGGGTCACAGACCTAGTAAGTGTCTGAGGCCAGATTTGAACTCAGAAAAATGAATTTTTCTGACTCTAGGACCCCACTCTAACCCCTATACCACCTAACTGTCTCAACAATTAGTCACTGCAGAATGTAAAGAGGTTTAAAACATCTCACAGGGTTAAAATACATTGGTAGAATGGTATTTGTGCCTGCTATCCATTAATAAGTACCAGAATTTTTTTAGATAGGAATATCCAGGTTAGAGTTGGAAGTGATATTGGAAATAAGCTGTACTAATCTATTCTATTCCTCTATTTTTACAGGTTAAAAAACAAAAAAAACAAATGGACAGGGTCATTTAGGTGAAGTGATATCTGCAATAAGTAAGAAATAGATCATGAATTTGAATCCAGGTCCTCTATATGGTCCTGCCTAAGGTTCTCACACTTTGGTACAGCATAGAAATAGCAACGAACTCCCTTATAGATAACTTCCTTGGTTGTTGCTAGAAGACGTTTTGTAGCAGAGTAGGATTTCATTTGTTTATAAAGTATTACTTCTCTGAAAATCTTGAATGATGGTGATTTCTCATGATTTTTAAATTAAATTTGAATATGAATATGTCTCATATTCTTGAAAGTCCTATGCACTCATGATGGAGAAAAATATTCTGTTAATATTGTTTTCAGATGAATTAGAAGTGATTCCCTTCCCCTTTCTATTTAAGAGATTTCTTACTGTGAAAAGGCATCAGCATTTCTCATAGGATTGCAATGTGTACTAAACTGCCATTGCACACTTCCTTTCTGTCTTACTGGCTTTGTGTGTCAGCTTAACTTGGATGAGGTAGATGGTGGGTGTGATAGAGTTGAAAAAGGGTTGGATTTTGGATGTCTATTTCAGGAAAAGTTTCCAAAGAATTCCCAGGGCTATATCTAGGTAACTTAAGAAGAGCTGAGATTTGGTAGGATAATTCTACCTAGTTGATTAGCATTCCTAAGTATAGAAATGAATAAATTTGTGTAGCTCTTCAGGACTAGAAAAAAATTACTTGAGAAAAAATGAAAGGCTTCATTCTATTCATCAGCAAAAAAAAAAAAAAAAGTATCCTCTAATTTCATATTTTGAAGGGATCTCCATAAACACCAACCCACACTGGACAAATAATCTTCATTACAACACTCCTAGCAAATGATCATTCTGACTTTGCTTGAAGATTTCTAATAAAGGGGAAATTTACTGCTTTCCATCTCTCTTCCGAATAATCCAATTGGTTAGAAATGAAAACAAAGTGCATTTTGTTCCTTTGTTTTATCCTTAATTCAAAATCAGATTTGTTTTTTCCTATTACCTTTGGGACCATGCAGAACAGGTAGCAAATGTTTCTGCTATCTTTTCTTTAGTCTAAACATTCTGAAATTTACCAATATCTATATATTATATTCTTTATTACCTAACATTATATAACTTTCCATCTATTAAATGATTCTTTATATTTCACATTGGATATACTACACGAATAATAGCAAATTCTATTCTGACAGTAATATAGAAATAGTTGCTGTTATAGGATCATTTACTTATTCAACAAGTATTTATTGACCACCTAACACACACAAAACAACAGAAAACTTTCAACTTTCAACAGAAAGAGACAAGGTTATGAAACATTGGAGGAAAATCATTTAAATGGGGGGAGAGAGAGGAGGAACTGAAAATATTAATATTCTTTAACCAGTAGAGAATGGAGAATTATCTGAAATAACTGTTAGTAAATTTCTCTTTGGGGTTTTAAATGCTAAGCTGTGAAAAAGAGATTTACTATATTAAATTGTTTCAATCAATGGAGTTTGTATATCTGGTCAAAAGTTTCACCTATAAGATTAAAATTTTTGGATCCCTATTTTGATCAAGTAAATTATGTCTATATGTCATGTTCTCCATTCTTTTTGATATGGTAATGATATTTCAATTCACTTATTGCTTGGATCTTTTTACAAAATTATTTTAAAAACATTAAATACAATATAATTCCTTTTGTTCCACAGATTTACTGTATGAGTTATCTTTTTTTCTCCATGTTTTTCTAATGATAACTTTATCCCTTCTTAACTTTACCCCTAGAACCAGGTCCTCATAATGCAAATGACAGCATGGAATAGTGCCCAGAGTGTTGTGAATGAACTCAGAAAAAATAAATTAAAATATAGCCTGAGACACCTATTAGTATGTGACTTGGACAAGTAACCTCTTTGAGCCTCATTTTCTCATCTTTAAAATAGAAAAAAAATATAACCTAACCTAGGGTTGTTGTGAAGTTTAAGTGAAATAATGCATATAAAGTAACTTTGAATAGTTTATAGTTCTAAATACATCAGATAAAAGGAAATATGAATTCAGAGATATGCTGGAGGCAAACCAAACTTGCTCCAGTGAATGGGTTACTAAATTTTAAATGTGGGCTTAGAAATTGGCAAATGGCTCAAATCAAAGATTGATTTACTGTTTTGTTCATTATTTAGATTTAAAGTGAAAGAATAAATTCTAATTTAGATTAAAATTAAAAGTGTTCTATGCATACATTTTATTTTTATTCTTAGAGAGTTGGTTGTTAAACATTTACTAACACACTTTTGCCAGAATTCCTCAGTGATATATATTAATTTGAAACTAAACAAAAGAATCATAGATAGGAAGAGAGAGTTTAGTGAATCTATCAGTATTTCTGCTTTCTGATTCTTATTTGATCTATGGTAATTCCCTTGTGCCTAGAGATATGTGACTGAATGCTTATATTGATGGGTGCCATAATGGTACCCTCAGTATGAGGATCCATAAAAAATACTTTAATTGCCTTTGAGGTGTTTTACTTTCCACCTATCCCTAAAATTTAGCCTGTCTTCTGACTGCTATTTTCCAGTAAATTAGTCTTTTTTGTATATTCTCAGAATATAAGCGCCATTGAAGAGCCAGGGTCAATATATTTGTTGGACAAAACAAACACACAAATAAAAGATTCAAAAGCCTGGGCTGTGACAGAGGTGAGGAAGGAAGAAACAGGCAATTAATGGAATTTAGTCTAGAATAGAGGGAATCAAGAAATGAACAGAGTAGGGTTGATAGAAGGAGAGAAAACAATCACCATGGATGGACGGATAGGAAGTAAAGTGTGATTAGATATGTAACCACTGTCGTCTAAGTTTTTAAACTGAATTGAATTAGTAAATGTTTTGGATTTACATGGGGCTAAGAATGAAGCTTCTTTGCAATAGCAGCAATTATAAAATGGCTTTAAGAGAGTAAACACAGCTGGAACCAGTCCTTCAGTCCCTGAGAGAAGTGGAAGGAGCACAGAGATCTAAAAGTGGAATATAAATGTATTCTGATCTAAAATCAGTGCATCAAGAATACTCACCTTCATTAATTTATTTTTCAGAATGAATCAACCTAAATAATAGCAAGCAGTCATTGATTCGGTGTCCTCTTAACTTTGTAGACAATGAGCTCTCATTTCTCCATCTCACAACACTGTAGTGATCTGATGGCACTACTCAAGCTGGGCCCAGGAGTGCAAAGCCTATTGTGTCTTATAGCCTAATTATTGAGGTACCTGTCCCTGGGGGTGAAGTAATAAAATGGGTAATAAAGCTCTCCAAGAGTCTTGATGCGGGTACAGTGTAGCAAGTCATGCAGTCTAATGAAAATCTGGTATGTTACAGATAGAAATTTTTAAAAACAGAAATCACATCAAAATCAATTTTAAAGTTAAGATCAAGTTTTTCATAATATGTATTTTCCAAAAGAGTTTCCTTGTACAGCACCAAGGAACATAAAGTATATTTCTATATCTATATGTAACTTCTGAACTTTGTTAGTAATAAGAGTTTTCACTTTGCTCACATTGTAAACCCCAAGTTGCAAGATACCCGTCTAGGTATGAATGGTTTTTTTGCTTTTAAGTTACAGATTACCCATTCTATGAGTACCCTAGGAAGTCACTCCCTTGTACAAACTAATGAGAGAAAATTCTTCGTCCTTTCACGTTACTGAAGGATCAGCTGACAAGGTACTACCTTATTTCCTAGAGTCTTCACATGGGGATTCATGGCTAAATATCACTCAACATATCAGCAAAAAGAGCATGAAAAAATCTATTTGTGGCTTTTTAAAAAATGTACTCTGATAGGGAAAAAATCATTTAATGGTATTTGCTTTCATTATTCTAATTGAAAAAAAAAAGACAATGGGAACAATGCCAATGAGGATAGCAGTTTACAAGCATTTAAGAAAAAAATATCCATAACGCCTTATATGTTTCCCATAAAATGGAGATGGTCCAACAGACTTATCATCAATAATCACTAAAATTTAGCTCTGTGTTGCTTTTCTAGTAGGTCAATGGTCCAGGAATATGCTGGTAAATGTTTAATGAGCTCTTTAAAAAAGTAAATGTATGCATGGCATACTTTTTTTTAAGTTTAAGCTGTATAATTATCATTTTCTATTATCTTTATTCAGGATAAAAAATTATAAAGTAATAAACTAAGCCTTAATTTGTACTGTTTGCTGATTTGAGAAGTGTAAATGCACATGCTGGAAATTTAACAATTAGCCTTGATAAGTGAGTTTGAGGTGACCCAAGCACATGCCTATAACTCATCCAAATGTTTTCACCCCCTTTGTATCTCAAGCCTATGGAATTAATGGGCAAGAAATAGGGGTGTAACTTGCAAGATATGGGAAAATATGGAAGAATTAGCCATGACAGAGACTGACCGTATGAGTTTCATTTAACATATGGTCTCATCCCTCCTAGTGTACTCTAAATAAACTAATTGGCCCCAGGTCATTATTGTATAATGACTGGCAAAAATGCAAAATCTCGAGCAAGATCTGTAGAGCTAACTCTAGTCAGTTCTACTATAATGCTAATTGAAAAATACATATTTGTTCTCATTCAATTTCTATATCTGGGAACAATTTGGGCAAAATTCAAATTTCTTCTTTGCTTATCCATGCTTTTGCCATCAAGAAATAGTAAAAATAGGACTTCCTGATCATATGAGGGACAAGATGGAGGAAAGCTAGACATTTTTTCTGATCCCTAAAACCACTCAGATCTCTCCAAAATGCAAATTATATGCCATAGATAAAGGAACTTCACATGTATCCATGGTCTAGGACACCTAGAATCCAAAAGACTGTTAAAAAAAAAAAAAAAAAAACATGACTTGACACTTAACCTGAGATCACTCAGCACAGCTCCCCATACATCCCAAGCTACCTGCAGGGAGGTTGCACTACCAGACCAAGGGCCTGACATAGGAACTTTGACCAAAACTGAACTCCACATTCCACCTTCTTTGCAGACACTGGCTCTAGGCTACAGAAGTTTGGGATTCAACACCTACCCTTCCAGTACAATGGCAACCCTTCAGAAGTAAAAGCCTACAGATAGTCAGAACTATAGCAGACAACTAGTAGTTCTAGTGCTGCAAAGCTCTGAATTTCTGTTGCTAGGTGAGAGAACTGAGGAACAAAGAGAATGGGACAAGATAATCGGACAGGATACCCTATGGTGGCAGGGAGGACTGTGAGAGGTTGTGCAGTATTTCATTAAACATGCTAGAAATTGTTAAGCATTCAGCTGGGTCTAATTCTGTCCAGCCAAAAGTCACTTGGTGAAGAGACCTAGGTTGTGGAACTGTAAATTGTGTTATGTGTTTGTCCTTCTTTGCAGAAGAAGACCATGCCATCAGAGAAATGATGACATGACTTGCACTTGACTTTGTTTTGAGTGAGGGAGAGCTGTGCAGGTCACCAGTCTCACTTCTCCACCAGAGCCATCTGAATCCAGTGACCTGATCAGGATGACTAGAGATGACCCAGAATGAGGCAACTGGGGTTAAGTGACTTGCCCAAGGTCACACAGCTAGTATCTAGTGTCTGAAGTGAGATTTGAACTCAGATCCTCCTGACTCCTGCACAGGTGCTCTGTACATCTGTACCATCTAGCTGCTCTAACTGTGAATTACCCATCATAGGAGGAGGCTAAAATGTTTTGATATAATGCCTTTCAGCTGCCATAGTGGAAACAACTCTGCAGCCTAGGCTCTATCAGAGACAAAGCCAGTTTATTTTTATGCATTTCCTTCTGTTTTTGGAATGCCACATGTAAAGTGTATGCTATAGAAATAATCATTTTTTAAGAGAGCAAGGGATAGTTTATTTGTTAGATTCATGGAGAATGAAGAAATTTATGACCAAATAAGTGATAGAGAACACTATGAAATACAAAATGGATAATTTTGATTACATTAAGTTGAAAAGTTTTGCACAAAGTCAATGCAACCAAGATTATTAGGGAAACAGAAAACTGGGAAAGGATTTTTACAGCTAGTATCTGTGATAAAGGCTTCATTTCTAACATATATAGAGAACTGAGTCAGATGTACAAGAATACACATCATTCTCCACTTTATAAATGGTCAAAGGATATGAACGGCCAGTTTTCAGAGGAAGAAATTAAAGCTATCTATAGTCATATGAAAAAATGCTCTAAATCACTATTGATTAGAGAGATACAAATCAAAACAACTCTGTGGTACCACATCACACCTATCAGAATGGCTAACATGATAAAACAGGAACATGATAAATGTTGAAAATGTGGGAGAGTTGAAACACTAATTCATTGTTGGTGGAACTATGAGCTGCTCTAAATATACAGGAGAACAATTCAGCACTATGACAAAAGGGCCATAAAAATTTGCATATCCTTTGACCCAGCAATATGCCTTCTAGGTCTGTATCCCAAAGAGATCATAATAATGGGAAAAGGTCCCACATGTACAAAAATATTTATAGTAGCTCTTTTTGTGGTGGCCAAGAAATGGAAATTGAGGGAATGCCCATCAACCGGGAAGTGACTAGACAAGTTATGGTACATGAATGTAATGGGATACCATTGTGCTATAAGAAATGGAAAACAGATGGAGTTCAGAAAAACCTGGAAAGACTTATATGAATTGATGCCGAGTGAAACAAACAGAACCAAGGGAGCATTACATACAATAATAGCCACAGGGTGCGAGACCTGTTTCTGATAGACTTAGCCCTTCACATCAATGTAAGGGCCTAAAACATTCCCAAAGAATCCTTGAGGCAAAATTCCATCCACATCCAATGAAAAAACTCTGAAACTGAAACACAGAATGAAGCAGATTATTTTCTCTTGCGTTGTACTTTGTTTTGTTTTGTTTTTTCTCATAGTTTCTCCCAGTTGTTTTAATCCTTCTATGAAACATGACTAATGTGAAAATGTGTTTAATAAAAATTAAATTAATTTAACTATTTTTAAACTATTATTTAACTAATTAAGTAAATTAAATTAATTATATGTAGAACCTACGTAAGATTGCATATCATTTTGGGGAGGGAGGGAGAGAAAGGGGGAAAAGTTTAAAATTTATGGAAGTGATAGTTGAAAAATGAAGACAAATAAATTTACAAAAAATAAAGTTATTTAACCAACAACATCATTAAAATATTGATACCTTTCAAACAGATTGCAAAATATGAAATCAGAGCATTGACTGGAATACTTTTAAGGTTACTCCTAACTTTAAATGTATGATCCAGAGGTTAGTTGGAAAACAGAATTGCTACAATATAAACTTGTTGGAATGGAGAGAAATAAGACTGAAAGGTGTATTGGTAGTAGACTGTGGAAAACCCTACATGGCAGCATAACATTTTTGTATTATATCTTATAGAAAGTAGAATATCATTGAGATTTTTGACTCAGAAAGTAATATGAACAGATCAGTTCATTAGAAAGTTTATTTATAGCTTTTGTAATTTCAGAGTTTAATAGCTATCCCCTGTTCTGTGATATATTTGAAGTCTCTGGTTTATCCAAATGCTAATTCAAGTTTAAGGTTTACCAAACATTTTCTTCTCGATTCCGTGAAGGACAGTTTCTTTTCATTTTTCCATTTTTTTTTTTTTTTTTTGTAGATCAACTAATTGAGGCTTGGGCACTTAAATAAAAGAAAAACTTGCCCAAATTACAGAATTTGAGTCTCAGGATCTCAGATGGGAAGAACATTCTCTAGAATATTGCTAACTTCTTTAATATGCTAATTTGACTTTAAATATGTCCAGGGATATATGAATATAATGAAATGGTATCATACCATAAAAATGATAATGGAGTGATGAAATCCAAAAAGACTTGCAGGAATTGATGCAGAGTAAACTTGCAGAAGACAAGTCAACAAACATTTATTAAGCTTGCATTATGTGACAGACACTGTGCAAAGTACTGATGATACAATTACAAGTAAAAATAAAGACAGTCCTTACCCTCAATGAGTATACATGCTAATGGAAGAAGACAACATATGAAAAACAGTTGAAAGGAAAGTAGTTAAGAAGGGAGGGATTGAAAATTCCAGAGAATAAATCATGGTATGTTTGAGATACTTTTTTTTTTCAAAATGAAAATTCTAGGTGGAATTCACCAATGGGAGAAAAGTGGTCAGCAGTACAGAGATAATGCACCTGTAGCATTATGGCCAAGTCTGGAAAGTAAAACCTGACTGTTTTGGGACTTTCTTGACAACTTCACAACCAGGAGAACAATTTATGTGATAAAACATGGTAAACCTTAACAAATTTGAAAGTTGGAGAACTGATCAATTTAGCAACCAAATATAATTCTAGAGGAACAATGCTGAAGAATACTACACACCACTTGAAAAGTGGAGATGAGCTCATTACACAGAATGACAAATATATTTTTGGACATGGCTAATTTAGTGATTTGCTTTGTCTCACTATAATTATTTTTACAAAGTTTTTTTTTCCTTTTTTTCTTTTCTCAATGGGCAGGGAGGTAGTAAGAGGGATAGAAAATAAATATTAAAAAGAATAATTCATTAAAATAATATCTCCAGGCATATTTTCTAAAATGATTTTGGACAGTTGCAATTGTTAGGAAGTTTTTCCTTACATTCAGATTAAATTTACATTTCAATCCTTTTCATGTACTAGTCTTAATTATAGATAATAGCATTTTCAAGTAGAGCAAGTTGAACTCGATTTCTAAATGGTAGACACCAGGATACTTGACGACTGCTATCATAACCTGCTAAGTCTTTTCTTTTCTTAAAGAAATATTCTAGTTCTTTCAAAAATTAGTGTGGTCTCCAGGCCCCTTAATATTCTAATCCCTTTCCTCTGGATCTTGTTTAGCTTGTCTATGTTACTACAATTATACATCCTAGAACTGAGCACAATCCTTCAGATGTGATATGATCAGAATATTGCAGTGAATCTTTTACCTCCCTTATTCTGATCTCTGTGTTTCAATTAATGTGCACCATGATCATAAGCCACAGTAATGATGATGATAATAACTAATATTTATGTGCTGCTTTAATATTTATAAAAGCATTTTACAAATTCATCTCAATTATGTAAGAAGCAGAGTCACAATTCAGATTTTCTAACTTCAAATGCCATTTTCTTTGGACTCTGTCTCTCTCTTTTATTCTAGAACCTTGTATTTAGCTCATATCTATTTGGATTCTCATATATGGTGGAATTGTATCTTGAGCCACTACTTTAAATGTTGCTGTCAAATTTTGACCTTTTGGGCTTAGTATTATGACCATTTCTATAGCCTCTTATATTTTATAAAGTTAACTATTTGCAAAAACCTAATTTCACATCTTGCCCTGGTTCTTATTACCAGTATGACTATGAGTGATTCAATTAAATTTTGGACCTCATTTTTAAAATAAGATATTTGATTACATTATTTCTTTTTTTAATAATATTTTTCTTTTCCTAATTATATATAAAAATAATTTGAACATTCTTTTTGAAAAAATTTGAGTTCCTAATTTTCTTTGCCCATCATTGTCTCCCTCTCTGAAACAGTAAGCAATGTGATATGGGTTTCATACGTGCAATCGTTCAAAATATATTTCTCTATTTGATTACATTATTCCTAAAATACCTTCAAATTCATATTCATCTGAATTTTTGTTACCAGTCCATAGTTCATTGGCAATACCTTTCTTTTTCAAAGTTCAAAAAATTTGGTGGGATACAAAGGTCATTCATTGTAACAATGGAAAAATCTGTCATTTGTATAGATGTGTTATAACTATCAATATAAAAACTTGGCAGAATTCTAAACTAAGAAACAATGGTGTTTAATCAGGTGTGGTTTGGTGACTTATTATACTTTGCCAGCAGCTTTGTTTTACTTGGACTGCACAGTCCTAAAATAAGACAGAAATATTTCATCTTTGATCCTTGCCATCCATTCTTTCTATCTCTGCCAACATCCTTAGCCTCCCTCCTGTGATGATTATGAAATAGTAAAGCCAAAAAATATTGCTGAATATGCTCTCTGAAGTGGAGCAAACAGTATATAATAGGAATTGGCTTGCTTGAGAATGGCAGATAGTAGACTTCAGATATCTCAAATTATGTACAATGCAAGATGTTATATAAATGTCAACTATTGTTATTTTGACCTTTCCTAGATCTACACTGAAAGCTTAATTTTAATAAGAAAGTAACTCTTGCTTTTCAAAAGTTATGCCAGTGGAATACAAACTTCGTTAGGTCCTACCATTCAAAAATGACATCACTGTGACCTTACAAATGATAATGTGTCATCTGCCCAAAGATCAAATTAGGTAGCATCAAGATTATCATCTGCATGATACTTGAAAGGTGCTATAGTTATTATTATAAGCCAATCTACTAAAAAACTACATATTAAATCATGGAAGCATTGTGATTTAGGAGAAAAAGGGGTTGCCCATATAGATAAAACTAAACATCCTGGATAAATTGAAATATTGCAGTTATTATAACAATTACTAACATTACTGCAGTTATATACTGTTCAAGTACAAAGCTTATTTTTCTTCTAGAAGCAATGTAGTGGCCCCTGCTACACACAGTTTCCTCCTCTGAGGTTTAGATCCATTTAGGAACAATGGCAGAGTTGATTTGATTATGATTACAAGTTCAAGAACTGAAGAATAACAAGGAAATTTGATGAAGCTATGGAGGTAACCAAAGAGAAGAACGTGAAGTGAAACATATCTGGTCCTTCCTCAGTCAGTGGTCTCAGAGAAACTTTCAACAATCAGGGTAGCAGGTCATGACAGAAATATAACGCATTCATATTTTGATTTCAAGTTACATAACCTTATCTTCCCAACCAGGAAACATGATGGAAAATATAATTACTTTAACATTTTACAGAAGAGAAAAAAAGCTGTTTCAAAAAAGTTTAAGTGACTGGCCTAGTGTCAGATAACTCATTGTACCAGGCATCTGATTCTGAGACCACTATCCAGAATACCATTTACTTTTGTGAAGTTGATTACTTTTTTATAAATAGTATTTTATTTTTTATGATTATATGTAAAGATAATTTCTCACTTTCATTTTTAACAAGATTTTCAGTTTCAAATATTCTCCCTCCCTCCCTGTCCTCTCCTTCCTCAGGATGGCAAGTAATTTGATATAAATTATGCATGTGCAAACATGTTAAACATATTTCCAAATAAGCTGACTACTTTTTTAATAGCTCCTTTTAGAATAGTATATTAAGGTTAATAGTGGCAGCATATACCTAAATTATCAAGTCAATCTCTATCTCTCAATGTATGTTAACAATTAGAAGTTCAAGAAAGTATGTATAGAAAGCACTGAGTAGCAACTTTCCAGTTGTGAGAGAAACTAGGCAGATGGACAGATGTCCAGGATATATTTCTGTTTCTGTCCTGAAAAGGCATGGGAGTGGGATAAGGGTGGACCATAGTGAATTAGCTGCCAAAAGAAATACTAGATCAACAGAAAACATTGTTCACTCAGGCCATGAAATCTCACTAAAGGCTTTTGAGCCAGTGTTTGTGATAGAGATGCTAGATCTGTTTTAGCAAGCACTCCCCTAAGTGATCCTAAATATTTGTGGTCACTATGAGTCAAACCTCTTATGTGGGAACTACAGCTTGTCAGGAAGACTTTTTAAAATAAAAAAAATAGTTTGCTTATTCGTTCTTTCCTTTTTTCTTACCATTTTAACTGGGACAACTAGGTGGTACAGTGGATAGAGCACCAGTACAGGAGTCAGGAGGACCTGAGTTCAAATCTCACCTCAGAAACTTGGCACTCACTAGTTATGTGATCTTGGACAAGTCACTTAACCCCAATTGCCTCATCCTGCATCATCTCCAGTCATGGTGATGAATATCTAGTCGCTCAATACAGATGGCTGTGGAGGAGAAGTGAGACAGGTGACCTGCATAGCCCTCCCTCACTCAAAACAAAGTCAAGTGCAAGTCATGTCATTACTTCTCTAATGGCATAGTCTTTTTCGGCAAGGAAGGACAAACACACACTGTTTTAATAAAATGCTCCTATTTAATCCTTTTGTTAGTCTGAGTGTTCACAATGCAGATGAGTCCTTTCAAAGTTCTGAGTCAGATTTTGATATTCCCAAGGGGAGATTTGGGATGGAAACATGAGTCATTAAGATTATTGTTAGAGAGGAAACCTGAACTGAACTCATTGCATAAGACAGTAGTGCCAAACTCATGCTCCCCAGGTGAGCTAGATTAAAATGTAATTGGGAAATAAGCTTAAAGGCTTATTAACAAAATAAATAAAAAGGAAATATGACATTGATGATGTAAATTTGTGGTTTTCTAAGTCAATGTGGCAATAAAGATCCATTTCTACTTGAATTTCACCCCCTTGGAATAAGAGATCAGATTTGACACATGGATTACATTGGGGAATCTCATTAAGTATCATGATTTATAAAAGTGGTTTTGATTTTGAAGAGTGATCTCCTTAACCATCCAAAGACACTTTATTGAAGGAACATAACAGATGAAAATACTCTGATAATATCTCTAGGTTGCTTTAATAAATAGGTAGAGAGCAGGGAAAACTTATGTTTGCCAAAGTGTTTATCAATGCCACATATCTCATTTGATCCTCACAAGAACTCTGTGGAGAGAAGAGCAGAGCTGAGCAAGTGACAGCTGCTGAACACCAGATATCAGAGCAGAGGCTCCTGAGTCTTCCAGCCTGTAGAATAAACATCTGTAAGTCATCTACTTAAACTTCCAGGAGCCAGGATGGTGGAATGATCAGTAAATGATCTCTCTTCTGCCCTTGATGACTTTGAAAAACCAGAAAATATTTCCCCAGAAAATTCCTGGATCAATGGGAACAGCAGAGGAGGCAAATAGTTTCATAACACCTGAAGTTAGGAAAATAGCTAAGGGGGATTTCTTCTACTGTGGTAGAGGCAGACCCAGGGCCTGAAGAAACTCTCACTAGGACCCAGGCAAGCCTAAGTGCCAGGAGAGGAACACCAGGAAGGGTGGAAACTTGCACTAGGATTTAGGCATACCTCAGCACTCCAGGGAAAATGGGAAGACAATAGGGCAAATGGGATCACCATCCCATGAGCTGCCTTTGCTTCAGTTCAGCTGAGGAGGTCTCCCCTGACCAGACCACCCCTCCCTCACACTTAAAAAGCTAACCCCAGGGCTGATCAGGGAAACACAAAACAAAAACCTACTCTTAACTTTTTCATACAAGTCAGCTCAACACCAAGTTCTGCAGCTTCTAACTGAAAGAACCAGAAGCTATAACACACAATCACTATCATGGACAAGAAAAAGCAAAAGAATAGTGAAAACACACAGAAGACCCACAGAATCTTTCTATGGGGACAAAGACCAAAACACAAATACCAAAGAGGTCAGTGGTGAGATGGTACTTCCATCTGAAATGTCAGAAGGGATTATGAACTGTTTGCATGCCAGTTCTCCTGGAACAGTTGAAGAAGGAAATAGAAGGAAAACTGACCAATGATTTTAAAAGTATAAAAAAAAAAGAATTCACTGATGAGAACATCTCTTTGAAAAGGAAAATTGAAGAAATGAAAAAGGAAGCACAAAAATTAACTGAAGAAAATAACTCTTTAAAAGAACAATCAGAAAGATGGAAAAGGAAGAACAAAACCTAACTGGGAAAATTGGACAAATGAAAAAGGAAGTACAAAAATTGACTGGAGAAAATAACTCCTTAAAAGGAAAAACTTGGACAGATGGAAAAGGAGATGCAAAAGTTAACTAAAGAAAACAATTTGATTAAAATTAGAACTGGACAAATAGAAACTAATGACCCTATGAGACACCAAGAATCAGTCAAAAAAATCTAAAGAATGAAAAGATGGGGGGGGGGCAGAGCCAAGATGGTGGAGTAGAAAGACACACATACAGAGGCTGCCCCCACACAGCCCACAAAACACCTGTAGAGAGGACTCTTAACAAATTTTGGAGCAGCAGAAGTGGAGAACAACAGAGTGGAGGAGATTTCCAGCCCAGGGTGACCTGAAAGACCCACAGGAAATGTCAGTTTCACCGTAAATGGAGTGGAGCTCGAGTGCAGAGCCTAGCATAGGCTTGGCCATGTGCACATGCTTGGCTCGTGAACAGCCTTTTGGGCCGGAATCTCCAGTGCTGGAATCCCCAGTCCCAGCAGCAGAGGGTCTGCAGATCCCTCAACCCACAGGCACCAAAGGTCAGTGACGGGGTTTATTCAGCTGACCAGGAAGGGAGAAGGGCCTTCACATTGGGCAGGCTGCAGGAGTTCTCAGGGCAGCCCCTACAGCAGCCTGAGACCATAGCTGGATCGTAAAAACTCCTGGGGGCATTGAAGAGCTGAGTCTTACCTCAGCCCTGTGTAGACACCCTGAGGCAGTTGGTCTTTCTTTTGCACTGAACGGTGGCCCTGCCCTCACAGCTTGACTGAATTGCACGCCCCAGTGCTACCTTGGAGGAACTGGAGGTCAGGACGGCAGGTGCCTGTGGAGAGGAAATGCTGCTAAGATTCTTGGCACAAAAATCCTTCCCTGAGTCCAGACCAGTACACTCTTGATTGTGCCACCTTGGAGGAACTGATATCTTACAGGCCCCCAAAGAATACCCTACTCTTGACAAAGGACCCAAAGGCCAAGTAACTGGTTGGAAAAATGCCTAAAAAAGAGAAAAAAAATAAGACTATACTTTCTAGGTGAACAGATATCTCCTCCCATTTTTTTGGATGAGGAAGAACAATGCTTACCATCAGAGAAAGACACAAAAGTCAAGGCTTCTTATCCCAAACATCCAAAATAAATATTCAATGGGTTCAGGCCAGGGAAGAGCTCAAAAAGGATTTTGAAAATCAAGTTAGAGAGGTAGAGGAAAAACTGGGAAGAGAAATGAGAGAGATACAAGAAAAATATGAAAAGGAGGTCAGCACCTTGCTAAAGGAGACCCAAAAAAATGCGGAAGAAAATAAGATCTTGAAAATAGGAAAAACAGGTTCAAAAAACCAATGAGGAGAAGAATGCTTTCAAAAGCAGAATTAGCCAAATGGAAAAAGAGGTTCAAAAGCTCACTGAAGAAAATAGTTCCTTCAAAATTAGAATGGAACTGATGGAGGCTAATGACTTTCTGAGAAACCAAGAAATCACCAAACAAAACCAAAAGAAAGAAAAAATGGAAGAGAATGTGAAATATCTCATTGGAAAAACAACTGACCTGGAAAATAGATCCAGGAGGGAAAATTTAAAAATTATGAGACTACCTGAAAGTCACGATAAAAAAAAAAAGCCTAGATATCATCTTTCATGAAATTATGAAGGAAAACTGCCCTGATATTCTACAACCAGAGGGCAAAATAAGTATTCATGGAAACCATCTGTCGCCTCCTGAAAGAGATCCAAAAAGAGAAACTTCTAAGAACATTGTGGCCAAATTCCAGAATTCCCAGGTCAAGGAGAAAATATTTCAAGCAGCTAGAAAGAAACAATTCCAGTACTGTGGAAATACAATCAGGATAACACAAGATCTAGCAGCTTCTACATTAAGGGATCGAAGGGCGTGGAATAGGATATTCCAGAAGTCAAAGGAACTAGGACTCAAACCAAGAATCACCTACCCAGCAAAACTGAGTATAATACTTCAGGGGAAAATATGGTCTTTCAATGAAATCGAGGACTTTCAAGCATTCTTGATGAAAAGACCAGAGCTGACAAGAAAATTTGACCTTCAAAAACAAGAATCAAGAGAAGCATGAAAGGGTATACAGCAAAGAGAAATCATAAGGGACTTACTAAAGTTGAACTGTTTACATTCCTACATGGAAAGAAAATATTTGTAACTTTTGAAAGTTTTCAGTATCTGGGTAGTTGGTGGAACCCCACACACACATACACACACACACACACACACACACATACACACATGTACACACATGCATTCACATAGAGAGACAGAGAACATAAAGTGAATTGAATATGATGGGACCATATCTTAAAAGAAATTAAGGTAAATGGTGAGAGAGAAATGTAGTGGGAGGAGAGAGGGTGAAATGGAATGGGGTAAATTATATCTCATTCAAGAGGCAAGCAGGAGACTTTTTAGTGGAGGGAAAAAGAGGAGAGCTGAACAAAAAGCATGAAGTTTACCCTCATCACATTCATCTAAAGGAAGGAATAAAATCCACATTCATTTTGGTATGAAAACCTATCTTACAATACAGGAAAGTGGGGGAGAAGGAGATAAGCAGGGTGGGGGGGGGTGATGGAAGTGAAGGCAATGGGAGGAGGGAGCAATTTGAAGTCAACACTCGGGGAGGGACAGGATCAAAAGACAGAATAGAAACAATTGGGGGGCAGGATAGGATGGAGGCTAATATAGTTAGTCTTACACAACACGACTATTATGGAAGTCATTTGCAAAACTATACAGATATGGCTTATATTGAATTGCCTGCCTTCCCAAAGGGAATGGGTGAGGAGGGAGGGATGGAGAGAATTTGGAATTCAAAGTTTTAGGAACAACTGTTTAGTATTGTTTTTGCTACTAGGAAATAAGAAATACAGTTAATGGGGAATAGAAAGTCATCTGGCCCTACAGGACAAAAGAGATGATGGGGACAAGAGAAGGGAGGGATGATAGAAGAGAGGGCAGATTGGTGATAGGGAAAATTAGAATGCTTGGTGTATTGGGGTGGGGGAGGGGATAAATGGGGAGAAAATTTGGAACCCAAAATTTTGTGAAAATGAATGTAAAAAAGTTAAATAAATAAATTTATATTATATTTAAAAAGAAAAAAGTTACTTTGCCCAAGTTAATGCTCACAAATTCAACGATCTAAATTAGATAGATGAGTATTTTAAAAAAGCACAAATTGCCCAGATTAACAGAAGAGGAAATGGAATACTTAAACAACCCCATCTCAGAAAAAAAAAAATTGAAGAGGCCATCAATGAACTCCCTAGGAAAAAGCACCAGGGTCAGATGTATTCACAAGTGAATTCTATTAAGCATTTAAAGAACAGTTAATTCCAATGCTATATAGGCTATTTTTCAAAATTGGGATAGAAGGTGTTCTCCCCAATTCTTTCTATGATACAAATATGGTTTTGATACCTAAATCAGGAAGAGACAAAACAGAGAAAGAAAATTATAGACCAATTTCTCTAATGAATGTAGATGCAAAAATTTTCAAAAAGATTTTAGCAAAATGAATACAGCATCTTATCACAAGGATAATTCATTATGGTCAGGTAGGATCCATATCAGGAATACAGGGCTGGTTCAGTCTTAGGAAAACTAATAGCATTATTGATCATATCAACAACAAATATCCCACTAGATGCAGAAAAAGCTTTCGACAAAATACAACACCAATTTCTATTAAAAACACTGGACAACATAGGCATAAAGGGAACTTTCCATAAAATAATAAGCAGTATCTACCTAAAACCTTCAGCAAGCATTATATGCAATAGAGATAATCTAGATGCATTTCCAATAAGATCAGGGGAGAAACAAGGATGTCCATTATCACCACTCTTATTCAACATGGTACTAGAAATATAAGCTGTAGCAATTAGACTTGATAAAGAAATTGAAGGAATAAGATTAGGCAAAGAAGAAACCAAGTTATCTTTGCAGATGATGTGATGATATACCTAGAGAATCCCAGAGATTCAAGTAAAAAACTACTTGAAATAATAAACAACTTTGACAAAATTGCAGGTTACAAAGTAAACCTGCACATATCTTCTGCATTCCTATATATTAGCACAAAGTCCAACACCAAGAGATAGAAAGAGAAATCCCATTGAAAGCTGGGGTAGACACTATAAAATACTTGAGAGTTTACTTGCAAAAACAAACCCAGGGACTATATGAATACAATTACAAGACCCTTTTTGCACAAATAAAGTTAGATATAAGTAAGTGGAAAAACATTAGTTCCTCATGGGTAGGCTGAGCTAATATAATAAAAATGACAATTCTACCTAAACTAATTTACTTATTTAGTGCCATACCAATTAAACTATCAGACAATTATTTTCTAGAGCGGGATAAAATAATACCAAAATTCATTTGGAAGAACAAAAGGTCCAGAATATCAAGGGGACTAATGAAAAGAAATACTAGAGAAGGTGGCCTAGCACTACCAGATCTCAAATTGTATTACAAAGCAGCAATTTTCAAAGCCACTTGGTACTGGCTAAGAAAGAAAAGGGTAGACAAGTGGAATAGACTAGGCACTCAAGACACAGTAGGCAAGGAATATAGCAACTTTCTGTTTGATAAACCCAAGGACCCCAGCTTCTGGGATAAGAACTCGTTGTTCAACAAAAATTGCTGGGAAAACTGGATAACAGCGTGGTGGAAACTAGGAATAGACCCATGCCTGACACCCTACACAAGAATAAAGTCCAAATGGGTACAAGACCTAGGTATAAAGATTCATACCATGGACAGACTGGAGGAGCAAGGAATAGTGTACTTATCAAATTTATGGAGAAGGGAAGAATTTTTGACTAAAAAGAGATAGAAAGCATTATAAAATGCAAGATGGATAATTTTGATCACATTAAATCGAAGTTTTTGCACAACCAAATCCAATGCAACCAAAATTGAGAGGGATCTAGTAAATTGGGAAAGAATTTTTACAGCTAATCTCTGGGATAAAGGCCTCATTTCTAGAATATATAGAAAACTGAGTCAAATGTACAACAATATAAGTCATTCCCCAGCTGATAAATGGTAAAATGATATGAACAGGCAATTTTCAGAGGAAGAAATTAAAGATATCTATAATAACATGAAAAAATGCCCTAAATCACTTTTGATTAGAGAGATGTAAATCAGAACAACTTTGAGGTACCACATCACACCTATCAGATTGGCAAACATGACAGAACAGGAAAATGGTAAATGTTGGAGAGGATGTGGGAGAGTTGGAACATTAATACATTGTTGGTGAAGCTGTGAACTCATCCAACCATTCTGGAGAACAGTTTGGAACTACGCCCAAAGGGATACAAAAATGTGCATACCCTTTGATCCAGCAATATCGCTTGTAGGACTGTATACCCAGGAGATCATAAAAATGAGAAAGGGTCCCACATGTACAAAAATATTTATAGCAGCACTCTTTGTAGTTGCCAAAAACTGGAAATTAAGGGGATGCCCATAAATTGGGGAATGGCTGAATAAATTATGGTATATGAATGTAAGGGAGTACTATTGTGCCATAAGAAATGATGAACAAGAAGACTTCAGGGAGGCCTGGAAGGACTTATATGAGCTGATGCTGAGTGAAAGGAGCAGAACCAGGAGAACATTGTGCACAGCAACGACCACAGTGTGTGAGAGTTTTTTCTGGTAGACTTGGAGCCTTGTAACAATGCAAGAACTTAAAAAAAACAAATTTCCAATCGTCTTCTAAGGCAAAATGCCTTCCACACTCAGAGAAAGAAATATGGAATTCATTCGCAGAATGTAGGAGATCACTTGTGTGTGTGTGTGTGTGTGTGTGTGTGTGTGCATTATGTTTTGATTTGTTATATGATTTCTTCCATTTTTTCTAGTTTGTCTACACAGCATGACTACAGTAAAAACGTATTCAATAGGAAAGTATGTGTAGATCCCATATAGAATTGTTTGCCATCTTGGGGAGGGATGGGGTGGTGGGAGGTAGGTAAGGGGGAAAAATCTAATTTTTATGGCAGTGATTATAGAACATTAAAAATAATGAAAGAACTCTGTTATATAAGTACTATTATATCATAGATGAAGAAACTAAATATAAGGTGGAGTGATTCATCTGTGGTCTTATTAACTAGTATTATAGGTGAGATTAGAACTGAGGTCTATTTTTTTCCAAGTGCAATTCTGGTTACATCCACTGTATCTCCTAATGAATGATATTGTGCTGATAGCATTGAACATTTATTTCAGAACTTTTGAGATCCACAGTCACTCAATAGATATCTCCTTGGGAATCTCTACCGAAACAAAATAAAACAAAACATATTTCCCAGATAATGGCATAGAATTGGACAGGTATGTATCATTGAAATCAGAGCTGTCATCAATAAGATTATGGATCTATTACTCACTAGGAGGCAATGCTCTGAAAATAACCAGTTCCTGTTTCTGGGCTGAATATCACTCTTTACTCAAATGCATAAAATGACACTCTCTTTTAAGTTTGCTAAGGGTAAATTGATTCCCTTATAATTGGTCGTCTGTAGTTGGATTTGGAAAGAATGGAATAGTGAAAAAAAAAGAAAAGGATGCTAGGTTTTGATTCAAAGAAGAATGGGTTAAATTTCTCCTCTAGTACTTAATACTCATTTGACATTGGACAATTTACATTCTTACATTCTGTAACCTCATTTTCCTCATCTGCTAAATGAGGAGGTTAGACAAGGCAGTCTTTGAGCTTGTTTGCATCCTTAAATATTAGGATGCTAAAAATCAAAAGTTTTTATTTAATTGTTTTTTTTGTTTGTTTATTTTTCCTTAGAATTATGAGTAATGGACTCTGGTCCTGGGGTACTCCATCAAGCAAAATCATACCACAAAGCTTCATGTGAAGAAGCTGATTGCTTTTACATCATATTAATCTTGGTAGGCACATTGAGTTGTAGGGAAAGGTTAATATAAGCCAGGTGATCAGACTCCAAATCACTTAAATTTTTGCATGTACTGTTCTGTTTGTAAGGCTGAGTGGGATGACTGTTGAATTTGCACACAGACAGCCTGTATGAATTACAGCTCTGCTGCTTACTGTCTTCATGACCTTGAGTAAATCACTTAAGCATCTTGTACCTCAATGTCCTTCTCTGTCAAATATGGCTATTGGACTAGACTTTTAAGATCTCTTCTAGTTTTATATCTGTATACCCTAATACTTGATTTCTCTATTTTTATTTGGTTCTTTATTTTTTCATTATCTAGAATTTCTAAATTTGAGAAAGATATCATCATTAATTTGTTTGTTCCATTTAACAAATAATTATCTCAAGATGTTTGTAGTTGTCTGGTGGATAATCATATTAATTCTGAATAAAAAATCTGTGACATGGTATTTTATTGCAGATTGCTTCCCTTCCCTTCTTTTTTAAACTCACAGAGACACAACACACACACACACACACACACAAACAACTCCCCAAGTTGAACTTTACCCCAATAAAATTTTGTGTGTTAACACATCTATTCAACAGACCACACCTAACCAGATAATAAAAAAAAATACTCCATAGATGATCTTTTCATTAGGACAAGTGGGAAAACTGGTTTGGGTAAAGATGAGAAGCAATCCAAATATTCCCTCAACATTCAAAGTAACTTTGAAAAACTACTAAGTTATAGGTTGGAAGAGTTGGGAGCAGCTTCAGAGGGGATCTACTCCAATCTTTATCTCCCAAAAGATACCCTTTATCACATTTCCAACAAATGGACTTTTAGATTTTTACATGTAAATGCCTAGGGAGGGAGAAATCTTCTCCTCCCAAGCAAGTCTACTCCACTTCTGCACTGTTCTGACTGCTCAGTCAGAAAGTTTCGTTTCATTTTCCCTTATATTTAATCTGTCTGGTTTGCATTTCTTTTTACATATTGCTTGTTTTTAATGTCTTGTGGCATCTATATCTAGGGCCATAAGAATAATGAATTCCAGTGATAACTATGGACATGAAGGCCTAATAAATATGAAAATTGCATGTTCTGAGAACATTTCTAGCCCAAATTAAAAGAATTTTGGAAACTTCATTAAATTGCCTTCCTAGTATTTGAAGACTTTATTGCTGCAGAAGTGCTGGGAAATGTGCTGATCTCACTGGTTATATTCTGGTTTTTAGCCTTGTATCTTGGTAGTTTTTTCTGAACAATTTATCATCATTAGCTCTAATATTTACAACCTCTGTTGGAGGTCATTTTGAAGCTATTTTGATGCTCGTAATTCTTTGAGGTAAGTAGAAATAAATCTCAGTATGATTTAGAGATGAAAATTATTTACCTTATTAGTCTGAACTATATGACTCATTAAAAAATATATTTTTAAATTTATTTGTAAAGAAATAGTGAGCTGGAAAGGGAATAATTTTCCTGATCATCACATGATTATCCATTAATTGCAATAAAACAGTCAAGGCTGATCACTATATAGACAAAGATTTCTTTTATTGTAATTAATTTTGTCTTAAGATTCCCTCTCTGTTACATCCCTCCCATTAGCCCCAATGGTCTCTATACTATGGTATATCTCATTGAGAACATTCTATAGCAATGAAATCATAGATCAGGACCAAAGGACCACATGCATAAAATATCAATACCTACAAGCATACATATGGGTCTATTCAAAAAGTGTTCTATTTAAGGAAACATTTAAGATGAAAGATAACGAGAGTTAGAATGGAGTGGAAATTGTAATGGTTCCTTTCCCTATTGATTTCTCATATGTGTGTATCCATCTCATGCTGTGCATGAGTATTATACTGTTTCTTTGTTATTGCTGACTTGTTGGACCCTCTAGGTGTATCTTTTTGTGAGGCTATGGATAACATTCATTATTTGACAGTTTGGGGAAATGGAAATAACAGTGAACTTCATGAAAATCAAAGATTTCCTGGTTGAATTAAAACAGGACTGTATGGAGTTAGAAAACCTGGGATCATAAGATTGTATATGAATATTTGGAAAGGAAGTTTGAGGTTACCTAATTCAACCCTCTGACTTCACAGATGAGAAAAATGAAGCCCAAAAATATTAAGTGACTTCCCCAAGATCAAAAAGGTAACTAGAAGAACCAAAATGTAAACTCAGGTTCAATCAATCAAAGTTCAGCCTTCTTTCCACTATACTACCTTTAAAAGCTACAATTGTTCCTTGGATGACCCTGGGCACCTCATCTTTCTGGTCCTCATTTTTTCTCATCCATATCATCATGACATTAAACTAAATTTCTAAGGTGTCTTCTAGTCATAATCATGTTGAATGAAATAGAGTCCTATTTGAGTCTCAGAGTAGCAGCTTACTGGTAGCATGAATAAGATACTTCACATTTCTCAGCCTCGTTTCCACATCTGCAAAATAGGTTTAATAATTTTACAACCGTGTCATTGCCATTTAATCAGAATTCACAAAACATTCATTATGTCCAGGGACTGGGATAAACACTGAAGATACAAAGGAAAAAACATAGTCTCTTCCTTCAAGGTGCTTACATTCTAATGGAAGAGGAAGGATGTAAAAAAAAAATTATCTGTATATATATATATATATAAATATAATTAAAAGTGAAGGTAATCTAAGAAGAAAGGAATCACCAGTGGAGTGGATGTGGAAAGACATTGCAGAAGATATAGTCTGAAATGAATCTTGAAGGAAAATGGAGATTGAACTGGTAGAAATAAATATGGGGGGGCAAAATGGGTGAAAAGATCCAGAGTTTAGAGATGTGATATCACGTGTGAAGAACAAAAGAAGATATGATCGTTGAATCACAGAGTACATGGACAAGATGAACATGCAGTCAGAGATGATCTTTCTCTGAGGTGTCTTCTAATACTAAAGCTTTTGGCCTAAAAGCTAAAGGCATGTAAAACACTCGGTAAATCTAATAAAATTGTGACAACTTTTTTGCTATTAGAATGATCTCTTCTAAATCATCTCTGAGATTATGAAAGAATTACACCAAGAATTAGAAAATCATTTTTCTTTGATAAATTATAATTGGCACAAAACTGTGGTCAAAATTTCTTTTTTTTGTTACTTGATTTATTCACTGAGATCATCATCATTTGAATAAATATTATACTGAAAACAATTTCAAGGGAATCCTTTATGAGATATGGAAGTGTTTTCTCCTCATGAAAATAGGACTATCCAGAAATACAATTCTAGAAATGGAGAATAGAGGAGGAGAAAAGAAGGGAAAGGAAGGAAAAGGAAAGGAAAGAAAAGGAAAGGAAAGGGAAGGGAAGGGAAGGGAAGGGAAGGAAAAGGAAGGGAAAAGGAAGGGAAGGGAAGAGAAAGGGAAGGAAAGCAAGGGAAAGGAAGAAAGATGACATTTTAGTTGAAGGTCTTGATGTTTAAATAGTGAAATATTTTCAAAGTATCCTCAGAGAACTTTTTTTCATTGTTTATTAATATTAGTTGCTATCTGGTTAGGAGAAAAAGTACCATGTATGTTCAACTGACTGTACACCTCTGTCCTGAACACACATAAATTAATTTGCTACCAGAAAAGAAAATAGCAATTTCAATTGAACAATTTTGGCTAAGCACTGTTAAAGAAAACTATTGAGACACAGGTAATGGAAGGAAATGAGCTGTATATGCCTTTCTTCATTTGTTTGTTCATAAGCAGGAAAAAAAATCAAGAGACATTTTTAGTAATGAATGTTCTTTTTGTAAGAAATAGTCATTTATTTGCACACTGTTTTTGAATGGTAGGAAATGAAACCTGATTTTTTCCCTTATTGTTTGCATATATATTTATTTGGTTTTGAGTGCTGATACTGGTTTTAAAAAATCCACAGAATAGAAAAATGTCAGAATATAAAGAGACCTTAGAGGTAATATATGCCATCATATCAGTCTCAACACATGGTGACTGATGCACTGCAGATTCTTAATAAGAGCTTGTTGACTTATTCCATGACTTAGAAAACTGAGATAACTGAATGCAGGTAACTTGCCCAGGTCATGCAGCCAGTGAGTGATACAACAGGCTTCCAATTCTATTTAACTTTTAATACAGTGCTCTTTCCAATATATCACAGTGCCATCACCATTTTGAGGACAGGATATTATATTAATATGATTGGAGAACAAAACATTGACTAAAACAGTAATGTAAAATTTATTAAATATAGTTTTGGTATAACAAGTCACCCATATCTAATGGTATGATTGTTAACTTATAAGTTGTCATTTACAAAAGAAATAAATTCCCACTTGGCTAAATACATCTCAAAAAATTTGGAAAACTGGACTTACTAATTGTATTTCTTTAGCTAAATAGGACGGCCTTCAGAAACTGGTTTAAGTCTCTTCGTATCTTTCAGTTTGCTTTTATTATATCACCTTCTCCTAAAAAGAAAACACAAACACATACAAAAAGCCACACACAGACACAAAACATATTCATGTAACAACCTGCTTTTCACCGGCAGATGGTTCCTTGCATTTTTTTTAGCTGTCTACAGAATAAGCTTTAGAATACTTAATTTCTATTCCTTGATTTTGTCACCCCACCCAAAATCAAGGAATGAAGAGGAAAAATTCCACCATGCTTCTGTACACACTATTACCAAAGTGTAAGGAGCCATCTGCCAGTGATAAGCAAGTCTTTACATGAATATGCTTAGGGTGAAAAAGAGCAACCTCCACATCTGAAAACAAAACGTATCTAACAGTTGAGATTCCACTTCGTGATTTTCCTAGAGACCAGAATATAGAGTTTTTACTTATCTGTCTCTAGCGTTTTGGGGAAATCTGTAAATAACACATACACACATACACATATTCATATAAAGCTTTTCCGACTGCGTACTTCAGTGATTTTATCCTGGCAACAACTAACGAACATTAGACATCTGGTTTAGTTCCAGTTTTAAGTGGCTCATTAGTAGGACCAAAAATCTCACCAAATTCAGTGTGAGGACCAATAATCTTCTTTTCCATCAAACTTCTCCCTGCAAAGCTGACCGCCCAACATAAAAAATATCATAGAAAGATGGCCTGAACTTTCAAATTATCTACATAGAGGAGGTGGCAGGGAGTGAAAATCACTATAAATTTTTCTTTATTCTGTTTCTCAGTAACTTGTAATAAAAAAAACAAAACAAACCTATTTAAAATGCTTCATTGATTTATTTTGTTTTTATATCATAATCATTGCTAGATATAAATTTCCTCACAGACATCCTAGATTTGAACTCTCCTATTAACAAAGTGATGGCTTGTAACAATGTCTTTAACTTTCTGTCCCTATGTCCTTGACTAAAGAAAAAAGTCACAGGATCCTAAATCTATAGTGAGAAAGGACCTTACAGGCAATCTAATCCAACACTCTTATTTTTGCATATGAGGAAACTGAGGCCCAGAAAATTTAAGTGACTTCTCAAAGATCTTTCAGATAGTAAGGGTCAGAGGTAACATTTAAATCCAGATAATCTGACCCTACAATTGCTAACACTTTCTATTTTAGCATATTCTCCACAGTTTTGTTCTACTATCTATTCTCTTGAACAACTGGCTATTAGATTCAAGTTTTAGACCATGAATTAGAACACTGAACTCATTTTTTGAATGTCATTATTTTAGAATCTGAGGTAATTATCTTAAATTTATTATTGTATTTTCAATGAGTAAGTATATAGTAAAGCAAGTGGATATTGTAAAACTTTATCAATCCACCTTAAGTGGGAAGCAACATCTATTGGAATTAGAAGGGTTGGATATGAATTAGAGAATATTTTAAAAAATCTATGCAGTTTTACTCCTTTTCAAAAAATGCATTAAGTGGGATTGCTTTGTTATTATATAGAAGTCCCTTGGTAAATTACTTTAATACTTACATAAGAATACTATACAATTTGTTTATCAATTGAAGTAAATGGGTGCTTCTAAGTATTTGCCTGAGATAATATAGTGACTTTTCAGTAGATTAAACAGAGCCTCTCCTATCTTCTTTACCAGGTTAAATTGCCTAGAAATCTTTCAAATAGAAATAATAAAAATTATTAGTCTATACAATTGAAGTAATAGAAATACAGAATACTATTGAATATATTACTTATATTTTATGAATTATTTATATGCATAATACAGATATATGGACAATTATAGAAATGATAGATATCTTTTCATAATTCTAAGGTGAACTTTAAGTCAAGAGGTTTATTTTTACTAAGAATGACTGAATGACAGCTCAACAGTATTTCAAATCTGAGCTCTTAATATCATCCCCTGAAGATATCCTGGTAGTAGACTTATTTGCTAGTATTAACCTATGGTTATCTGTGATCAAATCCAAGGGTTATTTAATTACTTTTCTTTTTTTCTCTTGTAAAACACATGAATCTTTAAAAAAAACTTAATATTAGTATGTTGGTGTTTAATATGGAGTTTTGAAGATGCCATGCATATTCTGTATTCCTTAGATATGCATGTAGAGTCTTGCAAATCCTTAATGTGAATACTTGTGATACAGTTGTAAAAGATAATACTTTTAGATTCAGGAGACCTTGGTTAGTATCCTGCCTCAGATACGTCCAAGCAAATATGTCAATAGTGATAAATTTCTTAGCCTCTCAAAGTGGTAGTTTCCTCTAAATGTCCTTACGTATCTCAAAGGATTTTTGGGAAGAACATGCTTTACATTAAAGTGCTACATAAATAAATGACTGAAATAGAAACGAATGATTTTTACTATAGGATTAACAAGGAAAATATTTAATCAGAGCAACTTACTACTTTAAAGCTCAGTTTTAACTCAGACAATCTAACTGAAATAGTAATTCTTTAATACTAGCAGAGTACTTGTTTTATCCTGTGATATCCTCTAATACCCTGCCATCCCTTTTACTAATACAGACCCTGGAAAGAAAAAGAAAACTGAATCTTTTAAGATAATTTTTGGTAATAAGCTATACATGAGTTATATTAAGTTTTTTAAAACTAAAGCAATATAGAGAACTTTGCTATAAAAGGAAATGAATGGAAGTATTGTTTGACTAAATAGTTTTAAGTAACCTGATATTTTGACATCTTTATTATGATGTCCAGATTTTTTCTTTCCTATTCTTTTCTAGTCAGTGCTTCTTAAATTCTGAGTCACAATCCCATATTGGGTCCTGAAAAATTTAGCAATAATAAATGGTTATTGATGGTGCAATCCCCAAAATTAATGAAAAATTAAATGCATAAAAAATTTGAGGTGTTTTCTGACAGTGCTTTACCATGCTGTGTCACATAACTTCACTGCAGCCTTGGTTCTAAATACAAAGCACGTGCACTTTGCTCTGCGCATGCTCTCACACCATGCAATGCCGGTGAATGCTACCAAAATATGAAAAGGTGTCGCAAGTGAAGTTCTGTTCTAGATTACCTATGTTCCTTATGTGGTCTGTGGTCATATATTCTTTCTTCAAGTTTATTGACCTTGGTTAATGTGGAAATATCTGTTTTAATATTATTTAATTCCACTATTCTTCTGCCAGATTTTCATCCAAGCTAGCATTTTTGTGTTCTATGTATTGCTGATGATCTAGTGATTAGGATTTAACCCTTTCAGTACTCAGTCAGGTAATGTTTTTGAGAAAACAAAGTACCATAACGGAACGCATGCTGATTTTAGGTCAGATTCTGTGATGATGCTAGTTAGTTACGAAATCCTGGTTAAATCAGTTAACTTCTCTCAGCCTCATCATCTGTAAAATGGGGGTGATAATAACACTGACATCTTAAGGTTATCCTGAGAATGACGTAAGATGTTTGTAAAGCACTTACCACAGTGTCTGACACATAGCAGGGAGTTAATTAATGCTTGTTTCCATTCCTTCCTTATCAGTAAAAACCAGAATAATTACAACTTGATCAATCCTCTACTTTAAATTTGTGGATATAATTCCACATCCAAATGTCCAAAATAGATGGCATTTGAAATGTGAGAATCATCAGATTTTGTTGTTAGATGACCCATTGGTGGAATGATGTGATTTTTCCTGAGGTTTGAATGGTGGAGGCAGGAAGCTCTTTTTAACTAGTGTCATTTAGGAAGAGCTGCCTCTTGTCTATGGCATTGTCCCAGCTCTCTTGGAAATGGCTCAGGGACTGAAAAATTGTCAACGTGTTGCTTAATTACCTGCACCTGTCTACACAAGAACATCTTATATGGTAATTATGGATCTGGTGCAAGCCATCAGACATGGGGCTTTATTGTTCCTCCATTTCCCCTCATCTCCCAATTAATTCCCAAGACTGCCTTTTGGCTTGTGATCACCCCCAATCAAAGCAAAATAAATTGACTTAAATCAAAAAGAGTAGAAATGGTGGGAAAGATAATCCCCCCTAACTTTTGGCAGACATAGGCTTAGATTTGGAGCGACACACATGGAAATGAAAAGAATGAGTGGTGCGAATTAAATGGATAAACTTGAAGATATATCCCTTAAAGGAATTTACAGATTCTAAAAACAAAAACAAAAACAAACTGACTCTTTCCTTTTATTCTAACTGTTAATTCAGCTGGGAGTAAGTGGGAATGAGGAGGAAATCAGTGAATGACATCTAATCTGAAAGATCATTCAAATAGTGCTTTTTACAGTGCAGTTAAAGCAATGTTTCTAATTCATGGTAGAGTAGGTACCTTGTACTCTCCTGGGATGTTTTGAAAAGGAGAGAAAAGGATGAATCCAAGTAGGTGTTGAAGCCTCTGCTTCATGGCTTGCTTACAGGGCTCCATCTGCCCCCATAGACACATCCTGTCTCCCACTGTGTGCAGCTGAGTCTCAAGCACTCCTGGTTGCATCATGATGGAGGCAAAAGACATTTCCTCTGGTTGTTAATGGAACTCATATCCTGAAACACTCTCAGCAATCTTCACAATCCTCTTTCTTCCTCTCCATCCCTACATTTTCTGGGGCTTTATGGATAAGGAATAGATCTATCTCCCTGTTCTCTCTGCTGAGTGTCTGGGTTCCAGGAACTTTCAGGTCTAACAATATACAAATTTCATGGATTTTGATTTTGTCAATCAAAGTTCTTTAAAAATATTATTTATCAGATGGAAATACCAGAGGAGCTATAATCATGCCTATCACCAGAAAAGGGGTTATCATGAATCCAGAAAAAGATGCAGACAAATGAATCTGGATACATACAAACACATTTGAAAGGGGATAGCATCTGCAAATTAGTTGGTGAAATGGATTTGGAACATCTCCTTTGATCAGGAAGTAGGTGGACCATTAAATATCTGATGCAGGATTCTGGCTCCCACATAACCACATTTGGGGATTTAGCTATCCTCTTATAACAGAAAGCGCTACTAGAAAAAGGAAGGTGACTGAAAGGACATGGCACAGTACAAAGTATGACTTGGCAACTCCTCAGTTGCTGTAGTCCCGCTTCTGCAATATGAAAATATGCATAAATATTATGTTTTGATATCACAAAAAAGTATGGAAAAACAATTTGCCATTGATGCACTTTGCTGCCTATGAGGCAGCTCAGTTAATCTCCTTGAGCCTCAATTTCCTCATCTGTAAATGATGAAGGCAGACAAGAAGACTGTTGAGGTCCTCTTAATTGTAGATCTATGACTTTCTATTTTAAATTAGAAAATCAGCCTAGTTTCAACTAAATTCAAGAAATATTTATTAAGCACTTACATTTAAGATATTGTGGTTAATACCAGGAAAGAAATATAGATGGGGGAACATAAATCCAGGGTTTCTGCCCTCAAAGGGCTCATCATCAAAGGGGAAAAACAAGGTTGGTGAAGAGAATTTTAAAGGGAAAAATAAAGAGTTCAGTTTTGGACATTTGGGTTGGAGATGTTAGTTAAATGTCCAAGTTAACACATTTCTTCATGCATATGGAGATGCATGTATGACGAAAAAGGAAGAGGTCAAGGCCAGAGATATGAATTTTAGATACCTTGGCTTGGTGTTGATAGTTGAAGTCTATTGAAGAGAAAAGATACGGAAAGAGGAAAGGCAATAGGCAAGGAAAAAAAAAACTTGGGGATCTCCTAAATTTATACATTCATATTGAGCAACAGGACCAGCAGAAGTCATAGAAAGAGATAAAGAAAAATTAATCATAAAAAGAGATGCATATGAAGTTAGTGTCACAAAAGCTAAAAGAGGGAAGAACATGAAGAAGGAAGGGCTGGTCACCAGCGCCAAAAGTCTCACAGGACTCTAGGAGGATGAAGACTGAGAAAGGAGCTTTGAATTCATCAATAAATGAGTCATAGAATGACCACTCTACTTTATGCTTGCTGCTTTTCCTGCTTTCAACTCCAAGAAACAAGGTATCTCTCTCAATTTAAGCTCATCACTTTTCATCTCATCACCATGCTGCTAAATCAAGCCTTTACTAATACCATCTTCCTCAGCTGCTTCTCCTCTCTGATTGGAGGGTAGAATAACAAATTCTTGTGTTCACTCCTTTCTGCATCTTCTTCTCTCGTTGGTTCCAACTCCACAGAACAAAATACCTCCTAGTGACCCCCTCTTGATCCACTTTTCTGTCTCCTTTTATGTGTGGTCTCCCCCATTAGATTGTAAGCTCAGTGAAGTCAGGTACTACCTTTCTTAGCTCAGTGCCTGGTATTTAGTGTAAATGTTTTTTTTTTTTTATGTATTATTAAACCTTTAAAGGAACAAATTCAGTTCAAGTTGTGGTGGCATAAGCCACATTGCAAGTAAATGATGAGTGAAAGCAGCAAGTATAGAATAATCTTCCCATAAGTTGGGCAGTTAAGGAAAAGAAAGAGACAAGTTAAGAGTCCGAGGGGGTAGGTACAAATGGAAAAGAGCGGAGAGAACATATACAGGGAGGGGCAGGAGAAGGAAGAAGGGAGAGAAGTACAGAAAGGATAAAGAAGAGAGAGGAGGGAAGAAAAGAAGAGGGAGGAGACATTTCAGGTAGAAAGGTTGTCTTGGTAAAAGAAAGATCAGATTTTCTCCTTTTCTCAGTAGCGTGTAAGTTCTTGCGAAGTAGGAGCTCTGATACATGAAATACTCATAATGTCTAGAACATTTGAGAGGTTCAATAAATGTTTTATTTAAATTATGATATCATATAATTTTTTAACATAAATGGTCACCATATGCTACTCCCTCATTTTAGTGAAGACAAGGGGCTAGAATCTATTATGGTACAACATAGACAGTTAATGGCAGAGTTAGAACTTAAACCAAGATGTTCTAACTTTGAATGCAGTGTCCATTCAAATAGATGATGGTGGTGGTGGTGGTAATTACAAAAGTTTTAATAAATTCAACACAATAAAACTACACATTGTTATGTTACACATATGTAATGATGTTCATGTGTATATACCGTACTATTTCCACTGGAATAGCAATAACTGATGTGTGATTCAAAAGGGACAAGATGGCAAGTGAAGGGAATTACTATTGGCTCTAATAGTAACAACCTGCTACTAAATTTGGTCTATTTGGCCTATTTGGTCAAACAATATATTTTAAATCATTTTCCTAATCAGTTTCTTTGTGAGTGAGACTTTTTAAGTGAGACTTTTTCCTTTCTTCCCCTCTGAAAAAGGCTCCTATTTTAACTACTATGATTCAGTTCAAAAGAAATAGGTTTAAGAATCCCTAGCTTTTCTGGAAATATTCAGAAAGAATATTTCTTATATCAATTTATGATGATTATTTTATTTGAGTATTACTGTTACATTTTTTTATCATAAGTAACCATCTGGATGCCTTTCAAGTATTAATCTTCATCTAATCCCATCATTCACAGGGACATAACGATATGGCAGCCAGTTTGTTACATGCCATCTTCTTTTAAAGCAGCAAAAGGAATAAATGCATTATTGAGCTTATGGATGATAGTCATGACCCACCCAACATTTCATTATCTTTAAAAGATATGGTTTCAAATCACCATATGGAGGAAAACAGAATTTTGACTATTTAAAGGAATATTTCTGAAGAAATATTGCATTACAAATGCAAACAGATTGAAAAAGCAGAGGTTGCTCAGTATGTATGGATAATATTAGATTATATCTCAGCATTCAGAGTAATAAGATTCAAGTTTCTTGGAAGAGAATGAAAGATTATACACTATTTTATTTGTTTATTATTTTTAAAAAATATTGATGATTTACATGCCACTTTCAAGTATGGAAGAATGGAAATAATTTTAAAACATGGAAGACTGTGGGATATTGAAATTTTAACACGAAAACAGTCTAAAGGCAGACTTTTACTCTTTGAGATAAAATACACAAGTTGCATCTGGAATCCGAGAAAAATATTTATATTTACCTTGCCTGTGTTGAACTGACTGCAGTTGTGGTAACCATTTTCTTTTAATTTTGATTTCAGTCATAGATTGTCTCAGGAGATTATCAACTATAAACTAGATGATGCCTTTTTTATTTTATTTTGTAGAAGGGAAATTGTTCAGTACCAGTTGACTTCTCAGGTTCCTTCTAATTTTGAAATGCTGTGATTATGTAAAGGCCATTGAGAAAACTATTAGATCAGTAGACTGTAGCTAACTGGCATGTGAGTGCATGAGTGTCCCTAAGAATGTCAAGTTAATATTTCAGGTAGAGATCTTGTTAAACTAGAAAATCCAAAAGCAATCTAGCCCCAATAGAAGTAAATGAATGCCATTTCTCAACCTCGAAGTATTCTAGCCTACAAGCATTAAAAAGAAATAATAGTTTTCCAACAGAAATTTGAATTCTGGGGATGATAGTAGGGTAGTTAGGGAAAGGAACAGATTCCTCAATTGTGTAGAAGGAAAATCTTTGAATTATTTATCAATAAAATATAAGTCCACCTTTAACCTGAAAAAGTGAGTGATGGGGAGGAAAAAAAAACTGCCTGTGTGTATCTACCAAAGCATTAAATAGGCTGAGGCATTACTAGAAGAGCCCAAAGGAGGAATAAGCAATACAATCTGTCACTTATGATATTTGTATAGAAATGTACGAAGTATGGTAAGTATACTTACATGAATTTGGTCAAATAGATATACTAAAGTAATGAGGCCGTTCTGACTTACAGGTATCACTGATGCTTACTGAGAAGTGGAATATGACTCTGAATGAATATGCATAATTCAAAAGAATCCAAATAAATAACTAGAACTAGAAGAGAGAATCATGGAGAAAATGATATCGGTGCAAATTAATGAAAGTGGAAACATAAGTGAAATGATATTGATTTAGAAAAAAAATAGATGAGTTGGTAAGCAGATCAAACATTTGACAAAGAGGTATGTGATATTGGTGATAGGGAATTTCAATTATCTGAATGTCTGCAGGGACTCTCTCTATCTGAGAAAATGTGTGAATTAATAATAAAACATGGATAAAGTTATACAAAGAACTGTTATTTAGCACCTGATTCTCATCAATGAGGAGGAGCTGTTTTCTCAAGTACAAATGATGCTGACCTTTGGGGGTACAATGGAAGTTGAAAGCCAGACAAACTAAGAGTAAGATGACTGAACACCCTATATTTCTGAAGAATAATTGCCCAAGGATTCCAAGAAAAGATCGAATCTCATGGGTTTACTTTTTATAGGGGAGTCTTCTTAGTAACAAGGGGAGACTCTAAGAAAGAAGTCCTGAAGCCACAAAGAGAAGTCATTCTGATGAGCAACAAATTTAATTAAATTAAGCAAGCATTTATTAAACACCAACTATGTTAAGGGAATTGTGTGCTACGCATTGGAAAAAAAACAATCACAAGAGGTGAGGTCAAAGGGAAGTTACCTACTAAAGAGATCAGATTTGTTGAATAAGAAAAGTTTCAATGAATTTAGCATTTAAAAAGATATATACAGAGCAAAGACCAGGAAAGTAACAAAATCATTTAATCATGGTTTCATGAATGCTCAAACTTGGCATAAGCTGAGCCTGGTGAGAAATCCTAAGGATAACAAATTGAATTTTGTTTATTTCTTGGAGGAGAGAGGAGTGTCATTGTAGGTAGAACACCACTTGTGGTTGGAAAGAATGATGATAATGGATAACAGAGAAAAAAGAACTATTCAACTTTTAACTTGCTTCTTTTTTCCTGCTAAGCAGAAAATTGATTAAAACAGAAAGGATTGGACAGAAAAGGTTATGGGAAGTGACATGAAAAAGTAGGGCATAAACAAAGGAGTGCGGAGCCATTTCTTGGTAAGTACAAATCTTCAATATCAGAATAAATATACTAAATATATATCAGAATAAATATCAGAATGGGGCATTGAAAGAGGCAGACTTACGCTCAATGAAAAGGAAGGGCTTTCTTCCATTACTGGTGTTCTTTAGCCATTTTCAGTTATGTCCTACTTTTCATGACTACTTTTGGGATTTTCTTGGCAATGTACTGGAAGGGTTTGGCATTTCATCCTGTAACTCATTTCTCCAGTGAGTCAACAGAGGCAAATAGTGTTAAATGACTTGCCTAGGGTCACACAGTAAGTGTCTGAGGCTAGATTTGAACTCAGACTTCCTTTACTCCAGGCCCAGGGCTCTATCTACTGTACCACTCACAGTACAGGTGTAACAGTGGATAGAGCTCTACTTATTGTAGGTCTATATAAATGGGAAGGAATTTTCCTGGAACTGTTGAACTCTCTATCTCTGGAGGTCCTCAAGCAAAGACTGGATAGCCACCTGCTAAAGATGGTGCTCAGGACATTCTGACTGAAGTACAAATTGGGCTTGACATTCCGTGAGTCTAGAAAACCAAGAAAAATAATTTTTTTCTTCCCTCAAAGGGGAAAAAAAGAGATTTCCATATGAATATAGAATATTCTCATCTTCAACATATTGTCAATTTTATTTTACCTTATTGAGATATACATTATTACCTTATCTTTAATATATTATCTACATTGACAATAATTACCTAAACCAAGAATATTTACTCTCTCAGATATTAATATTATTAAAATTGGAAAATATAGTGAGGAGACAGTTTGTAAACAATTATATTATGATTTTTGTGCCCTCTGTTAGAAGAGATTCAGAGAAAACATCCCACTCCCACCCCCTTTCTTAGTTGATTATAGCTTAACTGATACTGTTGAGAGTTTTGAATAGCTATTGAATGAAATATGGATGCAGGAATGAGAAAGTATGAATAGTGAGAATCATTAATTGTACCTCTAGAGTATGCCTCTGAAGCTGAGATGCAATAAAGTATGGATCAATTCTCTGTTGCTTGTGCTAATTTTGGCCTAAAAATTAACATCAAGAAAACTTATGCTCTCCATCAGCCACCATCACACCATTCATACCTGGAGCCATCATTTACAGCAGAGAAGTTTTGAATGCTGTGGATAAGTTCACTTACCTTGCCAGTATACTTCCCAGGGATATACACATTGATAATGAGGTTGATGCACACATTGCCAGAGTTAGCTCAGTGTTCGGGAGGCTCCAAGGAAAGTATGGTACAGAAGAGGTATTTGGCTGACTACAAAACGAAAGATCTACAGAGTTGTTGTGCTGACCTCATTCATATATGCCTATGAAACCTGGACAGTATACTAACTTCCAGGAAATTGAATCATTTCCATTTGAATTGTCTTAGGAATATTCTGAAGATCTTGAAAGATAAGGTACCGGATACTGAGATCTTTACTCGAGCTAAACTGCCAAGGATTCAAAACTCTGCTTCAGAGGGCACAACTCTGATGGTTTGGCCACATTGCTGTAATGCAAAATTTATGGTTGTCAAACAGACTATTTTATGGAGAACTCACACAGAGCAAGTGATCAAATGGTGGTCAGAAGTGATAGAAGGACACTCTCAAGTACTCTTAAGAACTTCAGAATTGATTGTGTGACATGGGAGACACTGGCACAGGACTGCTCAGGATGGTGTGCCCCCCTTGGAGAAGGTGCTGTGCTCTAGTTGAAACAACTCAAAGGAAACACAGGATGTACAAATTTGGAATATATTCCCCATATGTTCACATAGACTATTTGTGCCTGACCTGTGATAGAGCATTCCGAACTCACATTGATCTGATAAGCCACAGTCAGACACACTAAAACTTGTCTCTAGCACAGTGCCATTTTGGTCCTCCTCAAGAATGAAAGATAGCAACCAACTAACCATGGAATGGAAAAGTCTTTGGGAGCATAAACCTGCAATCACTATGCCTCGGTGGCTCTAAGTGAAGGTCCTTAGAGTGATTCTGTGTTGAGTGGAAAGAAAATTGGTTCTAGGATTATCAGAGTAAGAGATTTTAAGGACCTGACCTATAGTGACAGTATTCTGGGGAAGTAATTCTAAAAGCCATGTGAGTAAAGATTTCTGAACTTAATAGAAGCGAGAACATTCAGGGACAAATGAATAAATCCAAAGCCAGCAAAAGTGTTTGCTGATTATGAAAGTATCTGTTTTTTGACAGTTATAACTAAAACTCTAGCATGCAAATGGCTGCCTGTATGAAAATTTTTATCAACATTGGCTCATTCATTTTTATTAGACATTGTGTTAAATGTGAAACATTTAAATATTATGAATTTCATTTGGAGTGCATAGGACTATTGAGTATATTAAATATAAGCAACCATTACAGTTGAGAATTGAGTACTCATTGATGAAAATAATTGTCATAACAAATCATATTTATATTGTGCTTTATGGTAACAAAGAACTCTACATATTTAGTATCATTTGTTCCTCAAAAGAACCTTGTATTCTAGAAGAAGTATTATCCCCATTTTGCTGATAAGGAAGAAACACTCTGAGAAGATTTGATTTCCTTTTGGTCAGAGTAAGTAAATTGTAAAATTAGGACTTGAGTCTATTTTCTGACACTAGAAAGCTATTATACAAAACAACCTCACACAAATCAATAAATAATCAGATGTCAAATATCTTACAAATATCTGTATTTAAGGCAAATAAACAGTGACAAATAATAAACAATATTGGTTGTGTCTTAGCTAATGCTAGCATTATAGACCTGGGTGATACCTGAGAATGTAATATTCTTGTAACTCATATCCCAGAACACCAATTTCTGGGCTTCAATAGACCTAGTTCAATCTGGCTGACAGCAACCCTTCTCTCTATTAAAATTTTCCAACTTATTTTGCCTCTCCTCCCCAAATTTCTCTCTTTTGGGAGGCAAAAGGATCTCAGTTAAATACTCAAGTTAGATACTCAGTTAAATACCCAAGGTATCAAATGCAAAATCATATTTATTTCACTTCACTGGAAATTCCAAAATTAATGATGTACTCACTGGAAAAAAAAATATGTCCATTTGTTTTCCCTCTGTAGTGAGTTTCACCTTCTCTCTAGGGACCTGTTTGCCTTTCAGTAAAGAGATTAGGTTTGCTAGAAGAGTTACTCTCTTTCTTACGCATAATCCAAATAACTTGTGGTATTTGTGGAGAGCTAAGTCCAGATATTTACTCCTTTATACACTGGTTCATTTCATTGCTGTTTCTCTAGCTTCAGGGCCATGGAACTCTTGCCAAGAGGCTACATGTGTCCAAGGAATTCTTACCATTTTTCTAGAAATTTGGGTTTCCAAACTGTCCTGGAAATTGACAGTGTTGAGAAAATCACTCATTTAACCAGCTGTCAGGGAATGTGCCCTCATCTTCTGAATGTTATAAAGCTGATGGACTTTGCCATTGTCTTTCAATACTGTTAATGATTCCTGGGAATAGACTGTGTGCATATATAGCTCCCTCCCCTACCAGAGGGGAGGTCTTAGTTCTAGTATGCTTCTCTCTCATGTGCTTAATTCTTTTAAGATCTCTCCCCAAGGTCAGTTGTCTAACTGATACCTTTTTATGAACTCATCATAGAAGAGTGTTCCTCTATTTCATAATCTTAAACAATTAATTCATGCACTATCTCTGTGGTTCAAATTTACCCTCAATGGAGTATGAAGAGACCAACAATTTCTTAGGACCAAGAAATTTCTTCAGATCGTCTGGCAGAGGTGTCAATGAGTTTCCACAGGTTCCAGATACATACAATCAAAGCCTCAAGCCCTGGTTCATTCCTTTAAGTTCATCAAGTTAATTGAAATCCCATATCAATTGTTTGTACATTCATTTTATATATGATTGGAATGGGGCTTAGGAAAATATCCTATCTAAGGTTATATATGGTGATTCAATGGCAGAGCTTGGATTGAAAAACCTCATGTTCTTATGGTCATCCAAATTTTTTTCCTGATCTATAGGCTGTAAAACTTAAATGAGTTTATAAATCATTTATTTTAACCCACTCATCTGTTAAATGAGACACCAAAAAATGAAACGACTTGCCTAAGATTATGTAATCATTAAGTAAAAGTATTAAGACTTTAACACTTGAAGCTCTTCAGGCTCTCAGTCTACTCTTTGGTCATTTATAACAAGATTTTTACCCTCTGCTATCTTGCTGTTTGTGATTCTCAGAATTGTTTCTGCTCATGTCTATTGATTCTTCTAATTTTTTTTTTTCTTCTTCAATTCATTGCGTATGGCTCCCATACTTGACTGTGCTTCTTGAGTGAGGGACAATATGACTACAGACAGAGAAGTTCATTACCACGTTGGCCATTAGGTAATGATTTCTTTGGCCATTAAAACCTTCAATTCAATTCAATTCAATGAGGCACTTAATATGTGCCAGTCACTGTGCTACATACTGGGGATACAAAAAGAGGCAAAAGAGAGTCCCTGTTCTCAAGGAGCTTACAATTCAATAGTCAGAAGTAAATACAGATGGACTCCAGACCTCTGTGAACTCCTATGTCCAGAGTGATGGTGGCAGGATGGGATTTTCAAAAACAGATCTTTAAATGATAAAAATAACATGTTTTTTAGACTTCCTACTATCATTGTCCAAAGACAAATGGATTCAGATAGTTTTAGAAGCATCACATCTACCTGATTCTCACACTGACAATTATCACCTGAAAGCAGAAGAGAAGCTCACAAATCTGTGGAGGTCTTAGAGAAATTGGTCTTGTATTATGTAAATCTGATGATCTTTGCTAGCGATTTTACCTTGCTATTGAATGATTACACAGAGTGGAGAAAAATAATATCATAAAACACATTATACAATGAATTATTTTCTCCTGTAAATAGATTAATATCCTCTCTGTATAGAGTACATATCTTCAACTGTACCATGAAATAACTGTTCTCTTTTGTCCTTCAATATTACTCCAGTGTGAACAAAAAGGTTATGCTAATCATTTCAATGTAATTAATACATTCAATCTAGAAATAAACCCAGATCATTCAATAAATATATGCATCATCAATGGATACAATGCAATCACGATACAGGGGAACAATCATCAGATGTGGAATTAAGAGTGTTCTGGGACCAGAGCTTTTTCTGGCACTCATCATTAGCTGTATATGACTATGGGCAAGTCATTTAACGTCTCCATTCTCTTTCCTCATTCTAAAGTGGAGTTAATGGTATCTGTAGGAGCTATATTAGAGAGTTATTTGGAGAACCAAATGAGATAATATATACAAAATGATTTTCAAATGTTTAAGCACTATATAAATGATACTTATTATTTCAGAAAGATAACCTGGAGAGGAGGTTCAAGGTGTATGGATAATAAAAGTAGACTTTTTGGGGCCTAACAGGATGAATCATGAATAACTCTTACCCTAGAATACAACACTATGATTGTTAGCAATAGTTGCTGCTTTAAAAAGGACAAATCAAAACAAAGTCACTTAGTTATATTCATTCAATTAAATATTAATGTTGAAATTAATATTAATACATTCAATTATGCATGAAAACAAATGCAGGGCTAGAACTTTTAAAGTGCAGTTAATCTTTAAGGCAACTGTTAGTGAAAATTTAAATTATTTAAAGTTATGTACATTTGTGCTATGTTTTCAAATGCTCTTAACTAAAACTTTGATTAAAAAAGGAATGTTGCAAATGAATACAGAATTCTTTTTAAAATAACATTTCCTACTCTGCTTTCTACTTAATAAAAAAACATAATTCCCTCAATATCAAGTTTATGGGGAAAATATTGATCAGGTTTTTGGCAATCTTTTGTGTCATACCTATTCCAGTACTCCATGGAAGGCAGCAAGAATATCCTGTGTCTATTTTCTGATGTGTGGAGGTACTCATCGATGTTTTCCATCTTCAATGAAATTTCCTGTCACATCACTCCTTCCTTTAAAATATTAATGTTTAGTTAACCCATTCAACTTCACACTATCCCCTGACCCTTGAATGCCTCACCCAAAGTCCTGTGTCCCTCATCTGAATTATTCCTGAATTCATGTCCTTGAATTATTTCCACAAATTGCCTTCTCTATTCCTGCTTCTGTACTTTTGAGCCAAGATATAGAAACTCACACAACCACGCTGCTTGGGCCAACTGCGAATTTATGTTAACAAATCACAACTAGACCCTCACTACTGCATGTTTTCACTCCCTACCCCCTTCCCAACAGAGATTGTTCCAAACCTTGTCTTCTCAAACTACCATCTTAATTCGTGTAACTCCTAGCAGAGACCTTTACCTCATTTTTCACTGAAAAACTGAAGACATCTCTTCCAGGTTCCCTTTCTTACCTCACCTTAGCAGCAGCATCTTATATCCTCTTCTTTCCTTTATTCTCCCCCAAAATGATCCTTCTCTTTACCAATGCCACCCCATTTATTTGTGCCCTAGATCCTCTTCCTTTACATCTTCAGTCATCATCTCTTTCTCAGTCTTCGCCTTCCCCTTTCTTTTTGGCCCTGTACCTACTGTTCACAATCATTTCTAGATCTTCCTATCCTTACAGCAAACAAACAAAAACAAGTAGACAAACAAAAATTTCCTTTGACCTTATTGTTTCCTTGGCCTATTGCCTATTTCTTTTTTGCCACCGGATTCATAGAAAAAAATTTTGTATTGTATGTTTACTTACATTGCCTTCACTCTTTTTTCCATCCCTTTTGGTTTTGCTTTCTTCCCTAGTCCTTGATAAAGACTGTTCTCTAACAGGACATTAATGATTCTTAACTTGCTACATTCAATGACCTTCTTTCAGTTTTCATTTTTATTGACCTCTCTGCAGTATTTGGTACTGTTGATCGTCCTCTACTCTTGAATATTTTCTCTCCCCTTTCCTTTGCTACCTTCCTTCATCGCTTTCTCTCTTCCTCCCCCACTTTCTTCTTCCCTGGCATTCTTTTTCCTAGATCTTTCTAGAACTTTTTATGTGTGTCATCCATAGCCTATTTATTTTGCAAGCATATTTGCTCTTTCACTTTAGATCTCTTGATGTCCTGTCTAGTTTACCTCATTATCTCATTTTGATTCTGCTATCATTTCAAGGCAAATTCCTTTCAAATTTATATATCCAGGAGTCATTTATCTCCTGAACTCCAGTCATACATCTCCAACTTCCTACTACACATTTCAAACTGTACATTTCTATGCATATCAAAGTCAGCATTTCCAAATAGAACTCATTATCCCTTAACCCAAATCCTACAACTTTTGAACTTTCCTATTTCTATGGAAGCACAAATATTTTTTTCATCACCCTGGTTCTCAATTTAGGAGTCTTGATTTGAGTATTAATTTTCGATTTCCTTCAATCCAATAAGTGGCCAAGTTTTAGAAATGCTAGATCCTCAACATCTCTCACATATATCCCCTACTCTCAATCAACATGGCCATGACTTGAGTTTAAACTCTCATCTTCTCTTCCCTGGATTATTATTGTAGTTTTTCATTTGGTATCCTTGAGCCATGTCTCTGCATCCTTCAATTGATACTCTATACATTTGCCAATGCATTATTTCTAAAGCATGGATCTTATGGTATGTTCTTTATCAACAAACTTTAGTAGCTTCTTATTGTCATGTGAAATATCAATTATTCTGCTTTATGTTAGTTTTTACTAAACAATTTGACCTCAACCTACTTTTTTAGTCTTATTATGCATTAATCCCCATCCACACACTATTTATGCTATTGTGATGGCAATCAAATTAGGATCTTTTGCTATTTTCGTTTTACTAAAAATGCCTCTGATTGAATAATGTGATTAAGAGGACCCATTTATAAGCCTGCCCATTGAGGGAAACTAGATTAGGGGAGTTGTTTTGTACGAGGGTCCCAAGAACCTTTTCTTTCTTTCTTTTTTTTTTTTTTTTTTTTTGTATTGAGGCACTAGGTCAGAGGCTTATGAAAAAATCCAGACGTTCCCTCTCTGGTAAAGATGTGTGCTTTTCCTTCCTTGCTGAAGAAGACCATGCCATCAGAGAACTGATGACATGACTCACACTTAGCTTTGTTTTGAGTGAGTGAGGGCTGTGCAGGTCACCAGCCTCACTTCTCCTCCAGAGCCATCTGAATTCAGTGACCAGATATTCATCAGGATGACTGGAGATGACCCAGGATGAGGCAATTGGGGTTAAGTAACTTGCCCAAGGTCACACAGCTAGTGAGCATCAAGTGTCTGAGGTGAGATTTGAACTCTGATCCTCCTGACTCCTGCACTGGTGCTTTATCTCCTGTACCACCTAGCTGCCCCTTCTGGTAAAGAAAGAAACAGAACAAAGAACCTGTGATAGCAGGGCCCCCTGTGCATGCTGGGGGCTTACTGTTGCAGCTATTTATTGCTATTTGTCATTTATCATCTTTTTCTATGACTATCACAGAGTCCGTTCTTCATATCTGCCTGCCTCTTAGAATCTAAAGTTTGCTTCAAAGTTTTGAATGGCACCTTGTATGACACCTTTGTCCTGATCTTGTTAGCTGTTGATTAATCTCCTGTTACCTTGATATACAAGCATATACATCTATCTGTATACACACACATATACATTTTATATTCTCCATCAACCCAGCTAACATCTTTGCATGTCTCTTTCAATAGAAAGTTAGCTCCTCCAGGGAAAGGGCTATTTAATTCTTCTCTGTAACCATAGTGCCTAGCACAGTGATTTAAATATGGTTGGCATTTAAAAAAATGCTTGCTGATTTGCTAATTTTATCAAGGAGAGAAAAGTTATATTTTTATACTTTGGAACTTACATACAATAAAGGTTTTTCATATAAATATATAATAGAAATCCATATTTCTATTATATATATATATATATATATAATAGAAATCCTCCATTGTGAGAAAGAAGGCCAGAAAGAAACAAAAAGAAAGAAAGGAAGGAAGGAAGAAAAGAAAAGAAAGAAAGAAAACTTATTTTTTATTATATGCCTATGTCTGCATTAAATTTTAAGGCTATAGGTACAAACAAGACAGTCCTTTCCCCCTAAGGAACTTATATTCTAGTGAAGGAACACAACACATTAAAGGCAACTAGAAGGACAGGCCTTACTTAGCTGGCCTAATGTGAAAATGATCAAGAAGTGACTAGTTCTGATTTCTGGCAGGGCATGGCAAAAGAATCACCTATAAAACCTGGGAGCATTCAGCATCTAAATTTCTAGTAGTGTGGAGATGATCAGAGAATGAGACATGGCAAGGAGTCTGTAGATTAAGGTGAATAAAAATGAAAGGAAAAAAGAAAATTTTATAATTTATTTTCTCCTCCAACAAGCTTAATCTCTGTGAATATTGAGAAATTGCACCATTAAATACATACAAAAATGCCCCTCAGCAAATCAGAAATTCATGGGCATTGCAGTGTATATGTGTTGGGATTAGGGTTATATAATGGTAAGGATTTTTATTGATTTCATGTTCGTGCCCATCTCCCTTTCCCAATTTCACTTAGGAGAAATATTTGACCTTTTAGAATGATTGAAAAATCAGGCATAGACATAGCATAACACTTTAGCACAGTTGTTGCCAATAAAGACCCTCCAAATCTTTGCATTTAATGTTTCAATTGTAATTTGGAGAAATGACCTGTCCCTGAAATGAATTTCTCTTAGTTAGAGCCAACCTAGTTCATTTGCCCAGAATATAGACATGTTCTTCTATGGTGAGCCAAGGGAATGAATTACTGATGGATGATCTGACCTGCCTAGAATGGTGGTAATCATTTGTTTCTTAAACTACCTCCCAATGCTTTGGCAAACACAAAACCTTTGCTGGTGCCAAATCTGTAATTACTTTACTAAACAGTGATGACATGTGTGCCTGTTTTGCGAGATCTCATTCTGATGCCTCTGTTGTTGGCTAAAAAACACTCAGTATTTGAGATAATAACCTCATTCCTGCATCTGTCTCTCTGCAGGATGGGATTTGGGGGAGGGTTCTTTGAAAGCAAAAAGTATAATTTAAAGTGGAGTTTTTCGTTGTTGCTTTGTTTGGAATAGCTCCTGCTTCCTTAGCAGCAATTTTCTTTTTTTAAAAAGTTGCCTATGTCTTGCAGTCATTTCAGGGAATGTAGAGAATAATCTGTAAGTTAAATTTAATTGGATACTTGGATGACTTGGAGGATTAGTATTCTTGTAACCAAGTGGTGTGCTGATATGATAACATGTGGTGATCTCAGAGCCAAATTCTCCTTACTGCTTTTCATCACTTCTTGCCTAGTAGTAAGTTAGGTGCTTTTCTAGAGAAGGGCTAATAAACAGTATTGGGTTAATGGGGCATTGATACACTGACTAAATGGTACCCCAGTGTCTCCAAAGGATGAATGTGCCTCCTTGAGTGGAGAAGTTATGATCTAGGCAGTAGGAAGAAAGAAGTCAACTGGGAGGAATCTTAAATGAATGACTCTTTCATCATTAAGAGATGGAAGTCCAGAAAGATGTACACAACATACAAAGAAATGTTAACACTTCTCCTTTATTGAAAAAGTTGTGTTTCAAAAGATGATTTATAAGTTGTTTCTGCAAAAGAGAACTTGATTATTACTTCCCTATAGAAACAATGATCTTTTGGAAAATAACCAGTTTCCCAGAACGATAATAATGAATTTATATTTATAATTATAAAGTTTGCAAAGTAATTCACATATATCATCTCTTTTGAACATCCTATGAGGTAGATGTACTTACTATGTAGGTTTTATTTATAAAGAAATTAAGCACATGGAGGTTAAGTGACTTAACGAAGCTCACAGAACTACCAAATGCTAGAAGCAGCATTTGAACAATCTTCTGACTTGCAAGTTTAGCTCTGTATACCTGATTCTAAGCTGCCTCTCAGGAGCCTACCTAGTTTATTATGAAATGTAACAGCATCAAGTCCTAGGTCTGGAATCCAGACAAACATTCTCTGAGCCTTAAGTCCAATACAGCCCTCAGTACCATGAGGTGGGTCAAGTGAGGAGTGAAGCTAGAAAGTTTTTATAAAGAATGAGAGTAAGAGATGAACAGGAGAGAGAGATGTGTGCTAGGGTATAGATGAGCATTAGTGAGTTTCTATGATTTCCACAATAGTGGCTAAGGAGTTTTCAGGTAAGAGAGGCAGAATGTTTTAAAGTTGAGTCTTCTAATGTTTGAATGAGTCTCATTATAGCATGTTTTGCTAAGCTCAACATTATGATTAGTTGTTATATACAATTAGGTATACGGATTGGAGACAAAAGTGTCAGGAAGAAGCAAAGACAATTTTAGAGGGTTGTTGCCAAGGCAGGCATTCTGTCTACTTAACATTTTTCGTCTACATAGTAAAATAGAATATGTAGCATCTCTCTTATATATGTTCCAAACTGTAAAATTACCCATGTAGAAAAAGGGCCTTATAACAAGTTGCTTTAATCAGTAAGATCATCCCAGATCATGATCCTCAATGTCAAGGTTTTTTGACTATAACTTTCTCTCATCTTTTAGACATCTTCAACAACATTTGTTTATTTCCTGAGAAACTGCTCAAATTACATCATTTCCTGAGAAATTACTGTGTAATAGACAAGTAAAAAGTCAGTCACTATTATTGTTTAATATGTGGCAAGAGTTGAGATTGTAAAGAAAAAAAAAAACATTTTCTGCCTTCAAGAAACTTACATCTGAATGGAGAAGGCAGCATACAAACAGCTATGTACAACAGATTACATATATGTGTGCACACACACGCATGCATGGATATATAAGTGGAAGGGGGCACTAATTTTTATACACTTACTAACTGTGTGACACTGAACAAGTCATATTTAACTATTGAACAGTTTCCTCATCTGTAAAATGAAGTGGAGAAGGATAGGGCAAGCCACTCCAGGAGCTTTTGGAAAAAGACTGAAAGGGTCAGGAAGAGTCAGACACAAGTGAAACAACTGATAGCAACAATATAAAGTGGAAATGCTGTTTGTCCTTCAGTCTTGAAGAGGACCATGACATCAGGAAGGCGATGCTGTGACATACAGGTGAATCAGATTTAAGTGAGGGAGGGTGTGCAAAGACACCAGCTTCACTTTGTCTTCCAGAGGCATCTGGGTCCAGAGATCAGGATGAGTGCAGGTGACCCTAAAGTGGAAAGTATAATCTTAGAAGGAAGGCCCTATCAATGGGAGACTGAGAAACACCATCAGAATGTAATGGGATTTAAACAGAGTCTTCAAGAAACCAAGGAAGTCAGGAAGCAGAGAGGAGGAGAGAGAGCATTCTAGAAATGGACAAAGCCAATGAAAAGGCATGGAACATTTGTGATTAGGAACAGCAAGATTCTGATTAGCATGCTTTTGGTGTAGGCTCAGATACTGTTTCCCTTCCAGTAGAACTCCCATGTTTGCTCCTAACCGACAGTACTTTGTATTAATGGAAGAAAGATTCTAAAGAATGTGGCTCCAATTAAGGAGTCACTAAAAGTGAATTCTTCCCATAAACATCCCAATAATTTTGATAACTTTAAATATTGATTAATGTTACCAGGTAGTAATAGGATGAGCATTTTTGCTTCATTTTTATATTGATAAAAGTTCCATTCTTAATGAGGTAAAGCTTCACCTAGGTAGTCCAGTTCTTTATGATCATATAGTGTACTGGAAATGGAATAGAATTGGAGGCAGAATAACTGGTTCTTCTACTTACCCTGAACAAGTCCTTTCTTTCTGGGGGCCTTCAGTTCCTTCATCTGCAAAATGAGATGGTTGAGTTGGCCTCCAAGGTTCCTTCCAGTTCTAAAATCTATAGTCCTCTGACTTCATGTCTGCTGGAGCTTTATTGTCACTTTTAAATTGGAGTTTGTAAGCCCTCCAGGGCCAGTTTCATTCCCATATGCTATGCCTAAATTGATGTAGGTGCTATCAAGTAAACACTGGTACACGACTATGGCTATGTGTACCAAGTAACAAGGTTTCCCCCAGGAAAGGAAAACAGAGAATTATATAATAGCCTGAACATTAGCCAATCAACCTGTTTTGTTTTTTGGTCCAAGTCTGAGATTTCATCAGTATAGGGAATTTACTATGGAGAAGCCTTAAAAACTTCTGTCAAAGACTAAAGAAATGGCATTAATGGAATTATAGGAGAGACCATAACTTATACTGGTCAAAGGGATAGTGCTTAGTCATCAGCACAAATGAAAAAAATTCCTGGAATTTGTTTCTGCTTCTTCTCACGTTCCCAACATCTAGCACAGTTTCTTACCCATAATAGATGTTTAAAAAATGTGTGTTGATTTGAATTTTTCAATGAGGGAAACAACTATTTAGGAATCTATTATGTGTCAGGCACTGTTCTAAGTACTTTATGAACTTTACCTCATTTGATTCTCATAACAACTCTGCTAAATTGTACTCTTATTCTTATTTTACAGTTGAAGAAACTGAGGCACTTAACCCTTGGGTTAAGTGACTTGCCCAGGGTCACACAGTTAGTGTCAGAAGCTGTATTTGGAGCTTCCTCTAATTCTAATGCCTCTAATTGAAATCTCTTTTAAACAATAAGAGCAGTGAATACAATGGTCAACACATAGTGGCTAGACAACATATACAAGGAAGCTGAGCAAAGGAGGGGCAGGGAGGCACCCAGAATGGGGACATGATGGATAAGTTCAAAGGAGTGAAGCCAGATGAGAAAAGAATATTGTTCTGGTTCTGCATACCTCACTCCAAATCAGATCACACATCTCCCCATTATATTCTACATTTCTCACAGTTATCATTTTTTACAGCTCAGCAATTGGCCATTGCATTCATATACCAGAGGTGGTTCAGTCATTCTCCAACTAACATGCACACCAATTTTTGAATGCCTGAAAGTTGTTGTTAGGAACATTTTTAAATTTAGTGAATCTTTCTTTCCATAATTATAACATTAGAGATTGAACACTAGAAAGGTATGTAGGGGCTGTCTAGTCCAAGATACTTCATATGTAGAAACCTTTTTAGGAAATTTGCCTGTCCCTTCTGTTGTGTGAAATCATGGCATTTTGGGGTTTAGTGGAGAAGCAAGAGAAGTGATGTGATGATAGGAAGTGATACAGTTCAGGAACAAAGAAGTACAGCTGTGAAGGTTGGAGTCATGCTTGGGAGACAGTGGTACGAGCAAGCTTCTCTTTGCCAGGGAGAGTGACTGGGTTGACTTATTCAGTTCCATGAGTGACAAACTAGCTAGCCCAAAGAGGTCAGAGTCTCTTTCAGTGATGAGAAAGCCAAATTTGAGAACAATACCTAGTGTGGGAGCAACTGTCTTCTCTTGACTCCACCCTTGTCCCAAGTCTCTTAAACCCCTATGCCATGAATCTTGGTCTACAGCTGCTCAAGAGTTTTGATGTCTTAATCTAATACCTGGCCCTTTTGGAATTGCAGGTCAAACACCCTAGGTGTTGTTTATAAACTTGTCTTGTCTTGTCTCAAAAACAAGTTCTAGTACTGTGAATTCCCTAAATTCAGGATCTAGATTACTCTTATGTACAGTTGAGAATGTCCAATTTTCTCTCAGCTTACTTACTCTCAACTCTTGAGAACTATGCTTATTATAGAACTTATTATTATGTATTGTTCACTGGTTTTGTTGGATTAATTTTACGTTAATATTGCATATAGTATTATCTACCCTATAGCACTGACTCCATTATCTTAAGGTCTGATGATTAGAGCTCACTGAATTATGGCAGATTCAAGGAGTTATGATCTGGCCAGTATTAAGGAGACTGAAGGACTACTTTGCATGTGTAAATCCACATAATCCTTGATAGCAAATCACACATGGATAAAATGAGAACCACAGAATACTTCCTCAACACTTCTATCTAATGAAGTAAAGCTTAGTGTAGGGCCTCTTCACACTCTGGTCCTTTCTTCTGATCAGTAGGAGATGAATGGCTTGTGAAGTAAAATGAGTAAGCTGTATTCTAGGGAATTGAATTGACTGGTCTAACTAAGTTCCCGAAGTTTGTAAGGGGTCAGGCTTCCTCTGAAGTGAATTCAATGTTCTTTCCAAGAAACACACTTTGTTCTCATGTCTTTGTCCTTGGGATATTACTTACTGTGGGCTCACTGTGGGGAAAGTTTTATCCTTCTACATCTATCTAGTATAACTCTTGTTTTCGAAGTGAAAATAACAGCATGTATTCCTGAGTTCATGATAAAATTGAGGCTTCATGGTTTCTCTCTCCTTTGTAGTATTCTTTCTGTTGACATATATGTTAATTGTCAATAACAATTGCAGATTCCAGTGCTATTATTTGGTGGATTTTGAAGGAAGATCCTGGATTGATTTGGTGACTAGCCTCAGAGCACAGTCATCGAGTCTTCTCGTCACATTATTCTCCTTCCACCGGTCCTTTAAAAATTATAGGGGTACTTCTCCATTGTTAATCCTGATTTTTTACATCTAAGCTGGAGTTAGGGAGATACAACAGTTCCTCCACTCTGAGTGAGGGCATGGAAGAAAAATAAAGGTATCTATAACTACTTCGATACCATCTCATAGCCTCAAGGTTTCAGGGAATCAGAACCAAGCTAAATATGTGTGAAAAACACGTACCCACATACATACACATGTATACATAAATATATGTACATTACATATAATATATATATATATGAATAATCAATCTCTACCTATATATCACTATGACAATCTAGAAATGTGTGTATGTCTAGATAGATATATAGCTATCTCTAGAAAGAAAGACTGCACTTTGATGCCCATAAATTAGACAACACTAGGCCCTTTCCTAAGGGCTGCTTTTTGGATCCTCCTAGATTAAGAGTGATTACCAATAGTAACTATTACTGTTTCCCTCACAGCCTGATGAAGTTATTTTTATTTGCCTCATTAAATGGGCCATCCACTGACTACTTCTTAAATAGGACTATTCACTGAATGGATGTTACCTCATCTTAAGTGAGTACCTGAATAGACCTTGGCCTAAAAGCACCAAGATCTCCTATTGCATCCTGGGCCATCTCCAGTCATCCTGATGAACATCTGGTCACTGGATTCAGATGGCTCTGGAGGAGAAGTGAGGCTGGTGACCTGCACAGCCCTCCCTCCCTCAGAACAAAGTCAAGAGCTAGTCATGTCATCATTTCTCTGATGCCATAGTCTCCTTAGAAAATGAAGGACGAACACAACAACAAGAAAGAAAGACAGAGCTACCTCTCTCTCTCTCTCTCTCTCTCTCTATATATATATATATATATATATATATATAGATATAGATATAGATATATATAGATATGTCTATCTAGATATATTTCTAGAAAGATAGATGGATGGATGGATGGATGGATGGATAGATAGGTAAGATATTAGGAAGATAGATAGATACTAGGAAGCCTTCTTATGAGGCAACTGGACTTAGGGGAAAAAACACAAATTTAAGACTTTGAGATGTTGGTTCCAGTTTGAACCCAGACAATTATTAGTTATGACTCCATTTCTTCATCTTTAAATTTATAGTATTTGTAGTTATTTCAAACCTGTAAGCATTCTTGAAGTCCACCTAAATATTTTTGTGCTTTCCATGTTCCAGGTATAGTCTCAAGCTCTGGGAATAAAAAGGAAAGTAAGGGAAAAATAAAACAATCTCTGTTTTCAAGGAGTTTATGTACTAATTGGCATGTCATTAAATAGGTACATCCAACATATCTCAATTAACCAAATAAAATATTTATTTAGCCTGTACTATATGCCAGCTACTCTGCTAAATGCTGATGATAGAGATACAAAGAATAAAACCATTCCTACTCACAATGAATTTCTACTTAGAGCAGAGGGAAGGTGGACAATGTTAGAGAAGTTTCAAGTGAGTGGAGAACACAGTAAGTCTGATTTCAACACTCATGAAGGGAACCAGAGACATTACAAGGCAATCTGATGAAAACAGAATTTCATGAAGTCAGTCTTGCTAGTTTAAAAAAAAGTCTATGATGGCAAAACAAAATGGAAAGCTGATCAGTACCCTGGTTAATTCCCACCAAACTACTGAATTGATGAAACGTGTATAGTTTTTGACTAAAATGATACAAAAGGTTGAATTTATCAGGTGATTTCTTAGCTTCCTACTTTCCCAGACCTATGTAGATGTTCACACAAGTTCTCCATTTTGTGGCACTATTTCCATAGCTGCTTAATGAGTAATGTAAATTTCAAACCCACTCCCATCTTCACTCCCTCTACATGATGTCATATTGACTCATGACTCATGTTAGTAAAGGGCTTTTAGTATTCAGAACAAAGGAATCACAGAGCTAAGGTGGCCCATGTATACATGTCATGTCTGGCCTGACAGAATTTTCATTCTCATTTGTGAGAAAAGTTTAGTCTTCTGTGTCTGTGATTGCCTCACATGTTCCTTATTCTGTCAGCCCTGTTTTTTCACCTGCTTTATTTTGTAATAAAATATATAAACATGAATATATGTTTACATAACTATATACACATAATACATACACATAATATAGGCATGTGTAATGACTTAGGATTTTATCTATTTAGAGAAAAAAGTTTACTTTCTTGGGTGTGGTAGCCGCATTTGGTATACTATTGTTTTGGTTGCTTTGGGCTTTTACTGTGGGTTGCAATTCAGTAATACCCATTAGATATTACAGTGCATGTATTGGATAGATGAGAGGGAAACCTGGGGCTTCTTTGCAATGATGCCAAAAAAGAGGTGCTTTAAAAGATTCCTTCACAGGGGAAGCAAGTGCTAGTGTCAGAATTTGAATTCAAGTATGAAAGAATACTAGGTGAAGATTATTAGAAATCCTGTAATAAAAGAGATATTTAAAATGCAGCCAAAAAAACATGGTAAAATTAGTGGAAGATGGTCAAACTATCTCTGAGAGATCAGGAGCATTTTCTATATGATTTTACCTGTGCAATAATATTGCTGATCATAATATAAAGTTTTTATTTTTCATTATTTATTTTTTATTTATCTTTTGTAAATTTCATATTTATTACAAATATTTAAAATGTTTATTTCTCATAAATATATTTTGTATGATTATATTAAATGACCTTATTATTTATAAAAATCACAGTGGTTGCTACTTTGATTTATTGAAAATTAATTTATTAATCCGTTGTCACTACGAATTAATGCTAATCAGAGAAATTGAGGTAGAATTAGAACAATTTCAAGTTGTATTTATGAAGGCCTTACTTTCTGCAAGGTACTGAACCACGTCCTGGGAATACAAAAGCAAGGCAAATGGTTCCCCCCCACCCGTCTTCCTAGAACTTTCATTTGACTGTGAATTAGGGCTGAGATATAAGGGAAAGACCTAACAAGCAGACATATGAGGGTGTGGGCATTTGAGAAAGGAGACAGCAGTAGGGGAAGCATAGACATAAAAACCATGGAACTTAAGTGTTGAAAGGATTCTTAGAAGTCCGTGTTGTAAATAAGATTGCAGTGAAAATGTTTAGAATTAGTAAGGGAAAAAGGTGTTTTTTGGAACCTTCAAGCATATCAGAAGCTTCTGCTAATATAGAATTGATTTGCTAATGACAAGTCAGTCTAAGTTCTGCATTTAAGCTAAACTATTATGTGCCTCTATTTTTCACAATTTCAGTGGGTGGAAATACGAAATTTGTCACTATCACTTGCTCTCATAATACACATTCCACATTTTTGACTATTCACTGATTTAGATTAATCATTCTCTCCATATGTCTGAATTAGAGAGGTTTTACTTTAAAATATTTGACACTGATAGAAGTTATAAGTGTAAATCCAAATAATAATATCATTATCTCTTTAGCTGTAATTTATAGATAAATTAGTTCCCATTTTGTTTTCATATAAATTTTACAAGGGAAACATACACAAAATAAAAATAGTTGTCCTTTTTTAACACTTTGAGATTTGTGAAGCACATTATATACATTACCTCACTTGTACCTCACAGCAATGTTGTGAGATTGGTATTTTATGCGTTTTTAGGCCTATCTTACACTCAGAAAAACTCAGAGACTTTTCCATGCTTTTATAGTCAATAAGAGGCAGATATGATTTGAATTCTGTTTTTTTTTACCTCAAAGTCTACTGTACCATATAACCTCTTGCACAATCACCACTCTATGTTCCCTATTATCCTTCCACCACACTCATTTTTTCTCTATTCCTCTGGTATCCTTTCCCCAATATATCCAACACTTCCATTGTGAGCTCTGAAAACCTCATTATACTGACAAGAAAATTCTCTTAATATTAATGACTTAGGCAATTACCTTGAAAAATATTGTTTTTATCTTTATCTATTTCTTCATGTATATGTCATTTCTTCCTAATAAAATATGTTACTTAAGGTTGGGAACACTTCCTTCCTTCCTTCATTTCCTTCCTTCCTTCCTTCCTTCCTTCCTTCCTTCCTTCCTTCCTTCCTTCCTTCCTCCCTTCCTTCCTTCCTTTTTTCCTTTCTTCTGTAGCACTAACACTATATTCTCTGATTCTGTACAATAAAGAATATGCTGGCAAGATTCTGAATCATGAAATATGACAGACTCTCCACATGAAAGACAGATTCGAAACATTTATTCAGACACCAGAGAGTCAAGTCTCAACAACAGAAAGCCAAACCCATCATAGTACCAAAGAAATCTATACACAATAACAAAACAGAGGACAACACCATCCCTGAGCTTTCCCTCTGTTAGGCTTCCCACAAACCTGCTCCCTTAAACAAATCACAAACAAGCTCTCTCACTCACAGACAGCTGCCTATTTTCTCTCCTTCCCTCAATTCTGACTGCTTTGACCAATTTCCTCTCAGCTCTGCTCTAGTTCCACCTTTTCCTGTTCCACCCTTCCTGCTCTACCCCTTCCTGTTCCATGTGACTTAGACTCATGTTATTCAGGCTTCCATGGGACTTAAGCATGTCACATGGGCCTATTAGTGGATGGGAAAGATCTTTCCATTAAGAAGCAAAATAACATTAATAGTAAGCAAAAATGCATGATCAATGCACCTTCCTTCCTTCATTTCTCAATAACTATAATTTTATTAGTGGGAATAATTTTAAGAAGCATTAACACCTGCTTTATGGTACACCCTAAAGACCACAAGACTTTTCCATCTCACTAGAAGCTGAAATTTTTCATATGTGATCTCTCCTTCATTAAAAAAAGAGAGTAGAGATCATCTTGCATTTTTATTCAAATCTCCATCACTTAGTAAAGTGCTTTATAGGGAATGGATTGTTGTATCTGAGGAACATCAAGTGGTTGGATGTTTGTTGCCCTTCATTTTTGAAGAGGACCAAAGTGCCATCAAGTTATCAAACGAATAATATATGGAAAGAATGAAAAGGTACTTTGGTTCCTAATTGGGGAAACATTTTAATGCCAAAGGAAAAACAATTATTTTATTCTAGAATCAATAAAGCATCACTGGAATTTTTTGAGTACACAAGTGATGTGGTCAGATCTGTGCTTCCCCCACACTTGATAGTACTTTTTCCCAGTTGCACGTAAAGATAGTTTTCAACATTCTCTTTTATAAGATTTTGAGTTCAATTTTTTCTCCCTCCCTCTCTTTCCTCCTCCTTCATCAAGATAGCAAGAAATCTGATATAGGCTATACATGTGCAATCATATTAAACATATTTCCACATTTTAGTCATGCTGTGAAAAAAGAATCAGAACAAAAGAGAAAAACCACGAGAAAGACAAAACAACAAAGAAAGAGAAAATAGTATGCTTTGAGTGCATTTGGAGTCCATAGTTCTTCCTCTGGATGGGGATAGCATTTTCCATCATGAGCCTTTTGAAATTGCCTTGGATCATGGTATTGCTGAGAAGAGCTAAGTTTAGTCAAGTTAGTCACAACACAATGTTGTGTTACTGTGTACAGTATTCTCCTGATTCTGCTCACTTCATTCAGTATCAGTTAATATAAAATTTTCCAGATTCTTCTGTAAGTCTATCTGTTCATAATTATGGAGTATTAGTATTCCATAATATTCATAAGCAACAACTTGTTCAGTTGTTCCCCAATTGATGGACATTCCCTCAATTTCCAATTCTTTACCAGCTAAAAAACTGCTACAATATTTTTGCATATGTGGGTCCTTTTCCCTTTATTGTGATCTTTTTTTGGGATACAGACCTAGTATTGGTACTGTTGGATCAAAGGGTATGCACGATTTTATAACTTTTTGGCATAATTCCAAATTACTTTCCAGGATGGCTGAATCAGTTCACAACTCCACCAACAATGCGTTAGTGTTCCAATTTTTCCATATCTTCTCCAACATTTATTATTTTCCTTTTCTTTGGTCATATTAGTCAATCTGATTGGTGTGAGGTCAGACCTGTGCTTTCAGAAAATCTTGTTGGCAGTTGTGCCATAGATTATTCTGGAGAGTGACTCAAGATCAACAAATAAATTAGGAGAATATCAAACAGGCCTAATTTAAAAACAATGAGGAACTGAACTAGGATTGTTGCAGTCTAATGGTGGAAACATGGAAACAGGCATTTGGCCACTGATTGGATATGGGGGAATGAGTAAGAGTGAAGACTCAAGGATAATGCTTAGGTTTCAAGCCTGGGAGATTAGAAGGAGGATGGCCAGTTATCCTTGAAAAAAATAAGAGAGATCAGAATTTCTTATACTCAGAAGAACTATCTGGAGGTCCTACTGTTATATGGTAGAACTGGCAGAGTTCATTTTTCCCTTCACATTAAAACCAAGCCCATCCTTATTAAGTTTTACCAGGTGTTCTATTTAATAACTATTTAGTTATTCAAAAAGCAGACCAAGCATGAGGGGTGGATTTATATAAGACTTAACTAGGAAAAATAAAAGGGACATTAGCCTTTCTTAAGTATTCCTAATCTGTAGGCTTTCCATATCTCTCTCTACCTTCCCTTACCAAACCTGACTTTTCAACCATACTTTCCCAAGCTTTTTCTCCAGGTATCCCCCAAAGTTGCCTGAACTATATTCCAGCTCTAGAGTGTGGTTTTGCCTAAGATCAATGAGTTCATTTTAATACAATTTATTTCAAAAGTAAAAGAATGGAAATCTGTATTTCAGCCTTATTGCAATCAAGATAGAAATAACTTTTGAAAGACATTTTAAGTATTTCCTAGTATTTACAAATTGCTTCTTTCAAATAATTTGCAGAGAATTTCTTTTTTATCTCAGTTCTATCTTAATAAAGAATTTTCTTTAGTATTTGAATGTTTGCACACAAGTTGGCTTTTGCTGTTTCCTTTTACATCCATAAACTTAGCAAAGGAAACACTGTTTTTTCTTTTGGTAGGATCTATGTTGGGGAATGAAAAGTATATGTCAGGGGGCAGAGCCAAGACAGCAGAGTAGAAAGACACATGTATGCTAGTTCCTACACCACAGCCCATAAAATACCTATAAAGAAGAACTCTCAACAAATTCTGGAGCAGCACAAGCCATAGAACAATGGAGTGGAGGAGATTTTTATCCCAGAGAGGCCCAAAAGACTGATGGGAAAGGTCTGTCCCACTGGATGCAGAGCAGAGTCAAGCCCTGCCTTGGCCAAGCAGCACCAAGAGGAGCAGACTCCAGAAGGCTTCAGGGACTGAATCTCCAGCAGCAGTACAGATCCCTTAACCCACGGGCACCAAAGGTCAGTGAGAGGGTCTTTTTGGCTGGCTGAGAGGGGAGCAGAGTGTCCCCATAACTCAGGCCTCCTCAGTAGGCAGCAGTAGAGGCAGCAGCTGATGGGACTCCCAAAGCAGGCAGTAGCCTGCATCCATTGTCAAAAGTCTCATCATGAACACCCTGAGGGAACTGAACCCTGTGTAGTGGCCCTACCCCCACCTGAGCAGCTGATCTTAATCTCACACTGAATAGCATGCCTGACACCACCTAGAGCCCTAACACTTGGGAGCAGCTCATTTGAATCTCAGCCCCCAAGTGCTGGCTTGGCAGAACTGGAGGCCAGCTGGTTGTGGAGAGGAAACTCAGAAGTCAAGTAACTGACTGGGAAAATGCCCAAAAAAATAAGACCATAGAAGGTCACTTTCTTGGGGAACAGGTGTCTCCTCCCATCCTTTCCAATGAGCAAGAATAAGGCATACTGCCACAGGAAGTCAAGGCCTCTGCCTCCAGGGTCTCCAAAGGGAACTTAAATTGAGCTCAGGCAATAGAAAACCTTAAAAAACAAGTTAGCAGCTTACTAAAGCAGAATCAAAAAATGCTGAGGAAAATAACAGCTTTAAAAAGAGGCTAAGTCAATTGGAAAAAGAGGTCCAAGAAGCCAACGAGGACAAAGAGAATTAGCCAAATGGAGGAGAAGGGTCAAAAGCTCACTGAACAAAATAACTCATTGAAAGAGAGAACTGAGTTCAAGGAAACGAATGACTATCAGTTAAACCAAGCAGTTAGTAAACAAAACCAAAAATTTGAAAAAATAGAAGATAATGTGAAGCATCTCATTGGAAAAACAACTGACCTAGAAAACAGATCTGGGAGAAACAGTTTAAAAATTATTAGACTTCCTGAAAGCCATGATCCAAAAAGGAGCCTAGACGTTATCTTCCATGCAGTTATGAAGGAAAACTGCCCTGATGTTATAGAATCAGAGAGCAAAATAAACATTGAAAGAATTCACCAATCAGCTCTTGAAAAAGACCCAAACAGAGAAACTCCTAGGAATATTGTGGCCAAATTTCAGAGTTTCCAGATCAAGGAGAAAATACTGCAAATAGTTAGAGAGAAATAATTTGAGTACTGTGGAAATACAATCAGGATAACACAGTAGCTGGCAGCTTCAACATTAAGGGCTTGGAATGGGATATTTCGGAGGTCAAAGAAACTGAGATTGAAACCAAGAATCACCTACCCAGCAAATCTGAATATAATACTTCAAGGGAATAAACGGTCAATCAATGATATAGATGGCTTTTAATCATTCATATTGACGAAAAGACCAAATCTGTACAGAAAAACTTGACTTCCCAAGACAAGAATGAAGAGAAGAATGAAAAGGGAAACAGGAAAGAAAAATCATAAAAGACTCTCTAAAGCTGAACTGTTTACATTACTACATGGAAAGAAAATATTGTTAACTCTTTAATCTTTACTCACTATTTGGATAGTTGGAGAGATTGTACATACACACACACATACACATAGATAGAATAGTGAGTACAGGGTATGTTAAATGAGAAGAAATGATATCCACACAAAAAAATAAAATAAAATAAAAATTAAGGGAGAAAGGAGGAAAATTATGGGAAGAGAAAGGGAGTAATGCAATGGGGCAAGCTATAACTCATAAAAGAGATAAGAAAAATCTTATTCAATAGAAGAGATAAAGGAGAAAGGGAGAGGGGAAAAATAAAGCTAATCTCCACACATATGACTAAAGGAGGGAATAACATGCTCACTAAATTTGATATGAAAATTTATATCACCACAGGAAAGTAGGAGAGGAGGCGACAAGTGGGGTGAGGAGAATGTTGGAAAGGTTGGCAAATGAAAGAAGGGAGTCATTAGAAATAAAAACTTTTGAGAAGGGACAAGGTCAATTGTAGGGGGGGAAGTAAGGGAGGATAGGGTAGGACAGAGGGTAATATAATTAGTACTACACAACAAAATTATTATGGAAGTCTTTTGCAAAAGAACACATATGTAGTCTGTATTGAATTGCTTCTCTTCTCAGTGGGGCTGGGGAGGGATGGGGGAAGGATAGAAGTTGGAATTCAAGTATTAGAAACAAATGTTGAGAGTTTTTATTGCATATAATTGGGAAACAAGAAGTAGAGGAAATGGGGTATAGAAATTTATCTTGCCCTGCAAAAAAAAAAGAGAAGATAGGGATAGGAGAGGGGTGGTGGAAGGGAGGGTGCATTGAGGGCAAGAGTAATCAAAATGCAAGGAATTAGGGAATGGGGGGAGGGGAGTGATGGGGAGAAAAATTGGACATGTTACAAAGTGAGGTAAAAGCAATTAGTATTAAAACAATAGACAATTAATTACTGAGAATAAATCAATGACATTTTTAGTTTGGAGAAAATAATTTCAGTCTAAATTTCCTAGAGGAAGGTAACCTCAGGTAAAATTTGGCATTGATGGAAAAGTTAAGATTTTAAGGGAAATTTGATTTTATGATTGCCATTTAATCAGGAACTAGAACATGTATAGAAAGGCATGTAAGCCACTTAAGACTTGCCTCAAAAGATGTTCTTTAGTCAAAGTGAAATTATAATCATATTTTAAACCTGGTTATTGGAACTTGCCATTTTTAGATGCTGTGGGACTATTAAGTTCTTCTGAGTCTAACTCCAGGTATGGGTAGCAAGAAAGGCAATATGAGCCTCCAATCCATGAAGCCAGTAAGCCTCTGAGATGCTGGTATGAACTGTAAAAGGTGATCTCATGGGAAGGGTGGGAGAGTGGCTGTTCAGCCTGGGCTGAGGTAGGATCCTCCTGTCAATTTCCCCACTGACATCTGGCAAGACTTTAAGCCTGACTGAATGCAAGTGGACAATCTAATCCTGCCTGGAATTGACAGGAAGCTGGAGAGATATTGTATCTCTGCAATGTCCCTACTCTTGGAAGCAATTTCCTATAGTCAAAAGGTTTGTAAGTTTACTACCAGATCTATTCAATTATAGGTTATTGGTAGGGGAACATCTGAGGTTAAGTCTAAAATTAAGCTACGAGGCATAGGACTTTAGGCTAACAACAGTAAGGTAGGGTCCTTTAATTCTAAGTAATATAGTGGAGACAATTAGCTCAAGTGCTTGTGAAGTTAGCAACATAAATTTTATTTGTGTCTCAGCTGGTTAATGTTTTTAAAAAAAATCTTTTGTGATCCATTTTGTAAATGCTTTAAAAAGAATTATCATCTGACCAAAAGTTTGAATTGTTTTATCTGTCATAAACTGTGTTAAAAAATAAAGAAAAAAAGAAAAGTGCATGTCATACATAGGGTTAAAAATTTCCACCAGATGAGTTAACCAATGATAAAATTTATTTAAAAATGTTACAAGTACATGTTTTCTTTCCAAATTTAGAAACATTTTCCATTTGGAAGCCAAGGAAATTCTGTATTAGAGAACCATTTCATATTCAACTCTCAATTCTTGACAAAATCTTTTAAAATTGCAATGATTAAAATAAGTATTTATGATAAATTTGTTAACTTTTATGGCTATTTCCAAATCTTTAAGGACTATTGGAAACATTTTGTTACATAACTGCTTAAAAAGCAAGGAGTAATGATAATGTGAATAGCTGGTTTTTTTTTTTTCACTACAGCAGGAAAAACAGATGTATTATCAAACATTGCATGAGTTACATCTGTGCAAATAGAAAGTTCTTCTTTCCAGTCAACATTTTATTTGAACAAAAAGTGACTTTTCTTGTTGACAAAAATCACTATTATATATCTGTGTATGTATGTATATATATATGTATGCATATATATAATACATATGTATGTATATATTTATATGCAGAACTGTATGTTTTGAGGCATCAGCATGTGTATATTGGACAAAACAATGAACTGAATACTTTGAGAAATATCTGTAGTTTTATCTGATTATATTTTGAAGGGGAATAGTAAAACAGCTTTCTAGGCTCCTGAAATAAAATATTTGAGGTTTTTTTTGTGAAATAAAATATTCAAGTTTTGGGAAAGCCATAGCTGTTTTGACTGCTATCTCCATATGAAAAGGACCTACCCTTTTAGATGAATTTTTGTAATGAATAGATGTAAGGTGTTTTGCTTGCTTCATATTTGTATTTGCAAATTTGTTTGTTTTGCATAAAAAGCACTGTGGCTTCCCTGTCCCATTATGCACACCAATGCAAGTGAAAATTACATGGTACATGACTTCCAACATACTGCCTTTATTTTGACATTTCAGATTTTCTATAAAATATATGAAGGAAATAAAGCTAAAATTAGCTGTTTGATTACACCAATATTTATTAAAGTAAATATTTTTGTATAACTTTTAAGAGATAAATTTGAGGAGAAACAAATAATTTATATGTGTAATAAATAAAGTTTCCGGCAACAAAATGTGTATGGAATGTAAGCAAAGTAACGTAGATTTTCCAATTAATCTAAATCATTAAGTCTTTCCATGGCTTTTAACCCTACAACAGATAAGCTATTATAGCAGTACCTCAGGAATTGTTTTCTTTCTAGAATTTAGCTATTGTTATGATTAATGTTATGTGACTTTCTTTGCCTTTCTAGAAATAACTGTTCTCATAGCCAATTTCTTTTGCAGGTTCCTTGTAAAGTTATTGTAAAATGTGTAATATTTTCATAGACTAGTAATTCACAAATACCACTCGTGCAACATGTCATGTGGCTATTCCTTTACCTCATAACAGTCAACATATGAAATGGAAGTGTGAAGTTGAAACCAAATAAAAGAAAGAAAAATTACTCACACAGCATACAATACTATGCATGACCACATCACTGTGAAATCCATTAGAAACAAAAAGAAATTATTTTAAATAATAGACTTAAATTTTTTTCTTATTGGCAATCTTCATGACTATCCATGTAATGAAAGGCTGATCCTCTTTATGGAACTGTCCAGTTTGAGAAACTTTAACAATGACAATGATTCACTTGTTTTTATGTATCACGAAAAAAATCATTTGTAAATAGGTCATTGTGGAAAGGAACAGACATGACTAAGTCCTCAGTGTGAGAAACCATGTCTACATCATTTGAAGACTCACCAACTATTAGGTGCAAAGTTACCCAGTAGCTGACCAACTACAGCACACAAGCAATTTGTAGACAAAAAGACTGAGATCACCGACACTCTAAAAGTGTGTCTAGTAACAATAGTAATTTCATAGTTGCAATGATATTTTGAGACATCTGCCAAAGTGTAATATGCTATATAAATACCTGTTCTTTCAACTGGCTACAAAATCATGGGTAATTACAATACTACTGTGGTTTCTTATATGCATTCATAATTGAAGGAATCTTCACATTCTCATTATAAGGGAATAAAAGTAAAAACATTTTTTTCTCATCCATTTTTCAAGTATATAATGAAATCTACCCATGGAACCCAGTTTGAGAATTGTTTTATTTTATTTTATTTTTCATTTTTTAACACAGTTTATAATAGATGAAACAATTCATAATTTTGGTCAGATGATAATTCTTTTTAAAGCATTTACAATATGATTCACAAAAGAATATTTTTTTAAACACCAACCAACTGAGACACAAATAATATTTATGTTGCTAACTTCACAAGCTCTTGACCCAATTATCTCCACAGTATTACTAAGAATTAAAGGACCCTAACTTATTGTTGTTGGTCTAAAGTCCTGTGCCTAATAGCTTAATTTTAGACTTAACCTCGGATGTTCCCCTACCAATAACCTATAATTGAATACATCTGGTATTAAGCTTACAAACCTTTGGACTATAGGAAATTGACTCCAAGAGCAGGGACATTGCAGGGATACAATATCTCCCCAGCTTCATGTAAATTCCAGGCAGGATTAGATTGTCCACTTGCATTCAGTCAGGCTTAACGTCTGCCAGGTGTCAGTGGGGAACCTGAGTCAAGAGAATCCTACCTCAGCCCAGGCTGAACAGCCACTCTCCCACCCTTAACATGAGATCACCTTTTGCAGTTCATACCAGCATCTCACCGGCTTACTGGCATCATGGATTGGAGGCTCAGACCACCTTTCTTTCTATCTATAACTGGAGTTAGACTCAGAAGAACAGTCACTTAATAGTCCCATAGCATCTAAAAATGGCAAGTTCCAATAACCAGGCTTAAAATATGATTATAATTTCACTTTGACTAAAGAACATCTTTTGAGGCAAGTCTTAAGTGGCTTACATGCCTTTCTATACCTGTTCTAGTTCCTGATTAAATGGCAATCCTAAAATCAAATTTCCCATTAAAAACCTTAACTTTTCCATCAATGCCAAATTTTACCTGAGGTTACCTTCCTCTAGGAAATTTAGACTGAAATTATTTTCTCCAAACTAAAAATGTCATTGATTTATTCTCAGTAATTAATTCAGTCTATTGTTTTAATACTAATTGCTTTTACCTCACTTTTTAACATGTCCAGTTTTTCTCCCCATCACTCTCCTCCCCCCCTTCCTAATACCTTGCATTCTGATTACTCTTGCCCTCAATGTACCCTCCCTTCTATCATATTCCATCCCTCTCCTATCCCTATCTTCTCTCTTTTCTTGTAGGGCAAGATAAATTTCTATACTCCATTTCCTGTAGTTCTCATTTCCCAATTATACAATAATAATTCTCAACATTCGTTTCTAATACTTAAATTCCAACTGCTATCCTTCCCTCCATCCCTCCCCAGCCCCACTGAGAAGGGAAGCAATTCAATACAGACTAAATATGTGTTCTTTTGCAAAAGACTTCCATAAAAATCACATTGTGTAATACTAGTTATATTGCCCTCTGTCCTACTCTATTCCCCCCATTACATTTTCCCCCCACAACTGACCTTGACCCGTCTCAAAAGTGTTTATTTCTAGTGAGTCCTTTCTCCATTTGCCCTCCCTTCTAATATTCCCGTCACCCTGGTTGTCACCTCCTTTCCTACTTTCCTGTGGTGATATAAATTTTCATATCAAATTTAGTGAGCATGTTATTCCCTCCTTCAGTCACATATGGAGAGAGTCCCTTCTTATCTCTCTTATGAGTTACAGCCTGTCCCATTCCATTTCTCCCTTTCTTTTCCCAGTTTTTTTTTTTCCTTCTCTGCCTCTTAATTTTTATTTTATTTTATTTTTTTGTGTGTGGATATCATCTCTTTTGATATAATACACCCTGTACTCTCTCTCTCTACCTATCTGTCTATATATATATATGTATGCATATCTGTGTATATGTACAATCTCTCCATCTACCCAAATACTGAGAAAAGATTAAAGAGTTAACAATATTTTCTTTCCATGTAGTAATGTAAACAGTTCAGCTTTAGAGAGTCTTTTATGATTTTTCTTTCCTGTTTCCCTTTTCATTCTTCTCTTCATTCTTGTCTTGGGAAGTCAAGTTTTTCTGTACAGATTTGGTCTTTTCGTCAATATGAATGATTAAAAGCCATCTATATCATTGATTGACCATTTATTCCCTTGAAGTATTATATTAAGATTTGCTGGGTAGGTGATTCTTGGTTTCAATCTCAGTTTCTTTGACCTCCGAAATATCCCATTCCAAGCCCTTAATGTTGAAGCTGCCAGCTACTGTGTTATCCTGATTGTATTTCCACCAGTACTCAAATTATTTCTCTCTAACTATTTGCAGTATTTTCTCCTTGATCTGGAAACTCTGAAATTTGGCCACAATATTCCTAGGAGTTTCTCTGTTTGGGTCTTTTTCAAGAGCTGATTGGTGAATTCTTTCAATGTTTATTTTGCTCTCTGATTCTATAACATCAGGGCAGTTTTCCTTCATAATTTCATGGAAGATAACGTCTAGGCTCCTTTTTGGATCATGGCTTTCAGGAAGTCTAATAATTTTTAAACTGTTTCTCCCGGATCTGTTTTCTAGGTCAGTTGTTTTTCCAATGAGATGCTTCACATTATCTTCTATTTTTTCAAATTTTTGGTTTTGTTTACTAACTGCTTGGTTTAACTGATAGTCATTCATTTCCCTGAACTCAGTTCTCTCTTTCAATGAGTTATTTTGTTCAGTGAGCTTTTGACCCTTCTCCTCCATTTGGCTAATTCTCTTTGTCCTCGTTGGCTTCTTGGACCTCTTTTTCCAATTGACTTAGCCTCTTTTTATTTTCCTCAGCATTTTTTGGTTCTGCTTTAGTAAGCTGCTAACTTGTTTTTTAAGGTTTTCTATTGCCTGAGCTCAATTTAAGTTCCCTTTGGAGACCCTGGAGGCAGAAGCCTTGACTTCCTGTGGCAGTATGCCTTATTCTTGCTCATTGGAAAGGATGGGAGGAGACACCTGTTCCCCAAGAAAGTGACCTTCTATGGTCTTATTTTTTTCTCCCTTTTTTGGGCATTTTCCCAGTCAGTTACTTGACTTCTGAGTTTCCTCTCCACAACCAGCTGGCCTCCAGTTCTGCCAAGCCAGCACTTGGGGGCTGAGATTCAAATGAGCTGCTCCCAAGTGTTAGGGCTCTAGATGGTATCAGGGATGCTATTCAGTGTGGGATTAAGATCAGCTGCTCAGGTGGGGGTAGGGCCACTGCACAGGGTTCAGTTCCCTCAGGGTGTTCATGATGAGACTTTTGACAATGGATGCAGGCTACTGCCTGCTTTGGGAGCCCCATCAGCTGCTGCCTCTACTGCTGCCTACTGAGGAGGCCTGAGTTGTGGGGACACCCTACTCCCCTCTCAGCCTGCCAAAAAAACCCTCTCACTGACCTTTGGTGCCCGTGGTTTAAGGGATCTGTACTGTTGCTGGAGATTCAGTCCCTGAAGCCTTCTGGGGTCTGCTCCTGTTGGTGCTGCTTGGCAAAGGCAGGGCTTGGCTCTGCTCCGCATCCAGTGGGACAGACCTTTCCCATCAGTCTTTTGGGCCTCTCTGGGATAGAAATCTCCTCCACTCCATTGTTCTGTGGCTTGTGCTGCTCCAGAATTTGTTGAGAGTTCTTTACAGGTATTTTATGGACTGTGGGATAAGAGTTAGGATATGTGCATCTTTCTACTCAACCATCTTTCCTCCCTCAGCCCAGTTTAAGAATTCCTGATCAAAAAGGTTCAAATTCTATCTCTCCACATCTTAGGCTGATTGACTTGAATGACTCCAGATCTACTCCCTATACTATTTTCCCTTAAGTCTGAATTTCCGTAGGGAATAAATAGAAGATACTATGGTCAACTGAAATGAGAACTTATCATCAAAACATCTAACTGGTGGGCTTAAACATGAAATGACCTCTTTTTAAAATCAAAATGCCATTTTTCATATTAGATAAATATTCTTTAGAATTATCAGAAGAAATAAATTTATCAGCATACTTTTTGAACACCATAGGCATCTAATTTTTAACTCTTTAGAATATTTCACATTCTTAAAGGTGGAAAGTTATTCATTTTAATTTGCATTATTTCCATTTTTAGGGGATGAAGGTAGGCATCATGTTGACAACCTAGCTGAGATAGTATCACCACATTTTTTTTTTGTACAAGGACTTCATAATAAGCCCAGAGCACATGCTTTCTGCCTAGCATGGCAGAAAAAGTACTGGTTTTTAGAACCATCGGCATCTATTTAAGTATCACGTATACAACTTGTTACCCCTATGATGGTGGGGGAAAAAATCACTTCTTTCTAAGTCTCAGTTTTCCTATCTATAAAGTGAAAATTATGAACTAAGTTAAATCTAGCATCCCTTCCAGATCTACATGTCTGTTACCAGTAAGAGAATTTACCAAACATTTTGACATGTCATTTCATGGTGACCAGAAGAGACCATGTAAGGTAAGTGGAAGATGAAGGGTGGGATAACTCATTGGGTCTTGATCATCCAAAGAATGTTGAGAAATACAAGCAGTGGTTTTGAGAGAAAGAAATATAAATGTTCCCCCTCCCTTTTCTATTTCTGAGTACTCAGGGCAGTATGTACATTTTCCCCCTGACATGTATTCCGTATGTATTATGGGAAGCAACTCAAAGCAAAACAATCCAACAAAGGCTCCCTAGAACATCAAAATGATGACTTTATGGCAAAGGTGACATTAACCATTCAGAGAAAGGATGACTTTTAAGAAAAAAAGAAATGTGGGGGTTTGGGGAGAAAGAGAGACAGATGAATTTCTTTTGAACTTTTTAAAAAGTAAAAATAGTCATATCTTGTGTATAAATTTATTTCATCATTGAAATAAGACGAAGAAATACAAAGTAACACTCTGTTGACTGCTATTCAGTTTCCCCAGTTTCTCCATCATATTTAAAAGAATTGTGTAAATTCCCATTGTTCCATTCTGAAGATGAAGCTGATTTCCATCACATTTTCTTAATAAAAGATCTTACAGTCAACAGGATAATTTTTATTACTTTGCATTTTCTCCAGGGAAAGCACTTACCCTAAGAATCATCTCACTTGGTGATAAGTAGCAGTTGTGCTTACTTCGAGTGTCCAATACATGGCTTTGGCTAATTTGCATCTATCCACTAAATGGTTTAATTAATTTTGCATTGTGCTTACTGACTAGTTTTAATTAGCAGTTAAATCAGTTCAGTTAACAAAAAATGTAGGTGTTTACTCGAATGCAAATCACAATGGGTTCTCCAGGCTTGATTCAAAAAACTGTTCCACACCATTGGTGTTGGATTTCTTCAGGGTTTACTTATGGGAAAAAAGTGTATTCTGCACACTGTAGAATACACTTTTTTTCCTCAATAAAGTATGAACCTTTATGATTCATTAACTGGCTTGTCCCTCTTCTTCCCCCTTGTGCTCTGTAGTGGAGAGAGTGGCATGCCCAGAGCAAGTGTGAAGAGACACAACGAAGGAATCTTCTCTGCTTCAGTGAAGAGAAAATATGTAGGCAAGTGATCCTCACATTGGTGCTTGAAGGCAGGATTTGCCTGATCAGACTTCATGAGGCAGCGATCACTTATGAGGTGGTATGAATTTCCATGGAGGATGGCAAGGTAGCAATGCATCTTACCTATCTTAGAATACTTAAGTGAATGGTAGAATTTATAATCCTTTTGTTGGTTTGATACTAGCTTTACTGCCATGTAGTTTTTTTTTTAAAAATATCCTTTCATCTGTTGTATAACTTACATATTTTTCTGAATTGTGAATTTAGCCTCAAAAGTATATCTTGCTTTCTATTTGTGGATTTGGCATTTGCAGAAGTAAAATAAAAACCACATCAACAAAAGATATTTGTGGGTGCTTTTCCCTTCCCAAGAACTTAATTATATTCCTCAAAGTTGGGGTTTTAAATATAATTTCTACAAATCAAGGCATTGCTCACTTTTAGCAGAAATTGTTACAAAGGAGGATTGGATTTTTTTTAATACATAAAGTAGCTTTAAAAAGACGATGTCTTTAAAATTCCTTCAAGATCTAACTCCTATAATACCATATAACATTGGGAACAAGGCAGACAAGGACAACAGGTCCACTGACTATGTTTGAACAGTAAGTTAAAGTGAGGAACTGATTCATTTTTGTAATCTTTATTTGGAAAATTTGATTGATGTAGAACAAAAATATAAATAATCTAATGACAAAATATAAATTTTCCTCAAAAGCAAATTATGTTAAACTTTTATTTTTAACTACTATGATTGTTGCGTAATTTCTTTGTATTTTTACTACCCTATAAGCAGAATTAACAATACTGTACTCCTCAGAGATCTTTAGTCACAGGTTTCTCTTCTCATGCAGTTGAGAATCTGGAACTAAGGTATATTTAATATCTCCTGAAAAATTGTATAATACCCTTATGAGAAGAGAAACCAAACATTCTGACAAAATCTATTCTTAGAACCATACCATTATCAAATTGCAAGTTATGTAATTTCTCAGGTGAAAAAAATCTTGTGTTCTCTATTATAACTCCTACTCAAAACATGAACATTTCCAATCAAGATTCATTCACCTTCTACTTGAAGTTCTCTAGCATCAGGGAACTAATTATTTCATCATAGACATGGCAATTCATTCCATTTTCCTATGGTATTTCTCATGCAGACCAGAAATCTTTCTCCTTTTATTGCCCATACATCTTGGAAGAAGAGTCAGGGATAATCTAGTCCACACCACTTATTTTGAAGGTTAGGAAATTAGAACCTAGAAAAGTGAAGCAAGTTACCCAACATCCCAAAAACATAAGGCTGGGATTAACCAGATCAGACTTGAAGACCACAAAACGTAATATTTATATTATTGAAAACAAAGGGGAGGATTTTAGAACTAGGTTGCAGACATGAAATAAGAGCCATGAATCTTGAAGGATCAAGCTGACATATGGCAGTAAATTTTCTACTTTTTAGAAATGAGAAGCATGATAATGATTTCTTTGACAACAACACTAGACAGAAAAACAACTAGGTCTGATCAATGCAATGACAAATCACAATTCCAGATGACCAATGATGATGACTGGTATATATTTCAACAGAAAGATGTTTAAGAATATATATCTATATCTATATAAATGTGTGTGTGTGTAAAGATGTGTATATATATGTATATGTATATATGTAAATAATGTGAGGTGAGAATTTATTTGATTTGACAATGACAATTTGTTGTGCTTTCTTCTTTTATTGGAAGGGAGAGAAAGCAATTGCAATCATCAGTTAAAAAGATTTAATCAAAATGTGTAAAGGATTTAGAAAGACTTATTTTTATGAATTATTACAAGAAGGGCTGGGGTGTGTGTGCAAAAGACTTCTATGTAACTTGATACAAATACTCTAAGCCTATCCAGGCAGCACATCTTGAGGCCAAGGTGAGAAATTCATATGAATATTGTTTTAAGACCAAAAAACAATCTGAAAAAATTGACCATGTCTACATATATAGTAGCCAGAGTAAAACATGAAACATTCAAATATTGACATATCATGCGTCATGTAAACTGACCTCTTTCGCATTTTATGGACAAAAAACAGCTATGTGGAAAATCTCAGAGCATTCCAATGCAGAGAATTCAGCTCTAATTGATACAACAGGACTTGTAGCAATCCATCCAGGTGGCACAAGAGGTTTAGGACATTCAGAAGATGTGGGTATTATATAGTCTTTCATAGCATTGGTTTTACCTTCACATAAAGTTCCATAATCTTCCCATTTCTGAAACCATTAAACTAATTTCTGGGAGAAATGATTGTCTACAAATAGGAAAATAGTTTATACCCTGAATCATCTATCTATCTATCTATCTATCTATCTATCTATCTATCTATCTATCTATCTATCTATCTATCTACCTACCATCATTAATCTTTCTTGTTTCCTTCATTAGAATGCATGCTTCTGGAGAACAGGGATCATGGCTATACTCTCTCACTTTTTTTTTTAAGTATCCCCAGAATGGAGTACTGTGCATGGCACATCCTAAGCAACTAATAAATACCTGGAGTGATCCTCACCTTTTTCTACAGAGGTAGGTGCCCATTTCTGAAGGTACTGATCCTGTTGGCAATGAACAGTTTTGTTGCTGTTAAACACAGAACTGCCCAAAGAATCTTCCTAATGCACAAGTCTGGTTGTCCTCCTCTGCTCAAAGACTTCCAGCACCACACAATGGTGTATAGGAAAAACTACCAATAATTTCTTAGCTTACTCAACATGAACCTGATCCAATCTACATTCTAATCTGCTAATAATTTTCTTCTTCTGGGAATGATACATTGAGTCTAAACTGGCCTTTCAGTAATTCTTTGATCTACTTTTTCTTTCTTTTTATGAGCCAATACCGAGATAGACTCCTCCTGTTAGTTTGATGAAATTCTTTTCTTTAAGGCTTAGATAAAATGCCTCCTCAACGGAATTTGCCCTTATCTATCCAGCTAATCACCCAGAGTAGGCTCTCTCTCTCTCTCTCTCTCTCTCTCTCTCTCTCTCTCTCTCTCTCTCTCTCTCTCTCTCTCTCTCTCTCTCTCTCTCTCTCATCAGTAAACATTTTAGGCCAAAAGCCAAATCCTACCTGATGTAACACCTAACCACATGCGCTTGGTAACTTGTGTAACTTTTCCAATCCTGACTTTGTTTGTAAGATGTAAATAATAATACATATACTACTTACCTCACAGGATTTTTGTGAACAAAGACTCATGCATATACATATATATATATATATATATATACACACACACGCACACACACACACACACACACACACATATAAATGCATATAAGAAGGAACTTAATAATTAAAAATAATTCACCTTTAATTAGTTCTTGGTAAATGTTAGAATTTTTTAGATTCATAATAATGCAGTCTACCAAAAGAAATGTTTGACCTTTATCTCTCCAGTGTTTATTGCTGTAATTTCTGTGGTTTGTTTTTTTTAAACATTATTTCTTTTACCAAGCTTTCTAAAATGATGCTCTGTAGTTATGACTAAAGAAGAGGTACCAGTTTACCTCCTATTAAAGGTAATTCTTCTAGCAATTGCCTACTAAAAATAATACCAGTTTATACATATGTATTTTGATAGTTGATATTTACATCTATAGTAGATAGAAATATGTTAGCAGATTAGATATATTTGCTATTACATAATTTAACTTTTTAATAATTTTTAAACTTAAATAGAAGCTATATTTTATATGTATTTCTGCATAAAATAGGAATTAATTGAACTTCTGAAGTGTTTATCAATTGTATCAGTCTCAAAAAGCCCTAATAATTTATTTAAAATTTTAATACTCTGGGCGTTTCCACTTCCTCACTTTACTTAATTCTAATCTCTCTACAACTTGTCCCCCAGATTCATCATTCAAATGTAGCTGTTATCTCTAAAGCCACCAATCTATTTTTTCTCAGTATTACTGACCTTTATGCCACTTTTTCATATTTTTAAAGTCATTGGCCAATTTTTCTCCTAGCTCTCTAATTTGACTTTTAAAATTCTTCTTGAGCTCTTTCAAAAATTCTCTTTGGGCTTGAGACCAGTTCATATTCCCTTCTGAGGTTTCAGGTGGGAGTACAGTCTCAATGATGGCTACTTCTGCATTTGTATTTTGGACTTTGTCCTCACAGCAAGATTCCATGGTCTTTTCTTTTCTGGTTTGCTTCCTGCTCATGATGATTGCCTTTTTCCTGCCTTTTAAAGTGGATTTCTACTTCTGGGGCATAGAGGACTCTGTCTCATGGTTCTTGTGCTGAGAACTTGAGGCTTTGTGTGCTGTGGCTTCTGGTTCTTTCAGCAAGAAGATAGAATGCTGCATCTTTCCTGATGCTGAGCCGGCTCATCTGCCAAGGCAGAGGCAAGTGAAGTCTTTCTGAGTTTCCCTAGAGCTACCCTGGAGCTCCCTGGGTGAGGTGTGGGGAAGGAGTGGTCTGGATGCAGGAGCTCTTCTTTCCTGAGCTAGAGCAAAGACAGGCTCAGTGGTGGGTGAACTCCTGTCTGCACTAGTGTCTTCCCAGTTCCCCTGGTTGTGGTAAGGCTTGCCCAGGGTGCTGGTGTTGATACTTATAGGCTCCACCCCTTGGGGATCAGAATCTTCTCCTGGTTCACTGAGGTGGGGCTGTCTGAGACAGCTCTGGTCCTGCACTGGTCCCCTTCAGCCACAACAAGAGGGTCTCTCCTCAATGATTTTCCAAGCCTCTGAAGCTAACAGACTGATTACCCTTCAGTGGCTCCCATTATTCCAGGATTTTTTTCTGGGGAAATATTCTCTGCGTTTTTCAAGGTCATCTAGGAGAGATGGAGAGCATTTAGAGATCACTCCACCATCTTGGCTCCCAGAAGTTCGAGTAGGTGACTTACAGAGACTGTGAGCTGACAGTTTCAGGAGCGGCTACTGCTGTTACCAGGGGCCCTGTGCTTCTCTCTCACTTAGTTCCACTGGACTCCTGTCCTGGGCTGACATGTTTGAGAATCCTCATTGCTTCTTCTGCCTCATTCTGTCTCAGTGTTCCACTATGGTGTGATATGCCCTGGTGCAGCCTATGTGCTCTGTGCTACTCCAGCCCAGCCCCACATAACAGATCCTTCCCCTTGATCTTCTAGGCTGTCCTGTGTTAGAAATCTGCCATACTTGACTACTAGTGAATTGTTCCACTCTAAAATTGGTTCAGATTCCCTTTTTAGAGCTATGTGAGGGAATTTGTGGTACAGCTTAGGCGAGTATGTCCATTCACTCCACCATCTTGACTCCACTCCTTCCCCTTTCTGCCGCTTTTGACACTTTTAGTCACCGTCTTCTCTTGGATGTTGGTTTAGTCATTTTTTAGTTATGTCTGATTTTTCATGACTTCATTTGAAGTTTTCTTGGCAAAAATACTGGGATGTTTTGTCATTTCCTTCTTCAGCTCATTTTACATATTGGAAAGATTTATAGATTAGATAATTAACCATAGTTGTCCTCAAGGCTGTATCCTAGACCTTCTCTTCCCTTCCCCTTCCCTTCTCTCTAAACTCCAGAGCTCCTAGGTCAAGGGGACAATATTGTGAGCAGTCAGAAAGAAACCATTAAAATATCATGGAGTCACAGTCAGTATCACAAAAGATTTCTAAGTTTCCACATTAAAGGTACATAGGGCTTAGAATATTCCAGAAAGCAAAGGAGCTAGAATTACAACCAAGAAAAATCTACCTGGCAAAACTGAGTAGAATCCTTTAGGTGAAAAATGGATATTTAATGAAATATATGACTTTCAAGCATTCCTGATGAGAAGACCAGAGCTAAATAGAAAATTTGTCTTTCAAACATGGCACTCAAGAGAAGCATAGGAAAGAAAACATGAAAGAGAAATCATAAGACTTAAAATGTTGTCATTCCTTTATGGAATGATGATACATGTAACTTCTAAGAACTATATCATTATCTGGGTAGTTAGAAGGACTCTAAATGGAGAATATTGATCTGACTTGATTATTTTGGGATCATTCCCCCCAAAAAGAGATGAGGAAGAAATAGAGATGCACTGGGAGAAAGGAGAGGAAGAATGTGGGAAATTATCTCATATAAAAGAAGTGTCAAGGAAGAATGTTTACAGTAGAAGAGAAAATGGGGAGTGGGGTAGGGATGGCAAGTAATACTTGAAATTCACTTATCTGAATTGGTTCAAAGAGGGAACTGCACACACACACACACACACACACACACACACACACACACACTCAAATGGGTATGGAAATCTACCTTGCCTAATAATAAAAAGGGGAAAAGAATGAGAGAAAGGAGTAGGAGTGATAAGAGGAAGAGTAGATTAAAGGAAGCAGAGGTCAGAAGGAAAAGACAATATTGAGGAGAGACAGTAAAATGAGAGAGAAAAGAAGAAAATAGGACAGAGGGAAATACTAATCATTACTGTGAATGGGAATGGGATGAATTTAGCCATTAAGCAGAAGCAAAGAACAGAATGAATTAGAAACTAGATTTCAACAATATCAACATATTTATAATAATCAAACTTGTTGGTTAACATGAAAAAAGGGAAAACGGAAAGTGACAATATGGATGTGGAAAAATAGATATACTAATTCACTGTTAGTGGAGCTTTTACTGCTCAGCATTCTGCAGAACAAGTTGGAACTATGCAAAATAAAGAAGACTGAAAAGCTAAATGTACCCTTTGATCTAGTAAAACCACTACCTAAATTATGTCCTAATGTAATCAAAAAGGCAAAAAGATTTACATATGAAAATATTTATAGCAGGTATTTTAGCAAAGAATTGTAAATTGAGGGTATGTTTATCAATTGGGAGAGTGGGGAACAAGTTGTGCTATATGACTGTGACTCTTTTACTATAAGAAATAATGAGAAGAACATTTCAGAAAAACTTGTGAAGACTTATATGAAATGATGTGAAGTGAATTGAACAGAACCAGAACATAGTACACAGTACCAACAGTATTGAATGATAAACTGTAGGAAAAAAAACAACTTAGCTACTACAAAGGACACATGATGAAAAATGTTATCCCCATCCAGAGAGAGAAGTGAACAACTTTGAGAGATTAAAATATTATTTCACTTATTTTGTCTTTTTTGCTTTTTATAGCTATTTGTTTCTAAAACATGGCTAATATGGAGGCATTTTTGTATGATTCACATGTATAATTCATATTTGCTTGCCTTCTCAATGGATAGGGTAGAAACAGGAGGGAAAACATTTGGAACTGAAATTTAAAAAATGAATTTTAAAAGTAAATTTAACAAATTAAGAACCATCATAATGCCAGAGAAAAATAAAGAGAACTGCACAGAACTTCTGAATATAAAAAATGAAATACCAATTGAAGAATGTATTCGCTGTCTCCAGAAAAAAGTATAAAGTGTCACTGCAAACTCCACATAGCTAAATCTAACATTTTAATCCACAAATAAATTCCATAAGCAATCAAAAGAAAGATCTTCTAATAAAAATGAAAGAAAAATTTAATAATGTAAAGCTATTTTGCACCCAACATAAAACATAGTAGGGAATGGAATAATACATTTGAGCTCAATGTGACCTACCTTGCAACTTTCAGCTTAACGATAAATGCAAAATAATGGATATTCAACAATACAGAGGTATTTGAAACATTTTAAGAAAGAAAGAACTGAAGAGATAATTTGATTTTTGCAAATCCCATACAACAGAAATGTAGGACGAATGAATAAATGCAATAGCCAAGGATAGCAATAGCAACAGAATGACAGAAGGGAAATTACCGGTAAGATAAACTATTCAAGGAAGCAACTGATAATAAGAAAGTCCTCATGGACATGAAAAAATGTTTAGTAGAACTTTTTGTGATAGCATAGAATTAAAAAAAAATAGATACCCATCAGCTGGTAAATGATTAAACTAATTGTGACACATTAAAGAAATGGTATATAGATGAGCTATACATAATGACACGTCATAAATACAGAGCAACATGGAGCAATCTAAAATTAAACAAGAATTAAAGAAGCAGAGCCAAGGAAACAATGTACAAAGTAACTACAACAGTATAAATGGAAAGAATAACTACACACTAAAAATATCAATAGTGAATGTTACGAGTTTATAAGGATCAAGGAGAATTTAAATGTGGAGATACGAGAGAACGTTCCCAATCCACACCTTCACAGAAGTGGAAGGTCCACAGATAAGCATTGTGCATGTTTTCTGACTTTTGATCAGTCAGTTGTGCTGATCTTTTCCTTTTTTAAAAATGCTTCTGGTTATATAGGATGACTCTCTGGGGATGGGGAAGGGAAGGGAAGGATACTTGAGAAAACATAGCAATATAAGAAATGAAAGACATCAATAAAAACTTACTTTGAAAATATTGGAGTAGAGATGGTATCACAGTACTAAGCCAGATACAAGAGAAATCAGGAAGAAGAGGCAAAAATAAACTGGGTCTGAACTGAACTAGCAGCTCTCATGAAGCCTCGTCTACTAATGAGTTAATTGGAGGAATTTACTTATGTCCTGAGACTTCATTCCGATCATTTGTGGTTGTTATGAGAAGGGTCTTAACATTATTCTCTTCTCTCGTTCTGTCCCCCATTCATCATTGAAAGAAGATAAAAAAGATGTAGAGTTTAATATCATTAATTAAAAGGTATTCTATGACAGGATATTTTCAACAGTTCTATTTTTTTCCATATGGATAGTTAGGCTAAATATTTTTGAGTAATTACAGATTTAGGAGGCTTTTCTTTGCTCTGGAATTCAATGCAATTAGCACAACATTATCTATAAAAAGAAGAACATGGTACAAATTATCAGCAATAGGGAATCCATCTTTCATTTAGACTTTATGTCAGTTATCTTCCATGATAGTATTAAAAAATGGTGAATAATGTCTTGCCAATATAATGACTCGCTTGACAATAAAAATGACGTTCATTGAATTTATAGCTTGTTACAGCTTTTGGTACATTATTTAAGGAAAAATACATGATTTTAGAGCAGCTAGGTATTGTAGTGCAGGCCTGGAGTTGGGAAGATATGAGTTCAAAACTGTCCTCAGACACTAGCTGTGTAAGCTTGGACAAGTCACTCAATCAAGTATGTCTCAGTTTCCTCATCTTTAAAATTAGCTGGATAAAGAAATAGTTGAAACTCTGTGAAACTAACTAATGCAATTTTAAAGAAAAATGGGACTATGAAAGTTTAATTGCAATAGTTTTTATGATTTTGATTAAAACCTTTTTAAAAAATTTTTAAAATATTATTTTTCATGCAACTGGGAAATAAGATATACAGGCAATGGAGTAGAGAAATCTATCTTGCCCCACAAGAAAATAGAGGGAAAGGGGACAAGAGAAAGGAGGAGTGTGATGGAAGGGAGGGCCGAAGGGAACGAACACTGTCTTGGGGTGGATGGAGGGGAGAGATGGGGAGAAAATTTGGAACTCAAAATCTTGTGGAAATGTATGTTAAAAACTAAAACTAAATAAATAAAAATTAGAATTGGGAAAGTAGAAGCTAATCACTCTATCAGACATCAAAAATCATTCAAAGAAAATCTACAAACTAAAAAACAATACTGAAGAAATTGTGAAATATCTCACTGGCAAAACAACTGACATGGAAAATAGATGCAGTAGAGAAAATCTAAGAATTAATGGTCTACTGAAAAGCCATGATGAAAAAAACCCTGGAAAGTACATTCCAAGAAATCATCAAGGAAAATTTCTCCAAGGTCCTAGAATAAGAAGGCAAAAAAAACCCAAACCAAAACATTGAAAGAATCCACTAATCATCTCCTGAAAGAGATCCCAAATTGAAAACTCCAAGGAATATTGCAGCCAAATTCCAAAATTATCAGGTCAAGAAGAAAATTCTGTAAGTAGTCAGAAAACAAACAATTCAAATATCAAGGAACCATTGTTAGGATCATACAGAATCTGGCAACTTGTACATTAAAAGGTGGGAGGGAGTGGATTATGATATTCCATAAACAAAGTAGCTTGTACTGCAACCAATGATCAATTACCCAGCAAAATTGATGATTGTCTTTCAGGCAAGGAGATAGACATTGATTGAAATAAGGTTTTCCCCAACCTTTGTAATGAAAAGACAAGAGCTTGATGTAAAATGTAATTTTCAAATACAAGACTCAATAGAGGCATGAAAAAGTAAACAGAAAAGCAACTTGCTATTCAATAAGAGCAAACTGTTTACAAACCTATATGGGAGGATGATACTTGTTAATCTTGAGAATGGTATATTTAGTGCAACATTTAAAAGAGAAACACATAGAGAGAAGGTGTGGGTAGAAATTAACAGATGTGATGGTTTAAAAAACTAATTAAAAGGTACAAAGGTGTTGTAATGGGAAAAAAGTGAAGGAAGAGGGGAAGAAAAGGCAAATTACATCAAATGAAGACACCCAAAAACATATCACAGTAGAGGGAAAGAAGGAAGCAAGATGAGCACTGTTTAAGCTTTACTTTCATAGGATTTGGTTCAAGGAGGGAATAACATAACTCTATTATGTACAGAAATATAATTTGTCCTACAGGCAGGAGGAGGAGAAAGGGGAAAAAAAGGAGCATGGTGAGAAAGAAGGGAAGCAGTAGTAAGGGAAAAGGGAAAGAAACAGGAGGGGGGCTGATAGAAGAGATGGAAAAATGAGGAAAGGGGTGGTCAAAAGCAAATGGAGGAAGAAGGGAGAAATAAAAGCATAAAAGGGGAGACATAAGATGGAGAGAAAGACAAGATAGTAATCAAAACTGTGAATGTAAATGGGTTGAACTCTCTCATAAAAGGGAGGTGGATAGCAGAATGGATTAAAAAACATAATCCTACAATATGTTTCCTACAAGAAACACATTTGAAATGGGGAACACACACACAGGGTAAAGGCACAAGGTTGGAGTGTAATATATTATGTTTCAGTGAAGTAAAACAAAATAAAACAAAACAAAGCAAATTAGAAGTAGCAATCCTAATCTCAGACAAGGCAAAAACAAAAAAATAGATCTAATCAAAAGAGATAAGGAAGGAAATTAAATCCTGCTGAAAGGCACTATAGACAATAATTTGATATTATTACTATACATGTATACACCAAGTGGTATAGAGAAAATTTAAATCTCATGGAAGTGAATGTTGAAAACTGAAAATAAATTAATTAATTTTTTTGAAAGAAGTGGATAACCAGCGATTTCAAAACCTGCAGAGAGATCAAGGAGAATGCGGATTGAGAAATGACCATTGAATTTGACAACTAAGTCATCTGGAGCGTTGGAGAGAGTATTTGGGTGGAATGTCATGGTCTGAAGCTAGATTGTAGTGGGTGTAATAATGAGAGTAGATGAAGAAAAATGGAGGGATCTATTATAGATTTATTTTTCTTTCTTTTTTGATGAATTTGTTCAACATTCTTTAAAAAATTTTTTGAGTTCTAAATTATCTTTCTTTTTCCTGATACCCACTCACTGAAAAGGCAAACAGTATGATACAATGATAACTACAAGGTTATACAAAGCATATTTCCATAGTAACCGAGTTGCAAAATAAACAAGAAAAAAAAGTAATTTTTTTTTAATCTGCATTGTTTAATCTTTTCTTCAATCCTTTCTCTAGAGGTGGAAAGCATTTTCTATCATGAGTCCTGTGTAATTGTATTGGATGCTTTTATTGATCAGAATAGCAAGTCTTCCACTGTTGATCATCATTATAATATTGATACTCCTATGCACTGTGTTCTGTTTCTGCTCACTTCTCTTTGCATCTGTTGATATGCCTTCCCTCATTTTTCTGAAAGCATCCCTCCCATCAATTCTTATAGCACAATAATATTCCATCATAGTCATATACTGCAACTTATTCAGTCATTTACCAATGAATGGAAATCCTTTCAATTTCTTATTTTTTGAGCTACTACAAATATTTTAGCTCATTTCCTTTTTCTTTGATTTTTTTTTGCAACAAGACCTAGTAATATTTTTGTTGGATCAAAAGCATTAACCATTTGGTCATACTTTCAAATTGTTTTCCAGAATGATTGCAGAAGTTCACAGATTCAAAAGTCCATTAATGTACCTTCCTCTCCCTGTCTTCACCAGTATGTCTCATTTTTCATTTCTGTCATGTTAGTCAAACTGACAGGTGTGAGATTGTATTCTAGAGTTGCTTTAATTTTTATTTCTCTAAACAATAGTGATTTAGATTGCATTTTTATGTGACAATTGAAAATTTTATTATTTCCTGGTACATACCTATTCTTTTTTTTAAAAAAATGTTTATTTATTTATTTTTTTAGTTTTCAACCTTCATTTCCACAAAATTTTGAGTTCCAAATTTTCTCCCCACTTCTATCTTCCCCCAACCCCACTTGCATTCTGATTACCCCTGCCCTCAATATGCCCTCCCTTCTATCATAATCTTCTCTTCCCTTATTCCCATCTTCTCTCTTTTCTTATAGGGAAAGATAGATTTCCATACCCCATTACTTGAATTTCTTATTTCCCAGTTGCATGCAAAAAAAATTCTTAACATTCTCTCCCAATACCTTGAATTTCAACTTCTCTCCCTTTCTCCCTCCTCACCCATCCCCACTGATAAGGCAGGCAAGCAATTCAAAAAGACTATATATGTGTAGTTTTGCAAATGACTTCCATAACAATTATGTTATATAAGACTACCTATATTTCGAAATTGAGAGAGTATGTTTTTCTCTTCTTATTTCAGATATGAAGAGAGTAAGGTTCACTTTTTACCACTCACCTCCTCCTTTTTCTCCTCCATTGAATATGCCTTTTCTTGCCTCTTCTATGAGTGATAATTTGCCCTCATCCATTTCTCCCTTTCTCCTCCTAATATATTCTTCTCTCACCCCTCAATTTTATGTTTTAAGATGTCATTCCTTCTTCTTCAACTCACTCTATGCTTACTCTGTGTGTGTGTGTGTGTGTGTGTGTGTGTGTGTGTGATCCCTCCAGCTACCCAAGTACTGAGAAAAGTCTCAAGAGTTACAAATATTATTTTTCCATATAGGTACGTGAACAGTTCAATTTCAGCAAATCTCATATGATTTCTTTTTCATCTTTACCTTTTCATGCTTGTCTTGATTCCTGTGTTTGTGTTTGAAAGTCAAATTTTCTATTCAGCTCTGGTCTTTTGAATGCTTGAAAGTACTCTACATCATTGAATAGCCATTTTTTCCCCTGAAGTATTATACTCAGTTTTTAATAGGTAGGTGATTCTTGGTTTTGAGTCCTAGTTCCTTTGACTTCTGGAATATCCTATTCCACACCCTTCGATCCCTTAATGTAGAAGCTGCTAGATCTTGTGTTATCCTGATTGTATTTCCACAATACTGGAATTGTTTCTTTCTAGCTGCTTGCAATATTTTCTCCTTGACTTGGGAACTCTGGAATTTGGCCACAATGTTCCTAGGAGTTTCTCTTTTTATATCTCTTTCAGGCGGTTATCGATGGATTCCTTCAATACTTATTTTGCCCTCTGGTTGTAGAATCTCAGGGCAGTTTTCCTTGATAATTTCATGGAAGATGATGGCTAGGCTCTGTTTTTGATCATGGCTTTCAGGTAGTCCCATAATTTTAAAAATTGTCTCTCCGGGAACTATTTTCCAAATCAGTTGTTTTTCCAATGAGATATTTCACATTATCTTCTATTTTTTCATTCTTTTGGTTTTGTTTTGCAATTTCTTGGTTTCTCCTAAAGTCTTTACCTTCCATTGGCTCCTTTCTAATTTTTAAAGAAATATTTTCTTCAGTGCTATTTTGAAACTCCTTTTCCATTTGGCTATTTCTGCTTTTGAAACATTCTTCTCCTCATTGGCCTTTGGGGCCACCTTTGCCATTTGAGTTAGTTTATTTTTTAAGTTGTTAAATTCCTCAGCATTTTTTTGGTTCTCCTTTAGCAAGATGTTGTCTTGCTTTTCATGATTTTCTTGCATTGCTCTCATTTCTCTTCCCAGTTTTTCCTCCTCTTCTCTTAATTGATTTTCAAAATACTTTTTGAGAGGGGAGGAACCAAGATGGCAGAGTAGAAAGACTCACATATGCAAGCTCTGAAAGCATAGCCCATAAATTACCTATGGAAAGAACCCCCAATGGGTTCTGGAGCAGTGGAAGCCACGCAGCAGCAGAATGGAGGAGATTTCTGTTCCAGAGAGCCCTGACAAACTGACCCCAAAGGTCCATCGGGCACCGGATGAAGGACAGAGCTGCTGCCCTGGCCACGTGGCCCCAGAAAAGCAGATCAAAGAAGGATTTAGGGATGGAATCTCTAGCGGCCACGAACCCACAGGCGCTACAGGTCAGTGAGACAGCCTTCTGAACTGGCCAAGAGGGGAGAGGGGTGTCTCCATAACTCAGGCCCCCTTGGGAGGCAGAGACAGAGGCAACAGCATCCAGGAGCTCCCAGAACAGGCAGGACCTCAGATTCATTACTGAAGGTCTCTGCATAAACCCCCTGAGGAATTTGAGCCTGGGAGACTGCCCTGTCCCCATGGCAGCACCAGAACTTAAGCTCACATTGAAAAGCAGCCACACCATCTGCTGAAAGCCCTGAGGCTGGGAAGCAGCATTTGAATCTCAGACCCCAAGCACTAGCTGGGCAGATCTAGGTAGGGGTGGAGAGGAATCTCAGAAGTCAAGTAACTGGCTGGGAAAATGCCCAGAAAAAGGAAAAAAATAAGAGCATAGAAGATTACTTTCTTGGTGAACAGATGTTTCCTCCTTTCCTTTCTGATGAGGAAGAACAATGCTTGCCATCAGGGAAAGACATGGAGGTCGGGGCCTCTGCATCCCAGACATCCAAGGTGGATGTCCGGTGGGCTCAGGAAGAGCTCAAAAAGGATTTTGAAAATCAAGTTACACAGGTGGAGGAAAAACTGGGAAGAGAAATGAGAGGGATGCAAGAAAAGCATGAAAAATGGGTCAATACCTTGATAAAAGAGACCCCCCAAAAAATACTGAAGAAAGTAACACCTTGAAAAATAGGCTGACTTGATTGGCAAAAGAGGTTCAAAAAGCCAATGAGGAGAAGAATGCTTTCAAAAGCAGAATTAGCTAAATGGAAAAAAGAGGTTCAAAAGCTCACTGAAGATAATAGTTCTCTCAAAATTAGAATGGAACAGATGGAGGCTAATGACTTTCTGAGAAACCAAGAAATCACCAAACAAAACAAAAAGAATGAAAAAAATGGAAGAGAATGTGAAATATCTCATTGGAAAAACAACTGACCTGGAAAATAGATCCCGGAGAGAATTTAAAAATTATGGGACTACCTGAAAGCCATGATCAAAAAACAGAGCCTAGCCATCATCTTCCATGAAATTATCAAGGAAAACTGCCTGAGATTCTACAACCAGAGGGCAAAGTAAGTATTGAAGGAATCCATCGATAACTGCCTGAAAGAGATATAAAAAGAGAAACTCCTAGGAACATTGTGGCCAAATTCCAGAGTTCCCAGGTCAAGGAGAAAATATTGCAATCAGCTAGAAAGAAAAAATTCCAGTACTGTGGAAATACAATCAGGATAACACAAGATCTAGCAGCTTCTACATTAAGGGATCGAAAGGGCGTGGAATCAAAGGAAGTAGGACTCAAACCAAGAATCACCTACCCAGCAAAACTGAGTAGAATACTCCAGGGGAAAATATGGTCTTTCAATGAAATTGAGGACTTTCAAGCATTCTTGATGAAAAGACCAGAGCTGAAAAGAAAATTTGACTTTCAAACACAAGAATGAGAAGAAGCATGAAAAAGTAAACAGCAAAGAGAAGTCATAACGGACTTACCAAAGGTGAACTGTTTACATTCCTACATGGAAAGACAATATTCATAACTCTTGAAAATTTTGAGTATCTGGGTAGTTGGTGGGATTACACACACACATACAGACACACACACATGCACACACATACACATGTGCGCAGACACACACATACACCCATGCACACACAGAGACAGAGAGCACAGAGTGAATTGAATAGGATGGGATCATATCTTTAAAAAAAACTAAGGTAAATATATAAGAGAAATGTATTGGGAGTAGAGAGGGTGAAATGGAATGGGGCAAATTATCTCTCACAGAAGAGGCAAGCAGGAGACTTTTTAGTGGAGGGGAAAAAAGAGGAGAGCTGAGAAAAAAACATGAAGTTTACTCTCATCACATTGGACTAAAGGAAGGAATAAAATGCACATTCATTTTGGTATGAAAACCTATGTTACAATACAGGAAAGAGGGGGAGAAGGAGATAAGAAGGGTGGGGGGGGTGATGGAAGGGAGGGCAATGGGAGGAGGGAGCAATTTGAAGTCAACACTCGGGGAGGGACAGGATCAAAAGACAGAATAGAAACAATGGGGGGCAGGATAGGATGGAGGGTAATATAGTTAGTCTTACACAACACGACTATTATGGAAGTCATTTGCAAAACTACACAGATAGGGGCCTATATTGAATTGCCTGCCTTCCCAAAGGGAATGGGTGGGGAGGGAGGGGATGGGGGAGAATTTGGAACTCACAGTTTTAGGAACAACTGTTGAGTATTGCTCTTGCTACTAGGAAATGAGAAATACAGATAATGGGGAATAGAAAGTTATCTGGCCCTACAGGACAAAAGCGAAGGTGGGGACAAGGGAAGGGAGGGATGATAGAAGAGAGGACAGATTGGTGATAAGGGAAATTAGAATGCTTGGTGTATTGGGGCAGGGGAAGGGGACGAATGGAGAGAAAACTTGTAACCTAATATTTTGTGAAAATGTGTGTAAAAAAAAAGTTAAATAAATAAATTTTTTTAAAAAAATCCTTTTTAGCTCTTCCATGGGCAGAGATCATTGCATATTTAGTTTGGAGGTCTTGCATGCAGAAGTCTTGACTTCTTCCTCAGAAGACCTAAATTGTTCTTCCTCATCTGAAAGAATGGAAGAAAATGCCTGCTCATGAAGAAAGTAACCTTCTATTTTCTTATTTTTTTTTCGCTTTTTTGGGCATTTACCTAGGCAATTACTTAACTATTGAGTTTTTTTATCAAGGGGAGCGACTACTCTGGGGACTTGTAATTTCCCCGTTCCTCCAAGGTGGAGCAATCAAGGAAGAGGTATTTACTCCTCTCCTGGTCTGCACCTGGTCTGGGAGTAACCAAAAAACTTTTCTTCCCAGAATATGCAATTAGAATTCCCTCACCACAATCTCCTCCAGCTCCATCCCTCCAGCTCTTCTCCTTACCCTAAGGCCAAGCTCAGGGGTGAGATTTCGATCAGCTTCTCAATTCCCCCAGGGCCTCTGGGCAGAGTGCTTCAAGATGGAAGCTCCCTCTTTAGTGACTGCTGCTGGGGATCTAGACTGCACTCCCCTCTCCTGGGTGAAGGAGCCCTCCCACTGACCTTTGAAGCTGTATGTTGCGTTTGTGGGTTGAGCAATATGGAAACTGGTGTTGTTGATGGCTCCCTGAAGCCTGTTTCAGGTCCTGTCGCTGCTGTGCAAGGCTGTGCTCCACACTGGCCTGTGCTTCATACTTCCTGGGCTGTACTGTACTCCTGGTATTTGCCTATTCTTAAATCATTTGGAGGAAATGTTTCATTTTTTTTAAATAAATTTGCCTCCATTTTTTAAATATCTGAGAAATCTAGCATTTACTAGAGAAACTAGCTCTCAAAAATTTCCCTCAGTTTTCTTCTTTCTTCTGATTTTGTCTGCATCAGTTTTGTTTTTGTAAAGCCATATTTATATCATGTTTAATATTAAAAGTATTCAATTGATTTCTGGTGATCTTCAGTATCCCTTGTTTGGTCATAAACTCTCCCTTTATCCATAGATCTGACAGGGAAAATTTTCTGTGCTTCCTTCATTTGCTTATCTCCCTTTATGTTTAAATGATGTACTGATATGGACCTTACATTACTCTAGGGTGTGAGATGTTGATCCATGCCTAGTTTGTGTGAAATTTCTTTCTAGTTTTCTTAGCAATTTTTGTCAAATAGTGAGATTTCCCCCCAAAACACCCTATTTTTGTATTTGTCTCAACACAGGATTACTGTGATCATTTTCAAATGTATATTGAATATCTGCACTATTCTATTTATTTACTGCTCTATTTCTTAGCCATTACTAGATTGTTTTGAGAATTATTACTTTGCAGCACAGTTTGAAATCTAGTACTTCTTGATTACCTTTCCTCACATTTTTTCCATTGACTGCCTCAATATTTTTGACTCTTGTTGCTCCATATAAATTTTGTTACTTTTTCTAGCTATAAAAATAATTTTGTTTTGTTTTGTATAATTATTATTATTATTATTATATGGCACATATATAATGTTATATATTAATCTTTTCATCAATCCTCTCTCTGAAGGTGGAAAGCATTTTCTATTATGAGTCCTGTGGAAATAAATGTCTTGGATCATTTTATTGATCAGAGTAGCTAAGTCTTCCACTGGTGATCATCATTATAGTATTGTTACTACTATGTGCTATGTTCTGGTTCTTCTCATTTCTTTTTGTATCTGTTGTTATGTCTTCCCTCATTTCTCTGAAATCATCCCTCCCATCATTTGTTATAGCATAATAATATTCCTAATATTCCATCATAGTCATATACTGTCATCTATTCAGCAATTTCTCAATGAATGGAAATCCCTTCAATTTCTTATTCATATATTCATATACATTATATATATATAATATACATACATATACATATAATTATGCCAATTATTCATTTAATTAATTTAGTCAGCATTGCATTTTTATTTCATTTGGTTCAGTCTATCCATGATAAATTAACATTTCACTAATTGTTTTTTCTGTCCTGCCAGCTTCCCAAGTAGTTTTTAGGGAAGAAAAATATCTCACTCTCACCTTTTGTTGGCCATGCCAATTCAGAGTTCAATTTGATGCATTATTTTAAAGATTTTTATATTCTTTTTTTAAAATATAAATTTATTAAACTTTTTACATTCATTTTCACAAAATTTTCTCCCCCATTTATCCCCTCTCCTCACCCCAATACACCAGGCATTCTAATTTTCCCTATCACTAACCTGCCCTCTCTTCTATCCTCCCTCCCTTCTCTTGTCCCCATCTTCTCTTTTGTCCTGTAGAGCCAGATGATTTCCTATTCCCCATTGACTGTATTTCTTATTTCCTAGTAGCAAGAACAATACTCAACAGCTGTTCCTAAAACTTTGAGTTCCAAATTCTCCCCATCCCTCCCTCCCCACCCATTCCCGTTGGGAAGGCAGGCAATCCAATATAGGCCATATCTGTGTAGTTTTGCAAATGATTTCCATAATAGTCGTGTTGTGTAAGACTAACTGTATTTCCCTTCATCCTATCCTGCCCCCCATTGTTTCTAATCTGTCTTTTGATCCTGTCCCTCCCCAAGAGTGTTGACTTCAAATTGCTCCCTCCTCCCATTGCCCTCACTTCCATCACCCCCCCCCCCACTGCTTATCTCCTTCTCCCCCACTTTCCTGTATTGTAAGATAGGTTTTCATACCAAAATGAGTGTGCATTTTATTCCTTCCTTTAGTCGAATGTGATGAGGGTAAACTTCATGTTTTCTTCTCAGCTCTCCTCTTTTTTCCTTCACTAAAAAGTCTCCTGCTTGCCTCTTGAATAAGATATAATTTACCCCATTCCATTTCACCCTCTCTCCTCCCACTACATTTCTCTCTCAGCATTTACCTTAATTTCCTTTAAGATATGGTCCCATCCTATTCAATTTACTCTGTGCTCTCTGTTTCTGTGTGTGCGTGCATGTGTGTACGTGGGTGTATGTGTGTGTGTGTGTGTGTGTGTGTACATCTGTGTGTGGTCCCACCAACTACCCAGATACTGAAACCTTTTAAGAGTTACAAATATTGTCTTTCCATTGTAGGAATGTAAACAGTTCACCTTTGGTAAGTCCCTTATGACTTCTCTTTTGCTGTTTACTTATTCATGCTTATTCTCATTCTTGTGTTTGAAAGTCAAATTCTATTTTCAGCTCTGGTCTTTTCATCAAGAATGCTTGAAAGTCCTCTGTTTCATTGAAAGACCATATTTTCCCCTGAAGTATTCTACTCAGTTTTGCTGAGTAGGTGGATTCTTGGTTTGAGTCCTAGTTCCTGTGACTTCTGGAATATCCTATTCCACACCCTTCAATCCCTTAATGTAGAAGCTGCTAGATCTTGGGTTATCCTGATTGTATTTCCACAATACTGGAATTGTTTCTTTCTAGCTGCTTGCAATATTTTCTCCTTGACCTGGGAACTCTGGAATTTTGGCCACAATGTTCCTAGGAGTTTCTCTTTTTGTATGTCTTTCAGGCGGTGATCGATGGATTCCTTCAATACTTATTTTGCCCTCTGGTTGTAGAATCTCAGGGCAGTTTTCCTTTCATGGAAGATGATGTCTAGGCTCTGTTTTTGATCATGGCTTTCAGGTAGTCCCATAATTTTTAAATTGTCTCTCCAGGACCTATTTTCCAGGTCAGTTGTTTTTCCAATGAGATATTTCACATTCTCTTCCATTTTTTCATTCTTTTAGTTTTGTTTGGTGATTTCTTGGTTTCTCAGAAAGTCATTAGCCTCCATCTGTTCCATTCTAATTTTGAGAGAACTATTATCTTCAGTGAGCTTTTGAACCTCTTTTTCCATTTGGCTAATTCTGCTTTTGAAAGCATTCTTCTCCTCATTGGCTTTTTGAACCTCTTTTGCCAATCAAGTCAGCCTATTTTTCAAGGTGTTACTTTCTTCAGTATTTTTTTGGGTCTCCTTTATCAAGGTATTGACCCATTTTTCATGCTTTTCTTGCATCCCTCTCATTTCTCTTCCCAGTTTTTCCTCCACCTGTGTAACTTGATTTTCAAAATCCTTTTTGAGCTCTTCCATGGCCTGAGCCCACCGGGCATCCATCCCAGATGTCTGAGATAGAGAGGCCCCGACCTCCATGTCTTTCCCTGATGGCAAGCATTGTACTTCTTCATCAGAAATGAAAGGAGGAAGGAACATCTCTTCCCCAAGAAAGTAGCTCTCTATGGCCTTATTTTGTTTCCTTTATCTGGGCATTTTCCCAACCAGTTACTTGACTTCTGAGATTCCTCTCCACCCCTGCCTAGTTCCGCCCAGTTAGTGTTTGGGGTCTGAGATTCAAATGCTGCTTCCCAGCCTCAGGGCTTTCAGTAGATGGTGTGGCTGCTATTCAATGTGAGCTTAAGTTCTGGTGCGTGTGGGCAGGTCCGTCTCCCAGGCTCAGTTCCCTCACACGGTTTATGCAGAAACCTTCGGTAATGGCCCTGAGCTCCTGTCTGCTGCTCCGGGAGTTCCACACCATGGCTGCCTCTGCTGCTGCCTCTGCCACTGCCTCCTGTAGGTGTCTGAGTCACGGAGACACCCCGCTGCCCTCTTGGCCAGCCCAGAAGTCTCTCTCACTGACCTGTAGCACCTGTGGTTGGAGGGACCTTCACGGCCACGGAGGTTCCATCCCTGAAGCCTGCTCGGATCTGTTCCTCTGGGGCCGCATGGCCGGGGCTTGACAGGGGTGGGCTCTGCTCTCCGGAGCATGATGGACCCCTGGGGATGGCTTTCCAGGGCTCTCTGGAACAGAAATCTCTTCCACTGTGTTTGTGTGCAGCTTGCAGTATTCTAGAATTTGTAGGGAGTTCTTTTTACAGGAAATTTATGGGCTGTGGGTTCAGAGCTAGCATACATCAGTCTTTCTACTCCACCATTTTGGCTCCTCCCCTATTTTAAAGTTTTTTGAAAGGAATGTGGGAACAGTTCAATTGGAATGATACCTCTCCTCTACCATTGTGCCTCTGCCATTCTGTAACATAACATTTCAAGGAATTTGACTACAAAGGGAAGAAAAGATATAGGATTATGATTAGCAGGAAATGAAAGATCTTGTGATTTTACAAAAAAAAATATTGGGGACTTATTGCAACATAGTAGAGAATCAGCCCACAGACATCCAGAGATTAAAAATAAGCAAAAGAATGGAAATGACAAAGAGGGCAATTTGTTGGAGGAGATTAGATGGAATAAATTTTCTTGTTCACACAGTAAAATCAATCTTGCTAAGGAGCAATACCACTTCATGAAGTAAGGTGGGGAATAAAGGGGAGATAGCAGCAAAAGACATATGAATTATATGAAGTAGTGAAAAGGGGAGAAGAGGGAGTTTATGGTGAATGACCTCTTTTATTTTGCAAAATACAAGGCAAGGTTCTCCCCTGAGGTACGGAATGGGGGGAAGAACTCCATGAGAGATTTGAGCAGGAATGAAAAGTTCTTTTAGAGAGTGGGATCATGAGTTGATGAAATCAGCACAAAAAGATTGCCTAGCAGCAATGAGGATCAAGTTGAACTTTTGTAGCATAAGTTTGTTGTAGCACCAGTTAGCATGATTCTGTGATTTTCTCTATCTTCCTTTGACAGTATTTTCTGTGGACTTACAAAAAGACCTGCAATAAATATAAATGCAAGACTTTGTCCCTTTTCTTTGATCAAGTTGTGCCTCAATGTTCCTGTTTTCCCACAATGCCTTCATAATTTTTCTCTTTATTTTGTTAACTATACTAATTTGAGGGGAGTGTAGTGGATTCACAATTGCTTTAACTTGCATATTCCAGTACTAGAATTTGTAAGTATTTTTTCACATGGCATTGGATTTCTTCCTTCATCCTTTCTGATCCTTTTACCATTTATTGGATGAGGAAATAGCTCTTCTTGTAAATTGGGATCACTTCATTAAATATCTTGGAAATGAGACTTAATCAGAGAAGCTTACTACAGATTTCTTTCCTTATTATTTATTTTCCTTGTAATCTTAGATGTACTTGGTATATACAAAACACTTTTTAACTTTGTTGATTTTATCTTCTGTAATACCCTTACTCCCATCTCTCTTTCTAGGCTTGTTTCACATTATTCCTTCTTATGCCTTCTATTTTATAGATATTCCTTACTATCCACAGACTACCTTCTACCCATGATTCTACAAATGCTGTTCTCATGCTTGGAATATACTCCCTCTTCAATTCCACATGTTAGAATGTATAACATCTTGAAGAGTTCAAGTTCTATGGGAGAACTTTTCTGAAGACCTTGGAGGAAGGTTCCCTCTTCATATTATCTTTACTGTTTTTATCTTTATATAGCATAAAATGTTTGAGAGCAAAGTTTGTTCTTCATCTTCCCTTTGTATCTGGCCTATAAAGGTCCAATTAATTAGATTGTCACAAAGAAAATAGAAAAACAGGTGATTATGAATTTATATCCATAATGGTCTCTGAATGAAAGTGATATTTTTAGCATCTCAGAAAAAAAACATGTAAAAGTAACATAGGTGTAAGCAGTGGGTTTCATTACACAATGAGAAGGTATTATCAGAGATGATATAAAGATAAATTCTGCTGCATTAATTCAGTGGTAATATGTTATCACTTCTCTATCATCACATTACTGCTATTTATTTGCCACACAAATAAATAAAGTAATTTAAATGAATAAAAATAAAAATAGGTAAGACCCTCAAAATATTTCTTAAAAATATTAGTCATAATTAACAACACTTTCTCTGTGTTTGGTTTCTGTTCTTCACACAATGAGCCACTTAAATATAAATAAATGTATAATAATATATTTATTATAAATATATTTATATATAAATATAAAATATTTAATAAATAAATATAAATATTTATTTGACTTGCATTGTCAAAGCTTAGTATAGTGCTTTACAAATGCAATCTAAATACTACAGTGATAAAATGACAAAATTTGCAAATTTTAAAGTGCTACAAAAATGCTAGCTATTATTTTCCTGGTAGACTATATGCATGTGTTTGGGTATACACTCTATATGTGTATACATATACATATATGTATGTATACATACATATCATATATGTAAGGGTGTGCATGTATGTGTGTATGTAAGCACCTTGCATATGCATGTACCTTGAGCTTAGGACCGGTTTCATCTTTGTCTTTGCATCTTTGACACTTGGCAGGAAGAATGAATGAATAATGAATAATGAATAAATGAATGAAATAAATAATGATTTTTACAATACCTCATTTATTTAGTGCTTCCTATGCATCATATGTTTTTTCATACCTGTTGTATATGGGTGCAAAAACAAAAGTTTAGGATGAGGAGACAAATCATTTCAAACATGGGGGACAGCCTGTGGAAAGATGGTGATGTGAGAAATGTAATATCATGGATAAAGAAAAGGCTGAAAAACAGCCACAAATTGGGAATTTCTTTAGCATGAAAATCATATTTTTAATGTTTATTTATTTATTTTAGTTTTCAGCATTCATTTCCACAAAATTTTTAGTTCCAAATTTTCTTCCTCTTCCCCTCCACCCCATAACACCTTGTATTCTGATTACCCCTTTCCTCAATATACCCTCCCTTCTATCAGCCCACCCTTTCCCTAACCCCCTCTTCTCTTAGGGCCATATAGTTTTCTATACCCCATGACCAGTATTTCTTATTTCCTAAGTGTATGCAGAAACAGTTCTCAACATTCATTCCTAACACTTTGAATTTCAACTTCTTTCCCTTCCTCCTTCCCTACTCATCCCCACTGAGAAGGCAGGCAATTCAGTATAGTCTGTATAAGTGTAGTTTTGCAAAAGACTTCCATAATAGTCATGCTCTGTAAGATTAGCTATGTTCCCCTACATCATATCCTGCCCCCATTTATACTATTCTCTCTTTTGAAATTGCTCCTCCCCAAAAGTGTTTACTTCTGATTATTCTCTTCTTCCATTTGCCCTCTCTTCTATTATCTCTCTCATACTACTTGTCCTCTTCTCCCATACCCTTCTATAGTGCAAGATGTACTTTAATATCAAACTGAGTAAGCATGTCATTCCCTTACACCAAATGTGAAGAGAATAAGCTTCCCTTTACCCCTCTCACATACTCCCTTTTCTCTTCCACTGAAGAAGCTTTACCTTGCTTCCTTAATGCATGATAATATACCCCATTCCATTTCTCCCTTTGTCCTTCCAATATAATCCTTTCAACCCTTATTTTATTCATTTTTTTAGGTATCATCCCTTCTTATTCAACTCACACTGTGTTCTGTGTGTGTGTGTGTGTGTGTGTGTGTGTGTGTGTGTGTGTAATCCCTTCAACTACTCGAATACTGAGAAAAGTCATAAGAAAACAAATATTATCTTTCAACGTAGGAATGTAAACAGCTCAACTTTAGAAAGTTCTTTGTGTTTTCTCTTTCCTGTTTACATTTTTATGCTTCTCTTGATTCTTATGTTTGAAAGTCAAATTTTCTATTCAGTTCTGATCTTTTCATCAAAAATCCTTGCAATTCCTCTATATCATTGAATGACCATTTTTCCCCTGAAGTATTATATTCAGTTTTGATACTGAGTTTCATAATATTCAGTTTATTATATCATGTTTTGCTAGGTAGATGATTCTTGGTTTTAATCCCAGTTCCTTTGACTTCCAGAATATCATATTCTATAAACACTTTGACCCCTTAATGTGGAAGCTGCCAGATCCTGTGTTATCTTGGCTGTATTTCCACAGCACTCAAACTGTTTCTTTCTGGCTGCTTGCAATGTTTTCTCCTTGACCTGGGAACTCTGGAATTTGCCTACAATAGTCCTAGGAATTTCTCTTTTCAGATCTCTCTCAGTAGGTGATCTGTGGATTCTTTCAATATCTATTTTGCCCTCTGGTTCCAGAATATTAGGGCAGTTTTCCTTGATGATTTCATGAAAGATGATGTCTAAGTTCTTTTTTTTTTTGATCATGGCTTTCAGGTAGTCCTATGATTTTTAAATTGTCTATGCTTGATTTATTTTCCAGGACACTTGTTTTTCCAGTGAGACATTTAATATTATCTTCTGTCTTTTCATTCTTTTGATTTTGTTTTGTAATTTCTTGGTTTCTCATAAAGTCATGAGATTCCATCTCTTCCATTCTAATTGTTAAAGAACTATTTTCTTCAGTAAGAACCTCCTTTTCCATCTGTCTAATTCTGTTTTTTTAAAACATTCTTCTCCTCATTGGTTTTTTTTTTTGACCTCTTTCTCCAATTAAGTTAGGCTATTTCTTTTTTTATGTAGTTTTATTTATTTATTTTTAGATTTTGACATACATTTCCATAAAATTTTGAGTTCCAATTTTCTTCCCATCTCTCCCCTGCCCCCACCCCATAACACCTTGAATTCTGATTACTCCTTCCCTCAATGTACTCTCTCTTCTATCACACCCCATCCTTCCCTTATCTCCATCTTCTCTCTTTAATTGTAGGGCAAGATAAATTTCTATACTCCATTACCTCTTTTTCTTATTTCCCGGTTATATGCAATAATAATTATTAACATTCATTACTAATACTTTGATTTCCAACTTCTCTTCCTCCCTCCCCTCCCATCCCCACTGAGAAGAGAAGCAATTTAATACAGGCTATATATGTGTCATTTTGCAAAAGGCTTCCATAATAGTCATGTTGTGTAAGAATATACTGCCTTCCATCCTATCTTGTCCCCCCATTTTTTCTATTCTCTCATTTGACCTTGTCCCTTCCCAAAAGTGTTTACTTCTAATTATTCCCTTCTCCCACTTGCCCTCCCTTCTATCATTCACCTGACCCCTCTTGTCCCCTTGTCTCCTACTTTCCTTCAGTGTAAGATAGATTTTTATATCGAATTTAGTGAGCAGGTTATTCCCTCCTTACCCCATATGTGAAGAGAGTAAGCTTCACTTTTCCTCTCTCACCTCTTCCCTTTCCTTCTCCATTGAACAAGATATTTCTTATCTCTTTTATGGGTGATAGTCTGCTCCATTACATTTCTCCCTTTCTCCTTCCAATATTTTCTTCTCTCACCCCTTAATTTAATTTAATTTTATTATGGATATCATCTCTTCTAATTCAACTCAACCTGTACTGTATATGTAAGTCCTTTATGTTTTCTCTTTCCTGTTTACCTTTTCATGCTTCTCTTGATTCTTATGTTTGAAAGTCAAATTTTCTATTCAGTTCTGGTCTTTTCATCATGGATGCTTGAAAGTCGTCTATATTGTTGAATGACCATTTTTTTTCCCTTGAAGTATTATACTCAGTTTTGCTGGGTAGGTGATTCTTGGTTTTAATCCCAGTTCCTTTTACCTCTGGAATATCCTATTCCAAGCCCTTTGATTCTTTAATGTAGAAGCTGATAGATCCTGTGTTATCCTGATTTTATTTCCAAAATATTTTTATTGTTTCTTTCTAGCTCCTTGCAATATTTTCTCCTTGACCTCTGAAATTTGGCCACAATATTCATAAGAATTTCTCTTTTGGGGGCTCTTTCAGGAGATGATCAGTGATTTCTTTCAATATTTATTTTGCTCTCTGGACTAGGCTCCTTTTTTTTTTTTTTTTATCATGGTTTTCAGGTAGTCCCATAATTTTTAAATTGTCTTGCCTGGATATATTTTTCAGGTCAATTGTTTTTCCAATGAGGTTTTTCACATTATCTTCTATTTTTTCAATCTTTTCATTTTGTTTTGTAACTTCTTGGTTTATTGTAGAGTCATTAGCTTCCCTGAACTCCACTCTCATTTTTAATGAACTATTTTGTTCAGTGAGCTTTTGAACCTCCTTTTCCATCTGACTAATTCTACTTTTTAAAGCCTTCTTCTCCTCGTTGGCTTTTTGTGCCTCTTTTTCCAATTGTGTTAGCCTATTTTTAGAGGTGTTATTTTCCTCACCATTTTTATGGTTCTCCTTTAGCAAGTTACTGACTCTCTTTCAAGCTCTTCTATGACCTGAGCCCATTCCATATTCATTTTGGAGGTACTTGTGGCAGAAACCTTGATTTCCTCTGATATTATGCATTGTTCTTCCTCATCTGAAAGGATGAAAATAGATATCTATTCACCAAGAAAGTAATTTTCTATGGTCTTATTTTTTTTTCCCTTTTTTAAGGCATTTTTCCCATCCAGTTACTTGACCTCTAAATTTTGAATTCTTTGTCAAGAGGAGGGTCCTAGTGCTCCTCCTCCCCCAAGGACTGTGCTCAGGGCTGAGGTCAGATCAGCTGCTCAATTCCCCCAGGGGCTTTTGGTGGGGGCAGGGCTGCCACTCAGGTCTGAGGCTCAGATCCCCTTCTCAATTCCCCCAGAGGCTTTCAGCTGAGCTGCTCAATATCCACTATAACACCTGTCGCCTGCTGCTGCTGCTGCCACCACCTCTGCCACTACCTGGGGCCAGTGTTGGGGGCACCCCACTCCTCTCACCCAGATGGGAAAGCCCTCCCACAGTGACCTTTGGAGCTTTCTTCATTCCCTGTGGGTTGAGGGATCTGGGATCCTCCCTGCTGGAGATTCTGACCCAGAAGCCTGTTCCGGTTCTGTTCCTCCCCATGCTGTATGGCCAGGGCTGGGCTCTGCTCTGCTCAGCATCCCAGGGGATCGACCTTTCCTGTTGGCCTTTTAGGTTACCTCTCGCTGAAAATCTCTTTCACTCTTGTTTTGTGGCTTCTTCTACTCTAGAATTTGATGAGAGTCATTTTTTACAGGTATTTTGTGGGCTGTGGGGGAAGCACTAGAGTATATGTTCTTCTACTCTACCATCTTGGCTCTTCCCTCAAATTAGCCTATTTTTAAAGGTGTCATTTTCTTCAGCATTTTTTTGGGTCTCCTTTAGCAAGCTGTTGACTTGGTTTTCATGATTAATTTGCATTGCTCTCATTTCTCTCCCAAAATGATCCTCCACCTCTCTAACTTGATTTTTAAAATCCTATTTGACCTTTTCCATGGGCTGAGACCATTATATATTTATTTTGGAGGTGTTGGATGCAGAAGTCTTGACTTCCTCTGATAATATGCAATGTTATTCCTCATCCGAAATTATTAAAGAAAATATCTGTTTACCAAGAAATAACCTTCTATAGTATTATTTTCTCTCCCTTTTTTGGTTATTTTCCCAGTCAGTTACTTGACTTTTGAAACCTTAGTTGAGAGGAGGGTATATTCTGGGGACCTGTAAGCTGTCAGGTCCTCCAAAGAAGCACAGTCAAGGGAGAGGTGTTTACTCCTCTCCAGGACTGCACACTGGTGTGGCAGCAAACAAAACCTTTTCTACACAGAATCTGTAATTGAATTTCCTCACCACAATGCCCTCTAGCTCTACTGCCCATGCTCCTCCTCACCCCTGGATGGAGCTCAGGGCTGAAAATCAGATCAGTGGCTCAATTACCCCAGGGTCTTTTGGTGAGGTCTCCCAGGGCTGCCACTCAGAGCTGAAATTTGATCAGCCCTTCAATTCCCCCAAGTGGCTCAAGGTGGAGGACTCTGAAAATGGCAGCTGCCACTGCAGCGCCTGTTGCTGGAGCACCAGACCATGCTCCCTCTCCTAGGTGAAGAAGCCCTCCCTTGACTTTTGAAGCTGTCTGTGGCATTTGTAGGTTAAGGAATCTGGGAACTGCTGCTCGTGGTTCCCTGAAACCTGTTCTGGGTCCTGTCCTTACTGCCCTGTGCTGGTCTGTGCTTGTCTGGTCTGCTCTAGTTGCCCTGGTCTAGCATGAAAATTATTTAAGAGTGATAAAGCTGAGAAATAGATAGCTAGTCTCAAAAAAAGAAAGTCATTGTTTCAAAACAATAGTTCTGTGACTTGAGGTAAGTAACAACATGTTTTAGAGTGCTTTTTGAAACAACATGGTGAAGATTTCACAATAGTCTCCATTTGTTGAAGAAATTTCCTCAGAAATGTATGCCATATATGTATACCAGTAAAATCCTAACTCCATCCTTATCCCTAAAGTCAGGAAATGTATAACAAAAGGTAAAGCAAAACTTCCAATCCTGACAAAATTTAAACAAAGTACTTCAGAGCTAATGTGTTTAAATGTTTTTTGATCATGCTTCAAGTAATTTCTTTTGTTTCTATTGATTGGGTAAACCCTAAGCCTATGTAAATTGATGTTGGGGATGAATTTTTCATCCCTTCTTCATAGAAATAGGACAACCCTACATCTAGGGTGCCTTTCTCTCCTATAGTGTATAAGGAGGAATTTCCTGCAACTAGACCCTGAGCATTATGAAAGAGGTGGGGTGAAGTCAACGTTTTCCTGTATAATCTAGTTCAGGTGGAAGGAGAAAAAGTGGGTTTTTTTTTCACTAATTACCTTCCCTCAGGATTTTTCTCTGTAGGAAAGAGAGAATGGTGATGCTTGTGTAGAGGGAGGCAGTGCACTTAATATAAAGTGTCCTGGACCTAGACATAAAGGCAGTGTAGAGAATGAGCCATCAGACTGGGAGTCAGAAAAAAAGCCTGAATCCAACTCCTATTTCATACTCTTCTTAGTTATCCTAGAGTATACCATATTTTGATAAGTTTACTGCCGAACTAAACTTGATAATAGAGGAAGGCAGAGCCAAGATGGTGGAGTAAGAGCAGTGACTCACCTAAGCTCTTAGACAATCTCCTTCAGATACCTCTAAAAAGAGAATCTGACCAAATTTTGGAGGTGCAGAATCCAATAGGAGACAGATTGTGGCAGATTCAAAGTCCAGGACAGGCTGGAAGGTCCACAAGAAGGATCTATTCTGCGGGGGTGAGACCACAGCACACAGCACAGCACATCCAGTTCAGCAGAGTGGGAGGTCCCCAGAGAAACCTGAGACAGCAGCAAACATAACCAGCGGAGAGGTTATGCCCAGGGGGAGAGAGCAGCAGAGCTGAGCCAGTGAGAGCTCCTGAGCACAAGATATCAGCCATAGCAGCTCCTGAGACTTTCAGTCTGCAGATTAAAAGTCTGTTAAGTCACCTACTTGAACTTCTTGGAGCCAGTGGAGTGATCAGTAAATGCTCTCTCCTTCCCCCCTTGATAACCTTGAGAGAACCATAAAATATTTCCCCAGAAAATCCTAGGTCAGTAAGGACAGCAGAGGGGGCAAATAGTCTCATAACACCTGAGGCTAGGAAAATAGCTAAGGGGATTCCTCCTACTGTGGCAGAAGTGAACTGGAAAAAGAGGGGCACCAGTGTGGTGGAAACACACACTAGGACCCAGGCAAGGCTCAGCACAAGGAGAGGAGCCCCAGGAGGGATGGAAACTTACATTAGGATCTAGGCGTCCCTCAGCACTACAGGGGAAATGGGAAGACAATAGGGCAGCTGGGATCACCATCCCATGAGGTTCTCTTTGCCTCAGTTCAGCTGAGGGGATCTCCCCTGACCAGACCCCCCTCCCCCACACTTAACAAGCTATCCCCAGGGCAGATCAGGGAAACACAAAACAAAAAAGACAAAAAGACACTTGCTCTTACCAGAAGCTGCAACACACAATCACCATCATGAACAAGAAAAAGCAAAACAAGTGCAAAAAAACCATAAAATCTTTCTATAGGGGCAAGGACAAAAACACAAATACTAAAGAGGTCAGTGGTGAGACTGCACTTCCATCTGAAACTTCAGAAGGGACTATGAACTGCTTGAATGCACAAACAGCTCTCCTGGAACATCTGAAGAAGGAAATAGAAGAAAAACTGGCCAATGATTTTGAAAGTATAAAAAAACAATTCACTGATGGGAATATCTCTTTAGAAAGGAAAATTGAACAAATGGAAAAGGAAGTACAAAAATTAACTGGGGAAAATAACTCCTTAAAAGGAAAAATTGAACAAATGGAAAAAGAGAGGTAAAAGTTAATGGAAGAAAACAATTTGATTAAAATTAGAATTGGACAAGTAGAAATATATGACTCTATGAGACAGCACGAATCAGTCAAACAAAATCTAAAGAATGAAAAGATAGAAGAAAATGCAAAATATCTAATTGGAAAAACAACTGACCTGGAAAATAGATCCATGACAGAAAATTTAAGAATTATTGACCTGCCAGAAAGCCACCATGAAAAAAAAAAAGAGTCTGGACAATATCTTCCAGGAACTCATCAAGGAAATTTGCCCCAGAAGTACTAGATTCAGAGGGCAAAATAGTCATCGAAAGAATCCCCTATTCACCTCCTTAAAGGAATCCCAAACTCAAAAACTCAAGAAATATCATTGCCAAATTCCAGAACTATCAGGTGAAGGAAAAAATACTACAGGCAGCCAGAAAGAAACCATTCAAATATCAAGGAGCTACAGTCAGGATCACACAGGACCTTGCAGCTTCTACATTAAAAGATCGAAGGAATTGGAATCTGATATTCTGTAAGACAAAGGAGAGGGGACTAGAACCAAGGATCAACTACCCAGCAAAGTTCAGCATACCATTTTGGGCAAGGAGATGGTCATTCAATGAAATAAGGGATTTCTAGAACTTCCTGACAAAAACACCAGAACTTAATAGAAAATTCAATTGTCAAATGCAGGTCTCAAGACAGGCATAAAAAGGTAAATGAGGAGAGGGGCTACTAGTTACCCAATTTGGGCAAATTGTTTACCTCCCTATTAGGGAAGATGATACCTGTTAACCTTGAGAATTTTGCATCTATTATGAAATATAAAAGGTATATACATAGAGGGGAACGGGTACAAAGTAAATGATGTTATGTTAAAAATATGATTTAAGCATGTGAAGGGATTGTAAGAAGCAGTATGAAAAGGAGGAAGTAGAAAATGGTAAATTACATCACAGCAAGAAGTACAAAATTATAGTAGAGGGAAAGAGGGGAGGGAGATGAGCATTGTTTGAGAGGCAGTCTCATCTGATTTGTTTCAAGGAGGGAACAATAAACTTAAGTAGATAATTCTACCTAGCTCTATAGGCAGTAGGAGGGGAAGGGGGAAGACAGGGGAGGGGAAGCTAAAAGGGAGAGTAGAAACAGTAAGGATAAAGGGGAGTAAAAGGGAGGGGGGCTAAAAGAAGGAAGGGAAGGCTGCAGGAGGTGGTGGGGAAAAGTGAAAACTGTTGAGGAGGGGAAGGGAGATGGGAGAGCTAAAAGCACAAATTGTGGGAAAGAGGATGGAGGGAAATACACAGATTGTAATCATAACTGTGAATGTGAATGGAATGAGCTCTCCTATAAAACAGAGATGGATAAACTTGGTGATAGATTTAATTTTTCTTTTTAGATGACACCAAGGGCTAAAACTTGGTCTTTTCATTCTATTGTTTTTCCATCTTCTTTTCTTCCAAAAGACTAAAAACTTTTCTATATTTTCAAATTGATTATTTGGTTGCCCACACATTGTGATGAGTTTTAATGGAAAAAAAAGACACCTAAATGTTTCTTCTAAACTCACACGTTTCTTTTTATATTGTCTATATGTGTGTTTTACTACTATCAAACTATTATGTGTAATGGGAGAGCGTGTCTTCAATCTGAGAGAAAATACTCTTACCACTATACCTTTTTAGTAGATAAATTTGTTAATAAGGTAATTGAGGCTATTGGCTGATAATCGATAGGAAGCACACTGTTGGAGGTTTTTGAGTGATAATCCTAGAAATCTAGCCATTCACCCTTAGCCCTACAACTCTTAGTAAGTCGTAGTGTTTGTCCACAGGGAACAGAAACTGGCAGTGTGAGTGCAAGTTGGTAGAGTGGCCCGTGGTATTTTGTTACATTTAACTCATGGGACTCTTCAAGGATTAATCAAATGGTATTTGTAAGGAATTTTGTGATGCTATGATGAAAGATGTTGGAAACTCTAAGTGACAAGTAATAATACTTTTTTATCCCTGGAGGTAAAATATTTTTTTGTTTTCTAATGTACAGAAGAAATTATGACAAGGACTTCTTGAAAAGACTAAAGTATTAACATTTATTCAACCTATAGCAGATCAAAGTCAATCAGGTTAATTATTTGGGGACTGCACTGAGATGAGCAAATATTTTTTTTTGTAAAACAAATATCCTCTCAAGCTTATTTTTATGGAACTCATAATCTGAAGAGTGCTACTCCCAGATAGATTTAATTTTGTAAATTAACCATCAGCTGTCTTACAGCTGAAGTGGCAAAGAAATGTGACAAAAAATTCCTTCCAAAGCTATAGAAGTGAAAGGACTGTTTGCATTGTTTCTCTCCTTGTGGATTTGTTATGAATCTAAACAGAGAATTTCAGACTTGGGATCTGTCAATCTAGTGCCTATTGGTAAAGCTCCCTAAGACGGATGAATAAATTCAAATGTAGGCTATACGTACATGAACAAAGTGGAGAACTGAGGCATCAGCTCAGATAACTGAAGTCAAACACATCTCGATAAATCTCTAAACACTTTAGTTTGAATTATCTAGACATTTTGGATAAAATATTTTTTCTAGATTTGTTGCATCTGTAATTTTGCATGTATTTTCCATAAAATGGTTCAGTTATCTGCTTTTTGTTTTGTCAATTTATCTTTAAAATAATTTATTCATAGCCCTTGAACATGTTCAAGTGTTTCATTTCTCATATTCTCTCTGGGTTCTGATTGGAGTAGGCTATGAACAAAGATAATGACATACGTTCTTTCAATATACAGGAGGCTCACAATTCATACATGTCAAACACTGTAGAATTTAGGAATGAAAGACACTGTTGAGACCATCAAATCCAATGCTCTTATTTTATATACAGGGAAACTAACTCTGCTAAGGTTATATGTGGAGTAAATTACAGACCTGGCTTTGAAAACAGCAGCTCTTCAACAATGCTCTTACCCTTAAATAATTCTCAACTATGTCTTGTACAAGTCAATTCATAACAAATTAACAGTCCACTAGGGAATCAAGGTCTTGGTTTCCCTGTCTAAATGTGAGTATTTTGGGAAAGTTACTTAACTTACACAGTCTTATTTCTTCTATAAAATGTAAGAACACCAGCTAAACTAGAGATTTTTAAACCTTTCAGATTCTGCATGCTACAGATTTAATCAGGAAACTATGTTCTCTTAATTGTAAAGCTATTTTTATTTGTGTTCTATTTAAGGTATAGTGGAAGGAACATTGGATTTGGAAACAAGACTCTTGGGTTTGACACTTACTGATTGTGACTTTGGGAAAAATATCTTAAATTCTTTAAACTTAAGTTTAAAGAACTTACAAGTTTATACCCATCTGTTAAATGGGTATAAAATACTTTTCTACCTTTCTCCTAGGTTTGTCTTTAGATAAATGATTTTGTAACTTGTAAAAGTTTATATTACTATTCTAAATTCTTGCTCAGCAATTGTTTTGGTGTTTGCACTTGCAACTAGTGAAGTAATGATGCCTTTTCCTAACTTCCAGGACTATTACCCTATCTACTATATCATTCATTCTGCTCTCAACAGTAAGTTAAAAAAAAATGATTGCTTACAGTAGTCTATAAATATTGCATTCCATTGATACTTGTGCTTGTACTTCATTTTTGAAGAGGACTATGACAATAGGAAAATGACATGACTTGCTTTGATTTGAGTGGGGGAGGACTGTGCAAGGTCACCAGCCTTACTTTTTCTTCCAGAGCCATCTGGGTCCAGTAGCCAGCTATTCATCAGGAGGACTGGAGATGGCCCAGGATGCAATGGGAGACCTTGACAGTTTTAAGTTAAGGTCTTTTCAAGTTCTCACTTTGAGTGAGGTAACACCCATTCAGTGAATAGGCCTCTTTAAGAAATAAGTCAAGGAATGGCCTCTTTAATTCCAAAAAAGAAAGAACAAGAAATAAATAGAGAGACAGAGAGAGAGAGAGAGAGAGAGAGAGAGAGAGAGAGAGAGAGAGAGAGAGAGAGAGAGAGAGAGAGAGAGAGAGAAAGAGAGAGAGAGAGAAAGGAAGGAAGAAAGAAAGAAAGGAAGGAAGGAAGGAAGGAAGGAAGGAAGGAAGGAAGGAAGGAAGGAAGGAAGGAAGGAAGGAAGGAAGGAAGGAAGAAAAGGAAAGAAAGAAAGAAAGAAAGAAAGAAAGAAAGAAAGAAAGAAAGAAAGAAAGAAAGAAAGAAAGAAAGAAAGAAAGAAAGAAAGAAAGAAAGAAAGAAAGAAAAAGAAAAAGACACCAACCTTAGGGTTGCTGATCAAAAACTATGGACATTCACTCTGAACCAGGAGGGACCAAAATATAGTCCTTAAATCGTGCTAGGGCAGGGACCTATTGTGATCCAATCTATGAGCTGAAGAATATGATGGGATACTTATGTTAACACACAGAATGTGACTATTACATTTCTTTCTCTGCTAAGTGGTGCTAATTAGGGACCTGAAAGGAAACTAGCATTTATTAAGCACCTGCTTTGGGCCAGGCATTGTTCTAAGCAGTTTACAAATATTGTCTCTCTTGATCTGTAAAACCGTTCTGGGAAGTAGCTGGTATGATTATCTTCATTTAACATTGAGGAAACTGAGGCAGAAAGAAATTAAGTGACAATAGAATTTTGCTGCTGTTGAGTCATTTCTGTTGCATTTAACTCTTCATAATTCCTTTTGGGGGTTTTCTTCATAGAGATCCTGGAGTGATTGCCATTTCCTTCTCCAGCTCACTTTACTGATAAGAAAATGGAGGTAAGTAGCATTAAGGGATTTGCCCAGGTTACACAGCTAGTAAGTATATTAGGGTAGATTTGAACTCAGGGAATTGAGTTCTTCTGGTTCCAGGACCAGTGTTCTCTCCACTATGCCGCTGAACTTGAAATCAGGTCCTCTTGAATGCCGGTCTGGGGTTCTATCCACTCCACCACCTACCTGCCTTTTTATATGGCTAGATCAAAGAGAATCCAACATCAACTGAATATGAAAAGGGATCAATTATTTTATTATTAAGGTGTCATTGAAAATGTCACATAACCATATGCCTTAGGAAGAAATGAAGGTGGATATAATAGCTTGCAAGAGAATCTGAGCTATGAAAACAGAGACCAGAAGCCCGAAGTAGTAAGTGAAACTCAGCAGAGGCATACTGTTCTACCTGGTACTGGGAATGCCTGGTGGTACAATGCTAGCTTGTTGTCTAGACTGCAGCATATGAGGGCACTGCATAGCATCATTTACAATGACCCAGGAAGTTGGAAAGAAAGACTCAATCAGCCTCCCTGGCCAACGGAGCTTTTAATAGGCTAGCCTTTCATTAACTGAATTCCTAAATGTTGACCAAATTCCTTTAGACCCAGGCAGCTAATGGCTCAGCATGCATGCGATGCACTTGTCATTCCATAGATACTGATAAAATGAAAAAAAAAAATCCTTGAAGCTGCTTTTCCCAGAAAGTTCACAAGAGGAGAGAGGAGGGGGAAGGAAAGAGAAACTTTTCTTCAGTGGTTTCTTTCATGTCACAAGAAGGAGGGTCATGTGTTTTAGTTTAGCTGATACATTCCAATAAAATGATTTTCAAAGGGACAGGACAAATAATAGGCGTTTTACATATGGTGGCTGTGGATGTCAGATGGAGCTAATTTTCTCGTACACAATATATTTGTTATTCCTCAAGCTGGTTATAATTCATTTAAGGTCCCTTTTTTATTTAATTTTACCTAATAAACTAATGAAATGGCCCAGTGAAGTCTTTATGGTCAATATAATTTGGGTGAGTGACTTAGCCTACATTTCCTTTAGGATATTAAAGATATACCATTACCCTCCCAGGTTTTTTCTCCCTCTAAGCAGGGAAAAAGAGAATGTCCCTCTTGTCTATGAAGCATCATAATTATTCTTCTAGATGTAAAGATTTTAATAGAAATAAATCAGATGTTAATTGATTTTTCTTGCTTGCAAATATAATTATTGGTAAATGATTTCCTTTATCTCTCATGGGTTCATGTAACAGCTATCAGTTGTCACGTACCTTCTTGAAATATCAATTCCTCTGGATCATAGACTTCGTAAGCTTGATCCCCTCTTTAAAGAAAAAAAAAACTTCCTTGAATGCTTCAGGTTAAGGCCCTATATGGTAACAAGAAGGGGAGGAGGAGGTACCTAAGAGGTATGAAGTGCCTTTCTGAAAAAGAACATGAAGAAATGAAATCCCCTTGGCTTTCCTTCACATTGCTAATCAACCAAGCTCTCCTGTTGGCTTTGTGACAGAGGTTTTCATTAGAGTCCTGACACTTTGTCTTACAATTTAGTGCATTTGTCACCTCCCCTGCCCTACAAAGGGGTGATGTGGCATCTCTCCCTCTGAACACTGTGACAGAATGACAAATGGAGGAGCCAGGCATTCTTCCTGTCACAGCAAAAGAAGGTTGAACGCCATAACACAATCATTAACCAGAGTTGGAAAGTTCTAAGTTGTACTAATGGGTGGAAGGGGCTCCCCTGCATCACAGGAAATAGAGCTCAATTAGTCTGGGTCAAAACACCCCGGATCTGCATTGCTTAAGGCTAGAGGCACAGATCCAGAGCAATGGAAGTGGCACAGTCTATAGGCCAATTGTCTCCCCACTGCAGGATGGTTTGGACTTAAGTTCTTAATTAAGCAAATGGGTAACCAGGCATATCAAAACCTGACTGACTTGTCTGCAACTTATTATCCATTCTAAGATTTACAGCCACTCAGGTTTGGGGTAGGGCATTTCCTAGAAGAATGAATTAAATAACTCTTTTCTCAATAAATATAAAGTCATTAAAAGTAGTGGATAAAGAAGATAATACATGGTTTGAAAGGCTAAAAATGAATATATTTCTAAGTGTGGGAATCCGTAATTCCTTTAGCCTCACAGGTAGGAGACAGTGTTCTTGTGAATGTCAATTTAGAGAAGGATGAGGGAGCATCATTGGGGCTGCCACTCAAAACACAAGCCTTCCTTTTGTTTCTAACTCCAAGGGCATCTGTATGCCTGGCACCATAGAGAAATTCATCCAAGGTATGTATGCTACACATGTGATACCATTTAGTACTCATCACTACAGTACTTTAATATCCCCCATTTAGGGGCCAATGATTGAGTGGCAAACCCATTAAAGCTGAATCCCTGTCTCCCATCATTGAAGAGTGCCCAGAGGACAGGCATAGCTAATGGCCTTGCAGCTTAAGCAGAGAACTCTTTCTCTCCCTTGTCATTCTAACTGTTCATAAAGTCTGGGGTTACATTGAGAGACTGAGTTCTTTCCCAGTACAGAACCATAGGTTTGTTGATAACATTCAGTCTCATTTCACATCTCTTTTCATTTCAAACATCCTGTGCAACCTGCTCTCCCTGGACCAAATTAAAACCAGGATGAGAGCTCAACCAGCCCCAGTTTCGACAGGAGTTTAATTATGGAGAAAACAGCTGGGGAAAGTGACTAGGTGATTTCTACCTCCTCAGTTAAGTGGGTTTTATTTCCCTTGGTGACCTAACAGATGATAATCTGATTAATTTCAGGTCACTGGACTCATTTCTTTACTATTACATCCATGATAGTTTCATGGATCCCCCTTTGTATGTTGAGAAGAAAACAACATTTTCCACCTAACATTAAGCACTTAACATTAATGAAAATTGTATAGCTTTTTATCTAGGCAGTAGTTATCTCTGATGAATGATTGTAAACAACAACTGCAAAACACTATGAGTCAATCCTGCTATCATTATTCCCTGCCATTGTTGCCCTTTGTTAACTTTGCTTGAAAACATGGCCTGACATGAGTGCCAATTGATTGACTCCAATAGTTGTGTACTGGAAGGACAACTACTACATGTAAAGTTTAAAAACTGAACCTCAAAATATAAGGAGGACCTAAGACCATGGTTAGCAAAGCAGTGAAGTTGGTTTTGCTCGGTTATTTTGAATGACCATACTTGTAGTTCCTTTCAGCAGTGTAGACATTACCTTTGGAAAGATATAATATATAGGCTCTGGAACAGAAAGGAAATTTGTGATTCTAGTCTAATTTTTTTCACATGACAAATGAGGAAACTGAAGTCTGGGAGGAAACTGCTTCTCCAAAGTTATACAGGATGTAAATAGAGCTGGGATTTGAACCTAGGATGCATGGGTTCTCATTGCAATATCCTTTTTTACTGTACCATGTTGACACAGATAATATTATTCAGAAAAATTTCACTGAAAACTTTTGCACAAACACACACATGCACATTAATGCAAATGAAGTCAGGCACTAAAAATCCTTGGAAAAATATGCAATCTCTTATTGAAAGAAATTAATTTTTCCTTAAAGAAAATTTCATTGACTTCAATAAACTATAGCATCAGTCCATATCCAGTTTGTACATTGTGCTAACAAAGCCATTACTTATGGATTTGCCTGAGTATACTTTGCTATGTTCTAGATTACTTTATTTCTTTTATTTGCTTGCTGAAAAAAATATGGACAGATGTAGCCAATGAGCTCTCTCTCACAGCTGTGTACTAAAAGCAGAATTCATCATAGTCATCTTAAATTTTGGTGTCAAATGTCAGGCCTAGAAGCTCCCCTTTTATGTCTTGGCAAATCTTGCTGTTCATCCAAATGGGGAAAGAGAGAGAAACTAGGGTAAATATCCTCAAACTACTACTACTACTACCACTATTACTTGAAAAGCCAACAATGCATGCCTGCATAATGGTGGCTCAGTTATATACTGTCAGACACAAAGGGTAACAGCCTATTTGTTACCCTCTGTTAGGTCCATTTGACTAACGCGTAATGGCCAGTCCTTACAGAGATGAGGTGGTCAGTTGTCTCCTAGTACGCTGCAGGATCTGGTGCCACCAACTGCCTGGAATTAAGTCTAGGTTGTCTGTTGTGTGTGTGCTGCACTGATTCATCCACAATGCCAGCCTTGATTTGTATTTTTTTTTTGAGTTCTTAATCTCTTGGGAAAATTTTCTTTTCTTAGAGGAAACAATTCTGGGAGAAAACAATTCTGTTTTCTGGCAAAACTGGAGGAAAATTCCAGGTTTGGTAGTTTTGTGAAATTGTGAAAGCCTGTGGTTTCTCTTTGAAGTTTAATGTGGGTCTTTGTGAGGAAGCAAAACACTTTTCATGGCTGAAAAAAAAATGCCATTTCTTCCAAGAGTAAAAAAGTTATTCCATGGTGAGGACGTATTTGTCATGAGAAAATGGAAATATTTTGCTATTCGTCATAAAGAAATGTTCACTAGTGGTGATAACAAAGTAAATGTGTTTTGTAGAACTTTGTTTAATGTCTATTTTGACTTCTTCATATTATAGGTTGACCAAATACAAAAACTGTGAGTTTTTTCTCAAATGGAACTATCACTAATTAATAAAACATATACCCCTCTCCCATCTGTATCCTCACCTCAACTCCTCCTGCATAAAACTATTTCTTGGAAATAATTTCAGCCTGAAAGAGTTTATGTGACTTTCAAAACTTAGTCTTCCATCTCATGGAAAACTGATCACATTTAATATTTGAGTATTTGAGTCAATAACCTCTTCCTTCAGATTGTGAAGAATCCAGAATGGCTTTCTACACAAATTGCATTTTTTGTATCTCTGCTTCTTTTAAATGGTACAAGGTAAGACCAAGCAGCACAGAATATTCTGTTTATTCTCTCCCTTAAAATCAGAAACCATTGGTTCTATACAGAAAGCAGAAAAAACTTTCTAATTAGCCAAAAAATTAGGGGCATATAGAAATAATGTTGACATTTCAAAGTAATTTTAAAATTTTGAGGCAATCAGGGCATTACCCTTTACTAAAGTGACATTAGCATGTGACATAGCATCATCAAGGTGACAGAACCACAAAAACTTGGTCAGAAAATTGAAAGCTATGGCATGCTCCATCAAACTGGAAAGGCCTAGAGTATAGCTGCGGTGTCTTATTCATCCTCTAAAAGCCAGTCTATTTGAATTCAGAGAGTCACATTAGTAGGTAGACTGCATAGTTGAGAGATTTTTAATGACACCTTTAGAAAACAATGTATGAAATTGTAGAGGACCTGGGATGCACCTCTTTGGGAAGAAATACCCTAATCCCCTCCCACTTGTATGAAATCACAGAGAGAAGTTTTATTGAAGTGGAGAACATAACAGTAACATTTTCATTCTGGACATCCACTGAGTAGAAGCAGAATTGTGGCAGAAGTAAGGAAGGAATTACATTTCAAAAGAGTTTTTATTTTTTAAGTTGAAAAGAATGCGCTGTAAATGTAATAGCAAAACTTGCCCTGCCAGAAGAGATAGGAAATTGAATGAATGAATTAAAAGCATTTATTAAATGCCTACTGTGTGTCTGATATTGTGCTGGGGGTACATATCCAAATGTGGAGATTCACTGTTCTCAAGGATCTTACATTCTATTATCATGATTTCATATGTATAAAAGTATATTGGCTAGAGAAGGGTGTTTTGGTTTGGAAAACTACAAGGATAGTAGGTCACAGCATAGGGGAGTTGACTGGAAAGTCCTTTCTGGTGGCAGTGGAAATATTAATTTGATTTTGAATCTCCTATTCTTTACAGAAATGGAAGACCGTGTACGGAACTCTGAGCTTATAGTACTTTCAGAATTGGTTGATCTAGTTGTTTTGATAAACTGATTTGCTTTCTTCACCTATGTTAAAAGAAATGGTTTTCAGTGTTGGGAAAAGGAGGGAAAATATATTGGGAAATGAAAGGCATGGGGAAAAGATGAACATCAATCTAAAAATTAATAAAAGAAGTAGGAAAGAATAGCTCCTTTCCTATGGATTGCAAATTATTTAAATAAGAGCCATTCAGCTAGCACTGGGAGAGAACTAAATAAGGAGAAACTCATAGTATCATACATCTCAAGTTGGCAAGAGCTTCAAAGGCTAACTGGTCTACCTCCTGCCTTCTACAACTGAAGAAACTGAGGTTCAGAGAGATGAGGAGATGTCACAAAGGTAGGAAGGAGGGATGTAAGTAAATTCTTCTCACTCCAAATTTAGTCATCTTTCAACTGCACCGTGAATTGTACCCATGGGAATTATTTAAGAAAGTTAAGATAATGAAGACCAAACAATGGATTATTTTTAAAAATTTGTTATAATATACTGAATAAATTTATTTCTCTATTCCAGTCTGGCTAGATTATCAACTCTGAGTGAGCAAGGACTACATCTTTTCCTGCATCTTGTTAAAGTTGTTTAAGAGAATTTGGAGAGCATAGAGGGCAGACTTTGCTAATTGAAAAAACAAAAAACTAAACCAAAAGAGACCCTGAATTTAACTCATAGATCTGAATAATCCTTATTGGCTGCTTCAATACATCAATTAAACTGGATAATTTCCAAATTGCCCCTTCACTTTGTTCAGAGGAGACACAACCCTCATGAAGGTTTTCCTAATTTCCTTAAGTGGTATTGATATAAATGGGTTCCATTTTATGTGCTACAATAATGGGTCCTCTCTAACAAGTAACTTTTCAAAATTGCGTAGAATATGTCCACAGTATATAAAACCCACTCCCTGGAATTTCACTTCAGTCCTCTAAAAGCACTTTAATGGACATAAATGACCACACCCTGGAGTTCAGTACACAGAGTGTATTTTTTTTCCTGGCTCCAGAAGCAGACAAGTTAGGCATGTGAAATTAATTGCTGCTCTTCACTTGAATACAGTCCAAGGATTGTTGAAGTATGCCTTCTTTACAAGGGAGGGAATAGAAAAACATCAGAAATATCATAGAAGTTGTAACTCTATCTTGCCTTCCAATGAGGGTCATGTTTATGCTTTTTTTTACATCTCTGCCACCCAGGATGACACTGTTGTGGACCAGAGGAGTAATAGATTTATTGCACGGATAATTATGCCTCAAAAAAAGTATTGATGTCCTTTAGGAAGGCATTAGATTTACTGGCTATGATATTCAATGGTATCTTAAGTATTTGGTAAAATTCAAAACCTGAAGCACATATTGTCTTTCTCCACAGACAAATGTGGAGGCTACACAAGATATTTTTGCATCAAAAGAGGTCTAGCATCATTGTGATTAGACTTAAGCTTGTCATTCCATAAAAGCAGCCAAGAGCAAAGATCAAGGAACTGGGTTTAGAAATTAGAGGGAAGGTTGGGGGAGGGTGCGGGGAGGGAACTCCAGTGTTGGGTATTTATATCTGAACTTAGCAGCTTCTTTGCTAGGAAAACCTACGATTTCTGGATTTCCTACAGATTCTGGCAGTGTATGAAAGGCCCCCAGCTGAGAGAAAGTTATAGTGCCAAGGTGATAGAAGGCTATTAAGACATGTGCCAGCAGAGCTATGCCAAAATACCTGAGGGGAACACACAGCCCATGGCATCTTCTATTAAAATGTATGCCCATGGTGGGCATTAACACTAAGAAATTTCAGAGGTGACTATATTTGCTGAATCCTTCACCGAGCTCTAATTTAATGCAAGATTTTCTGCCTCTAGAGGGGGTTAATACAAGAAGCTCCCACTTAAACAGCATTTCTTCAACTCTTGTAAAATAATAATTACTGTTATCATCCACTGTGTATTTTTTGTCCATTTAACAAAGACCCCCACAAAATGCCTCTACTAGAGTTCCGTTTGAGGAAGACCTTGGGATGTCTACAGATGAAATTCTGTGTTTTCCCTTACTTCAAAAGCATATTCATTTTTGCTACCCCTGTCAGAAAACTTAGAATTGTGTTTATTGCCAACTCTGGCAATTTGCTTAACTCTGATGCCTGTTAGCATTTACTCCTGTTTCCTTTCGATGGTTGTGTTTCTGTTTTATCTTTAAATAGTTTATATAGACTTCACTTTAATCTGTAAGCCATTTTGAGTCCTGTTTGTACATGTGAGAAACTCTTCTATCAACTCAGGTTCCAAAACATCTGTAACAGTACATAGGTCTTTGGGAGTTGTCTAAGGCCTAGAAAAGTAACGTTCCTTTGGTCATACCAGAGGCAGTATTTGAACCCAAGCCTAGTCCACTACCGTTTATCCCTCTCCAGGGATAGGTGGAGTACAACCATCAAATAAATAATAATTTTCATGTATAAAAATATATTTTATCAATCTTTTCTAGTTTTATGTTACTTTATCCAAATATATTCTATTGCCTTTGTTTACAAGGAGGCTTTACTTCTAACAAAAATATGAAAAAGAAATTACAAAAAAAGCAGTCTGGTAACACTAACAAAGACAACAAATGCTGACCTTGTAAGAACTGTTACATATCCATAGCCCCCCACTTCTTCAGAGAAAGCAGGTATAATTATTCTCATATCTCTTCTTTGGGGATAAATTTGCTCATTATAATTAAAATTGCAGTAATTTTTTTTCTTTGAATTTTGTGTATATATGTTTTTCTGGTTCTTCTTTCTTCATTTTCTCTCAGTTTTTATGAGCCTTCCATGGTACCATGCATTCTTCATATTCCTTGTTTCTTATGGAGCAGTATTCAATAGAACAAAGAGAGCAGGGTGACTCATAACTTTTCCAGTCCAAACAGATCCTGAAAAATAAAATACAGCACTTCATCTCTTATGATGCGTTTTCAAAATGAGTGACATTTCCAGATATCATGTTTCCCTACTGGATTTACGTACATTTATTTTAGAATTGAATACAAAATCAGAAAGATTTATGTATGTATCTATGTATGTCTCTCTCTCTCTGTATATATATATATATATATATATATATACACACACACACACACATAGACATATATGAATATATCCACATACACGAACATATTACATACTCACATACACATATGCATACGCACATATATGCATACACCCCATATATATATATATATATATATATATATATATATATACACACACATACACATGCACTCAGATATACTCACATACGCATATATGTTGTGTCTGTGACTTCTCTGGTGGCCTGAAGCATTTAATTAGCGATATTAAATTATAGATTTATAAATGGAAAGTACCTGAGATTCAGCAGACATCCAGAGCTATCATGTTACTTGCCCAAAGTCACTTTGGGGAGAGTAGCTGTGAGAGAATTTAAACTGAAGTCATCTTGCTCCAAATCCAGAACACTTTTAATGACCCCAGAAGCAGATTAAGTTGTGCACATACTGAGAAGAAAACAAAGTTTTACTTTTGAGGTACAATCATCACATCTATCTCTTTTACCTGAATACATTCCTTCTAAGTGTTGAATGCCCCTAGCTTCCCTGTTCACCTTTTCAGACCATCATACCCAGGAGTTATTAATTTAGCTCATGTCATGGACTCCTTAGGCTGTCTCGTGAAGACTGAGCATCTTTTCTCAATGAAGAGTTTTTAAATATATTCAACAAAATATATAATATTATATAAGAAATCAATTATATTGAAATATAATTATGGTTCTACATATAGCTCTAACTGTAGATCTCCCTCATACTCTTTTAAGGTTCATGAACCCCAGGTTAAGAATCTCTCATCTGTGAACCAGTCTTAGAAATCACTTCATGCTTTGGACTCATCATTTATGCCTGTCATTCCCAACCAAAATTTATTTACTACCTAAAACAAAAATTCTATGCATAAAAGTGTATTTGACTAGGGAGGCCTTTGTTGTAGACAGCTACTGTCTCTTTCTATTGGCCAGGCTGATTCTGCCAGCATGTTAGCATCTGGTAAATTAATCCCACTGTCATTAGTTAGACCTCCCTTTACAATTTCTCTGTCTCAGTCAGCAATCCCAGTTCCTTCCCTTCTCATAGTTAGATGCTATTTGTTGTACATTAACCTCAGTAATGGCAGGTTATTTTTTCTGCATAGCCAAATAAAATAATTAGTAGGTTCATGTCATCCCAGGTTGATTTTTTGAGTTTTTGTCATTTGTACTATAGTGGAGATGAATCAATGCAGACTAGCACAATTCAAAAAACCACTGTAAATGCTTGCCCAATCATACTCCCACTTTAGCGATTAATGAACCTATCTCAGTCTGAATATTTCCCTAATTATCTGCTATAGACTTCTGACCTTATCCTATCCTGTTCAATACTTTTATCAGTTACTTGGATACAGAAGTAGATATAATGCTTATCATCTTTGTGAAGTACTTCAGCTGAGAGGCAGAGTAATCCACTGGCATAGTAGAATGGATTAAATGTAACAAGATTAAATTTCACATAGTAGTAAATACAAACTCTTCTACTAAGTGTAAAAAATTACTTGCCGAAGTGCAGGTTGGGAGGTAGATGGAATGGACAAGGCTAGAGAGCAGTCTGCATGGGCTATGTTGTAGCCCTGTGAATATTGTGATTAAAGATGCCATACTTTCGAATTCTAATCAACAAATGTTTATTAAATATCTAGTATAAACAAGGTACTATGCTAGGAATGAGAGGAACAAAGAGGAAGAACAATGTATCCTTGTTCTTAAGAAACACACAACCTAAAACTGGGGATATGACACATACCCAAAGAAATACGGTATAATAGAGCATGATAGAGACAAAGGAGTGGTTCACATGCTTACTGATAAGAGTTCTGAATAAAGAAAAATTGCTTTGAACTGAGAGGTTTCATGGAAGTTTTGAGGGAGGAGAAGAATTTTAACACTCTGAGATGTGAAAAATTCAGTTAGAGTTTTATTCCAAAGTTTCATTGCTATGTGGAGGTAACCTTGGTTTCCAAAGGCTATCCCCAACTTTATGCCATCTCTAGGAGGATGTCAGGCCAAACAGTCTTTGAGAATGGCAATAGTGATGAACCAGACACTTTTAATAGAAGACCTTTCTGCTTAGTTTAGAAAGGCTTATTTCCTTCAATACAATGCAAGTTTGGGCAACAGTGAATCCTGAAGACAAATGAAGACAAATCGTTATGGGAAGACAGAATTCTTTCAGCTCCATACAAAGAAAAACTTTCTAACAACTAGTGCTAGAGAAATAGAAAGGACTCCTTTGAAATTGATTTTTGGAAATGTGAAATCTAAGACGTTGTCCATAATACTTTAGAAGTGATTCCTCCACTGGATAGGAGATTGGATTATCAAATAACTTACAACTCCAATAATTTATTATTTTGTGATTGTAGGTTCCCTTTCAGACACACACACAGATACACATATGTGTGTATATCACATAACTATATATGTATGCATATGTGAGTGTATGAAAGAAATTTATACTATATTTATGTATATCCATTATATATACTATATATGATGATATTTGATGTTTTATCAATATTATATAAATTTATGATTATTTTATATTTGATACATTTATAAAATATATTTTTTATTTCTAATTGATTATATTTTATATATCATATTTTTTATATATTTTTATAACTATGTAGCTATAGATGTAGAATCAGGAAGACTTGATTTCAAATGTAACCTCAGGCAGTCTACCTATGTGACCTTAGCCATGTAACAACCTCTGTTTGCGTCATTTTTCTCAGCCATAAAATGGGAAGAATAATAGCACCAAACTCCCAGGGTTATTGGGACAATCAAATTAGATACTATCTGTAAAGTGTTTAGTATAGTGTTTGGCATAGCTGGTGCTATGTAAATGATGCTTCAGCTGTCCTTGGTATCATTAACCTTGAGAGGTAGCCTGATTTAGTAGATGGAGATTTAAACTTGGGATGGAGAAATCATCATAATATTGTAGGATCAGAAACCTATTACCAATGGAATTCCGGGTTTTGCTCATATCCTTAAAGAGACTCAAGTTTTACATTAGAAAAATAGGGACAAAAATAGCTGAGAACTACAGGAAATCAAATAGGTGAAGACTTTGCAACAACAGCAACAACAACAACAACAAAAAAAAACAAACCACACGCCATGCTAAGTGGTGGCTTCTTTCATCAGCAACTTCATTATTATATAATTCAGCTCTGGATTTTTAAGTGGAGCTCTTGACACTTTTACCTTGCCTCCACAGCTTTTCAAAGGCTAGGGCAATCTTTGCCTGCCCATATGGTTTCTGAGTAGTATTGTAGTGGAGGAATCATTAAAACCTAACTCAGAAAAATATGGAAAAATCTCCTTTCAGGAACATGTATGAACTCAAAAATATTTTCAGTCTTGGAATGGTTGCTGCTATAAAGTGTTTTTTTTTTTCCCTAGTGATAGATTATGTACCTAAGGAGGGTGCAGATGTGGAGGACAGAGGGTCAACTGCAGTTATTAAATAGAAAAATTTACATTTTTAATAACCTTCTGAGGTTAAACAGTGTCATATTTTAACCATATATATGGCAACCCTACAGTGTCTGTTTCCTTCTTTATTTGCATAAGCAATTGACAGCTCATTAAGAGCTCATTAGGAACATTGAAGACCACAGTAAAAGAGGAAGTCAAAATGTAGTGATGAATAGTCATTTTTTTTATTTTTTGCAAATTTCTTAGAAAAAAAATCAAGTCTATGAAACACAAATCATGCAAGCGGACTCTTAGGGTAAATTAAATATGCATGCACACATATGTATATATACGTATGTATGTGTGTATATATGTATATATGTGTGTATATGAAGAGAAAAAGAAAGACAGAAAGAATGTAGCAAATTTCTCTGCCTCTTATTTGCCTTAGAAAGAATAGTTGACAAGTATATGTGATGTACTCTACAATTCTCCAAGTTTAAAATGAAAAGAAAAAAACCCAATATCGTAAATACACAACCTGAGGTAGAGATATTTTTTTTTTTAACCTTCCTTAATTCATGTTTCATGGATAGCTCCAGATTATGGATGATTGCTACTTGGACATCATAGGTTTATATTTTCCTTCCTCTTCCTAAGAAAAGGCTACCAAAAAAGTGCACATCTTCATAATCTTCTTGATTGTGTGTGCTCAGAACAAAAGAAAGGAAAAAGAAGCAGAAAGAAGAGAGACGGAAAGAAGGAAGGAAGGAAAGAAAGAAGGAAGGAAGGAAGGAAGGAAGGAAGGAAGGAAGGAAGGAAGGAAGGAAGGAAGGAAGGAAGGAAGGAAGGTTCAAAGGAAGGAAGGAAGGAAGGAAGGAAGGAAGGAAGGATGGATGGTTCAAAGGAAGGAAGGAATGAACATACAAAAGAAAGAAAAAAAACGGTCTTTAACCTTCTAAATAATGCTGGTTTGACTGAGCAAACCAGGAAAAAATCAGATTGCAGAGTAGTAAATATTTTCCTGCAAGTTTTCTAGTATAGGTGTCCACCCTACTGTGAAAGGCAAAACACAAACATTGGGGGTTTGGGGAAAGGCCTGGGCTGGTTGGGGGCCAGACTTTTGTCTTTTCTATTGTATTTTGTAAAACACAGTGAAGAAAAAAGCACTTTTAAACACCCCAGAACCAATACAAAGGAAACAGTGGGGACATATTTATTCCTGTTTAATTCAATTTCAGAACTACAGAGTTTTGGCTTGACCAGATGTTGCCAAGTTTCAAAGACAAATCTGTTCTTCCCCTGACTTATTAAAGAAAGAGTGCTCTGCTCATAATCACTGCAACAGTTTTCTATCAGGCCAGCTTTTTTTCCCTCCACATATCTTTTATGAGAGACTCTTGCTTAAAAGAAGAGAAATAAAGATTCTACTGTATCCTTTCCTCATCACTTTTTTTAATGCTTTAATGACCCTCCTTTTTTAGGATGCTTGTTGGACCTTTGCAGGGTAGGATTTGAGTGCTCAATTTGGTCTCAATGGAGCAGCCTTTGTAACATAAACTAAAACATGATGCAGAAGAAAAGCAACTACATATCTATCCAGTCTCTTTGATAGCAGTTGGTAAAGCTTAAGTCTTGGCTCTCTGTGCGGTAGTTCCCCTTCTCTTTCTTTTCTAGCATGGTGACAAGCAGGCATTGTCCCCTCAGTGAGTTCTGCAATATTACTTTGACCCCAACCCATCAATCTGCCTCAATTGGATAATGATCTGTAATCACTTTCTTTCAGGGGAGTCTATAAATTTGCCAAGGCCTCATTCTTCTCTGAAGGACTCCTTATGTTCACTCCCATTTGTGCAAATGCTCTCTCTTTTACAGCACTAAATAGCCATGCACATGGCCCATTCTGTAAGGAGGCACCAGGCTGTTCTCTGTTGATTTTCCATGCTCGACTCTCTTAAAGGAGACTAAGTACTACATGCCAGGACTCAGTGGGGTGCTGGCCCAAGCCATGCCACATCACAAGCAGCCGCCTTTCTCATTAAGACTGACCCATCTCTTTGTACTGCTCCTTGTAATCAATGAGCTTAATGTGTAGTGCAAAAAAGTTAATAAGGAAAGGAATGGGAAGGCAGAGGAGGGAGAAGGAATAAAAGAAAGTAAAACCCATCTTTTGGAAGCCTTAGTAACATATTGTATGAAAAAGAGTTAAAGAAAGACTACTACCATTTCTCCAAATGCCATATGAACAATTCCTCATGCTTTCCCAATACACCCTGTTTGTTTTCCTTACAAAAATCAAACGAATATAAGAAGACTTATATTCCACTTCTCTCCCAGAAGATTCTATTCTTCTCATTAAGTAGAATTAAAATCTTGATAGAGGAGAATAAGTATATTCAGGGATGCAAGCATGGGATGCAGAGGGATGTGAGATAAAGTCCATGTGCATATGAAGCATGATAGTCTATTCTGTGGTGGATTTATATATGTGTGGGTATTCAGAAACTTTTTTGTTTCCAAAATAACTTCATTAGAAAGCTCTTACAAAGCCCTACTGATAATAGATTTTAAGCTAGGAAGAACTTTTTTGGATTCTGTATACTACCCTCACTAAGCATGTTGATCTCTGTGCTTGATGTAAGTGCTGAGGAAAAAATAGCAAAATAGCCAGGAAAGGAGAGTATTTTCTGATGGGTAGCAACTGATGACAGAAATTTGTGTTCTCATGGGTTTTATGGAAGATGAATTTGAGCAGTACCCATGGAAGGGATTGGTATTTTGATCCTGAGACAAAATGAACTAATAACTTTGTGATATTGACAGAAAATGGGGGTGGAGTGGAAGGAGCATACATACCTGCAAACCATTAAAGCAATCAAAGTAAAGGAAGAGCTTTTACTTTCAATTTCTTTGAATTAACAAACCCTTCTCTTCTTCATTCTCATTTTAGCAAATGATTCAATCATCATATTTTAATAGAGAAAGCACGATATAGAGGTAAAAACTAAATCTGAATTCAACCTGTTTTAGCAACTTACCTGGAGTAAATCACTTGACCTCCCTGAGCGTCAGTTTCCTGTTCTTTAAAACAACAGAATTGGACCATATGATGCACTTAGCTCTAGATTCTTTGTTAATATATTTCATTTTGACTTCATGGAATCTTTTTCCCCCTAAACTGTGTTGTGCTGATATAAACTCAACTCACTTTTTTGTAATACCTGTGTGACTCTGAGAGCTTAAGAGATATCACATGCAGTGCTGGATTTGTGGGATGGATAAAGTAGAGAGAGAACTTGTCATGATTTTAAAAGAATCTGGGTTAAGATGTTGTCTCAGGCACATGGCAACTGCATGACCCTAAGCAAAGGCAAATCACTTCCTCTTTCTGATCCTGTTTCCTCATTTGTAAAATTGGGTAATAACTGTAATTAGCTCACCAGGCTGGTGTCAGGATCAAATGAGATCACGTGTGCAAAATACTTTGCAAATTCTAATGTGTTATGTCAATTTGACCTATGACTTTATGGAAATGTGTATTAACTCTTTATGTCATTGTGTGCCTATTACTCATTATTGCTAACAAAATATTATATGGGAATCATACTTTTAGAACTATAAGAAAATTCAGAAGTCATCTTGCCCAATCCTTTTTATTTTACCAGTGAAGGGACTAAAATTCAGGGAGGGAAGGAATATCTATCTATCTATCTACACACATACATATACATGAGCACATATATGTATATATGTATATTTTTTTCTAGAGTGGAGCCAGGACAAGAAGCCAAGTCATGTGATTCTGTGCCAAGCGTTCTTCCAATAATAAATCAATGAAACATTTTATTAAGCACCTACTATGTGCCAGGCACTATGCTAAGCACTAATACCATTCAGGCTTTTCCATGATAAGGATAAAGTTAGGAATGGGACTTGTGATTTAACTGGTATGAGGAGCCTCTGGGTGAAGCATCTCCCACTAGTATTGTAGCATACTCTATGATATGCTAGAATTTCTGTAGCACTCTGAGGTTTGCAAAATACTCTATATGAAATGTACATATTTTATCTGTCTCTATGGGGGGCATCAAAGTCTGGAGAATTTGTGCTCAGGTCCCACCTCTGAACTATATTGACTCTATCACCCAGGGCAAGTCATTTGATACTTCAGTTCTAGAGGCCACTGACTCAGTGGACAATTGCAGAGATGATGCTCTCCTTCATTGGCAAAGGGAATTCACTCACTTAATGGTCCCTTGTGCCAATGAAATCACAGGACCAATCTCTATCCCCTACACCGATATACAACTATGCATTTGATTATCACAGCAATATTAAGAGGTAGCTTTATCTGCCCTGTTATATTATATAGATATGGAAAAAGAGGCTCATTGAGTGATCAAAGCTAGAACTTGAATTTAGAGTGAATTCAGATCATTCAAGACAAATCTAGCATTATTGCTATTATACCACACATTGATTGATATTAAATGACTGGTCCTATTACCTTTTCTCTCACTTTAAAGGTGGGCCCCAAATTTCCTTTATGAATTACTTCCAAATTATTTCCTGTTTCAAAGTAATAATGCCTAGTAATATCTGCCCAATTCCTTAAGTACCCTAGGAATTGTCATCAGGTCCTGATGATTTAAATACATCCAGTTCACTCAGGTACCCTTAGCTAATTTTTCCTATCCCAATTTCACTTCTTATCCTTCTATTATAATTGGAATCTACTCCCTCAAGAAACTATACCTGATATTTTCTTTAGACATGAAAAAGATGAAAAGTTTCTTTATTTTCATTTTTTCATCTTATTTTTTTCTTTCTATCATGTTGACCACTGTTTCCTCTTTTATCTGATTTTTTTAAAAATATATTGTTTTTTCAGTTGCTTTTTTAGTCACTTACTAGTTGCATATCCTCTCTGATACTATCCTTTCTAAAAATGCCTCTTTGATAGCTGGGCTATTGCTATTTTCCTTTAGAGAGCTGGCTTAAGTTTGTAGACTTTCTATCTTTGCTTCAGGTATCTGCATTTAATTAAACTAGTATCCTGATATTTTATTTCTTCCTTCAGGGTAAGGCCATCAGAACTGGGTGAGAACTAAAAGTGCATTTGGTTGTACCCACTCATTTAGTAGGTAAGATAACTGGAGTCCCTGGAAGCTATGATTTGCCCAAATTCATGTAGTAGTTGATGACCTTGAACTAGAAATCAAGTTACCTGAGCCCTAATCTAATGCTCTTTTTATTGGATTATTTTTGCTTTTGAAGAATGATTGTTGCTATATATACAAATTTTCAAGGATGCAAATTTTTTACATGTTTGATTTCATTTAAGACTCACAAGAACCTTCTGAGATAAGTATCACAGGTTTTAAAATTCCCATTTTACAGATAATAAGATTGAGACTCAGAGAGGTTAAATGACTGACCCTAAGTCTACAACTAAGGAAATATCAGATAAATTTGAATCCAGGTCTTCCTGGCTCCAGCGTCAACATTATGCACAAAGAAACATGGTTTCTGCTTTATTTTTCTACCCAGTTTTCTTGGATTGCTATACTTGTCCCTTTGACATTCCCAATTTCACACAGCATACAGTTTCTTTCCTAAGAAAGTTAGGTGGCACATCTGTGCCTGCAGTCAGGAAAACCTGAGTTCAAATCCAGCCTCAGATACTAACTAGTTCTGTGATCCTGGACAAGTCACTGAACCCTGTTTGCCTCAGTATCCTCATCTGTAAAATGAGCTGGAGTGGGAAATAGTATCTTTGCCAAGAAAGCCTAAAATGGGGTCATGAAGAGTCAGACACAACTGAACAAAACTTCTTTCCTAAAGTTTGTTTTCTTTTCCTGCTGATTTGTGCTATCCTTTTCCACCAGATCTTGGATTTAATCATCTTTTGCAATGTGGCCATATGCATATTTCAGTCCTCTGCTAATTTATTTATTATAACAAGACTCAAAGCAAGAAGGACAAATCTCTTACTTGATTCTTTTCTGTTCCCAGTAGAAAGAACATCAAATAACAACACAAAACTCCTCCTTCTGCCAACGGTGCAGCTGGGAGTTTATTTCTCCCTTAAGGGGAATAAATTGGACAGGGACATAGTGAAGCTCTTTTAGTGACCCTCTGTAAGATGATTCCTAATTGGAAGTAGGAGAAGTTTGACAGCTATAGAGAGTTCATTCCCTTGTTGCTAGGACAGAAAGGAATATGCCTTTCCATATTCACAAGCATGGTCACTAGGCAACCCTACCCAAGATGTTCAACTGGAGACTCAATACCCTGGCATTCTCTCCTTCTCTGTACAGAGAGCATGCCTGGGACAACAAATAGCACCATGGCTGCTGGTGCTGGAGGCTCAATACCCAGGCCTGGATAAAATGACTTTGCTCCCTCCCCTTACTCCTTTAGCAGATAGGGGTGTATATGAGATTCAGGGATTACTGGAAGGGTATAAAGGAGACCCTGGAACTCTTTTTAGTACCATTGTTTGGGCCTCATTCCAGCTTCCTCCTGAAATCCCTCTGCTATCCAGTGATTAGTTCTGATAATTTTTAATATAACTTTCAGACTGTTAAAGATACCAGGTTCACAACTGTGTCCTATGGAGAAAGACTGCTAGTTTCCATGGCCAGTTTTAACTTTTCCCTGAGCCATTGTACCTTGTCTCTTCACAGAAAACCAGACTATGCACTCAAAGACATTTTTTGCAGCAGACAAAAATGTCTTCATGCTTTGTCATTCAGCCTATATGTAGACAACAGGTCCAGAAGCATGTATTCAATACCTTATCCATGCCACACACAATACTGATTTCTGGAATATAAAGAAAAATAAAAACAGTCCCTGTCCTGAAGAAGTTCCCTCTTTAATGGGGGAGACAACTTGGAAACAACTATGCACAGATAAATACTATCCCTAATAAACTGGAGAAAAAGCAGAGGGTTCAAAATGTTCTCCAAAGCACTTATGGGAGTCATCCACTTTACTGCTTTAGGATACCAATCTGCGTTTCAAAGAAAGTAGTGCTTCAGCACCTTGTTTTTCATTTTTATTGTTATTATTGGAAATAGAAGTTGAGTTAATATCAGTGTTGGTAGTAGCAATGGTGGTATTTAAGCTGCTGTTAAGTTGGCATCCACATTCACTTGCAAAACAGAGTTACAAGAGAGCTTGGATACCAATACAGAATATAGACTCATTGGGAGAGGAAGAGGAAAGGAAAAGCAAAATTATGTTACTATTTTCCCAAACTGAATTGCATTTATCTCCTCAAGGTAGTACTTCTAGGTTAAGATGATGTTATGCATGGCAAATATCTGGGAGTACTTTTAGGGATTGGCATTTAATATAGCTAGCTGTCAATTTGACATCTTTCTTTTAGAAGCAAGGATTTTCACAGGAACATACCTTACACAAATATTCAAAAGTGAGGTGGTTATTAATTCGCTACACTTCAGAATAATTTCTTTTAATATTCTGAAACAGTGGTTGGGAGACAAGGGTGGATGTCAGCAGCTGGAAAGACTGCCTAAGTGAATTGTAGGACTAAAACTTACAACTAGGCTTCCAGCAGCAGCCCTTGGTTGTAAAGCTCTCTCTTCCAGGATTCTGTTCAACTAGTGTCAACACAATGTTTTTCACATGGAGGGTTTTTTTTTCCTTCTTTTTCTTTCTTCACTTTGCTCTGAAAGAGGAACCACCCAGATCCACTTGATTCAAAACAGAACTGCCTGACAATTCAGCTCTAACTGGTGGTCAAGGCTCTAGAGAAATATGTGTTTGCTTTGTTTTCTGTATTGTTTGCCTTATATCCATTATGCTAAATGATGACTGTCTCAAAGGTCATTTGTTTCCACTATGCTGAAAATTCCATTGGAAACTGGCTTTCCATTTAAAATGTATTAAGCACTTAATTGCCATTGGGGAAAGGTGGGGGAAGGAAAGCAAATCCCCCCCACACGCCCGAAGTCCCCTCTCTGTTTCAGAAGATAGCTTCAGTGGAGCCAGCTCTGTTGGAGCTTCCAAACTCTTCCAGGAGTCTTAAATGCTCTAGTAATGCATCAGTGTCACCGGCGCTTGGGAGCTCCCCTGTTTTTAAAAGCCTGCAAGGGATCCATGTCCTACTTTTCAATATCCTCACCAAATCCCATTTCAAGGTGGTCAAAATTATCTAAGAATAAGAGAAAATAATTACTTGGATTCTCTGAGTCAGAGACTGGGAAATGGATGCATGAGGTGGAGGAAGGCTCAGAGGGAAAGGTGAGTGGCCTCTTCCTCCTTTAAGCACTTTCCAAGGCAGATAGAAATGGTGCCTTTCCTGGGAATAGTTGAATATGCATGTAGAGGGATCAGGAAGCATTGAAATACCATTGGGTAGTCTGAAAAAAATCATGTTATTATGCCTTTGAAGAATGCAGGTTGCTTAGGAAGATTGTTGCTTTGATTAAAAGGAGTTTTTTGAGGAAGTGGGGAAGGTCTGATGCCTGCAGTAGGAAGGAGAACACTTTCCTTCAAGAAAGTTAACAACCTGCAACATGGCACTTGCATAAGGCACATGGGTTGATAGAATTTTGGTAAGAATCTGTCTTTATTGTCCCCCTCTGTCTTCCATATTCAAGTGAAGAAGGTTGCACCTTTAAAACAGAGAAAAGAATGTTTTTAAATATCCACAGTGTGCCATAAGCTGTTGGAGGTAATAATGCCTTTGGGACCCAAGCATGGGGTTAAAGTTATTGTCATCAATGGGTCAAAATTTGTCCCATTTTCTCTCAAAGAATAGCATATTAGCAATAATATGAAGCCCTCCTCATAGGAAGAGGTTCATTATCTCCTAATCCTTACAGGTAAACCTGTAATCAACATTATAATTTGTTAGTAGCTGAGACAGAAATAGAACACAGGTCTCCAGACTCCGAGGTTAGGAGTCAACAGTGATGTTAAAATGCGAAGATTAAAATTGGAAAATCATGTTAAAATGTTTTAGCTTTTTTTTTAATTCGGAAAAGTTCAATGTGCTTAGATGTAGGAAAACATCAAAAAATGAGGGTGATTATAATTACACTATACTTGTACCAAGGTCAGAGCATGTGTAGATATTGATTTATTTAGTTTGGGCACCACATTTTAGAAAGATATTAACGAGCTAGACCATATCTAAAAAACAGAAGTCACCAAGATGGTGAAAAGATGAGAAACCATGCCATAAGAGAAATAAGAGAACTATCCTGGAGAAGGGAAAATCAAAGGAGTAGACAACATAGCCTAATACAATTATTTGTTGTCCTTTTTTCTCTTTAAAATATTTTTATTAATTTTGTTCAATATTTCTCAATTCCCTGTTTTTGAAAATTTTAAGTTCCAAATTCTCCCTCACCTTCCTGTAGCTCCTCTATCCATAAGAAGGTATGCAATTTGATATAGATTATACATGTGAAGTCAAGCAAAGCATATTTCCACATTAGTCACACTGCCAAAGAAAACACACACACACACACAAAGGAAAAGTATGCTTCAATCTGCATTCAAAGTTTATTAATTTTTTTCATCATGGATCCTTTGGAATTTTCTTGGATCATTGTCTTGATCAGAGTAGCTAAGTCTTTCACAGTTGATCATTTTTATAATATTCTTATTCTTACAATATTCTTCTCATTCAGTTCATTTTACTTTGCGTCATTTCATATATGTCTTCCCAGATTTTTTTTCTGAAAACATCCTGCCTGTCATTTCTTACAGCATAGTAGTATTCTGTCAAAATTATATGCCACAGCTTCTTCAACCATTTTTCAATTGACAGGCAGCCCCTCAAATTCCAATTATTTGTCACCACTAAAAGAAATGCTAAAAATATTTTTGTACAAATAAATCTTTTCCCCTTTCCTCTGATGTGTTTGAAACACAGATCTACTAGTGGTATTGTCGGGTCAAAAAAGACTTTGGATGTAGTTCCAAATCATTCTTCAGAATGATTGGACCGTTTCACAGCTTCACCAACAGTACATTATTGTCCCAGTTTTCCCAAATCCCATTTGTCATTTGTCATTATCTCCCCATCCCACTTTTCTGTTTTCTTTTTAATTTTGGCTGCATTGCTTTTGTTGGTGCAAGTAATTTTTAACTCCAAGCAATCAAAACTATCCATTTCATTTCCTGTGATCCTCTCTGTCTCTTGTTTGGTCAGTAACTACTCTTATCAGATCTGACAGGGACATTTTTTTCCCATGCTCTTTTGATTTGCTTATAATTATGCTCTTTTGTCTAAATCATTAATCCGTTTGGACCTTATCTTGGTATACAAAGTGGGATGTTAGTCTGTGTCTAGTTTTTGCTAAACTACTTTCCAGTATTCTCAGCAATTTTTGCCAGATGGTGAGTTCTTAACCTCCAAAGCTTCAATATTTGAGTTTTTCAAACACTAGTTTACTAGGTAATTTACCTAATCTGTTCCAGTGATCCACTATTATATTTCTTTGTTGGTACTAGATTGTTTTGGTGTTTACCATTTTGTAATATAATTTGAAATTTAGGATTACTAGGCCACCTTCCTTCACATTTTCTTCTCATTGATTCCTTTGATATTACTGACCTTTTGTTCTTCCAAATGAGTTTTGTTATATTTTTTCCTAGCTCTATAAAATAACTCTTTAGTAATTTGATTGATATGGCACTGAATAAGTAAGTTAACTTATGTAGAATTGTCTTTTTTTGTTGTTCATTAAATAGGCTTAGCCTACCTTACTCATGAGTAATTAATATTTCTCCAGTTATTTAGAGCTGTCTTTATTTGTGCAAAACGTTTTGGTATTGTCTCATATGGTCTCATGAGTTTGTCTTGACAGGTAAATTCCTGAGTATTTGCATTGTCTATAAATATTTTTAAACGATATTTCTCTTTTTATCTCTTGCCGCTGGGTTTTGTTGGTAGCCTATAGAAGTGCTGATGATTTATGTGGGTTTATTTTATATTACTACAAGTAGTTGAAGGGCTGTTGTTTAGTGGTGTCAATTCAAGTAGAAATAAACCCATTAAACTAACTTGGTGGCTTCATGTTGATTCAAATAATCACATATTTATCTTCTATTTTATTTATTTTGTTTGATATTTCTTATTTATATTTTCATCTGGTTTGAGCTGTACTAGAGTATTATCAGCTGGTTTGATACCTTTGATGTAAAAGATCAACTAGGGTTTTTTTGGGGGTGGGTTGGTGGAGGTGTTTTTAATTTGGAGAGAAGTGGGCATTTTTTCTTTTGTCTTTTTTCTACAGCACAGGAAGCAATATATGGACATTTCATACACACACACACACACACACACACACACACACACATATATATATATATATACACACACACATAATATATGTATATATATTTGCTTTGATTTCCAAAAACTATAAAGAAAATCTAGTATTATCAAAAACTTTAGTTATGGATCATTTTTCTCTTATACCACTCTTTCCTCCTTTGTGAGATACTGGTCAGGTTGTTTTTTTTCAACTTCACTAATATTTTGCAAAAGTTTAAATTAGAGATCTCTAATTTAGTGCTATATGTGAATATTGTCTCATTAGTTGCTAAACTGCAACAATTTTCTCATTAATTAATTAACCAGACCACAATGCCCACTCACAACAGTAGAAACTTTTGTAACAACTAGTTGTTCATGTCTGTCTCTCCTAAAAATCAAATCTTTAACATATGACTTTTGATCTTATCAGTCAGTGATTTGACCACAGTAGAAACTTACTTTGAAATTTTATATATACATATATGTAAACACACAATGATTTTAAAAATTGAAATATATGATTAAACAAGTTTTTCTCAAAGTTATAATAATTCTTTCTGTTCTAATTTTCTGAGATTTTTTTCCTGACCTTCCATGAACTCAGGGAGATTTGAATTATAAAAGTTAAAGTATCTATGTGGATTTTATTAGAGACACACTTTAAAGAAATAAAAGGTAAGGACACAGGATGGAAAAATGGATAGTGGCAGATCTGGGACTAGAAACCAGATGCCATGGCATCTATTCAATGTCCTTTGTATCATCCATTATTGTTTCATGATGTAACCACTTGGGAATATTAATAAAATAATGGTTCATAATTGAGACTCTCGTGCTTCCAGACTTACAAAGTGCATTACATTGTCTCTTTGTAGAGGAGAAAGAGTCAACTTATGAAATGACATATTTACAGGAGCATGTACTAGTGAACATCACTGAGTATTGATTTTTAAAGAGAAAAAAATAATCACAACCACCCTAGAGGGGGTAAGGGGAAGGGAACCATTTATTAAATGCCTTCTATGTGCCAGGTACTGTGTTAAATACTTTTATAGATATTAACTCATTTGATCAGCACAACAACCCTGGGAGGTAGACAAAGGCAGACAAAGATAAGTGACTTGCCTGGGTCACACAGCTAGTAAGTGTCTAAGATCAAATTTGAAATGAGTTCTTTTTCTTGGCTCCAGGCCCAGCAATCTCACTAGCAATCACTGCTCTATGCCTAAGGCACAGGGGATGAACAGGAAGATTTCAAGTGAAATATATTCAGTGATGGCTTGTTTGTGAGTAAACAGTTAATAACGGAAATTTCATAGATAAGTTAATGGTATATCAATATTTTTAGAAGAAAAAGTGAGATGAGGATTGTTCCATTAAAAATAACTGTATAAAAAGTATTAACATCCCACAAAGACCTCTACCCCTTAAATGTCCTTGAGACTAAAATTATATGAGGAGAAAATATTTGCGGCACACTGTGGCCCTCAGGAAACTCATGCTATATCCATTGGTTGCCACAGCATCAAATTTTTACTTACTAGATTTTGTTTTTTGCTTATTTCAGCATTTATTTACCCATTTATTCATTCATCTAGCATTAAACAAACAACAATCTCTTGCATAAATATCACTGTATAAGAGGCACTGAGAGATTGAAAATAATAAATAATTTTAGTAACATTAATCATAATTGTGGTAGGTACAGAGTAGTCTTTCAATAAGCGATTCTTGAAGAGGATGAAGTAACAGCTACATAAAGAAAAGTATATAAGGAGTATGAAAATACAAACCCAAAGCAAAACAATAGAGAATTGATCTCTGCATTAAAAAGGACTAGTACTTTAGTTTGGGAACTAGATGTCATACTTACATGGAACAACTGAAAAATTCTAAGGCAAATTGGACCCTCCATCTCTCTCCTCAAATCATCTTATTTAGCAAGAATTATGTGTTTTGACAACCCTACTTAGAGATTACTCCTTAGCCTGCTGCTTGATTTTGGTACCATATTCATTCATCTCCATCATTTCAAATGCTAGGGCAATCCAGGGGTTATATTTGAATATTATCTCATTAGTTGCCAAACTACAACAATTTACTCATTAATTAATAAATCAGATCACAAAGCCCATTCACAATAGTAGGGACCTTTGTAGCAACTACTTGTTCATGTCTTTCCCTATTAAAACTCAAAATCTTTAAGAATTAAATAAATAGCTAAGTTACTGAATAGATGCCTTATTTAGGTGATATCAATAATAAAAATCAATAATATTTTATGTATGAGAAAGATCTTATTTCAAGTCCCCTCCAACCATCAGTGTAACACTGGAAAATTCTACTTCTTAAAACATACATTTACATCATTTAATTAATGCAGAGTAAAAATCAAAGTCTATTCACATGCATCTTGTATATTCTTTTTATAAAAGCTACAATAGTTTTTTAAATAAATAGGGTCCCTCTGTCTTCTATTTCTTTATCATCTTAAGCTTATTTTATGGAATAGGAAATTAATCTTTTCCTCTTCTCTCAAGACATCCCTCTTGACAGTTTCTTTTCTCACTTCTCATAAAATTGTCTTCTTTTTCATTTCATTTTTTTCTGTTTTTCCCCCCAAAATTTCTTTTAACTCCCTCTTTTCAGTTTCACAGAAAAACTGTTCTCAACGGCTAAATCTTAAAAATTCCATTTAGCCTTAAAGCTGTAGCAACAATAACTATAGCTTCTGTAGCTTATGAAATAGAGTTTTCACTTAGTGAACAATACATTAAGACAGACATGTATTTTGCTTAGCAGGATATAAAACTCTTGAGAGCAGCAACTGTTCCTCTTTTCTTGTCTTTATATCCTCAGTGCTTACCACAGTGCTTTACATAAAATTAGAGCTTAACAAACGTTTATGTTGCTGAATTGTTGCTGTTTATGAAGCAAGTGAATGATGGGATGGAATAGTCCAAATGTAAAGTCTTAAGGGAATTCCAAATAGGGAAAGAATAAAATGGAGTAGGCCTCCAAGGACTGACTTTCTACTGTCAGTGTGATTGATGGTGCAGGCCATTCAATTCAATTCTTAATATGTCTTAGATAATGGGATTGCCCAACTTTTGGTCCAGTTTTTAATTTGTGCAAAAAAAAAGTACCTAAGAATGGAAATAAAGTTCTAAAAGGAATCCTAAAGGTAATATCTACTGTATTATAGCATAAAAAGGAAATTGATTTGGAGGTCAGAGGTCATGAATTCAAATCTTTCATATTTACTAGTTCTATGACCCTGGGCAAATTACTTAACTTCTCTGAAACCCAGTTTTCTCAGCTGTAAGATGGGCATATAAACATCAACTAATTAACAATCTTTTTATGAGAAACAAATGAAATAATTCATACAAAGCACTTGGCAAACCTTTGAAGAGCTTTTTATTAGTGAATCATGATTATTGATTATGGAGTAACTGAGGATAGGAAAGGATATTAAATAAAAATGCCAGTTGGCATTTATATACAAATGACTTCCCTGAGGTAAGAAATAGAAATACTACTTTTTAATAGAGTTTTGATTCCTTTGATTTATTGACACCTTTTTCCTCTACATTTTCTGGATTTCCCCTATATGCCTCCCTCTTCTTGTAGAGAAACATTCCTTATAACACAGATTTTTTTTTTACAGCAATGTAAAAGGGAAGAAAATCACCAAAAAACAAATCAATTCAATGAAAAACAATTAAAATTATATGCAATGTACCCTATCTATGGGCCACACTCTTCAGATCTATGCAACTACATAGGGGAGGTGCCTTCCAATGTACCATTATCCATATTTTACAGATAAAGAAACTGAGATCCAGGATAGGTATATTCACAGAGAATTAATTCCAGAGCCAGGACTCCAAGCTGGATCACCGACTTTAAGTCCAAAGTTATTTTTGGATGGGTCAATATGATTGACCATGCAAGCTATCCAATTCTATTGTTAATATGGTTTAGGTAATGATATTAAGAAAGAAAACGATATCTATTAAATACAACACCAACAGCTAAACTTCATTTGCTCCTTTTAACAAGTCTGTTGTTGAGTGCTATTTAGATTCCCATTTTATAGCTGAGGAAACAGGCTCAGAGAAGTTAAGTGATTTGCCCAGGGTCACAGACCTAGCCTTATATAAATAGGATAAGGATAGAATAAGGTGAGCCTTGATCAGAAATCTGCTTGAAACACTTACTACCTATATGATCTTTTGCAAGTTGATTACTCTCCAAGTTTTTTAATATAAAAAAGTCTTAACTTTGTAATCTATAAAAAATGTGGAAGAATAATAATAGTGCTATTAAAAACCTCAGACATATTTCTTATGGGTTGGTTGTGAGGCTCAAATGAGATAATCATCATAAAATACTTTATAAATTACAAAAAACTGTAGGAATACAAGTTTTTTTTTTTCATTATTGTCCTAGTTGTTTATATTATGCCTCAGGGTTACCTTCTGGACCTGTTCTGAAAATCACACAGCTAATTAATTGAAGAACTACTACTAAATTTCCTAATTCAGATTAGGAGCCCTGATTCCTTAAATCAGTTTAGTAACTGAACTTGAGGACACAATTCAGTGTGTCAAATGGGATTGGACAACAATATAATAAAGCTGAATCAAGGAGGGTATGGAGAAAGGAAAGAGGAAAATAGTTGATAAATGGACTTAATGGTTTGGAGAGATCTTGACACATGAGTGACAATTAGAGTAGGTTCAACCAACATTCAACATAAGCTCTGAGTACCTGGAAGACTTTAACTCATTAAGAATTCCTCAAAATACCTAATTTATTGCCATGATTTTCATGGAAAATATCTCTTCCAAGCACTTATACAGAATGCTTTCAAAGTTTCTGTTTCTGATCTCTCATAGCTGTAATTTCGAGGTAGCATGAAAATAAACTTTGGGGAGCAAATTATTTAAATATTTACATTTACATAAACCCATATGAAATGAAAAACAAGTCACTTTTCTTCCTCCATTCCCCTAAATAACTGTCTAACAGAATGTACTTGAAGAGAAGAAAAAAACCAACAAAGTGGAGATTTGGCAAATTTTCTCAATAATATGCTTTATGTTGATGCCCAACTTGGTATTTCAGGCCACCAACATCAATGACTAAAGTTACTCATATCAAATGTGCCCTTTGATCATATTAATTGAGTAATTACCACATCCTCACTTGCCTTTGTTTCCCATAGGTCTGGTCTCCTTGTGTGGAGCATTCTTGCTTAAAATACTCTGTAAACATTAATTAATCATTGCAAAGCCCCTATATGATGGGTCAGCCCTCTCACCTCTTCATTCCAAAGCCGGGGAAACTAGGGCAGAAAGGTTAAGTGATTTGCCCCAGGCCAATATAAGGGCTAGGGTTGGGTCTCAGATAGCCTGAGTTTCCAGTTCTGTGGCCCCTCACACTATGGTAATATTATGTATTTCCCATTACCTATACATTCCATTGAAACTGATCATTTGTTAAGGTTCCCACTGGAATGATCTGTTGCAAAACCCTCATGTAAAAGCTGTACTTTGATCTCTTGTAGGCAATACTTTTGGACAATAGTTTGTGTTTTTAGCCTAAGCTATATAAGTTTTCAAATACCTTAAGCTCTGAGCTGCCTTTATTACCGACATCAGGTAAGATTGAAAATATATATATATATATAACATATATGTATTATATATAAAATATATATGTAATTTCAACTCTCCTTGACCCCCTTTTGGAGTTTTCTTGGCAAAGGTACTGGAGTGATTTGCCATTTTCTTCTCCAACTCATTTTAAAGTTGAGGAAACTGAGGCAAGCAAAGTTACTTGCTCAAGGATACACAATTAGTAAGTGTCTAAGGCCAGATTTAATCTCAGGAAGATGAATCTTTTTGGTTTCAAGCCCAGTGTTCTATCCACTGCACCATCTAGCTGCCACATAAAAGAGAATTATAATACCTAATTTCATGTTAGAGAAACTGGGGATTGACAAGATTGCTTTTCATTAGCAACTGTGGTTCTCCATAGGGGAATATTTTGAGGAAGAAGGTAAGATTAAAAAGTTATAAGGGAAATCATCAGATCATTCCACTTCTTCTGACGTTTTATCTTTTATACCTTCTGCTTGTTCCTCATTTTTGATGTTTTGTACTTCTGCCAAGTATTAAACCATAGTTATTATGATGTATGACTGAGGCATGAAGAAAGATACTAGTCAAGCCTTGATATCAGCAGTCACAATTGCATCACTGTCCCTTAACAGTACTCTGTCCTGTAGTTCAACAATCATACCAATTTCAAAGAAAACTCTGGAATCAGAAAGATTCCAGAATCAGAAAGGTAGATTATAAGAAGGAATAGAGGCAGAGAACTGGGTAAACAACAACCTGAGACCTTTGTTACTGAGTGAAATGTAAGATATAGCAGCCAAAAAAAAAGAAAAAAAAAGGGAAGAGAGAATGGATGGAAGGAAGGAAAGGAGAAAATATGGAAGAAAAGGAGGAAGAAAGAAGAAAGCAAGGAAGAAAGGAAGGGAGGAAGAAAGGAAAAAAGAGGGAAGGAAGAAAATTCAGTAATGTGCTGGGTTTTGGGGTTTGTTTGTTTTTTTTTTGGAGTGCTGTTTGGAGCTAAATGAAGCAGAGATCATTCAATCAAGGGCCTTTACTTATAGTTGAGAAAGCTTAGGCTTTGATGGAAGGGACTGCCCCAAATAGACCAGCTTGCTAGAACTAGGACTCAAACTAATATCTTTGTGGAATGATTATCTGTAATTATCACTTATGGCTGATTTAGTGACCCATTTTCAGAGTCAGGAAGAAATGAATAGATAAATTATGTTTAAAGAGAAAGAAAAATACCAGAAGAGATGTTTTTATTAATTTGCTTTTAGTTTCTCAGATTGTGTTAATTTGTTCAATACTACATATTACATGTTTATATAGTATATTTCATTTAATGTCCTTAGGCTACACATATAGTCATGTCTGTGATAGGCTATATAGATTTACAGTTATATTTACATATGATTATCTATATACTATATGTATACTTTTGTTGCTATTCAGTCATTTCTCAGTTATCTCTGACTCTCTGTGACTTGTGTACCAAACAGGGTGAAGTCATTTGCCCAGGGTCACACAGTTAATAAGTGTCTGAGGCCAGATTTGAAATCAAGGAATTGAATCTTCTTGAGTCTAGGCCCAGCATTCTATTCACTGTGTTCCCTAGCTGACATATGTGGGTATATCTTATAATATATGCACAAAATACATGTATATCCATAGTATATAGGTATATAGTATAATATTATACAGGTATATATATGCATATACATGCATAAACATGTATATTACATAACTTCAGTATTTGGCTATTTCTGTGGAAACTACAGATGGCAGAGTGAGATTCATGAGTGGTGCTAGAGCTATAAGAAAGAAAATGACAAGGCTGAGAATGAAGAAGACTCTTGATTCTATCCACTAACATTTCAGTTCTTTTAATTTAGATTGATTTCAAATAAACATTTCAAATAATATTTCTTTTTCAATATACTTTTAGAGAATTAGCAACTTGTTGAATGTAGATGTTTCAAATAATAAAGTGGAATTAATGTTAAACTATAAAATCATAAATAAGGATATTTCTGGTGAAAAAAACCATAAGTGGAAATTAGAGCAGGCTGGACTACTTTTTTCTATAAATCTTGTTACTATGACTTAGTAGAGAAAGGACATATGCTAATTCATTGTGTTTCAGAGTTTACCAATAGTATATTCTTCCAGGAAATTTCTGTTTGTTTATGTTACATTCATGTTGCTAATGTGACACATTATGTCATAGCTTGAAAGTTGAATAGCTCCCCACTAATACTTTATCATTAATAAGATTTCCTTAATTAAGTCATTTGTCTTAGAGAATTTTTTTTAAAGTGCTAAACTTAAGGTGTTGACTGTCAATGTGTTTGCATCTCATAATAAATAAAGTGTGGCCCTGGAGGGCCTATGGGGTTTCTTTCCTAGTAAGCAATTTACTATGGTGTTGCAATTCCTCATTGAGGCAAATATCTCTATTCTGGAAGCTGTCAAGCTCCTACCCCAAAGTACATTATGATGTTTTTACCACCTAATTATTATTATGGTCGACATTTTATTTACTCCAAAGTGGTTTGGGGCTAATTGATTAGGTTGCGCCATGTCAAGAAAGCACAGATGCCAGGCCAGAGCATTACATTATATAACGGGAAGGGATTGAGACAAAGGCCTCCCTCCTTCCTCCCAAGGAGAAAGAGCCTAGCGGTGCTGCTGTGCTGGCAAGACACGCTTCTCTTTTAGTGGGTGGTCCATTGGGAGGGTAATTGGAGCTCTGCAGTACGTCCACTACAATCAACACAAGGGTACAATAGCTGCTCTGTAGGGAATTGGTGGAGGAGAATTTGTTTAAATAAAATTGCAAGGTTGTCAGAATGTTAAAGCAATTCTTGAATGGTCTGTGAATCGTCTCAGGGAACACAGATTTAGATGCATTTATTTCAAAGACAAAGCACTAATAGAAGGGAAGGAAACCTTAAAATCCAACGGTGTAATGCAAAATGGAAGGTTGTATGTTGTTGTCATCTACATGCTGATAGTATGTAACAAACTGTTCTATGTGCTAGTTTCTTGCTGTATATAAATGTTTACAAATATGGAGTTCCATTCTTACACTGTGCCTAGATAACAAAAATCAGATGGTAGCAAGTTAAGAGTGATTTTGCTTCATTCTTTTATACTGGGGTTCAGCGTTCAGGGTAAGCAAACTTTAAAAGGAGGATATTAGAGGTTGGAATTGTCCAGTCAAAGTTCTGAGAAGGAGATGTGCTCAGGGATCCTTTATTTTTCCAGTTCCATCAATGTGTCAAACTAGACATGCACTCTCCTGCACACATGTAGGACCAAACATGGTGTTACTTCAGCCACAGAAATTATCACAGCCTCTGGGCTCAAGACTCAAAAGAAATTAAGTCATGGCTAAACCAAATTATACCTTGAGAAAGTCAGAATTAAAACCGTGGCCCATGGCTATGGTCCTGAACATCATTAGGTTACTGAAGCTCACTGTCACCAGGTGATTCAGCACTTAAGAGAAAAGTAACCCCAGGAAGCACTGATGTCAACATTAGAGAAAAGAAACAAAGGGAGTTAAATTATTTTTTCACTATCAGCAAAATTTTGTTAACAAGTTGAAAAATCTATTCATTTTTTATATTTTTGAACACAATCGTCATCAGACTTATTTATTGGAAAGTTGGCATGAGAATAGCATTATCATTTTTCGTCCTATGTCAGCTACAATGATGGCCAGATCTCAATGGTTAGGGTGCTACCCTGGAGTCAAGAAAACCTAAGTTGAAATCCTGACTCAGACACTTGCTGTCGTATGTCACCTGGGGAAGTCACGTCAATTCTTTAGTTTCTTTATAAAATGGTCATAAAGATTACATCTACCTCTTAGTGTTGTTGTGATTATCCAATGAGATAATAGAGATAAAAATCTATTGCAAAACTTATTTAAAGTGTTTTTAAAATCCTAGTTGCTTAGCACTTTAATGAAATATTTAGGACTTTGTTTAGGACTAAGGTTTAAGGCTTTAATGAAAAAAAAAAGAAGAGAAAAAACACAATGGCAAAGACGTCATTTAACATCATTTCTTGATTCTGCTCTTTTTTAATACAAGTAGATTAAATTGTGTGAAAGCAAATCATACCACTCTCATGGATCACATGATTTTTGCCAATAGGTAAGTCAATTAGTTGACTTACACTGAAATTATTTTTTAAGTATTCACTAAACTGGTGATCAAAAGAGTGAGATCTCACCTCAGACACTTGACACTCACTAACTGTGTGATCTTGGGCAAGTCACTTAACCCCAATTGCCTCATCCTGGGTCTTCTCCAGTCATCCTGATGAATATCTGGTCACTGGATTGAGATGGCTCTAGAGGAGAAGTGAGACTGGTGACCCGCGCAGCCCTCCCTCACTCAAAACAGTCAAGTGCAAGTCATGCCACCATTTCTCTGATGGCATGGTCTTCTTCGGCAACGAAGGATGAACACACACGATCAAAAGAGTGAGATGATTGCTGTTCACTCTCAGGCCACTGAATCATAATGCAAAGACAAATATCCCCATAAAGTACCTGACCCAAGCCTGAAGTCTAGTCTTCATTCAACATTACCATTCTAGCTATGAGTGGCTCTCTACAATAACAAAGCAACTACCTGGCTATCTCTGATGCCTACAGTGTGCTCCCTCAACTTGGTCACACAGTCCTTCTCTACATTCAAGATGCAGCTTAGACACATTTTTCCATATGAAACCTTTCATGATCCTCTCAACTACAAGATGATGATGATTGCTATTGTTAAAAATAATAATAGCATTTATAGAGCACCTATTTGAATTATTGTAATATTAATAACTTAATTCTCAAACTTCCTTACATTTAACTATTTATTATATTTATATATAGCACATACAACACATACATATACATACATAAATGGGAAATAAATGCATTTATACATAATGCATATATTTATGCACTTTTGTATATGCTAACACATGTATGTGTGAATACATACTAATAAACCTACACATATATACATACACATGTATTTTACATTACTGAGTGTATATTATTCATTTAATTTTTATTAATTAAATTGGCATGAGTACATTGAGCCTATTATTTATTTATTCTAAATTAGGTAGCCCATCATGATTTAATTTTAATAAGGGACTGGATTTGATGATTTGAGAAGAATCAACTTAATTCTGGAAAACTCCTATTCCCCAGGCATAGAACAGAACCACCATTCAATTTCCAAAATAGCCTCTTCTATATTTTCAAAGGCAAAGGCAGGCTCAAATAATTTAGAATGGCAGTGAACTTAGAGATGAATTAACCTACCCTCTTTATATTACATGTGTGTGAGAAAGCAAAGGTCTTAACAAGTTTAATCTTATACAGGAAGTAGAGAGGCCTCATTGTATGAACCCAGAGCCCTAAAATATTTCTCCTTGTAGTCATTTGTCTACATTTATCATCTCTCCTATTAGATTATAACCCCTTTGAAAGAAGGGGTTCGTTGATCATGGAACTTAGATACATTTTCGTTCAACTTCTTCATATTATACAGGAGAGATAATGAAAGACTGGAGAATTTGTGTCAATTCCAAGGTCAATTTATTATGTTATTAGAGATTATGAGCAATTTAAGCTGAGAAATCTTAAATCTACTTCAGTATCATACACCATTGTCATGTTTGCTAGTCAGTGGCAGAAATAGGAACTGAACCTTATTCTGCCTAGAAAATCTTTATGTATGCTAATTCATACAATCAGGATGTGAAAGACAGTAAGATCAGTAATTTCATAAATCTGACTGTTTCTGAAACTCATAGTGGTACCATAGAGATGCCCATAAACAGATATGATATTAATACTTATAGTTAAAGTAGTTCTAAAACTTCTTATGATTGGGATTCAAAATTTATTAGAAAGTCATGGAGTTATTGAGCACAAATTATTCCATCTTGGCTCATCTTGAAAGAGGCGTAGTATTAAGTTTTAGAAAATGGAAACCTCAGTGCAGGTATTCTTGTATTCTAATTCAACAAAAATCATGCAAGGCTGTTGATGGCATTGTGGCCCCCAGTAGGTGGATGTCATTTCTGCTCACTTGAGATACAGTCTTAATTTTAGTAACAAGGAATGTTATCTCTCATTTTCACTCAATAATATTCTATTTGGTAATGCTTGCTTCCATAAGATTCCATAATTCATCATTCCGACAGCATATTTGGTAATGAATGAGAATAATTTTCTCTCCCTTAGAATAACTCTACCCATGAAGGTAAGTGTGCCACAGGGAGATAATGCTATGCAGGGGCAAGATTTCAAAAGGAAAAACCCTAGGCAAAGTTACCTTCTAGACTCTAGGGAGACCTAAAGGGGTAAAGATAACTACCAGGAGGGAGGATTCCCCCTAAAGTTCCAGGCAAGGATGCCAACATGGACAAGGGGAAATTAGGTAGATTTAATCAAAAGTTTCCCCTAGGCAGAAGACTCCAGACAACCACTTCTACTGCATGTCTATAACCACTAGGGTCACTGATCCCTTGGTAAAAATGATTATTTCTCAGGCTTTTCTTTTTGTCTCAGCAAGACATTTTTCTCTGTGCAAAACCTTTTCCTAGCTTAAAAACAAGGACTTAAAAGTAAATACAGTATAAGTTCAATCTTCCCTTCTGTCTACAAATGTCTAAATAACAATAGAACACAGGAAGTCAAGTGCTAGAATGCATTTTGATGTGGGCTTCTGCTGCTGATTACTGACGGGGAGCCGACCTCTCCTATTTATGATTCACCAGTGCTTTTTGATTAAACCCAGGCATGGATTTAGTTACCACAACATGCATCAGCTTTGTTGTACTCCCTCCTAGTCTCACTTCCTGCTTCAGAAATGAATTCCCACAGTTCCCAGTCATTCTATCAGGGTCCATCATCAACACTGAGATGAACGAGTGAGGAGGGAAAGATTTGTTTTGTTATATACATATATAAGCCAGCAAAGAGACTTAGTGGCACTGTCTCTGAGACCAGGATCTTATCAGTGCTCAGATTTGTAAAGCACCAGAGACTGGTGAAGTGGAGAGGACCAGGATCCTCAGGTTGGCATACTGAGAATTTCTTCTCCTCATATTGGCAATATTGAAGTAGTGATAAAGATTGTATAAAAAAAATAAAAAGATAGTATAAAGATTGAAGATGTCTTGAATACATTATGGTCATAGTAAAGATTCACACTTACATAGTATTTTTATAGTCCCAAAGTGTTTTCATCACAGTGACCCTAAGTTGTGGACAGAGAGATTACTGTTTGTCCTGCTCCATGGATCAATCAATTAAACATTTAATTATCAGCTTCTGTGCCCCAAACACTGTGTGTGGATGAAAAACCAGATTCAAAAATGTGAAATTGCATGCCTTGGGTCATCATTTAGGAAAGGAAGTAGACAATCCAGAATTTAATACCAAGTTCTCTGACTCTAGATCCAATGTATGATCCATTGCATTATCTTATAAATTTGTATCATTTGAGCAAGCTGTACAATCCATTTCAAGATCCTCTTCTACATATGAAATGTTTCAAAGAATGTTTAAGTGTCTGTGTCTATTTTGGTACATTATTACCTCCTTCTTGTAGATTTAAGATGACAATACAAAATAAGTTACATTCATTTTGGCAGGATTCAACTTGAAAGTTTTCAGATTGGCAGATTTTACCATGATTATTAGATTCCTTGATGCTGAAGCATTCCCTTTGGGGTTTCCCTTAGAGATATAATTGTTTTTTTTTTATTTTAAAAGGCCCTTTACACAGTCTTAAAACCTAAAACATTAGCCACATCCCACTAAGGTGATATCTTATATCCATACAGTCATGGAACCATAGAGTTGGAAAGAAACTTAAGGTTCATCTAGTCATACATCATGTTCAATAAAAGAATATCTTCTGCAACAGTCATGACATAGAATTGTTCAGCCTCTGAATATTTCCCATGTGGCAATCTATTCATTACGGATGACTCTATTTCATAAGCATGTCTTCCTTTCCTAGAATGTTTATCTATCTATTGTAATATCTACCTATAGATCAAAAGTGTGTATTCTGCAGCCACACAGAGAAAATCTGTGTAGTGTAGTGGACACAGTGCTAAAAGACACAGTACATACCTGTTACCACTGGGATTTGGACCAACACATCTCCTTCCTCTTCCTCACTCACTCTGTTGTGAAAGCCAAAGGAGATAAAGAATCTTATAAATGTCTGCAATTAATCTTCTAATGCTGTGTTCATATGAGACAAAATGTCAAGATCTGTGTCACATCTTCCATTAATATTATCTTTCACAAGCTTGTAAGGTTAACATATCTAACAATCATTACAAAATTAGGCATATGATTGCTGTACTTGATTCCAATTTGGCAGCATACATATGGTGCATGGTTTTAATGACTAAGATAAGTTAAATGACCTATCTAGCATCACACAGAAATCCTCAAGCAGGATTCAAATACAGGTTTTTTTCTGACTCCAAGTATTGTGTTCTAATCATTCAACTGCAAATACATGTGAAGAACAGGCTAAATCTGGATCAAAAAGAATAAAAAAGGAATGTTCAGTGATGCTGCAAGATCAGTTGGGTTTCTATTTCACCATGCTTCGCTACAATTCCTTTGTCTTTTCCTGCCTCCACTCCATTTCTTGGACCATGAATCAAATTTATCATTCTAATATTCCTTGATTGGGTGTGTATGCTAATCTGCTCCCCTGTGGCTTCGGTAACCATTTCTGTATCTCTGGGGATTGAAGTAACTCTCATAGGCCAATACTTCTCTTTCTGAGATTTCTTTTCCTTTAGATTGTAAGCTACTTGAGGACAACTACTATCTCTGGTTCAGAATTTGGAATCCAAATGCTTAGCACAATATAGAGCATATGCCAAGTACCTGAATGCTTTTATAATTCATTCATTCATGGCAGGCAGGAAACAAGCATTTATTATTTGCTGACTATGAAACAGGCACTATAGCAAGCGGTGGAAATACAAATACAAGGAAAAATAAAGATAACCCCTTCAAACAAGAGCTGAAAATTAGGACACAGATGGAAGGGGAGGGAGAACTTCAATGTGGAGGAGTAATGCCAAAGTATGTCAGTAGGAGAGTAAGAAAGTTTGGCTGGTTTTGGCCTCTCCCCAAATGTAACCATGAGGATAGAACTAACCCACAAAACAAAAGAGCTTGAATACAAAAGGGATGTTCCAGCAATGGAAAATAGAAGCTCTAGAGTGAGGAGGCCAGGGGAACAGAGGGATGATCCAGGGTGGGTTAGCAGATGAGGCATGGAACCATTCATTCATATTCAGTTGAATATTTCCTTTCTTATCCTAAACATATTAATTTTGCTTGTGCTAAAGATTTTTTTTATTTCACTTGTTGAAATTTTTACTTTTTAAAAATTTCACTTTTTTTGAATTCACTAGTTGAATTTTTTTTATAAACACCCTAACAAATTTTTGGTTAATAACTCACCTTCTATCTATTTCTTTTAAGAAATAAAAGAAATTTCTCTTCCAATTTCTTACATCATCTTTTAATTTCCTGATCACACAGCCATCCTGAATTTATTATGGTATATGGTGCAAGAAGCTGGTCTTGACCTAATTTCTTCCAGACTTCTTTCCAGTTTTCCTAGAAAAGATTGTCAAATGAAACATTATTTCCTAAGTCACTTATGTTTTTAGGTTTTTTAAACACTGAGCTATTGAGTTTGATTATTTGTAATTTTTTTCCTAGTCCAGGTGTCAGAAACTGTGGCCTTGAGGCCACATGTGGACCTCTAGGTCCTCAAGTCAGACCTTTTGACTAAATCCAAAGTTCAGAACAAATCTCCTTAATAAAAAGATTTGTTCTGTGAAGTTTGGATTTAGTCAAAGGCCTGACTTGAGGACCTAGAGGGCCACATGTGTCCCTGAGGCCACAAGTTCCCCACCCCTGGTCTAGTCTATACTATAGATCTACTTTAGCATTTTTTTTTTCTCCAGTCCCTAACAACTTTGAAGAGAAATTTGTTCTCAGAGAAGTTATCTACTCAAGGCCATCCAGATGACAAGTGATAAAAACTAGTACTCAAATAAAGCTGTTGTTTTCTGGAGTCCAGTCTAGTATTTGTTTTCTACTATATATACTACTTCTGCATTCCATTATTTAATTCAATCAATTTATGATTTTAAAAAAGAATTTCATTTGATTGTCTTTGGGTAGATTATAAATCTTATTTGTGTGAGACTCAGAATAATGATCTTTGCATTATACAACTCTGTTTTCTTATTAGTTCCCTCTAGATCATCGATATTTAGCATTGCAGGGACCTCAAGGGCCATGGATTTAAATTCAGATCTGATTAAGAATTCCCTGTATAACTTACTGCCATACATGAGGATCATAAATAACATTTATGTATGATTTTAGGGTTGACGAAGTGCTGTGCACATTTCTTCTCTGTTCCTCTCAACAATTCCATGGGTAGATGATGCAGCTTAACTTTAGGCAGGTTAAGTGATTTGTCCAGGATCACAGAGTTCATGAAATCATAGATTAATTTAGGGCCAGAGATGATATCCTAGAAAGTGCAACCAGGTAGTAGGTAGCTGAGCCAGAATTTGCTCTAATTTCAAAGCCAATCTTTATTCCACTCTACATACTATCCTGCTAAGTGTCTTGGACAAGATTCAAACTCAGACCTCGCTGACTTTAAATACAGAGCTGTGTTTATTATGCCACATTGTCTAAATGCAACTGATAGAGCTCTGGCCAAGAGATCAGCAAGATCTGAATTCAAATTTGACCTTGATTACAAGCTGTGTGACCCTGGGCAAGTCACTTAATTTCTTTCTACCTCAGTTTCTTTAGCTATAAAATTGTGAGGATCAAATTTGTAAAAAGTTATCACGGTGCTTGGCATATAGGTGCTACAGAATACATATTCCCTTTTCCTTCCAATCTTTGCATAAAACTGTCTGATTTGAGTGAGCCCAGTAACTATTGAGACCACCCATTCTCATTTTGAATAGCCCTAATTCTTGGTACATTTATCATTAATATGGTCTAATTTTACCTTTTTCAATCTTCCTCCATTTCTCTTAGTTTTTTCCCCTCTAGGACCAAGCAGAACAAGTTGAATCCTTTCATGTGGGAAACATTGAAATACTTGAACACAGCTATCAAGTTCCCAATCAGTTTTCTCTTCTACCACCTAAAATCCTCCATTCCTTTTGAACAGGGTTACATAAAAGTTTTTCTAGCCTTTCACTACCCTCATTGCTCTCCTCTGGACAAACATAAGATTATGAACATCTCTCTTAAATGGTATTTTCTACAACTAAACATAATACTCCAAAATAATACTGCTGCTATGATCTGACCGGAACAGAATGTGAGGGGCTGGAACCTCCTTATTCTTGGACATCATTTCCTCTCGTAAGAATGCTCAAGATGAAATTTTTGGATGTTATATTACTCTTTTGGCTCATATTGAACAGTCCACTAACATCCTAAAATTTTTGAGATGACCTCCTATGTAGCCATTGTTTTATACTCATAAAGATGGTTTTATTTTTAATCCATTGTGGTTGAGTATTATGGTGTAGTATCCTACTATCTTTTTATATGAAGGAGGGAAAATTTTCTCCCTGTACACATAATAACTGCACCATGGTAGGATGATAGCACACCTATACATTCCTCTTGTTCAGGATTCCTGATGCTATTGAAATAATCGGCAATACACAGTCTCTGAAAGCCATTCCATGCATTTCCATGCTCACATCCATCATGAAATTAGGATCAGCATTTGAAAGCTGGAAGGAAGGAATTTAAAGGTCTTTTAATCAAATTCCCTTATTGCACAAATGAGAAAAGTGAAAGAATGAAGGGCCCAAAAGGGGATATCTTCCAAATATATGAATGCGTTTGGAACCAAGGAAGTGGAGGACTCAATATACCTCCTGCTTAAGACCCCACAGGTGGCAAGTGATGGAGGAAGAATCAGAGTTTAGGTCTTAGGGATCACAATAAAGCACTTTTTTCTTCACCATATTACCCCCAAGGGTCTGCAGAGATTCTGGCCCAATACCCAGGTAGGTAGCTCTTTCAACAATCCTGCCAATTCTTCCCTAGTTTAGCTTGCCTCCTGCCATCTCAACTTGTAACTGACAGGATTTTTTCCAGGTCAGTGTTGGACTCTGAATCCTGCTGGACATCTAAGAATGCCCTGGAGCTCTTGAGATTGGAAGACTGTAGTTTTTCTTTTAATTCTTAATTAAGGTTCACTTGAGTTACAGTTTTAGGCTAACTTCAAACTCAGGCTTATTTAATACAGCCTTTTTGACTGATTGCTGAAAAGAGTAAAATTATAAAGGGACATAATTCCAGTAGTACACAGAGGACCTCAGGCAGCATGATGTCGATGGTGGCATGAGAGGACAATGATTGCAAACTTCCTCAACTAAGGTAAAAGTGTCAAGTTATTATGAAGCTCTGGGTGAAAAGTCTAAAACCACAGAACAAAGTGGCTCCAGTAGGTTGGAGTGGAGTCAGTTTGTATTATCAAACAAACTATTCCACCATCTCTGCTCACGTTGAATGGAAACTATTAATTCTGTGGGGAGGGAGAGAATAGGACAGGAAGCAGGAAGTCTCTTAAAAATTCCTAGTGTGCCCTCTCATGAAACAAATAGACATACATTTGTCCTGCATGCAAAATGTTCTAACAAGGGCTAAGCACGGTGCATATGTGCAGGAAAATTCACAGAGATTGGTGGCTCTACAGGTATCTTCGATAGTGGATCGAAGTTATACTATCAAATAGACTCACATGTTCATATTCATGTTTCAGTCAGTGACTGCCACATCTTGTTCATTTGAGCCTGGCAATCAAATTGTTGTCTAGCAATAAGGCAAAATATTTTCTTGGTTGAGTGAATGCAATGATTTAGCTCAGCTTCTCTCAATGTGTAGTGATAAAAACACATGCTGCTGTTCTGGTGCTGACTGGTAATCCAAAGTCTCAAGCTGTACTTAAGTATTAGAATTCTGGTGGTAAAAAGGGCATAGATGATGAAGGGGAAAACATTCTAGAGCTACATGTAATATGGGGCAGCGGTTTAAGTTTTAAGAGCCAACAAGAATCTTAACATCTTGTGAGTTTTATTTATATTTTTCTGCCAAGGTTCCTTACGTTTAGCTGCTGAATAAAGACCTACAGATTTGATCTTGGGCAAGTTTCCCCAACATCCACCCCTTTCCCACTCCTTCTTTTCATTACACTAAAGCAAGTCAACATAGAATGAAATTCACATCAGGGCCAATTAGATAAGAGGTCAGCACAAATGACTTCTATAGCTAGGGCATTATCATCGCCCAAGTGTCTCTTGCTTACAGTATGTTGTGACAAAGTAAAAGCTATTTCAGCTGTTTGGTTGTGATGGCTGTTATTTATGAAACATAAAAAGATACTGAAATACAAAGGGACTTGAAAAGACCAGGGTAAGATCAGATAAAAAAATGGGAAAGAAACAGGCATCTTGGGATGGTAACTACTCTGCCATGTACTGACAGGGAGGTTGTATATTTTTAGAATATACTGAAAGGAATGGTGCTTTTACTTAGGTTTTTATGGTTTACCACGAGATGCAATTTTCTGGCCTTATATGCAGTTGTAACAAAAGTCAGAGAGATTTTATGATAGCTGCCAGAGTTCATAAATGATGGGATACACTAAAATATTTATAGAACTGTAAAATCTTGATTTCTCTCTGGTTTAGCAGATGGGGCCCTAAAACTAGTTCCCAGATTGTCACATTTCTTTACCCTTTGATGACAAAGAAGCCTGTTATCACTTTTCTTCCCTAGCAAGCAAGTTCACTAGTGTAATCAAGTTCACACTTCTGGACAATTACCTATTAGAGCAATGACAATGGTGAGAACACTCCACAAGATGTACCATTTTCCTAGAAATATTCATATCGTTAAGTGCTAGGAGCCACACAGTCTACATGTTCCCTGATCACTTGTCTTTTTCCACTTCCTTCCTTCCTTCCTTCTTCATTCATAGGAAACTGGTAGCCTACCCAGTTTCAAGTTTGCATCACCTGTGGGGATAAAAGTGACTTTAGCATCAAGACCAACCTGTCCAGGAGGAGGGTACAAAATGCAAATATGGCACTGCTTCCTGTCCTCTTAACAACAACATAAAATGTTGTTGTTCTTAGATCAAATAATGATTCCCTGTGGTACCACTAAGCTCAAGTCCTCTTCAAAAATTCAAAGACAAATGGAGGAAGGGCACTGAATAATCATTAAAAATATCTACAGTGGTGGATTGCTGATAGGGATTTCCCCCTATTTCAGGGGGATTTATCAGTAAAAGATTATGGAAATGCTAATAAAGCTTAGTCTCATATGACAGTTATCACTAAAGAGATGTCCCAGATTAATCTCCTAGACAAGGTAACCCAAAACTATTTCTAAGTGAAAAAGCAGATTGTAGAGGAAGAGTATTTGCAAATTGTCCCTTTTGTATCTGAAGAAAGTTAGTGACATTAATTATTAAAGGCCCATAGGTTGTTTCCTTACTCTGATGAGGTATCCTTAAAAAGTCATACTTCATAAAAAATCTCTTGTGACATCAACTGTCCCTAATATAAAACATAAAAAATGAAGAGGGAATGCTGCAATAAATCTAAGATTGTTGGACTATATCCTAAAGTTACAGCTCTAGATTCACTTTCAAAAACACAGTGCTTAGTATGTTTAGCCCTACTTAATTGGTCTGTTTCAAAGACAACTTGTCAGACAGGTGTCATTTTGGTCATACCTATCCTCATGAGTTAGTAATTCTCTAATTCATTGGATTACTCATTTTGTGTGGATGTGGTTTGGGTCAGCCTCTATGTCTTTTAATTTTTCTCTCTTTTCTCCTTCCAGCTCCATCTCAGTTTTAACTAAACTCTCAGCAGTCCCCACTACTTATTTCAGAAGACTGTTTTTTTTCTTGCCCTTAAAAAAAAAAAAACAAAAAAAAACCTTTCTTCTTTTCTCATATGTAAAGAAAATTTGTAGTCAACAGCTAAAGAGATTCTTGTAATGGAAAACAGGGGAATAGTGTTCTCTTCCTAGGTGTTTTATAAAAAAAAAAATCTATAAAGGATGCATTTTTGGACTTGGAATCAAAATGACCTCGTTTCAAATCCTGCCTCAGGCACCTACTAGCTGTGTGACCTTGCTCAACTAACTTAACATCTCTAAGTCTCAATTTCATCTTTTATAAAATGAAGATGATAATAATAAGTACATCTGAAGACCATTATACATATGAGATAAAAGACTTTCTAAGTGCTTCATAAGCCTTAAAACCTTATGTGAAGGTTAGTGATCCATTTTTAAGCCTACAATTTGAGAGGTCAAAGTCATTTCCTAATAATTATATGGACTTAGAGGGAGAAATCCTAATGTAAAACTTTTTCGGTTAGAAAGTTCAATGCCAAAAGCTCCACTTATCACTCCCCCTTCTTTTTTTTCTTACACTAAAGACCTTTATTAATGCCACAGCTTTATGAGGGTCCTCAGTCCTGGAAGTTTCCTGCTATAACTATTATCATAATAATTATTTCCACTCTCCAAAAGACCTGGATTTGGGGCTTTGTGGGTACTCCTTCAACAGACAAAGGTCAAAGAAACCCTTTTATTCTTTAATAGAAGATCTTCAGGATATATTACAGCTAAAAATTCATCCACTTGGGGAATACCTGATAATGAGCATCTTGTACACAAACTCCATAAATAGACCTCTCTCTGAAATATTTTTATCTTGACAGACAAGTAAAATCTTGGAGAATCCAGAGCTGCTTTCATAAAATAATCCAGCACTGAGGGAGGAATTTAGTCTGAGATAAATTCACTCCCCTCATAATCACATGAAAGGGGAATTTATGATCATAGGAGATTATGAACTTTGACTCTAGTCTGGAAATTAAGCATATAAATGTTATATTTAATATTTCTGGCTCACAGCACCTTCATGTGTCAAGGCAGAGGCTAAAGGTTTATTATGGAATTTTTGTTTGTTTTGTTTTGTTATTTTGCTTTTTTTTATTTGTTTGTCAGTGTGAGAGACCAAGAAAGCAAGGGAATTGCTACAGCAGGGGGCCATTAGCAATACCAGGACAATAACATAAAAGAACAACAGGAAATTTAGGCTGTGAATTGGCCAGTGTGTAGAAGTCACATAGAGAAAAAAGCTCTGGTGAATTCCATTTCTTTTCACCTTGGATATATACTTTCCAGTGGGAAGTTGGTATCCTTCTAGCTTTGGGAAATCAAAATACCTGGCAAACAAGCATGGCCTCTTGCACTAGAGCAAAATAATAACAATGATTAAATAAATTTTAAAAGAATATGTTGATTTTTTGGCTAAGAAGTCACCTGCAGGGGGTAGCCTGAAATTTCATTAGCAGAAGAATGTGCAGAATAGGTTTAGAAAACTGTTTCACTGTGAAGGGTGCTTGTCAGAAACCCACAGAGAGTAAAGCAATTATCCTAAATGTTCTTGTAGGACCCACAGGGGGCAGAGCTTTGGTCTTCTGTGTTTGGAAGTGATCTTCCATGAAAAAGTATGCATTTGATTCTAGAATGGTACAGTGAAACCCTTTTTCTTCATGAAAACAGAAGTGCGCTAACTTGAACAGATGTAGAAATTTGGTATAGTACATATATGGGTCTCAACACTCAATTGATCAGTATCAGGACAAAATCAAGGGGAAAGTTGATAAAGTTGCATGAAAAAGCCTTTTTTTAAAATAAAGCAAACTTAATATTTGGGAGTCTGTTACTCTAATTGTCCATATTGTCTATAACAAAGGTAGGGAACCTGTGTCCTCGAGGTTACATGTGGTCCTCTAAGTCCTCAAGTATGGCCCTTTGAATGAATACGAACTTCACAGAAGAAATTCCCTATCTGTTCTGTGGATTTTGTATTCAGGCAAAGGGTCACACTTGAAGACCTAGAAAGTCACATGTGGCCTTGAGGCCATAGGTTCCTCACTTCTGGTCTACACCCTTCCACATCATAGCAAAGCTATTCTCCCTCCATTTTATGTTGAATATGAGTACAAAGCCAAAGAGTGAGGGACATTTGGGCACTAATGTCACATATGTCCATGACTTACCGTGTGGTCTTAGAAAAGTCGCTTAACCTTCTTGCTCTCCTGATAAAATCTTCAAAGTAGAAGTAATTATACAATAATCTCCTTCACTGGCATGTTACCTGGAATTAACGAACTAGGAATACTTTTAAAATGTAAGGGCTATGTAATAAAATCCAGTTTTGGGGATAACTACAGGAAAGCAGCATGATTTTTGGTTTTGGCACATCCATAATTATTGTAAGCATCTGCCACATTCCATAGAGGCTACCCCTGAGATACATCTGAACAGGAAAGTGTAGATATAAGAAAATTCTGGAAGAGTAGATTTTTTTTTCATATACAAAGAAAGGACATTATCATTCATTCACTAATAAGTACGCCAGCTCCTTGTAATTTAGTTTCTTCAGTTTCTTAAAACTGTTTAGGGGCATCAAATTTCTAGTTCTTAATGAGACTCACAAGGGCAGCAAAATAGAGTCTGTTACCCAAATGCCTTTCATCAATCTTGGTGGGAGGGGTAGGGAAGGGGGGAAGAATCTCATATGAGAATTTTACATTAATACTCACTGTTCCAATGAAGTAATCAGAATCTATTTCAATTTTTGACTTGTATATTTATGAAAGTTTTCAGCATTTCTCACTTTAGAGATCTGTTGACCTAGAAAGTCATAAAAATGGGCCATTACACAGAGATGACTAGAATAGGATTCTATGGTTTTTGGTCTTAGATTAAATATTTTGGTAGAGCTAACAAAAGGAAGGTTTTGCAGTCTATAGGGAGCAAGAGTCCTATTTGCACTTAAAGATTTACTATAAAGCTTTCTTCAGTAATAGCAAACTTTCATCTCAGAGTCTTTGTGATTAGTCTGTGGGTGATTCATTTTTGTCCTGGTGGTACCATCCTTGAAAAATGAAATGCAAAATCTTACAGAATAAAAAAACTGGAACAGAAGAGAATTCCACTAGAGGGAAAGCAAATTAGTTTGACAATAACAACCATGTGCATTCCCAAAATAGTGAAAATTATTTGAAATCCTCTCAAAATCTACCTAAAAATATTGTCATGCCTGATAGCTATATGCCTCAGATGGCAAATTACAAAAAAAAAAAACAACAAATGATTATTGATTCAAAAAATGCATTAGTCTTATTTTATAATGTACTGTAAATTCTCAGTAGCTTGCTTTGTATCTTGTATTATAATATTTGTTCATGACAAAAAAATTGAGAAGTTGCCCTATGACTGGTGGTGAATAATGGGTTCCAAAAAACATGGTAATAGAATAACCTTAAAGAATACAGGAAACCTTTTTTGATAAAGTTATTTGTGCATACTACTAAGTAGGATTAGAAATTTAAGTTAGAGATAAAATTTAAAAAGAAAATAAGGAAATTTCCAAGATATCAAGCCCTCTTTAAATATGGAACATTAAGGTAGGCTGAGTGAGCCCAAGAATAGGTCACAGAACCTCATGGCCAGAGTTCTTTATCTCTTTGATGGTGTCTGTCCCATAGGAAAATAAAGGAATGAGTATACTGGAAAGGGCAAAATATGCTGAATCATTGAAAATTGCAGATTCCTCATCATATCATTACAAATTTTTCCCCATGGATAAGTTTATGTCTTAATATGGAAGTCCATGTACCTCATTTAAGTTATTAAACACTTCAGTCCATACCAATGTAATTGTCTTTCCCTTGACCCATCAATTTCTTTATAAATGGATGATAGAAATTTAGAATGAACACAAACTCTAGAGAAATGACAGTCTTTTTAACTTATTTTTTATTTTATGTTTTCTTAATTGCACGAAAACTTTTTCTAAATATTAATTTTTTTGAAAATTTTGAGTTCCAACTTCTCTACCTCTCTTCTTCTTTCTCCATCCCCTCCTTGAGAAGGCAAGCAATTTGATATTGATAATGTATGTGTGGTCATGTAGAATATTATCCACATTGCAAAAAAAAGACCAAAAAATAACCCAAGAAAAATAAAGTTAAAAAAAAGTAAGCATCAATCTTCATTCAGATTCTTCCAGTTCTTTCCCTGGAGGTGGTTAACACTTTTTACTGTTAAGTAATTTGAAATTGTCTTCGATTATTTATTTCTGAGAAAAGCTAAGTCATTCAAAATTGATTATCCTTATGATGTTGCTATTACTATATACAATATCTTCCCGGTTCTGGCTCACTTCACTTGTCATCAGTTTATGTAAGTCATCCCAGTATTTTTTTTTTCTGAAAATGTCCTTCTTGCCATTCCTTGTAGAGCAATAATAGCATTATATTATAATCATATAACACAAGTTGTGCAGTTATTCTCGAATTGATGGACATCTCTATAATTTCCAATTCTTTGCCACCACAGAAGAGTTGCTATAAATATTTTTGTATATATAAATCCTTTTCATTTTTCTTTGATCTGTTTTGAATACAGACCTAGTAGTGGTATTGCTGGATCATAGGGTACGCACAGTTTGGTTACTTTTTGGGGTATATTTCCAAATAGCTCTCCAGAATGTTTGGATCAGTTCACATCTCCACCAACAATGCATTAGTGTCCCAATTTTCCACATCTTCTCCAATATTTATCATTTTCCTTTTCTGTCACATTAACCAACATGGTAAGTGTGAAGTGCTACATCAGAATTATTGTAATTTGCATTTCTCTAATTAATAGCAATTTGGAGCATTTTTTCATATGACTAAAAATAGCTTTGATTTCCTCTTCTGAAAACTCCCTATTTACATTTTTGATCATTTATCATTTGAAGAATGATTTGTAGTCTTATGAATTTGATTCAGTTCTCTCTATATGTGAGAAGTGAGCCCTTTATTAGAGAATCTTGATGTAATTTTCTCCTAGTTTTCTGCTTTCCTTGTTATTTTGAGTGTATTGGTTTTGTTTGTCTAAAATCTTTTTATTGTAATGCAATCAAAATTATTCATTTTACATTCCATAATGATCTCTACGTCTTGCTTGGCCATAAATTTTCTCTTATCTTTAGATCTGACAGGTAAACTTTTCCATGCTTCCCTAATTTGCTTATGATGTCACCCTTTATGTTTAAATCACAAACTTACCTTGACCTCATCCCAGCATAGGTTGTAAAACATTAATCTATACCTAGTTTTTACCAAACTGTTTTCTAGTTTTCCCAGCAATTTTTATCAGGTAGTTAAGATCTGTCACATAAGTTTGGAACTTCGAGTTTATCAAAGTGTAGATTACTATGGTCATTTACTACTGTGTATTGTGTACCTAATTTATTTTACTGATCTACTACTCTACATTTTAGCCAGAACCAGATTGTTTTGGTGATTACTGCTTTGTGATGCAGGGTGAGATTTGGAACTTCTGGGTCACTTTACTTTTTTTTCCTTTTGATTCCCTTGATATTCTTGATTTTTTTTCTTCCTGATGAATTTTGTTGTAATTTCCTAGCTCTCTAAAATATTTCTTTGTTTATGTAATTGATAAGGCACTGAATAAATGAAACAGCTTAGGTAGAACTGGCATTTTTATTATATTGGCTCAGATAGTTTTTCAAATATAATTTGCTATTCATTTCAAGAGATTTAAAGATTCTTCAAAGCCAGCATTTATTTTTTTTTGGTCGTTGGTCTCTAAGTAGCTAGCAGAATGTCAAACACACACAGGGACTTAATACCTATTTGTTGAATGAATAAAGGAATAAAAGTAGAAGTCATACATCCAGTCTGAAAAAATGTAGAGGAATCCATTAACTCTTTAGCTGCTGAGTTAATACATTTTTTCTTTAGATTGGCATTTTTTTTCTCCAAATGACTACATAGTCATTATCAGTTGTACTTTAGAGTACAGTCCAATGTAGTCTTCTCAGTCTCACGTTCCTCAGGTCTCAACACTCCTTTCCTCATAACTGAATTGGATAAAGCTGAGTGATCTGAAAGAATGGTAGTGAGGACTGATGTTGGCTATAGAAGATTTTAGAACTACTTCTTTTCTGTTTTCCTTTAAAATCACTAGTCCTTCTAATAGAACAACTTATACGCTCGTACTTGAGATTGTAAAACTGAACTTGTAAAGAAACTTCTCTACTCCACTTTCTTTCTATTCCCCACCAAGGGCTCAAACCCATGGTGATGGGCACCCTGAAATCACGTTGAATGCTGGTAGCACTTGAATAAATTTGGGTTAGCACAAGTTGGGAAGAAATGAGATTTCCCATTGAGATGAGGGTGAACCTCTGTCTTTCCCCAAACCAATGCGATCAGAGCAATTAATGATAAATTCCATACATAAATTAATCAAAGGTACCCTTTATTCCCAGTTATTTCTCTCATTTATGACTAGTTCAATGAATGCTTTCATTTACTGGAAGTCATCTTTTCCATTTTAAAACATAAATATTCTCTCCCTCCCTTTCCCTCCTCCACCCTAGGATTCTCAGGGAACTGTGTGTAGCTGGTAAATCAACTCAATTATTATTCTATTCCAGAGGACATACGATGATTTACATTTATATGCCAGCAGTTTCTTCCTTGTTGCCCCAGCAAGAGCTGGGGAATGATTTATAAGGATGCAGAAGAGCTGGCACAGATGTTATACAGCCTCAGCATGTTTGCATTGCTCAGTGTGATCAGTTCTTCCTAATATGCATCAATGCTCTTGCACAGGTAGAGGGAGAGGCTGTCCATGTGCCAGCCAGCAGCCAGGATAGTTCCTATACAGGACAAACACTGACCCCCTGAGAATTTTTTTTTAATTGTCATTTATCTCTGTTAGCAGGTCACTTCTTAGTGCCATCCTGAGAGGAGGGGCTTGTTTTGCTTCTTGTAACTAGTTTAATTGCCTCCGCTGAATTCCTAATGGACTTCTGAATCATAAAACCTATTCCAGTCTGGAACAGTTGGCAGCTTTGTTTAATTTTTCTACCCTATATATCGCTCTTTCTCTCTGAGAAGAAACTGAAAAATTAAAGAGATACATAGAAGAATAGGATACTATGCTTATGGACTCAATCTATCACCACCCATAATAGAGCACATCTCCCCAAAGATAAATATCTTCCTCATTAAATAGAAAAGGACTTCAGTTTGTTAAATCTAAAGAATTTGTACAATTATGGGAAATTCTATGAGTTCATATTAAGATAATTTTGTTTGGTTAAGAAGTAGTGTAATTTAGGAGGGCCAGCTTTGGTTTCAAGAAGACTGATTTCAGGTCCTACCTATTACTTATGTTAGCTATATGACTTTGGAAAGTCATTTAATTACTGGTTTCCCCCAAGCAACTAAGACTATAAAATACATGATCTACTACTACCACCACTACTACTACTACTACTACTACTACTACTACTACTACTACTACTACTACTACTGCCATTACTGCCTCTATTGCCACTACAGCCACTACTACTACTACTACTACTACTACTACTACTACTACTACTAACCATCACCACTAGCTGGCTTTTATACAGTACTTACCACATATCAGGCACTATACTAAGCACTTTACAATGTAGAGGGAGCTTCCACATGGGGAGTTCCTGATGCCAACAAAATAATAAGTTTCGGCCAGAAGAAAAAACGTTTGAGAAACCTCTTGGGCACTGTGTCAAAGTTTTATTGTTCTTGACTTTCAAAATTAGTTTAATCAAACAATCCATGCTGGTATCTTCCAAACATACCAAGATTTGATTAGATCATAATCACAGGGATAGGAAAAAAGTCTTCCTATATCTATACTAGATGGATGGTTTCTAATCTTCTCCTGGACATCATATATATTTTAAAATATTTTTTTGAAGGAAAATTCTGTCTTCAAGGTGCTGCATTATAATTTTAAAATGTTCTATTTGGAGTCAGAAGGCCAGAGTAGTGGAAAAAGTACTTACTAGCTGTGAAGTTTAAAGACCTGCATTTAAATCCCATCTTTGGTATTTGATATTTGGATAACTTTGGGCAAGTCACTTTACAAGTTAACCTTTTTGGGCGCAAGTTTCTTCACCTGTAAAATATGATCTAGAAGGTCCTTGAGGTCTGTTGTAGCTATAAAAATATGGCCCTATGATAACTATGTGCTTGACTTTCAACAAGTCTCTTTATCTTAATGAAATTTAGTTTCATCAAATATAAAATGAAGGAGTTAGGTTCAGTGTTCATTAAAGTGACTTCCACATCTTAAATTCTATGAAAATGAGACTATTGTTTTTAAACACTCAGGATATAAACAGTTTAGGATTTAAGGTTTTATCTGGAGTTTTACCCCCTTTAAATTTTTTACATAACTTTTAATTTTTTAAATGTAAAATTTAAAAATAAAGCTGAGACCCATATTAGAAGTGTAGTTAGAATTAGAAGCAAAGGGAAATCTATTTTCTCTGATTAGGGTCAGATTCTGGAAACCACCTAAGTTTTATCTTACTATCATAGAGATTCTGAAGAGAGATACTTTTTCTCAGTTAGCTCTCCAAAGATGTATTGATACTCATACCTATACAAGAATTATACTTTGCTAGTGTCAAGAGCTCAAGTTCATTTTGAAAGAGAATTGGGGGAAAAAAACACCTTTGCATGATTTTCTTTATATTTATTCTACATTCCTTCCTTCCTTTCTTTTTTCTTCATTCTTCTTTCCTCCTTTCTTTTTTCTTTCTTCCTTTCTTTTATCAATAATTCATATATAGATGGGCATTTAAGAAAATATCTATAATATTGACCTGTATTTTACTTTTTAAGGTATCTATAAAGACAAGTCAGAAACTTTAATTAAGGAACTACTAAAATTGCTTTTTTGACACAACAGGTTGTAAAAGAAACAACTCTGGAACAGTGACTAGTCCCTTTAAAAGAATCTAAAAGGATGAAGACCAGAGAAGCTCATTCTTTGTTCTCTTCACAGTTTGCTGGGATGGGGAGTTGCAAAGTGGTTGCTTAGTAACTAGCCCTGTCTTCATATGCAGACATAGTTAATTGCTGTATACTTTCTTACAGTTTTCAATTCCAATAACCTTATTGATATGACAAAGAATGAAAGAATTTCCAAAGTCAATACATCAGATCTAAGGCAGTAGGTGGTAATAGAGGTGTAAGCCATGGATCTGCAATCTCTTCGTGTTGAATTCAAGGACGATTTGTGATATTAAAGTTAGCTTTTGCTGCCACTTTATTTTTACACAAAATTCCATTTTTAAACCAAAAATATGTCTACTTTCTTTTCCTCATGAGTTTAAGATACTTTCTCATACTTTGATAAATTATATTTTATAGTTTTATTTTTTTTACATATATCCTTGCTGTGTATATTTTCTCCCAATTAATTGGCCAACTAAGGATGTAAAAGAAAATGTTACTTGTTCATCAAAATTTATATTTTAAACTTCATTTGGTAGTATCAGACTGAACTAAGCATTCAGAAATTCATTAAAATCCTTCAGCTGCTTCTATAGGTTTATATTGCAATTTGCAAAAGCTTTAAGAGGGCTGGCAGTAGTTTTGTTCGTCAGGATTAAAGACACTAATGGGGAAAGAAATATTTTTCTGAGCTGTTTTTAATGTTGTGTTACATCTATTTTTGTCTCTTTTAGATTTCCTACTAAATTTTAATTTCTCTGAAAATTTTCACCATGTCTTATTAATCTTGGTATCTTCATTAACATCCAGTGCATATTTTTAGAGGTCAATAAATGTTTGTGAAGGAATAGATGCAATTGGAAACATCAGTTGACTACTCCTCTGCCAGTGCTACCAGCCTAGTGCAGGCCTTCATCACCCAGGCCTTTACTATTACAATCCTTTAATTTGTCTCCCTGACACAGGCGTCTACTGACTCCATCCCTAAGCTAAGCTGCCGAAATGATATTCCAAAAGCACCAATCTGACCATGTTTCATCCCTACTTGATAAATTTTAGTGGTCCCCTATCAATTCCAGCCATTTTCACTGGATTTTCCAACCAAAAATGGAAAATTCTCCTATGCCTCTTAAATTCTCTATTTTCCCTCAGGTCCCACATAAAACTCCACATTTTACAAGAAGTGTTTCTTGACACCCCTTAATACTCATTCTTTCCTTCTTTAAATACTTTTCATTTGTCTTATATCTCTTTTCTTTGTAAGGCAATTAAGTGGTGCAGTGGAAAAAGTACCAGGCCTAGAGTTTGCAAGACCTGAATCAAGTCTGATCTCAGATACTTCCTAGCCATGTGACACTGGGCAAGTTACCCTGTTTGCTGCAGTCTTCTCATCTAGAAAATGAGTTGGAAAAGAAAATGGTAAATCATTCTAGTATCTTTGCCTAGAAAGTCCCAAATGGGGTAACAGAGTCAGGAACAACTGAAACAACAATAAAGGGTCTATCCTTCCCTATTCTTCATATCCCCAGGGTTCAGTACAGTGACTGGGTGCACAGTAAATGCTTAAAAATATTTGCTGAATGACTGACCTGAAACAACCCTGTGAGGTAGCTATTTTTATCAAAGACCAAGAAAATGTTGAATTGGATTATAAAAAATTCCTGCTGCTTTTCTGGTGCTTTAAGATATTTAAAACACTTTTGTATCCATTATCTGGCACCTGAGATAGAGGTATTTTGGCACCAATATTTCCATTATAAGAATAAGTACCTGCAAAGATCTTGGCCTAAAGGGCCCAAGGTCTCCCAGAGCATCCTGGGCCATCTCCAGGCATCCTGAAGAATATTAGGTCACTGGATTCAGATGGCTCTGGAGAAGAAGTGAGGCTTTTGACCTGCACAACCCTCCTTCACTCAAAAGAAAGTCAAGTGCAAGTCATGTCATCATTTCTCTGATGGCATGGTCTTTGGCAACGAAGGAAGAACATGATTGCCTGTGGTTATTTTAAATAGAATTTTTCTTTCAGTCATTACCTGATGGATATTGCTGATAATATGTAGAAATGTTTATGATTTAGTTGGGTTTATTTTATATCTTTCAACACTAATAAAGTTTTTAATTATTTCAACTTAGTTTTTAGTTTATTTTCTAGGGTTCTCTAAGTATAGCATTATATCATCTGCAGAAAGTGATTGTTGAATTGGAGTGGCGAAAAAGGACATACCCGATCTTATTGGAATGATTTGTCCACATTACTGATAATACTCATTCTTACTTTTAGATAAACACTTCTTATTATTTTAAGAAAAGCTCCATTTATTCATATATTTTCAAGTATTCTTTTTTTTCTAAGAGGAATGGGTGTTGTGTTTTTCAAAAGTTGTTTTTCTTCATCTATTGGGATAATTATATGATTGTTGTTGTTTTTGTTATTTATGGGGGCAATTATTCTTATTTATTGCATAATATTTGTGATATATTGCTGTAATTTCCTGGCTCATTTTTATTTAGAATTTTCAAATCAATCATTAGGGAAATTGGTCTATAATTTTTTTTTCTCTATTGATCATTTTGGTTTAAGTATCAAAATCACAACTGTCACAAAAGGAATTTGGTACTTATTTTTAAAATTATATTGGAAGTAATTGTTGCTTAAATGTTTGGTAAAATTTCTTATGAATCCATTTTCTTCCCTGTTTTTTTCCCTTAGGGAGCTCATATGTGCCTTGTTCAAATCTGGTTTTAAAAGATAGAGTTGGAAATTGAAGGGATGCCCAATTGGGGAATGGATAAACAAGTTGTAGTATATGATTGTGATGGAATATTATTGTGCTATAAGAAATGATCAGCATGATTTTAGAAAAAAGTCTGGAAAGATTTATATCAACTGATGAGAAGTAAAGTGAACAGTGTATACAGTGAGTGGAATATTGTATGATGAAGAATTGTGGATGACTTAGCTATTCTCAGCATTATCCAAGACAATCCCAAAGGACTAAAGCATACTGTCTGCCAGAGAAAGAGCTGATTTTGTTTGAATACAGAAAGTAGTATGGTTTTTCACTTTCTTTTTTCCCATTTTTGAGTTTTATTTTAGTCTTCTTATACAAAATTAATAATATGGAAATGTTTTACATGATTGCATGTACCTAACTGATATATAGTTGCTTAACATCTAGAGGAGCAGGAAAGGGAAGTAGAAAGGGAGTGATTGAAGTAGGAATTCAAAAGTCAAGAAAATTTTAAGTGTTTTAGCATGTAATTCATGAAAAATAAAATATTTTTAAAAAGATAGGATGGTTTAAGTATTCTGTTTTCTCTTCTGTCGATCTAAGCAATTTATTTTTGTTTTTTGGTAAATATTCATTTAATTTAGATTGTCAGTTTTACTGGTATATAACAGTAAAAGTAATTTTTCTCTTAATAATATTCATCTTTCCCAATTACATGTAAAAACAATTTCAACACTTTTCATAAAAAATGAGTTCCAAATTGCTTCCCCCCTCTCCCATTGGAAGGTAAACAATTTGATATAGGTCATACATGTACAATCTTGCAAAAAACATATTTTCATTTTAGTCATATTGTTAAAGAAGTCATAGACTAAAAGGAAAAAAAAAACCATGAAGAATAAAGTTTGAAAAACATTGCATCTTGATATGCCCTTAGGCTCTATCATTTCTTTCTTTGCATGGAGATCACATTTTTCATCGTGAGCTCTTTGGAATTGTCTTGGACCATTGAACTGCTAAGAGTAGCAAAGTCATTCACAATTGATCAACATACAGTAATGCTGTTGTTGCTATGCACAATATTCTCTTGTTCTTCTCACCTCACTTTGCAACAGTTCACGTTAATTTTTTCAGGTTTTTCTGAAATCAGCCTGTTTGTCATTTCTTATAATACAATTGTGTTACATTACAATCACATAGCACAAGTTGTTCAGACATTCCCCAACTGATGGAAATCTCCTTAATTTACCCTTGAAAGCAATTCTTATTAATTGTTTTAATTTCATCTTCACTGGTGAAGTATTCACTTTTTAAAAAAAACTTTGATTCTGTTAAGTTGGTTTATTTCTTTCTAAAAATTAAGTTAGCAAATAGATTAGGCATTTTCTTTTTTCCCTATTAAATCAGTTCCTAGTTTCATTTATTAGCTAATTTTTTTAAACTTTCAACTTAATTAACCTCTTCTTTGATTTTGAGTTTATTTTACTATTTAGTTGAGGATTTATAATTTGCTCTTCTGGTATTTTTAGTTGCATGTTTAATTCATGGATTTGCTTTAGTTTTTTATTGATGAGATTTAGGGATATATATTTTCCCCTAAGTACTGCTTTAGTTGTATGCCATGAATTTTTGTTGTCTCATTTTTGTTATTTTCATTAATGAAGTTATTGATTGTTTTTATGAATTATTTTTTGACCAATTCATTCTCTCATATGAGATGAATGAATTTCTGATTAATATTTGATCCATGTTCCAATGGCACATTATTGAATGCAATTTTTATTGTATAATGATTTGAATAGATTGCATTTAACAGTTCTTCATTTTCTTGTGAGATTTTTATACCCTAATATATAGTTTATTTTTGTAAAGATTCCATATGTGACTAAGATAAAAACACACATCTTTCTGTTTTCATTTTATTTCTCCAGAAGTCTTTTCTAAAATACTTTTCACCTACTTAATTTCCTTCTTCTTTATTTTATGATTAGTTTATTTAGTTATGAGAGAGGGGAGTTAGGTCCCCTAGCTGTATAGCTTTGTCATTTCCTCCTGTGACTCATTTAATATTTCCTTTAAGAATCTGGGTGCTATGTCATTTGGTGCATATAGGTTTGGTATTGCTATTACTGCATTAAAAGGTACCATAGTTACCTTTTTAAAAATAGTATTTTATTTTTTTCCAATTAGAAATCAAGACAATTTTAGCATTCATTTTTACCATATTTTGAATTCCATTTTTTTTCCTTCCTTCCCTCCCCTTCCCTTTCCCTAAAATGATAGACAATTTGATATAGGTTATACATGTGCTGTCATATAAAACACATTTCCATATTAGTTGTAGTTGCAAAAGAAATTTGTGTTCATCTTTGCCGAAAAAGACCATGCCATCAGAGAAATGATGACATGACTTGCACTTGACTTTGTTTTGAGTGAGGGAGGGCTGTGCAGGTCATCAGCCTCACTTCTCTTCCAGAGCCATCTGAATCCAGTGACCAGATATTCATCAGGATGACTGACCCAGGATGCACTGGGAGACTTTGGGCCCTTTTTGGTCAAGATCTTTGCAGGTACTCAGTTAGCATTGAATAGGCTTGTTTAAGAAGTACGCAGAGCATGGCTCCTTTAATGAGGTCAAGAAAAAGAAAGACATAAGACTGGGAGGGAAAGAGCAAGAGTTACAATTGGTAATCACTGTAAAGGAAGGAGAGTCCAGAAGAGCCCTTAGGCAGGGACCCATTGGAGTCCCAGCTTCAGAGTACAGTAGGTTTAAGGTTTTGGGAAAGGACAGGACAAAATAGGATAAGGGAAGGGAAGGGAAGGGAAGGGGAGGGGAGGGCAGGGCAGGGAAGAAGGGAAGGGGAGGAGAGGGAAGGAGGCATTAAAACCCAAGTCAACTGGGCATCTTTTGGCCATCCAAATTTACCTTCCTTTGGAGAGGAGAAGGAAGGGGAGCGGGAGGCAGACAGGAGAGGAGGAGTTGAGCTATCTAGCTAGCTGGGTCCCCATTCATGCAGCTGGATCTACTCACAGATTGTAGTGTTTCTCCTTCATTGTCAAAGAAGACCATGTCAGAGAAATGATGGCTGACTTGAACTTGACTTTGTTTTGAGTGAGGAAGGATTGTGCAGGTCACCAGCCTCACTTCTCCTCCAGAGCCATCTGAATCCAGTGACCAGATATTCATCAGGATAATTGGAGATGACCCAGGATGCACTGTGAAACCTTGCAAAGGAGGGAACAGATGAAATGGGAAAAACACACAAAAATAAAGTAAGTGAAAAGAGTATGCTTTCATCTTCATTTAGAGTCCCTCTGTTCTTTATCTGGACGTGGAAAGCGTCTTCCTTTGCGAATCCTTTTACTTGTCTTGGATCATTGTGTTGCTGAGAAGAGCTGAGCCGTTAAGAGTTGATCATCACACAGTTGTCCATACTGTGTACAATGTTCTCTTGGCTCTGCCTATTTAACTCTGCATAAATTTGCAGAAGCCTTTCCAGGTTTATTTCTGAAATCTGCCTGTTCATTATTTCTTATTGCACAATAGAATTCCATCATTCTTTTACCCTTATTTAGCCATTCCCCAATTGATGGGCATCCCCTTAATTTCCAACATTTTGAAATTATGATAGAGGTTGCTATAAATACTTGTGCACATGTAGGTCCTTTTCCCTTTCTTATGATCTCTTTGGGATACAGACCTACAAGTGATTTTATTGGATCAAAGGGTATGCACAATTTGGTTGAGCTTTAGACATAATTCCAAATTGCTCTCCAAAATAGTTGATTCCTTTCACAACTGCCCCAATACTGTCCCAATTTTCCCACATCCTTTCCAACATTGATCATTTTTCCTTTTTTATCATATTAGCCAATATGATAGATATGAAGTGCTACCTCAGAGTTATTTCAATTTGCATTTCTCTAATCAAAAGTTATTTAGAGTACATCATCATATACCTATAGATAACTTTGATTTCTTAATCTTAAAACTGCCTGTTCCTATCCTTTGATCAATTATCAATTGGGAAATGGCTTGTGTTCTTATACATTTTAGTTAGTTCTTTATATATCTGAAAAATAAGACTTTTATCAATGATACTTGCTGTGAAGATTGTTTTCCATCTTCTTTCCTTCTAATTTTGGTTATATTGCTTTTGTTCGTACAAATTTTTAAAAATTAAACATGACAATAATTATCTATTTTTTATTTTATAATGTTCTCTATCTCATGTTTGATCATGAACATGTAACTCATTTAACTTTACTTTTAAGAATTTAGACACTATGCCTTTTGGTGCATATATGCTTAGTATTGATACTCATTGTCTATGGTACCTTTTAGCAAAATGTATTTTCCTTCCTTATCTGTTTTAATCAGCTCTATGTTTTACTTTTCCTTTGTCTCAGATAAGGATTACAACCTCTGCTTGTTTTTCTTTCAGTTTTTTATCTTTATTTTCTGTGTGTGTCTACTTCAAGTGTGTTTCTTGTAAACAATGTGTTCTAGGATTCTGGTTTTCAACAGTCACACGTTTTTATGGTCAAGATGTTGTTGTTTCTGTCGACCCATTTTTCTAGCCTATTTCTTATATTTGAGTTTTATATTAAAGTTGGGTGTTGCTCACCTGAGAGGGTGGGAAACTGTTCTGAACTTTAGGCTTTTTCACCTTACTACTTTCATAGCTAGTTGAACAGTTTGAAAGTTTTCAGGGCTTCCAGGTGATGTAATATGGGGAGAGATGCAATCACTGCTCTCCTGGTTTATATTATGGTCCTTGCCTAGAAAGGATGCCTGCTCCCTCACAGCCATAAGAGCTACGACTTCTCTCTGCCCTGAAACTTTAACCATGACCTTGATCCTTTCTGCAAGTGTTTCTCTCTAGCCTAGTACCTCTACCTACCTAGAACTAAGTATAACCAATTGATTTGACAAACACTGCCCGATCATGTGCCCTGCACTAGCATGGGGTCCCCTGTAGTCACTTTCAGAAGTGCTTTCCAATCACCTGACCATTTCTGGGCCAAGAGATCCTCAAGCCGCTGTTTCTGCTGCTTCTGCTTCTGCATAGCTGGCTCTAAGGCCCACAGCTGGTGCTGCCAATGTTCTTTCTGTATGGGTTCCAAGCCAGCCCTTACAGCATTGTTACACACCTCTCCTTCTGACTGCTTAAGTTTTCTTGTGCTGAAAAAAAAAATATCTTGTCTTGACATTTGTTTGGCTATGAAACTTCAGAGCTCAATTGGAAGCATACTTTAAAAGCTGGTTGGAGAGAGCTCAGCAGTCATATTCCATTGATTCCCCCATCTTAATTCTGCCCTAAATTTGATTTTTGAATATCATCTATTTAAGCTTCTCTGAGTTTCTGATATCCTTTCACATCTACATTCTCTTCTCCTCCTTAAACTTCCAATTTAGTTCCATTCAGGAATTATGCTCTGGAGTCTTTCTCTGCCCTACTTAAGTATGGGACTTTGTAGGATGGGGCAATAATAGGGATTCTTCAGTAGTTCTAGAAATTACAAGAGCTCCACTGCAAGTTCTTTCAGACAATCCACCCTGAGATTTCAAGCGTGAAGACAGAGCTTGGATTCCCCTTAAATAATTATTCCACATCTGCCTGAAGCCTCCTACCCAAGAGACACAGGCCTACAGTGGCATGATGGTTTGGCTGAATTGTCCACATATTTTTGTCATCATAACCATATTTAGAATTCTAACAATACAATAGTGGTGCAGAGACAAAACTGTTGCTTTTATAGGTTCTTCTTTGCTCTTGAGAAAAGTTGAAAAACAGCAAGCTTCAAGGGAAAAACAAGTGTTCACAGTTATCTTTGGCCAACAAAAATAAGTATTATATGCTTCTGTTTACTCTTTTACTCTAGTGACAGAACACTATAATAAAAAAATAGTTTCCATTTATATAATGCTTGCAGGTTTACAAAGTAATTTGCCCTCACTAACCATACAAAATGGGTAATGAAGGTATTTTTATCCCCATTTTACAGATGAGAACACTGATATTTAGAGAGGTCAAGAGAACTGGCTGCTAAGTATAACATACCTATTATGTTTTGCAGCAGTGATTTTAACTTTCTGGCCACTTCTCTCTACAGAAAAGATAGATTATGAATTTGTCTTATAAGACAACCAATTAGGAGGCAAAAATACTGGGTACACAGTGTTCCTTGAAACATGGAAACAAAAATCTTCAAAAACTTGTCTCTTTACCAAAAATAAAATCAAAATCACTGAAAAGAAGTACAAGATATAAATGACAAAGACAAAAAAAAAGATTCAATCAAAACCACAGAGAAAGGAATTAAAGGAAAACACAGGCAGTAAATGGAAGAGTCAAAAACGAACCCTTACTCCTCTAAAATTTTGGAATTATAGGACAAGAATTATAAAAATGGGAGTGTGCTGCAGTTGGTAGTTTGTGACAAAGGTCACTTGGATAGCTAAGAAGAGATTTGAAAATTAAGGAGATGCCATAAAAGTCTCTATTTACAAGCCAGTTTGGGGTAAATTGATGAGTCAGCAGTGAGACACATGGAAGAACAATCTGAATAATCCGTTAACATTAAAACTAAATCAACTGAGGAACCTGCGGACAAGGGAGTGATTGGATGACTTATTTTTCTTATTCTCCTGTTCCTTTTTCTATGCATGTGTTTTCTACACAGAGTCCCAGGACCAAGCTATGGGCAACCCTATATGCTAATGCTCTCCAATGACATTATGGTACTTATAGCTAAGAAAATGGTGGTCTTGTCTTTGGGGCTGTGTTTCCATTTTTTTTTTAATATAAATTTATTTATTTAACTTTTTACATTCATTTTCACAAAATTTTGGGTTCCAAATTTTCTCCCCATTTATCCCCTCCCCCCACCCCAATACACCAAGCAATCTAATTTTCCCTATCACCAATCTGCCCTCTCTTCTATCATCCCTCCCTTCTCTTGTCCCCATCTTCTCTTTTGTCCTCTGGGGTCACATGACTTTCTATTCCCCATTAACTGTATTTCTTATTTCCTAGTAGCAAGAACAATATTCAACAGTTGTTCCTAAAACTTTGATTTCCAAATTCTCCCCATCTTTCCCTCCCCACCCGTTTCCTTTGGGAAGGCAGGCAATTCAATATAGGCCATATCTGTGTAATTCTGCATATGACTTCATTAACAGTCATGTTGTGTAAGACTAACTGTATTTCCCTCCATCCTATTCTGCCCTCCATTGTTTCTATTCTGTAGTTTGATCCTGTCCCTCCCCGAGTGTTGACTTCAAATTGCTCCCTTCTCCCATTGCCCTCCTTTCCATCATCCCTCTATCCCTGCTTATCTCCTTCTCCCCCACTTTCCTGTACTGTAAGATAGGTTTTCATACCAGAATGAGTGTGCATTTTACTCCTTCCTTTAGTCGAATGTGATGAGGGTAAACTTCATGTTTTTTTTTTCTCAGCTCTCCTCTTTTTCCCTCCACTAACAAGTCTCCTGCTTGCCTCTTGAATGAGAGATAATTTACCCCATTCCATTTCACCCTCTCTCCTCCCACTACATTTCTCTCTCACCATTTACTTTAATTTCTTTTAAGATATGGTCCCATCCTATTCAGTTCACTCTGTGTTCTCTGTCTTTGTGTGTGCGTGCATGTGTGTATGTATGTGTACATCTGTGTGTGGTCCCACCAAGTTCCCAGATACTGAAATGTTTTAAGAGTTACAAATATTGTCTTTCCATGTAGGAATGTAAACAGTTCACCTTTGGTATGTCCCTTATGACTTCTCTTTGCTGTTTACTTTTTCATGCTTCTTCTCATTCTTGTGTTGGAAAGTCAAATATGCTTTTTCAGCTCTGGTCTTTTCATCAAGAATGCTTGAAAGTCCTCTGTTTCCTTGAAAGACTATATTTTCCCCTGAAGTATTATACTCAGTTTTGCTGGGTAGGTGATTCTTGGTTTGAGTCCTAGTTCCTTTGACTTCTGGAATATCCTATTCCATGCCTTTTGATCCCTTAATGTAGAAGCTGCTAGATCTTGAGTTATCCTGATTGTATTTCCACAATACTGGAATTGTTTCTTTCTAGCTGCTTGCAATATTTTCTCCTTGACCTGGAAATTCTGGAATTTGGCCACAATGTTCCTAGGAGTTTCTCTTTTTGGATCTCTTTCAGGCGGTGATCGCTGGATTCTTTTAACACTTATTTTGCCCTCTGGTTGTAGAATCTCAGGGCAGTTTTCCTTGATAATTTCATGAAAGATGATGTCTAGGCTCTTTTTTTGATTATGGCTTTCAGGTAGTCCCATAATTTTTAAATTGTCTCTCCTGGATCTATTTTCCAGGTCAGTTGTTTTTCCCATGAGATATTTCACGTTCAATTCCATTTTTTGATTCTTTTGGTTTTGTTTGGTGATTTCTTGGTTTCTCATAAAGTCATTAGACTCCATCTGTCCCATTCTAATTTTGAGAGAACTATTTTCTTCAGTGAGCTTTTGAACCTCTTTTTCCATTTAGCTAATTCTGCTTTTGAAAGCATTCTTGTCCTCATTGGCTTTTTGAACCTCTTTTGCCTATTGAGTTAGCCTATTTTTCAAGGTGTCATTTTCTTCAGCATTTTTTTGGGTCTCCTTTAGCAAGGTATTGACCCGTTTTTCATGCTTTTCTTGCATCTCTCTCATTTCTCTTCCCAGTTTTTCCTCCACCTGTCTAACTTGATTTTCCAAATCCTTTTTGAGCTCTTCCATGGATGTATGCAATACAGAGGCTCCAACCCCCACATCTTTCCCTGACGGTAAGCATTGTTCCTTATCATCAGAAATGAAAGGTGGGAACATCTGTACCCCAAAAAAGTAGCTTTTTATGGTCTTATTTTTCTTCCCTATTCTGGGCATTTTCCCAGCCAGTTACTTGACTTCTGAGATTCCTGTCCACCCCTGCCTAGATCTGCCCAGCTAGTGTTTGGGGTCTGAGATTCAAATGCTGCTCCCCAGCCTCAGGGCTTTCCATGGCTGCTATTCAATGTGAGCTCAAGTTCTGGTGTTCAGGTGGGGACAAGGCCGCCTCCCAGGCTCAATTCCCTCAGGGGATTTATGCAGAGACCTTCAGTAATGGCCCTGAGCTCCTGCCTGCTGCTCCGGGAGTCCTGGGCTGCCTCTGCCGCTGCCTCCCGAGGGGGCCCAAGCCATGGAGACACCTTGCTCCCCTCTAGACCAGCCCAGAAGTCTCTCTCACTGGCCTGTAGTGCCTGTGGGTGGAGGGACCTTCGCAGCCGCCGGAGATTCTGTCCCTGAAGCCTGCTCGGATCTGCTCCTCTGGAGCCGCACGGCCAGGGCAGCTCAGGGGTGGGATCAGCTGTCCGGAGCATGATGGACCCCTGGGGACGGCTTTCCAGGGCTCTCTGGAATGGAAATCTCCTCCACTGTGTTTCTGCACGGCTTTGCACTGCTGCAGAATTTGTGGGGAGTTCTTTTCACAGGAAATTTCTGGGCTGTGGATTCGGAGATAGCATACATGAGTCTTTCTACTCCGCCATCTTGCTCCCTCCCCTCCTTCCTGTTTTAATAGTTGCCTGACATGTGTTTTCCTCGATAAGGTATGACCTTAGACAAGTCACTTAATTTTCTGGATTTATAAAATGGGTTAAAAGCAGTATCTTCTTCTCAGGATTACAGTTAGGAACAAATGAGATAATAGGTGTGAAATACTTCACAAAGATTGAAGTGTTATATAGATATCAGTTATTATTGTGAAGCACAGCTACACAAAACACAATTTTGGCAGCATCGAGAAATTCCTCCTTCCATCCCATCAGTGCAGATTGAAACTTACTTACAATATCGTACTTAAGTCCTAGGTTGCTGCTCAGTGCATAGCAAATAAAGAAAGGGAAAGGGAACAAGTTTATTTTTTAAAGCTATTACCATATGTCAGTACTGTTATAAATGCTTTATAAATATTCTCATTTGATAACACAGGTGGAATTAATAACAATAATATTGATAATAACTAACATTTATATAGTACTTTTATTTGTCACTTATGTAAGTGCTTTACAGATACTGTTTTTTTAACCTCTGAACCTCTCGGGAGGTAGGTCTTATTATTATCTCCTTTTTGTAGATGAGAAAACTGAGGCAAATAGAGTAACTTGCCCAATATCACACAGCGAATAAGTATCTGAAGCCGTATTTGAACTCTCATCTTCCTGAAACTCTCTCTAATGTGTCACATCACTGAATCAAGCCATCAACTCATTTAGATATGACTTGCCTAGAGTCATGCAGCTATTAAGTATCATAGGTCTACAGCTAACATGCATCGGGTGAGCACCTTAGTTTACCCCTCCCATATCACATTTGTGGAAATTGAATACTAGGGCAGATTGAGTGCTTTGTGAAAGATTTCACAGCTAGGAATACATCATCCGGAATTCAAATTCAGTTCTTCGAGATGTTAAGCCTAGTTTCTATATCTTGCCTCTACAGATGCTCATATATGAATGAGAACAGAAACTTCACTGTGCATAATGTCCTTGTGTGAAATCACTTCTCTAACTTTTTTCTATTCCAAGTCATTGAGTTCATTCATCTTATCTATATTTAACCTAAAGGATACAGGACAAAAAGAGATCAATGATGGATGTATAATCTGTACAATGGGTATACACATGCTACAGAACAGTGGTAAGAATAGCTTGCATATAGGGAGCTTAAAGGGGACAGGACAGATATAATTGCAAATGAGGAAGGGGTAATCAGTAGGGAGAATGAGGGACATGGATTTTACAGTTGAATTCACACTATAAAATGCAAATATATCTTGTTTAATCATTAAATTTTAAGCTCCTTGAGAACAGGGACTATTTTTCTCTTTTTTATATCCTTAGCACTTATCACAATGCCCAGAGTACATTAAGTACTTAATAAACATTTACTGAGCTCAAGTGAATTAAGAGAATTGGGAAAGTTTTCCAGTACTTTGAATAGAACTCATGGAAAACTACTGATCAGAATCTTACAAGGGGGTACTTCAAAAATCAGGAAGACAAAGGAAATTATCTGTGGGAGTGGGAGCTGGAATACTATTGCTCTGCTCCTAAATATCTTTCTTTTATTGGCTATGAAGGGGAGAAAGGAATATCCCCTGGCAACTCTTCTTGTCCTGTAAGTTTTCTCTACTATTCCCTGAAATTGCCATGCTCATTCATCACTCATCATAAGGATTTTCTGCCTTAATGTAATGTTCTCTCTCCTAATAATATCCAGCATTTAAGAAAAGTTAGCTAGTATTTATGTAGTGTTTTAAAGTCTGCAAAGTATTTTAGAAATACAAATATATTTGTACAAGTTATGAACATTTCTTATCTTTACAACAACACTGAGGATGGGGGTTATTATTCTCATTTTTTAGATAAAGAAACTGAGACTGATAGAGGTTAACTGATTGGTCTAGGGTTGCATAGCTAGTAAGAATCCAAGATCAAATTTGAACTCATATCAGAGTTCAAATCTAGGTAAATTGCTCTATCCTTTGTGCCACCAAGATTCCTCACTGGCCTAATATCCATCTACCTACCTACCTACCTACCTACCTATCTATCTATCTATCTATCTATCTATCTATCTATCTATCTATCTATCTATCTATCTATCTAATTGGCCTCCTACCCAGATCCCATACGTCAAGATACAATTAAATTAAAGCCTCACTTCCTCTCATGCCCTCTTGGTTTATAATGTTCAGCTGTTAACTTCTAGCTATTTCAGTAGGGGTGAAGGTAGAGAAAAGCCTTCCCATTCTCTACTCCAACCCTCATCAGTATCTTTCTGGGGCAATGGTCTCCCAAGTAGGTCACAGGGTTGTTTTTTGGGGTGGAAGAGGTTATTTATCATGAATATAAAGCAGGAATCCCAGATACATGGCTCCAAGAAGGTCTCTGCCCTGGACTGTGTGAGGCAACTTTCTGTTCATATAATGGATTATAACTTCTTAGTCATAAACGACTGTTTTTGGTAGAACTTCAATGTACATAAGTACCATCACCCTTGGATGGTGAGTGTGGAGAGGGAAGACTAGGCAAAATATCTGGGGGAATCAATGAATTGACAATCATTTATTAAGTGTTTTCAATGTGCCAGGTATTTTTCTAAACTGAACATAAAAAACAGAAATGAATCATCCCTGACCTCAAAGAGCTAGAGCTAGATGACTGAAGCATAGGACCTCAATTGAACAATTATAGCTTGGGCTTCAGGAAACAGGTCTTCCCTAATGAAGGAGAAATCAGAAGTCTTGTAGCTCTATTCTGACCAGGTCTTTTTCCTTCTTGACAGGGTCATGATCTATCTTTTCTTGAAATTGCTTCAATGTCTTTTTTTTTCTTTTTCTTTTTTTTCCTAATGAATTTCTGCACTGGGATCTTCTTCTGCAGAGGGATGGAACAATAGGCAAGCCTGAATAAATTCCAAGTTTCTCTGTAAACATGGCAATGGTAGATAGACCTGAGGAATGACTGGAAATCTCTTTTCCATCTTTCTCTTCTTCTCCCCTCTCCTCCTTTTCCTCTTCCTGTGTCCTCCTTCCTCTGTCCTTTCTTCTCCCCCTTCTTTTTTCTCCTGTCTCCAGGAGCTGGAATCTTCTTGGTATCCTAAGATCATAGGGACTCACCAGGCCTAGGACAGGCACCACGTTTAATCCATTATAAGCTCCTTTAAAAGAATAATTGTGGGATTTGCATTTTCACAATTACTTTTTATGATTTTATTTTCATATTATAGAAGTTATTTTGATAAATATATATGTATGTTACTTAATATCTTCCATTTTTGGAAATATTAAATCCTCTATTACTGCTAGCTTTGTAAACTTACTGAAGGACTTTACCCTTAAAGACCTATTTACTACTTTACTTTGAGATTTGCATGAAAAAATAAAATGTTGGCCCTGTAAATGTACATGCTCATTAGGCTAAGTTTTATTGGATTGTTATTAATGAGTTAGTATTTTCCTATAGTTTGTAGGGGACAAAATTCTCTTAATTCTTTCCTTTTCTGAAGTAAAATTATGCATTTTTTTGGGGGGGTTGAGCAAAGTGGGATTCAGTTTAGCAAAGAAGGAAAAAATCCTAAATATTCCAGATATCCTTGCCTACAATGGATTTGGAGGTATAGAAGACACAAGAAGAACTGATGAGTGTTGGGTATTTCTTTCTTCTAGTAGGCAAAGTAAAAATCCCTCCCTATTTCAAACCCATTTTGATCTCTTGTTGTCTGAATTTCTGAGCCTACTTGTAGGAATCAATTTCTATGTTATCTTAGCATACATCTTTTCTAGTTAGCTTGAAAACACCTTGAAGGGCAGAATCATGCTATATACTTCTTCATCTTCCATAGTGTCAATCATAATGCTAAATGCCATATATATTATGTCCTTGATACTTGTGCATTGGATAAATAAATATTGTATATTTGTGACTCTATGCATGACAATGTTAATTCTATTTTTCTTTTATTGTTTTAATTTGATATTCAAAAAAATTAGAACATGCTAAGCTTTGTGAAGTTTGTAGAAAATAGAAAGCTAAGCTTCTTAATAGTTCTCAGTGGACATTTAGAAAATGGGAAACTCATCTTACATTATGGATAATTTGGGAATAAGTTTTCAATCAGCTGAGCCTTCTAATCCAACATGCAATCTATTGCATGCCAAAGTGACTCAAAAGAAGTAATATGAGGGAGGAGAGTTACAAATGAAACAGGCAATGAGGTGGAAGTAGTTGCAGCTGTTTCCATTCATTCATTCATTCATTCATTCATTCATTCATTCATTCATTGGATTCTCTGTAAATATTAGTATGGCTTGCAAAGTGATAAACATCATTTCTGCAAGTTAAAATGACTTCTCAGAAGTTGGCAGAGATATCAGGGTCTGGATGTCAAACACAGAAGACAATGACATCATCTACATGTCCTACATGTTCTCCTCTTTGGTGTTTCTGTTGTTTTTCTTATTGGCCCATAAGGTTGTTTTTTCTTTTCTTGTTGAGCAAACCCACCACTTATCTGCCTTGTACCCTGGTCCCAGTAGGTGTCCTCAGCTTGTCTCATTATCATATTCCTGCAGCCTTAATTTTGCTACATGAATTGGAGCTTCTTTACATATTTATTTTTTCAGATTTTATTTTTTGCATTAAAGTTCCAAATTGACAGATGTCTTTTTGTAGAATGGAAACGACATATCAGAGTTTTACTGCTGTCTTCTTTGTATTTGCATATTTAACGACTTGCATCACATTTTATTAGTATATTACCTGATGAAGAATTCTGACTAATTAATTTCACCTGGAATTGTATGCGGGTGTATGAAAAATTACACTTGGCCATTTGTGGGGACCAGCTGCGTATTAGAAATATCTGATCCCCATCTGCAAGATTAAAAAGAGTGAGAGAAAACAGCTGATTGTAAAAGCCAGTCCTTTTTCCTTGAGCCCTGAAGGTATTATTATTGGCAGATATCCTTTATTACTCACCCTATATACCGAACATTAACTCAGAAGTTTGCTCTAACTGAGCATCATTCAGTCAGATGATTTTGCCTTCAATCGTTTTGGTTTTAATTTGTAGTAAAGCTAATGCGGTTGAGCTCCACTCATATGCATGCACTCATTGCCTCTGATTCCAGCTTGACTCACAAACAGCCAACTTCATTTGGACTGGAAATTGTTTTTGCCTAGTTGACAACAGAAACAAACAAGCAAGCAGAAATCTGTGTGAACAGAGATGCAGAATTAAAAGCTAATCTACAGGATCAAACACAGCATCTCAGCAATGCAACTGAACCCTCAACCTACAAATGCAGATTTTTTCCCCTTCCTCTTGCTTCCCTCCATCTCTTTAGCTTGCCCCTTCTGATATGTTTCTGTTTAGATTCTTTGTCTGCACTGACAACAGATGGTGTTTTAATAAAGTCCAGTAGGAATATTACTGTGAGTAAACAATCCAGTGCATGCCAATTCCATAATTGCTGGGTACTGATATAGCCTCTTACCTGCTGCATCCAAATTGGGAGGAAACCAACTGTGCTCACACCTACTGGCAGCAGCCAAACCCGCAGCTGTGGTGCGCTTCAGCATCAAGCCTCACCATGGAAGGTAAATTGCAGCTCCAGTCATGTTTCTTGGCACTGAGGCCTGAGAACAGCTGCCATCTGGCTTGCCATCAAAGCATGGTCACTGAGTTGCTCAGAAATGAAATGGCTTCCCTTTCTTTCTCCCTTCCCTTCCCTTCCCTCCCTTCCTTTCCCTTCCCTTCCTTTTCCTTCCCTTCCCTTCCCTTCCCTTCCCTTCCCTGCACTTCCCTTCCCTGCACTTCCCTTTCCTTCCCTGCACTTCCCTTCCCTTCCTTACCTTGCCTTCCCTCCCCTGCACTACCCTTGCCTTCCCTTCTCTGCACTTCCCTTGCCTTCCCTTCCCTTCCCTGCACTTCCCTTCCCTTCCCTGCACTTCCCTTCCCTTCCCTTCCCTGCACTTCCCTGCACTACCCTTGCCTTCCCTTCCCTGCACTTCCCTTGCCGTCCCTTCCCTTCCCTGCACTACCCTTGCCTTCTCTTCCCTGCACTTCCCTTGCCTTCCCTTCCCTGCACTTCCCTTGCCTTCCCTTCCCTGCACTTCCCTTGCCTTCCCTTCCCTTCTTCTTTCCTTCTCTTATTCCAATAAATGTCAACACAAAGTTGCAAATAGCAATTCTGACTTCTTGAAGAATAACTTATTCAAAGTAAGATAAGAATAGCACCATCTTTTAAACCCTGCTAAGTGATTCACCACTTGAAGAAATTTTATAGTATAAACCAGGCATTCTTAACCTGCAATCTTTAGGTTCTCATGGTGTCCATATATAGATTTCAGGTCTATGAACTGGGATGGAGGAAAATCCATAATATGGTCACTAATTTCTGACTGAAATTTAGCATTTCCTTCAAATATGAATATAGAAAATAAATCACAGTAATATTTAGTATTATGAGTCTCCTAAAAGAGTCCAGGACAAACCAAAAGAAGTTAGGAATCCTTGGTTTAGACTCTAAGAAAACTTGGCCAAACATTTCCTTTCTCTGGGATATGAAATGAGTTTCCCCTTTTCTAACATGAATAGATTGAATTAGGCAATCTCTGAGGTTCCTCTGAGTTCTAGACTTATGATATTAAGTTCCCTTTATATATTCACAGAAAAATTAAAATGAAAAATTCCTGTTATTCACACAAAGATAAATCTTTCTCATTTGTTTTCATCATAGCAAATAAGGTTAAGAAATATGACATGGAAGGATGTTTTTCTGAATATATAGAGGCATGTCTTAGCTGGTTTTGTTTAATTTTACTGAATAAAAGGGGCAGATGAAGGGAATTATGAGAGCTATCTAAATATATGCTACATGTTTCTCCCTGATGGTCTCCTCAAACTACCTCGTTAACAAGAGGGCAATTAAATAAAAGTGAATTTGGCAGCCAAAAAAAAAAAAAAAAACCAGACCAAATGTGTGCCTCATTTACTTTACAGGGGTTCCAGAAAGCTATGATGTTTAGTTAGGAATTGAATTTTAAATGATATACAATTTCATCAAACAACTTAATTTCCTTCTCTGAGTTCCAAGTATTTCTTGGTTACTTGTGGCTTCATCCAAATATAAAACTGATTAGCATAGTCAGTGAAAAAAGGTGTCACACTAATTTCCTATTCATGGCAATCACCTTGTTTCCTTGTTCATCTGCTCAAGTCTATGTACTTAGACCTTCCCTGAACAACTAGTCAACTCCCTGTGTGCTCAAGCTTCTTGCTTTTTATTTCCTTCCCACAACTGGAGGCAGAAAAAATAATGGTGTAAAAAAAGGAGAAAAGGAGTGGTCATTAAACTTTTCTGTGCCTCAGTTTGTTCCATAAATGAAGAAGAAAAAGGAAAGAAATAAGCTTTTTAAGTACATACTATGTATCAGGTATTATGCTAGGCACTTTATAAAGATTGCCTCATTTGATCCTCACAAATGAATGCCACTAGGCATTTAGTGATTAAGTCTGGAGGCTGGAGAGAGGTTAGGGCTGGATATGGAAATCTAAGATTCATCATCATAGATGTGATCATTGAAACTATGGTCCTTGATGACTAATTACCACAGAGAGAAGAAAAGAGTGCCCTGGAAGACACTCATCTTTAGCAAGCGTGACCTTGATGAAGAATCAGCAAAGGAGACTGAGAAGGATATGCCAGTACTGTGATAAGCACAAAGAATACAAATACAAGCGAAAATAAAGACAGTTCCTATCCTCAAGGAGTTTCTATTGTAATGGGGGAAGACAGCACTCATACAAAGGAGGTGAAATGTGGGGGTGAGAGAAGGAACAGGGACCGTGTGTTTAAGTTTAGAAAACCAGAAGCGCAATTGACTGGCCTTAACCCTTCCCAAAATGGAGGCCCTCGAGAGGAACACACCAATGAGAAGAAAGGCACTGACATGGCAAAGGAACATTCCAGAGTGAAAAGGCTGCAAGAGTGGATGGATGTTCCAGGGTAAGAAGACCCTAAGTGCTAAGGGAGTTTCCAGGATGATATTGCAGCTGAGGCATGGTTTTGAAGCTCAGAAAGTGCAAAGCACTGCCTGCCTGTACCCTCCTGGAGGTGAGGAGCACAGGAAGCTGACTGTGAAAGTGTATATACTTTGAGACTGTCAGCTCTTAAAATGTTGAAGGATAATAATAGTCTGCATGTTCTCTCCCTGATTGGAACACTAGTCTCTTGGAGAAGAGAATCTTTTTTGCATCTCTTTTTATTCCCATTATTTAGTGCCTGGCACATGACTTACTGACTAAACAATGTTGTTATTGTGTTTGTCCTTTGTTGCCGAAGAAGACCATGCCATCAGAGAAATGGTGACATGACTTGCACTTGACTTTGTTTTGAGTGAGGGAGGGCTGTGCAGGTCACCAGCCTCACTTCTCCTCCAGAGCCATCTGAATCCAACAATGACAATTTTGTTGAATATGCATATTTACACATATATACACACATACACATATATACACATACACACATGTATTCACCAAAATTGTCATTGCCATATATGTGTGTACACACACATATATATGCACATACATACATATATGTATACACACATGTATACACCTATAGGTATATATGTAATACATAGAACTAGTGTCAGATTTAATCTGTATATCTGGATTAAAAATCATAGGTCTCTTACCTGTGTGACGTTAGACAAATCATGTCAACTCTCTGGATCTCAGTATTTTTACTTTTCAGAGCTACAATTAGAATCCAGACCTTTTGATTCCAAGTCAAATTCTTTTCCCACGTGGTCTCATGAAACCAGTATACTAACACATATATGGGAGGAATATTACCATTAACTCTTCTTTTTCAGGGGAAAGGCCAATGGGAACACTCCTCTTCCATGTACAGAAAGACTAATCTCTATGTTTGCCACAGATTAATCTGTTGAATTTTGCTAATATGGAACCTGTCTCATTTCAAGCACTATGCATAATGTGATCGATAAATTGTAATAGTTCCAAACAAAGAAATAAAGTCAGCATATCATTGTCCTGAACCAGCACTAATATGGTCAAACCACATGCAGAATTTTCAACAATGCTGAACAAGGAAGGGATCTGGTTACTGCATGACCCAAAACTCCAATGATGTAGAACTTGTACTAAGCCAGGTTTACATTGGAAAGCAAGTTATCATTTAATGTAATGAGGAAAATCCTGGAAGACTTGGGTTCAAACCTCAGATCTATTATTTACTAGCTGTATAATCTTGGATAAGTGATTTGATCTCTCCTAGCCTTGTAATCTGTATTTATAAAACAGATCAAAATACTTGCATTGTAAACTCAAGAATTGTGAGGAAAGGGCCTTGTAATTGCAATAAGCCCTCCATAATGTATTGCTATTTTCATCATACAATGAAGAAACTTAACATATTAGGTTAAAATACTTTATCAGATAGCTTTGACCAAGTACATTAAAAAAGTCTGAATCTGTTAAATTCCCATAAGAATGTTTCTTCTCTTGGAAAACTACTTTCTATTCAAATGTGAACAAGGCAAGTCCTTTTTTTCAAATGTACTTTACTAGTACCCTGGATAATCATGATCCTGTGATTTCTTTGCTTCATGGGACTAGAATCTCATGTGATCATACCCAGTATCCATATTTATTGACAGTTACAGTAATGATATGTCAACATTTTATGAATAGTTAGCTTTGAAAAATATTCACATGCCAGGATGTGTATTTTTCAAATGGTCAAAAATGCCACCAAGTGACAACAGCACAGACCTTTGTGCAGAAATATTTTTTTTCCATTGAACTTCAGTGACAAAGAGAGCAATTCAATACAAAGTTGGTGATTAATAATGCTTTAGTTGCAGAAACCAAAAGTTTCCTACTCTTCCTTAAATTCTTGGACTACTGTGGCTAATGGATCAAACTATAGTATTTTCTTGAATCAGGGACACACAAACCTTTAATAAGAATTAGGATACATCCTCAGCATAATTACCTTTACTGCTTTATGATCTGTCATACAAAATTTGCCAAAATGTTCAAGATTTAACTCCTATAAATCTTGTGATTAAAATGTGCCTAGCAAAAAATTTCCTCTAGATGTTGTCTTTGTAAAAATGATCAATGTGCAAAGCATTATGCTTACGTGTTCATATGTTGAAATTATTTTAAATTATTTTAATATTAATATTTAATTTTAATTTAATATCAATTTAATATTAATATTATATTTAAATTATATTAAAAGCAATAACATTATACATCTAAAGTTAGAAAGGACCTCAGAGGCCATTTTATCTAATCCTTTCATTTCATAGATGAAGAAACTAAGGTGCAGAGGGTTTAAATGACTTTCCTAAGGTCACGCAGGTAATAAGTGACAGAGCTGAATTTCAAACTCAGGTCCTCTGACTCCAAAACTCATGCTCTTCCAACTATACAATATACTGCTCTTTTCTTTTGACTAGGGCAGAGTACAGTGGGCTTGGAAGAAAAAGACCTGGGTTCTTTCCACTCTACTATGTCACCTCCTTAAAGATGAAGTAATATGTAGTTTCTAATATCACAAAAGTTACACTCCAAAGAGAGTCATGCGGACTTGGGACAGAGATGACTGTGATTCTTGAAAAGAATATTAAGCATGTCTCCAGAAAGATGTTTAACTGAAGAAAAAAATAAAAAAATGAGTCAGTCACAGAACAGAAGAAGGATAGGCACTAGTCATCTAGGGGCTCCATTGCCATCCCAAACACTATCAAATCCTCTACATCAGGCCTTCTTAAACTTGTTTCTGTTTGAGACAACCGTAACTCTTCTTAAACTGTGGGTAGTGGTCCAGGTCACAAATCATAGTTAAGAAGCACTGAAGGAGTCACAAGTGGAAAAAGTTAAAGAAGTCCCACCCTAGATGAAGGCTCTCACTGTGGATGTACGCTCTGTGTAGGATTTAGAGGAGGTCATGAATAAGAGTGGGCCAAGTGGGCAAGAATGTATGAATTAGAGCTTATGTCTTGTAAGGAGTAATCACATTGGTGAGCTCTCCAAAGGTATTGAAGTATAAAACCAGAGACAAGATAAAGTAAGATAAATGCAAAGTTGAGATCCACACACAAGATTATGATAATTTTTTTTTTCGAGCGGTGTCAACTTCAGATACCTTGTATCCTTAAATAAGAAGCTGTCCTTGCTCTGATCGCCCAACTTTGCATAATCTCATTAGGCATTAATTCTTCTACCAAAGGCCAAGAAATGAAATGGGTATATTTCTTAGATCAGCTGTGATGTTTACTGCCTGACAACTCCAGGAGAAATGCCAGGAGCAGTACAGAGACTTGTACACAATATTCACTGAGCCGACTAAGGACTTTGACATTGCCAGTTGTGAAAAATGTGAAAAATCACGACAAGACTTGGTTTCCTGGAGAAGTTCATCAGTATCATATGCCTCTCTCATGACACTTTTAGACAGCTAACATTTCTAGTACCATAATGAATAACAGTGGTGATAATGGACATCCTTGTATCAGTGGTGATCTTATTTAGCTTAGCCCCATTGCATATAATACTTGCTGATGGTTTTAGGTACATGTTGCTTATTATTTTATGGAAAGCTCCATTTATTCCTATGTTCTCCAGTGTTTTCAATTGGAATAGGTTTTGTATTTTGTTAAAAGCTTTTTCTGTATCTGTTGAGATAATCATGTGGTTTCTGTTAGTTTTGCTGTTGATATGATCAATAATGTTAATAGTTTTCCTAATATCCCTGCATTTATGGTATAAATCCTACCTGATCGTAATGTATTATTCTTCTGACAAGTTGTTATATTCTTTTGCTGAAATGTTATTTAAAATTTTTGCATCTGTATTCATTAGAGAAATTGGTTTATAATTTTCTTTCTGTGTTTTGCCTCTTCCTGCTTTAGGTATAAGAACCATATTTGTATTATAAATAGAATTTGGTAGGACTTCTTCCCCAATTTTCACAAATAATATACATATATATATTATTGTATATATTATATATATTATTGTAATACAATGTATAATTATAATATACATAATATATATATTATTGTAATTAATTGTTGTCTAATTGTCTGATAGAATTCATTTGTAGGGGGTGGAGCCAAGATGGCAGAGCAGAAAGATGCATATACACTAGCTCTTCCCTGACAGCTCATAAAATACTTGTAAAGAAAGACTTTCAACAAATCCCAGAGCAACAGAAGCCACACAACAATGGAGTGGAGGAGATTTCCAGCCCAGGGTGACCTGAAAGGGCAACAGGAATGGAGCGGAGCCTTTGCCGTGCAGCATGCACCTGGAGAAGGACCTGACCAGGCCTCAGGGGCAGAATCCCCAGAGGCAGTAGATGTGGTTTGCAGATCTCTCAATCTACAGCAGCCAAAGGTCAGTGAGAAGATTTTTTCAGCTGGCCAAGAAGGGAGCAAGGTCTCCCTATAGCTCTGGCCTCAGGCAGAAGAAGCAGAGACTGCATCTGACAGCAGCAGCTCCCACAGTAGCCAGCATCCGTTGTTGGATGCTAAAGCCCCTGGGGGAACCAAGCAGCTAAACAGTACCTTAGACCTGTGTAGTGGTCCTGTACCCACTCAATGCTCCTGGGAGAATTAAGCAGCCTATCTGAATCTCAGCCTCCAGTGCTGCTTTGGTGGAACTGGAAGTCAGGTGGCTGTGCAGAGGAAACTCTACTACTCACAGATTCTAGGCACAAATTTTCTGATTGGTCCCAGACTGGTGTACATGCTTGATTGTGCCACCTTGCAGGAAGTGAGAACTTACAGATCCCCAGAGCACACCGTACTCTTATGGAAGGACTCAAAAGTCAACTAACCGGTTGGGAAAAATGACCAAAAAGGGGAAAAAAAATAAGACTGAAGAAGGTTACTTTCTTGGAGAAAAGATATCTTCTCCCATGCTTTCTGATAAGGAAGAACAATGCTTACCATCAGGGAAAGATACAAAAGTCAAAGCTTCTGTGTCCCAAACATGCAAAATAAATATTCAATGGTCTCAGGCCATGGAAGACCTCAAAAAGGATTTTGAAAATCAGGTAAGAGAGGTGGAGGAAAAACTGGGAAGAGAAATGAGAGAGATGCAAGAAAAGAATAAAAAGCAGGTTAACACCTTGCTAAAGGAGAGCCCCAAAAATGCTGAAGAAAATAACACCTTGAAAAATAGGCTCACTCAATTGGCAAAAGAGGTTCAAAAAGCCAATGAGGAGAAGAATGCTTTAAAAAGCAGAATTCTCCACATGGAAAGGGAGGTTCGAAAGCTCACTGAAGTAAATAGTTCTTTCAAAATTAGAATGGAAAAAATGGAGGCTAATGACTTTATGAGAAACCAAGAAATCACAAAACAAAACCAAAAGAATGAAAAAATGGAAGATAATGTGAAGTATCTCATAGGAAAAACCCGGAAAAGAGATCCAGGAGAGACGCTTTAAAAATTATGGGACAACCTGAAAGGCATGATCAAAAAAAGAGCCTAGACATCATCTTTTATGAAATTATCAAGAAAAACTGCCCTGATATTCTAGAACCAGAGGGCAAAATAAATACTGAAAGAATCCACTGATCACCTCCTGAAAGAGATCCAAAAAGAGAAACTTCTAGGAACATTGTAGCCAAAGTCCAGAGTTACCAGGTCAAGGAAAACATATTGCAACCATCTAGAAAGAAACAATTCAAGTATTGTGGAAATACAATCAGGATAACACAAGATCTAGTAGCCTCTACATTAAGGGACTGAAGGGCATGAAACTTGATATTCCAGAAGTCAAAGGAACTAGGACTAAAACCAAAAATCACCTACCCAGCAAAACTGAGTATAATACCTCAGGGGAAAAATGGTCTTTCAAAGAAATAGAGGGCTTTCAAGCATTCTTGATGAAAAGACCAGAGCTGAAAAGAAAATTTGACTTTCAAATACAAGAATCAAGAGAAGCGTGAAAAGGTGAACAGGAAAGAGAAATCATAAGGGATTTACTAAAGTTGAACTGTTTGCATTCCTACATGCAAAGATAATATTTGTAACTCTTGAAACTTTTTTCAGTATCTGTGTAGTTGGTGGGATTATGCACATACACATACACAAACACACACACACATATCTATCTATATCTATATATCTATATCTATGTATCTATATCTATCATCTATCTATCTATCTATTTATCTATCTATCTATCTATCTATCTATCTATCTATCTATCTATCTATCTATCTATGGAGAGAGACAGAGAGCACAAGGTGAGTTGAATAGGAAGGGATCATATCTAAAAAATAAAATTAAAGGGTGAGAGAGGAATATATTGGGAGGAGCAAGGGAGAAATGGAATGGGGCAAATTATCTCTCATAAAAGAGGCAAGAAAAAGACTTTTCAATGGAGTGAAAAAGCAGGGAGGTGAGAGGGAAAACTTGAAGCTTACTCTCATCACATTTGACTCAAAGAAGGAGTAAAATTCACACTCATTTTGGTATAAAAAAAAGAATTCATTTGTAAATCCATCGGGCCCCAGAGAATTTTTCCTAGGGAATTCAGGGATGGCTTGTTCAATTTCTTTTTCTGAGATGGGGTTATTTAAGTATCCTTCTTCCTTCTCTGTTAATCTGGGAAATTTATGTTTTTACAGTAATCATCTATCTCATTTATTTTATCGAATTTATAGGCAAACAGTTGGGTAAAATAATTTCTAATTATTCTTTAATTTCCTCCTCATTGGAGGTGAGTTCACCCCCTTTAATTCTTGATATTGGTAATTTGGTTTTCTTCTTTCTTTTTTTTTAAAGAAATTGTCCAGAAGTTTATCAGTTTTATTGTTTTTTTTCATAAAACCAACTCTTAGTTTTATTTATTAGTTCAAAAGTTTTCTTAATTTCAATTTTATTAATCTCTGCTTTGGTTTTCAGTATTTCTAATTTAAAAATTATTTGGGATTTTCAATTTGTTCTTTTTCTCAGCTGCATGGCCTATTCATTGATCTCCTCTTTCTTTATTTTATTAATGTAAGCATTCAAAGATATAAAATTTCACCTAAAAATTGCTTTTAGATTATCACATAAGAATTGGTAGGTTATCTCATTATTGTCATTCTCTTGAATGAAGTCGTTGATTGTTTCTATTATTTGTTGTTTAACCCTTTCATTCTTTAGGATTAGATTATTTTGTTTCCCATTAATTTTTGGTTTATCTTTCCATGGCCTTTTATTACTTATAATTTCATCGCATTATGATCTGAGAAAAATACACTGACTGTCTCTGCCATTCTGCACTGGATTGTGAGGTTTATATGCCCCAGTACATGGTTCATTTTTGTATATATGTGCCTTCTTCATCTGAGAAAAAGGTATATTTCTTTTTATCTCCATTCAATTTTCTACAGAGACCTATCATATCTACCTTATCCAGAGTTTTATTCACTTCATTACCTTCTTTCTTGTTTATTTTGAGGGTAGATTTTTTAAGTTCGAAACAGGAAGTTGAAGTGCCTCATCTAGTATAATTTTGCTATCTATTTCTTTCTGTAACTCCTTTAACATCTACTCTAAGAATCTGAATTCCATACTACTTGGAGCATATATGTTTAGTAATGATATTGCTTCAATGTCTGTTGTGGCTCTTAGCAGGATATAGTTTCCTTCCTTATTTCTTTTGATTAGACGTATTTCTGTTTTTGCTTTGTCTGAGACTAGGATTGCTACCCCTGTTTTTTTTTTTATTTTTGCATCACGTGATGCAAACCTTTTACCTTTACCCTATGCATATCCCCCTGTTTAAAATGTGTTTCTTGTAAACAATGTGTTATTGGATTATAGCTTTTAATCCACTCCTTATCCATCTCCATTTTATGGGAGACTTCATCCCATTCATATTCACACTTATGGTTACTGTCTGTGTCTTTCCTTCCATCCTCTTTCTCCCCATTTATGCTTTTAGTTCTCCCTTCTCCCTTCCCCTCCAAAACAGAGCTTTAATTTTTGACCCCTCTCCTTTCTTTAATCCCTCCTCCCTTTTACTCCTCTTTTCCCTAAATACTTCTTTCCCCCATTTTAGCCTCCCCTCCCTTTTCTTTCACCCTTCCCCTCCTACTGCCTATAGAACTATTTAGATTTCTATATTTAACTGAGTTTGTTTTTCTCTCCTTGAACCAAATCAGATGAGAGTAAATCTCAAACAATGTTCACCTCCCTCCCCTCTTCCCCTCTACTGTAGTATATATTTGGACCTTTTCCTGTGATGTAATTTACCCTTTTTCTGACTCCTCCTTTTGCCATCTTCCATTACAATCCCTTTGCATCCTTAAATCACAATTTTGTCATTACTTCATTTACTTTTTACCTGCTCCCTCTCTCTATGGCTATCCCTTTTATATCATGATAAATATACAATTTTCAAGATTAACAGCTATCATCTTCCATTATAAGGATGTAAATAGTTTGCCTATATTGATTAACAAGTTTATTTCCCTTGTTTACCTCTGTATGACTCTCTTGAGACTTGTGTTTGAAGATCGAATTTTTTATTGAGCTCTAGCCTTTTCATCAGGAAGGCCTGGAAATCCTTTATTTCATTGAATGTCCGTCTCCTGCTCAACTTAACTGGGTAATTTATCCTTGGTTGTAGTCCCAGATCCTTTGCCTTATGGAATATCATATTCTAATTCTTTCAGTCTTTAAATGTAGAAGTTGCCAGATCCTGTGTGATCCTGCCTGTAGCTCCTTGATATTTGAATGGTTTCTTTCTGCCTGACTGCAGTATTTTCTCCTTCACTTGATAGTTCTGGAATTTGGCAGTGATATTGCTTGGTGTTTTTAGTTTGGGATCCCTTTAAGGAGGTCAGTGGTGGATTCTTTCAGTGGCTATTTTGCCCTCTGGATCTAGGATTTTGAGGCAGTTTTCCTTCATGATTTCTTGGATGATATCTTCCAGGCTCTTTTTTTCACCATGGTTTCCTTGTAGAAAAATAATCCTTAGATTTTCTCTTCTGGATCTATTTTCCAGGTCAGTTGTTTTTCCTATTTGATATTTTACATTTTCTTCTGTCTTTTTATTCTTTAGATTCTGTTTGACTGATTCCTGATGTCTCATAGAGTCATTAGCTTCTACTTGCCCAATTCTTATTTTTATCAAATTGTTTTCTTCAGTTAACTTTTGCATTTCCTTTTCCATCTATCCAATTTTTCCTTATAATAGGTTATTTTCTCCAGTTAGTTTTTGTACTTCATTTTCCATTAGTCCAATTGTCCTTTTAAATTTTTCTGTGATTTGCTTTTTGATGTTTTAAAAATCATTGGCCAGTTTTTCTTCCATTTTTCTCATTTGGCTTTAAAAATTCTTCCAGAGCTCTTCAAAGAATGCTCTTTGAGTTGGAGACCAGTTTATACTCCTCTCTGAAGTTTCAGATGGAAGTAGAGGCTCAATACTGACCTCTTTGGTCTTCCTGTTTTGGTCCTTGTCCCCATAGAAAGATTCTGTGGTCTCTCCTTTTCTTATTTACTTCTAACTCATGATGACCACCCTTTTCCTGGCTTCTAAAGCAGATCTCTGCTTCTGTCACAAAGGGGGCTCTATACCACACTTCTTGTGCCTAGAACTTGAGGATTTGTGGGTTGTGGCCTCTGGTTATTTCAGCTAGATGCTAAAATACTGCAGCGTACCTAGTGCTGAGTTGGCTGGCGTGAGAAAGCAGAGGCCAGGTGAAGTCTTTTTTGGTTTCTCTGGACTTACCCTGGAGCTAGCTGTGTTAAGTACGGTGGAGGGGTGGTCTGATCACAGAAATTCTCCTCAGCTGAGTTAGAGCATAGGCAAGTTCAGAGGTTGGTGAACCTATCTGCACTAGTGTCTTCCCAATTCCCCTCAGGTGCTAAGGTATTCCTGGTGTACTGGTGTTGGCAGTTGTGGGTTTCAGCCCCCTTGGGCTCAGGATCTTCTCTTGGTTTGTTGAAGTGGGGCTGTCTGGGACAGCTCTGGTCCTGCACTGGTCCCCTTCAGCCACAGTAAGAGAACCCTCCTTAGCAATTTTTGTAGTTCTCTGGCTAAGGGACTGTTAACCCCTTTGGCTGATCCAACTATTTCAGGATCTTTCCTGGGGAAATATTTCATGGATTTTTCAAAATTATCAAGGGGAGGGGGAGAGCAATTACTGATTACTCCACCATCTTGGCTCCCAAGCAAATGGAAATTTTGAATGCTGTGAATAAGTTCACTTAACTTGGCAGTACACTTTCTGGGGATGTCCACATAGATAATTAGATTGCTGCATTGCCAAAACCAGCTCAGTGTTTGGAATGCTATAATGAAAGGTATGGGAAATAAAAGATATTAGACTATCAAACTGCAGACCTACAGAACCTTTTTCCTGTCCTCTTTTTTGTATTCCTGTAAATCCAGGACAGTAATTAATCCCTTCCATTTGAATTTTCTTAGGGAGATTCTCAAGATCACCTGGCAAGATAAGGTCCTGGACTTCTCTGTCTTCTCTGTCAAGCTGACCTGCCTAGCATTCAGACTCGTGCAGAGACCACAACTCTTATGGACTGGCAACATTGTTCAAGTGCCCCAAATATGTTTGCCTAAAAGTCTATTTTATGGAGAGCTTATACAAGGCAAGCCCTCAGATGGAGGTCAGAAGAAGCAATAGAAGAATACTTTAAAGGTCACTCTGAAGAACTTTGGAAATGATTCTCAGACATGAGAGTCACTTGACATAAGACCATTTGGCATGGCAAACCCATATCAAAGAAGTTACTGTGTTGTATAAACAAAGCAGAATTGCAGTAGCTCAAAGGAAATGTGAGATGTACAAATTTAGAGAAATCCCCATTCCAAATGTTTCCTGGGACTATTTTCACTCAACCTGTGGTAGAGCCTTTCAAGTTCATATTGATCTGATCGGCCCCAGCTGGACTGCTGTTTCCTGCTCAGACAGAACCCACCCTAACCCCAGCCCTCCCATTAGCTCCAGCACTTTTCTTTCTCACATTCTTTTTCTGTCCTTACTTAGACCTGGAAATAGACTAAACTTGATTCAACACAGAAGGAAACCCAGGGCTTCTAGGTTTCTTGAAACCTAGTTTTCTGGACAGAAGTCCCATCTAGTTTAAGGGGGTATCATTGGCACCACAGTTTTGTTTAAAAAACAACAAACTACAAATCTCTCTTTGCCAATAGAGTGATGCCAATTTGGTCTTCTCAGAGCAAAGAAGATAACAACTGTATTTTACACATGTGTGCATATATGTATGAACAATATATATGTATTGTGTACATGCATTATGTTTATACACATACACATGTGTATATATGCATATATAAAGGTACATATATATGCATAGTATACATGTAGTGATGCTCATATATGTACTGACTGATTGAGAATTTTTTTTAATATTGAAATTAAAAAACAGGAAATGATACATGCCACCTTAATTTTGTCAGAAAGATGATAAACTACAACAGTGAAATGAATTATTCATAATCTGGTGATTTGCTTTTCTTAAATCTTGTTATAATAGAACAGTTTAAAGAGGAGAGTTATTGGAAAGTTCCACTGAAGTAAAAAGAAAAAAGTAAAATATTATAAAAATAAAAAAGCAAGCACACTATCAGCTTTAAAATCCTATCCACTAATGAGGCATTGTCATGACAAATCTTTTTTCATTAGTAAATTAGGGATGATTTTATGTTTTCTTTTTCTATCTAAATTTTCTTCTACTCCTCAGGATTAACTATTTGATCCCAGGTAAGGATATCTAATATTTAATAACCACCCTGTCCCCTAAATGTTATTCATTTCCTCTTTTATTGAGGGGGTGTAATGGTAGCAGGGGACAGGGAACCATTTACATATATTATTACTTAGAGTCAAATTTCCCCAAACCAGATGATCTTGCCTTGAAAGAATTTGTGAGATTTATCCCTTTTCACTTCCTTGCTCTCATTAGCTGCACTGCACCCCCCCAAAAAAGAAAAAAATATCTGCCTCCTTCTGCTTCCACTTAAATAAACAACCACCTTGCCTGAATACCTTATTAGGTATGGCCTAATTCACTTGGATTTGGATTAACATTAACAGAAGTGGAATCCAAATGCATGGTGATTTTAATTATTTTTTTTAAAAAAAGGAAAACAAAATTACAGACTTTAAATCCAAGAGAGGTTTAACCTTGATGTAGTACATATATTTTAAATCTTCCTTGAAGAAAAGTTCAGATTAATAAATTGTAGCATCACATAAAGTCAACAGATCATATCTTCCAATTTTTCCCTCCCCTTTAAGCCTTTATTTATTTTAAGGTAAGTTTTCCTTTTCCTTCACTTCTTCAGACCCATGGCCGAAACCACAGGCAAAGTGTTAGCTACACCTTTGAAAGGGTCACAGTAGGGATCAACAGGGTTGAGGACTATCAGCCTGGGGGCTTCGTCTATCCTACCACTGACTTTGTAAGTTGAATGAAATAAAAGTAGTCTGGATGGGGAAATTAAATCCTAAAAGGGCCATATAGACAAGACAGGCACAGTGTATGATGAACTGTATAGAGAAAGAGATCTCAAGATGTTGGGATTCCTTTGTGTGTAACTGCTGGATGTATCTACTTCTTCCCCTTAGGGGAGTAGCACCCAAAATCTAGTCACAAAACTAGCACAAGGTCATTGCCCTGGTTATCATATCCCTCAGGATAGTTCTATCTCTAGGGGAAGTGAGATTTTGTAAAGGTATGAAAGAAGAACAAGGTAAAGGAATAGAGGAAGAAGAAAGAAAAGAGGAAGAAAAAAGTGTCCTTACTTGGCAGAATGATGTTTAGCATTCATTCTTTTATTTTCATAGAGAGGTAATGATGTGAAATGATATACATGTTGTCATAATCTCTTTAAGTGAGCGTGGGGTGGGGGTGATGTAGCATTAATTTTAAAAATTAATACCCTTTGTCTCTGTTGTCTTTAAATTACAGCACTATTACAGATTCTTTTGATTTCAAATCTGGCTTCAGATACTTACTCTCTGTTGGACCTTGGGCAAAACATTTAATCTTTCTTAATCATGATTTTCTTGCCTGTAAAATGGGGATCATAATAGTATCTATATCATTGTGTTATTATGAGGGTTAATTGTGTGTGTATACTTAGGTATGTTTGTACACACATATATATGTATATGTGTATGTATGTTTATATATAGACATAAATATGAAAGCACTTTGAAAACCTTAAAAGTACTGTAGAAATGTCAAGTACAATAACAAAACAACGAATTGGTTAGCTCAATCTGGTCAACTTCATTTCAATACCATAATGACTACTTGCCTGACCTTGGGCAAATCATTTATTATCTTAAACTTCAGTTTTCCTAGTTTTAAAATCAATCATTTGAATTAGGTAGCCTTTAAGGTCCCTCCTACTCTAAATATATGATACTGGACTCCATGCTCCCCTTCATGTGTGTGCATGGCTTTCATGTGTGCAGATTGAAACCCTTCTGTACATTCTTTACTTACTTTTTGTTCTTTGTTCTCTCCCCTTTGTCCATGATGTTTTTTTCTAACTCTTTTCAAAAGTATTATTGGGAACCAGTACAAGTCCAAACCTATCCATCTACTATCCCTTCTTGTTACATGACTGACACTCTGCTTTTATGATCACAAATTTCCTCACGTTTAATCCATTTATTCCTTCTTGTGTATAGCACATCATTAGAAATATGCGACATCCTACATATGTCTATCTTGAGTCACTCCATCGCTTTGGAGATTCCTGATGTTTTAGTTCGTCATGTATTGTGATATTCCAACTACATTTGTTAAATGTTAAAATTACTTATTTAGCATCATATAAAAACTAGGGAGTTGGTTGGCAGAATTGTTCATTTCTCATCTACTAGTCCTAGGGCCTTGTAGTCTTCATCTTAAATCTATGATTGAGTCAAACTCCTGTGCTGAGAAAAAAAAAAAATCACTACTGCTTCTGATTTACTTTCATGGTATCTATGTAACCATTGTTATTGCTTCCTTCAAAATCCATAGCGAGCCCATCCAGTTTGAAGTTACCTTCTTTTGTGTCTTGATGGGCAGGTCAGATGTGGGAGGAGCCTTGGGGCAGTAGTTAGGAGACCTTAGTTTCAGTCTTGTTTCTGCCCATAACTAGTGATGTGAGCAAGTCCTTTCTGAGTTCTAACTTCTCACCTGGAAAATATCAGAAATGGAGGATATTATCTCTATGGTCCCTCCTGGCTCTAACATTCTGATATATATTGTTTCTCTTTTGTTGTAGCTGTCCCACCTCACTACTACCTCAGTTGCTATGCTACTGTTTTGCCTCATCCTCTACTCATTTAGCCCAGTTAGTTTCAGAACTAACTTTCTAAAAAGGTTCAAATGTAAGGAGTCCTTCTTGTCATTAAGAATGGGAAGCAGAAATGGAAATTTGACACAAGAGGAAAATTCATTCCACTGCTCATCTTCATAAAACTTATTCTAACCACTAAAACTAAACTTTTAGTGGTCTGATTAGAAATTCAGACCTCCGGCTCTTTATCTGTTGGTAAGTTGCTTCAACTTTAGAAATACACTTATTCAAAAGTAGGGTTATGCTTATATTTTATTTTCATTCAAGGCATAATTATAAAATCACTATATCATCTCCTATTATTACTGCCTTGAAACCACCTCATTTCCCATAGAAACTGTTTTAGTGATGTTAACTGCTCCCCAAAGGCAGAACTATAGGGGAACCTGCATCTACTGGTCATTAGTTACCTTCTGCATTACATTATCTTGGTTATTTTTAGATAATCTCACTAATCTACTATTCAGGGTAATTTCTATATAATTTGGTCCCATTTGTATTTGGATTTCCAAATCCAGACCCAAATGAAATTATATGGGGAAATCTGAGAAAAAGAAAAAAAATATGTCTCCCAGTGATGCTTTCCTCACCTGGAAATAAAAGCTGTCAACTTGAGCAAAAATATTTGTTTGTTCATTTAATGAAGGAATTAAAATGGTTTACCTATATTTATTTTAAATTAATCATTAATTAATTCACCATGAATTATCTATATGTCAAATTTGTTCTCAAAATTACTATTCTTCAAAAAAAATCTCAGGTTCTTTTTGCTCCAATACTGAGATTCTCATCATTGTCCAACTTGGGCACAGAGAATGAGGCATTTTTGACCTATCTGACGAAGTGTGCCTTACTAAATATTTAACTAAGTTAGACACTGGGGAGGAAATAGATTCCTAAATTTTAAATATCCAAATATTCCTGTTGTCCATGGAATGTGAGTGAAGAGATTATTTGGCCCTAGATTCCATTTTCTGGGAAATATTGTGAATCCCCTCAAGGTACCAATATTAAGAACAATAGCTTATTACATAGTGTTTTACCACTATGAGGCATTTTATTCCCATAATGTCATATGATTCTCATAACAACTCCATGCAGTAGACAAAGTCACTGTTACCATTCTTATTTTACAGATGTGGCAACTAAATCTTGGGGAGATCAAGAAATTCGACAAAGGTTAAACTGCAACTTGCCTAACTGGGCTGAAACTCAGTTTTTTTGTGACACAAAGATCAGTGACTATTCTTTATTTGTAGAGATCTCCACATAGTTTAACCCACATAAAAAAAAAAAAGTCTCTCCAATTTTGTTCATAGACCAGGGGAACAGCTTTAAAACTAGATTTTTCAATATCAGAATAGCTTCCTTAAAGTTAGGAGAGAAAAGGGAAGAAGGAATAACCAGAGAGAGTGAACTGAATATTTATTCTTGGCAATATATTGAATATGAAAATAGCCAGAGACTCAGGGAAGGTCTAATTCATTTTCAAGACCTTTTGCTCATGCCTCCCTCTTATACCATTGCATCACTTGTAAGAAGATTTCTTTTCTCTTCTTCATCTTCAACCTCATATCTATCTCTCTCACTCCCCATAAACATTGATATTTACTTTCAGACATATTCTTGTCCAATACTCAAAGCAAACAAGGTTTGGTTGTAAGGAGGGGTTGCTCTAATTATTGCTGATATGTATTTTATTTTTCTGGAAATCTTCTCATTGTTTCCAAGCCAATTTGTTCCCAGGAAATTTCCCTAAAGCCTTCAGAGAACTCGCTCTGATTAATTTTCCTTTTTATGGAACAAATGCACCTTGACACACTTCCTTACCAGGAAGCAAAAAATAGTGGCTTGGAATTAAGCTTATCAAAAACTCCAGCAATCAATATCTATGTGATGCCACTTATAATGCATGTAAAAGCGGTAAAACAAACAGAAAACTAAATTCATTCTGAAGTAAAATTTTTTTAAAAGTTGTTTCTTATTTCTCAACTGTAACAAACATAGTATTTTTAAATCTATGATCCCACAATCCTATGATCTCAGAATTGAAAAGGAGGCCTTCTAGTTCCATCCAAACCTGAATAAAGCATCCCTTTGCAACACATGAAACAGGTAGTCACCTAATCTTTGCTTGAAGATCTAGAATCAAGATGAAACTCATTATACTCTATAGTAGACAATTCTACTTTTCAGTAGATCTAGTCATTAAGAAGTGTTACCTTACCTTTCACCTTGTTTTCAGTTCTTGATAATTTCTCCTTGACATTGCTCCTACTTCTTCTTCTGCCCTGTAAGGTCAAGCAGAAATGAAATTTACCTTAAAATTCACTTGCGCACACACACACACACACACATACACACACACACACAAAACACAATCAAACAAGAGAAAACAAAACAAAAACTAGCAGTTCTCATTTGCTTCTTTGATTAAAAACAAACCAAAGAAGCAAAACAAAAAATTCGAAAACTCTAGTGCCATTTAAAGCACCCTCTGGGTATGCAGCTTCCCTCTTCTTGGTTTCTTTGTTCTAGTCAAACTGGCATACTTACTATATGTTTCTCATCCCAGGCATCCAATTCCATATCTCCATGCCTTTTCACTGTCTGTCCCCTATACTTAGAATAAATTGCCTCCTTCTCCTCTGTACTTTCTCAGAATTTCTAGTTTCCTTCTAAATTTTGTTCATATACCATTTGCAACATGAAGCCTTTCTTAAACTCCTTAGCTGCTAGCATTCCTACCCTATTTCTTCATGTTTAATTTTTAATATAGTTATATGTGTACATGTTATTTCTTCTAAAAGAGGACAGGTACTGAATTTCCTTGAGGACAGGTACTGAATCATTTTTATGACTGAATCCTAAGATCATAACATTGTGATTGACACATTAACTCATAGTATAAAGTTATTGATTAATGGCTGGTTGGCTGATTCCATTTTATATAGGGCAACCCATCAGATATCTGCAAATAGTCACTGTGTATTCACTAAAAGTCTTCCTTTCTTCAATAAACATGCAAAACAACTTCAGTCTTATGGCATGATCTTGAGGTTCTTTGCCATCCTGGATGTTTCCCTCTTAACATATTCCATTTTATTAGTCTTTCTTAAATTTTTATAACTAGAACTGAAGAGGGTACTCTAGATGGGAGCTGCCTAGGGGGTATAGCACAGCAAGACTATTACTTCCCTAGTCAGAGACTCTGGGTGTTCTAATAAGCCTGAGTGGGTTAACTTTTATAGCCACTATAGCATATTGTTGACATGTTGAGCTTACTGTCCATTGTATGTCAAAATATTTATTTCAAATAAATTGCCCTATATCCATGTGTAAGTAAAGAAGATTTTGTTATCATCCTTAGAGCTTAGTTTCTCAGGATCCATGGCCATGGCGATGTCTGTTTTCCAGGTGTTCGATAGTAACTCCCATAAAAGCTCCAAAGATCCTAGATAGTAATTCCTGGAATCATAGTGATAGATAGTGCTTTTGAGGCTTCACTGTGAGATATGGGGTGACATAATTTGATATTTACTATGCCTACTCAGAAGGACAATATTTCTAAAGTTAACCTGTGAGCTTAATGTTGGCAAGATGCCTTCTTTGTCTGTTGCCCTATAGAGGAAGTGAGCATTGGTCAGTGAGTGGGGAATCTATAGGGGAACCTATGGAGGAATCCATTTGGGATTTGGATAATGCATAGACAAGTGCATGTACCTGCCTCATCTGGCCCTCATTGAAGTGTGAGGGGAATTAAGGGAGTGCACAAGCTGGAATGTTGGGCTCTACTGATCCCAACATGACATAGGGGTAGTTGCTTGCCCATTTTCGTGCGCCCCTGCAAGAAGAATGATTAGGGAATGCTGTAGGAGTTGGTGCTTCCATTATCGGCAACTCTCTTTTGAGTAGACTAGACTAAAATAAAGCTTATTATTTAACCCCTCCAAAGCTGTCTCCCTCTCTGACCAGATCAAGAGTGAACCTGTTAGAAGCCTAAGTCTTAAAACTACAGCACCTCCTATCTGTTATTTGTGAAACACCATTTTTTACATCTTTTACTTACGAAGTAGATCATTTCTGCACAAGTCAAAGCTAGTATGTTTTTTATTATCACATTTCATGTTTTATTTGTCCCAGTGTTCTAGTTTGTCAAGCCCATTTTGAATAAATCTTTTGCATCCAATTTGTTAATTGCCCCCATATATGTTATCCTGATGGTACAGTGGATAGAGCACTGGCCTGGATTTACGAAGACCTGAATTCAAACTCAATCTCGGACATTTACTATGTAATGTAACTCGGGACAAGTCACAAACTCTTTTTACCTTAGTTTCCTCAACTATAAAATGAAGATAATAATAACATCTACCTGGCATGGTTGTTTTGAGAATCGAATTATATATATATACATATATATATATATGTATACACACACACATATATATATATATGTATATGTGTGTATTATATATGGATGTATGGATGTGTATATGTATTTTAAAAAGCATTTAGTACAGTGTCTAACAAATAGTAGAAACTATAATTGTGTCTCAGGTGAGATATAAACTCAGGTCCTCCTGACTCCTATACTGGTATTCTATCTGCTGTATGTCACTAGTTATGTGACCTTGGGCAAGTCACATTAACCTCAATTGTCTCATCCTGAGTCATCTCCAGTCATCCTGATGACTATCTGGTCACTGAATTCAAATGACTGGAGGAGAAGTGAAGCTGGTGACCTGCACAGCCCTCCTTCACTCAAAACAAAGTCAAGTGCAAGTCATGTCATTATTTATTTGAGGTCATGGCTTTCTTTGGCAACAAAGGATGAACACACACACACGTACACACACATATAAATACACACATATATTATATACATACATATGTATGTATACATATATATGAGAATTATAAAAGGAAGAATAGTTAAGGGAATTGAATTTAGAGACACTATAAAATATCAAACTAGAGTGATCCTAAGAGAGGTCCTCTAAAAACTGAGGCAATCCTGTAACCATCATATAGATTTTTGCAATGAGTTCTTGAAAAAATTCAGAGAATGAGACATGCTTAGAGTTAGATTAGGGACTCAGTCAATTTCCTGGCATATAGAAATCACTCAACTAAGCTTTCCCAAAATTCCCCAACAACAACAAAAGTCCAAAGACATTCTTCCAGCCCAAGACAACTTAGAATGTCAGAAAGAAATACTTGCAACACAAGGATGGAGGCTAACATAAAACTCATATGGATGAAACATCAATACTGGGACCATGTGGTGGCTACAGAAGCATCATCAGCATCAGAATCTCTCAGGCCAGAGAAAGAGATTACAGGAATCTTGTGTATTAGTACTGGACACAGGACCGGATGGTGTTTGGCAACTCCATTGCCTACACCCACCTCTGGGTCATACTTCAAGGTTTGAGAGGAGAACTTGCACTTAAAATGGAGCAGAAAACCTGAGATGCAGTATCACCTTTAGTGAAAGAGAACCAGGGACCCTGAGTAGCAGTATTAATTGTAATCCCAATAGATCAGGGACCTTTTTTGGTTAAAAAGAAGAGTGTAAACCAAGAAAAAAGTGATCATATTTCTTACCCAGATCACAACCCATTGGAAGCATTGAAAAGTTCCAAACCTCAGAATATCTCTGAAAACAGCAATGTAAAAAGAAATTTGAAGTTTGAAATAGTGTGCCTCATAATCCACAATAGGAACTAAATCCACGCGCAACATAAAATTCAAAATTCAGAAATAGGGTGGAAAAATGAGCAAAAAAATAACAACAACAAGGGCCTGACTAAAATATATTAAGGTAACAGGGAAGATCAAGACAAAAACTCAAAAGAAGATAATAAAGTCAAAAGAGGTACAAGCAGTATCTTGAAGAAAAATGTGAATTGTATATATAAGCACAACAAAAATTCATGGAATAGTTAAAAATGATTTTCAAAATCAAAAATGGTAGAGGAAAATTAAGTGAAGATGAAAGCAAAGGAAGAAAATTATATAAAATATACAATTAACAAGTTGGTAAAAGAAGTAAAAATGAAATACTAAAGAAAATAATACTTTAAAAGACAAAATTGGCCAAATGGAAAAAGAGGTACAAAAACTCACTGAAGAAAATAACTCCTTAAAATTTAGGATTGGACAAATGGTAGCTAATGACTGCATGAAACACCAAAAAGCACTAAAAGAGTCAAAGGAATGAAAAAAGAAGAAAATTTGAACTATATCAACAGAAAAAACTGACCTGAATAATATGGAATAGAGATAATGTAAAAATTATGAAAGACATGATCAAAAAAAGAGGTTAGATATAAAATATTGAGAAATTATCAAGGAAAACTGTCCTGGTATCTTTCAAAAGAAATCTCAAAATCAAAATTCCCTCAAATATTATCTCCAAATTCCATATTGCCAAGGTCAAAGAAAAAGTACTTCAAGCAGCCAGAAAGAATCATTCAAATACCACAGAACTATAAACTTGCTTCACTCTATTGATGACTGAAAAAGTATGAGAGGATCATCCATTATCCAGAACCAATGTAAGCTTGACATCATGAAATTTATGTACAATACTGATGAACTTCTCTGGGCAACCAACTTTTTCCATGATCTTCCATGAGCCCTATAGTATAAAAAGTCTTGGTCAGATTGTTGTGTACAGTTCTATTCTGCTTCTGCCATTTCTTTTGAAGTTGCTGGGGAGGAAAAATCATATCAACCATTCTTGAGCCCTTTCTGAAGGCACACTGGCTCTTGAGGAGATGACCATCTTTCAAGTGAAGAATTAATGCATTTAAAGAAGATTCTGGCAAGAATCTTCTTGCCAAGGACTAAGAGACAGACTCTCCTGTTATTGTCATAGGATAGCTTATTTGCTTTTCCTTTAAAGAGATGGACAATGGAGACATCCTTGAACCCCATGGGAGATAACTTCCTCTTGTCATTTAACCTGGGAGATTCCACTTAACTTTTGTATGAGCAGTGGACACCATGCCTTGTATATCTCAACTGAAATAAAATCAGCACTTGGTACTTTGCCATACAAGAGGAGCCTAACATTATTCAAAATGTCTTATATTGGAAGTTCAGCTAGAGGGAGATTGACTCCAAACTGAGATATATGTTCAATGATTTCTGCTTCAGATAATGATGTTCTATTGAGAATGCAATGTTATTGTTAACCCACCTCTCCAGAATTATGTCCTTATCACTAATGAATGTAACTTCATCAGCACTGAATAATTGACATGCAAAATAAGTCTTTGGCATATAAATAACCTTTGGGGCATCACAAAAATATTTGGATTGTTACAAGCAGCATATAACTTAATTTTATTTGCCTTCTTACTGAACTAAGAATTCCATATCTCTCTAATCTTTGCTTGCACTTTACTTTTGATGAAATTAACCACTGCCATCTTAAAGATGGGTGAAATATCGTTCCAGTAAATCCTGTGGAGTTCTTATTTTTCATTTGAAATTTCCCCATAATTTTCATCAAATCAATTTTTATATATGTGAGTGTTTTGGCTCAGAGGAGTAAATTTAGTGCTGAACACCAAATCTCTGAAAGCTGCACACTCTTTTTCCTGTTGCCAACCATATTTTGAATCAGCTTTTCCTTGTAGTACCAATGTGATATTCACAGCATCTATAGTGACCATAAATATACCAGCACAATTCTGAATTGCTAAATATAACAGACTCTCCACATGGAAGACTAGACCAAATCATTTATTTAGACAGAAGAAAGCCAAATCCCAATACCAAAAAAAACCAAATCCTTCATAGTAACACATAAATCTATACACAATAATAATGCTGAGGGTAACACCAGCCCCAAGCCATCCTTCTGTAAGGCTTCCCACATATCAGCTCCCTTAAACAAATCACAGTCTCCCTTAAACAAAACATCCTTCTCTCACAAGCTACCTGCTTGCCTCTATCCTTCAGTTCTGACTGCTCTCTGACTAACTTCCTTTCAGCTCTGCTCTAGCTCTGCCTCTTTTTTGTTCCACCCTTCCTGCTCCATCCCTTCCTGTTCCATGTGATTTAGACTCATGTGACTCAGGCTTTCATGTGACTTAAGAAGGTCACATGGGCCTATTAATGAATATGAAAGATCCTTTCATTAAGTAGCAAACTTATGTTAACAATAAGCAAAAATGCATTATCAATACAACCCTCCAAGTTAACAATGATCTGTTCAATCTGTTGACATTAAGTCTTCTAGTACTTATCTTGCCTAGGAGCCTCCACTTTTATTGAATGTGAATGTTTAGTTTGGAGATGATAAGGCTATAATCAGTTTAGCCATCTTTGCCACATATTGCCTTCAACAACACTCTCTATATGGTCTTTCTCTTCTTATGATGGCAAAGTCTATCAATTGCCAATGCTTGCTACTAGGGTGCATTCATGAAATCTTATTGCATTTAATAAATGGAAGACCATGAGGGGGATGAGAAGGTCATGAGATGCACAATTCATTGGTAGTAAGTGGCCATTGCTATTGCTGTTTCAGAGACCATTACTCCCAAATTCTCCCTGCCATGTCTGAAAGTCTATGCCCACTCTGTATTACAAGCTTGTCCTCTTTGGGCACACTGATGTTGAGGGTCTCCAGGTCTTCATAAAATTTTTCTTTAACCTCATCAGGGTTTCTCATGGTGAGAACATGTACACTGATGATGGTAGTGCAGCACTTTTCTGTAAGAGGCAATTACATTGTCATAATCCTGTCACTCCTTTTGGGAGGTACACAAGATTCTTGACTAGATTAATTTTGATTAAGAAACCCATGACAGTTTCACAGTGCTCCCCTCCAGAAAATGTGGCCACTCCAGAAAATTATGTATTCTGCTCTGACCTCAGTAAACTTCTTTGCCAGCCTTGTTTCACTCAGGGCTGCTATTTGAATACCTTATCTGCTGAGTTCTCTTGCAGTAAGAACTGTTCATCTTTCAGGTCTACTGGATTTCATGTTGTCCATAACTGTGCAGACATTCCATGCACCGATGATGGGTGAAATCATCTTTGTAAATTGTGTGTGTATATGTGTTTGTGTTTCACCTGCAGGATAGACTCCCTGTCTTGCAGCAGTAAGCAAGCCAGGATTAGGTTAGGTGAAACAGATATTTTTTAAGATATCTTTTCTAGTCCCCCTCTTGACACCAAGAGGTGAGCAATATTCTTCAGACAGGTTGCTCAGACACCAGGGGGGTTGCTGAATCCCTCCGTTGATTCATTCCAGTGAGAAGATGACCCTATGTCACCTGTGTGCAGGGTTTTATCTACAGTTCTCAGCTAATCTGCACCTGATATTTCATCACTTACCCACTGTCACAGGACTTTGAGGTAGGGAAAATGGGAAAATGGTATGGATGATGTCTTCTGGGTCACACATGAAAGGATTTAAGTAAGACAGAGTTGCTTAAAGTCATCAGCCTCATTCCCTCTTCCAGAGTCATCAAAGTCCCATGGCAAGATGAAAGTCAAGATGACTAGGACGGCTTATGATACAGTGGGCGACCTTGGAATCTTTGATGTCTAATCAACCTATAAGTGCTCCACAGTGCCTGTTTCTGCTGCCTTCATGGCCCATTGGAACAAATTATTCATACCTTCTCAGAGAAGTCTTCACATGCTTGAAGTAGACACCTCCCTAACTCACTGATAGGTTTAAATTAACCTTAACCTGGTTTAGCCCATCTATCAAAACATTTTACTGGATGGTGACCACTGCATATACTGCAGATTCTTAGAGTCACAAGTGAGAATTTGGTAGCAGATAGATACCAAAGGTAGAAAGCAGTCCTGAAAAGGGCTCAGCAGGCCCTCACACCAAAGATACTATTCTTCCTTGAGCACCCATAAACCACAATCTCATATAAAAGAGGCACAAAATGAAGTTTTCACAATGTAGGGGAAAATGCTTCGGATGGGAGATGTACAATACTTGAACTTCACATCAAAATCAGTTGCAAACAGGAAGGGAAATATATCTACATAATCAATTGATAATAGAAATATGTCACCCAGAAGAGAAGTAGGAGGGAAAGGGGATAAGGGAAAAAAGGTAATAGTAAAGTGTAAAGCAAACAAAAGAAGGCAGTGGTCAGAGGAAAAACAGATTGTAGAGGAAGAGCAAATTAAAAAGAAAGAAAAGAATAAACATAGAAAATAGGATGAAGAATGCTTTCAAAAGCAGAATGAGCCAAATGGAAAAAGAGGCTCAAAAGCTCACTGAATTTAATAGTTCTCTCAAAATTAGAATGGAACAGATGGAGTCTAATGACTTTATGAGAAACCAAGAAATCACCAAACAAAACCAAAAGAATGAAAAAATGGAAGAGAATGTGAAATATCTCATGGGAAAAACAACTGACCTGGAAAATAGATCCAGGAGAGACAATTTAAAAATTATGGGACTACCTGAAACTCATGATCAAAAAAAGAGCCTAGACATCATCTTCCATGAAATTATCAAGGAAAACTGCCCTGACATTCTAGAACCAGAGGGCAAAATAAGTATTGAAAGAATCCATCGATCACCACCTGAAAGAGATCCAAAAAGAGAAACTCCTAGGAACATTGTGGCCAAATTCCAGAACTCCCAGCTCAAGGAAAAAATCTTGCAAGCAGCTAGAGAGAAACAATTTCAGTACTGTGGAAATACGATCAGGATAACTCAAGATCTAGCAGCTTCTACATTAAGGGATCGAAGGGCGTGGAATAGTATATTCCAGAAGGCAAAGGAACTAGGACTCAAACCAAGAATCACCTACCCAGCTAAACTGAGTATAATACTTCAAGGGAAAATATGGTCTTTCAATGAAACAGAGGACTTTCAATCATTCTCAATGAAAAGACCAGAGCTGAAAAGAAAATTTGACTTTCAAACACAAGAATGAGAAGAAGCATGAAAAAGTAAACAGCAAAGAGAAGTCTTAAGGGACTTACCATGAGTGAACTGTTTACATTCCTACATGGAAAGACAATATTTGTAACTCTTAAAACTTTTCAGTATCTGGGTAGTTGGTGGGACCACACATACACATGTACACGCATGCACACACATACACACATGCACACACATACAGAGATAGAGAGCACAGATTGAACTGAATAGGATGGGACCATACCTTAAAAGAAACTAAGGTAAATGGTGAGAGAGAAATGTAGGGGGAGGAAAGAGAGGGAAAGGGAAGGGGGTAACTATATGTCATTTAAGAGGCAGGTAGGAGTTTTTCTTAGGGGAGGGAAAAAGAGGAGAGCTGAGAAAAAAAAAAAAACAAAACAAGAAGTTTACCCTCATCACATTTGACTAAACGAAGGAGGGAAATGTACACTCATTTTGGTATGAAAACCTATCTTACAGTATAAGAAAGTGGGGGAGAAGGAGATATTGCAAGGGGGGGATGATGGAGGGGAGGGCAAAGGGAGGAGGGAGCAATTTGAAGTCAACACTTGGGGATGGACAGGATCAAGAGACAGAAGAGAAAAAATGAGGGGCAGGTTAGGAGGGATGGCAATCCAGTTAGTCTTACAAAACACGACTATCAGGGAGGTCATTTGCAAAACTACACAGATAGGGCCTATATTGAATTGCCTGCCGTCCCAAAGGGAATGGGTTGGGAGGGAGGGATGGGGAGAATTTGGAACTCAAAGTTTTAGGAACAACTGTTTAGTATTGTTGTTGCAACTAGGAAAGAAGACATACAGTTAATGAGGAATAGAAAGTCATCTGGCCCTACAGGAGAAAAGAGAAGATGGAGACAAGAGAAGGAAGGGATGACAGAAGAGAGGGCAGATTGGAGATAGGGAAAATTAGATTGCTTGGGGTATTGGGGTGGGGGGAGGGGATAAAAGGGGAGAAAATTTGGAACCCAAAAATTTGTGAAAATGAATGTAAAAAATTAAATAAATAAATAAAATTTAAAAAAAAAGAAAATAGGATGAAGGGAAATGCAAAGTTAGTAATGATTGTGAATGGGATGGACTAACCCAGAAAATGGAAGCAAATAGAAAAATTAGAACACAGAATCCAACTACATTATATCTATCTATCTATCTATCTATCTATCTATCTATCTATCTATCTATCTATCTATCTATTTATCTCTGTAACTACATTGGCTTAAAATAATGCTTCGCATATATTAGTTGCTTTGAAATGTTTCTTAAATAATAATAAATGTTAAGTAATTATGTAAAGTCTTTTTTTACTGCTTAATGCCTTATACAAATGTGAGCTACTGTGATGATGGTGAGAAATATTTGTATGAACTGTTGAGAATCAATAATAAAAAATGTAAAATTTTAATCTTGGAATATTAGGTATCTAGGTGGTATATTGAAAACATGAAACACCAGATGGGGTCAGAAAAACCTGATTTCAAATCCTATCTCAGACACTTATGAATTATGTGAACCTGAACAAGTCAATTAACATTTGCATTTCAGTTTCCTCATCTGTAAAATGGGGATAATAATAACATTTAACTTCTTTGACTGTTGTAAGGATAAAATGAAAGACTATTTATAAATTACTTGGCAAATCTTTATTGGATAAATTTTATGAACATTGGTATTAATACTATTAATGTTTTCATCTTTCCAGAAAACAGTAGACAATGGATTTATTGGTTATAATCATTTTTCCCCAGCAATTATCCTATATGGAAGAGAACATTCTTGTCTGAATTTTCCATGTCAGTAGCATCTTTTATCCCCTACAAATGTTATGTATAGTGAAATGAATCAAGTCTTCAGATTATTTTTATAGACAAGACAAATTCCAAGCACAGATTCAATGGGAATAAACTCTAATTTATTAGAGAAAACCCCTAGTTAAATATAATTTTGGTGAAATAATTATTGAAATAATGAGCAACACATTAAAATTCAATTATTAAAAAAATTGCAACTCTAAATGATCAGAAATGGCTAGTGAATATTTCTTTCTAATACTGTTCTTTTATTTGCTATTTCCCAGCATGAGAAATCTAACCTGTTGAGATGCTTTGTGGTGAAGGAAGTTCTAATAAGCAGATTAATATATTTCTGAGGCTGAATTATTTCATAGTAGTGTTAATGTAAATTCTGCTGCTTATTAAGATGGCCTTTGTTCATTTAGCCTTAGTCTAATATGAACAATAGTCATTAAAAGAATCTGGTGGTGAATTAGAAAAACCATCAAGTATAATAAGGCCTTAATTGAAGCACAAAATATTGCAAGGGATTTTTTTCTTTCTTCCAAAGAATTCTACCTAAAAGCTTCTGAGCAGTTAGCATTCATTATATCTAAATGGGATCTAGATCTGTCATGCCATCCTTATGGCTTCTTTGTACCATGCTGCTATGACTGATCTGCTCAGTTACTAGCACCTTCCCTTTCTTGAAATTACTTTGTATTGCTTTCTACATTCTTTGCACTTTCTGGGGTACAAGTTACATTCATCCAGTAGAATATAAGCTCTTTGAGGGCAGGGATTATTTTAACAGCATCTAACACAAGGTCTTGCAACCAGCAAGAGCTTTATTTAAAAACAAAACCAAAAAACCCTGCTGAATGGAATGATCCCGCTGTTGCATTCATGCCGCTTACCTGAGGACCACTCCAGGTGTTCTTTTGTTGTTGGTTTGGTTTGCTTTGGCTTGCTTTTGGTTGTTTTTTGTTTTTAAGACTCATTATCAAATTAACCACTTATTCCATAATCTTTGAATCAAAAACAACAGAAATAAACATCTATTAAGCATCTATTATGGGTCAAATATTGTGTTAAGCGATGTTGAAAATAGTAACATTAATTCTAAATATGAAGTGGTTGCCATTTGCTACAGTGGAATCTTTGACTCCACATTCTATATTCTATACCCACTGTTCCACTTAGCTACCCGTTATTAGGGAAATAATAGGGAAAAAAACATGTTTGAGATGTTGAGGGACTTTTCAAAGATCATACTAATAATACCACTTAGAACTAAATTTCAAGTCCTCTGATTCCAAATCTACTGCTCTTTCCCCTATACTATGCTGTGTATTATGCTGCACAGGCTCAGGATTCCTAATAAGAGTGCTGTATCCATCACTGATATAGATAGGTATCACTATATGCATATTTATCTATCTATATCTCTATATAAATATTTATCTATGTATATCTCTCTCTGTTTCTATATATACATCTAACAGAATAAATCAATGAACCATACCTATACAAATATTACTATTTTTGAAGCTTATGTAGATGTTATTGTTTTTTTTTAAAGTGTAATTCATTTTAAAACAATCCTAACTTTTGGTTCTCTTTGTCCCTGTCTCTTTCTGTCTTGGTCTCCATATTAGCTATATACACATAGCAATTGTATGTATATGGATGTATGTATGCGAAATATACATATACATGTGTGTGTATGTGTCTGTGTGTATTTCCATCAGAGTACTATTACTATAACCATTATCATGGGAGCATAGATCCATTTCAATTTTTGCGATTAAAAATAGGCTCCTCATATTTGAGATATTGGTATCAAACATAAACAATGAGACATCATTTGAGATAATAGAATATAGCATATAATTTAATTCTTACTGAAGGATGATGATTACAGAATTAAATCTGTTTCATTTAACTTAAGACATGAAATGCTCCTTTTCCTTTATCCTTTGCCTTTGGATATTTACTCTCAATGAACCAAATACTTACAGAAGTACCAAAGATCAGTCAGCAAGAATTTAAGTCTCTCCGCTGTGCCCGGAATTGTGGATAGGAGATAATAGTAATAGTCAAGACATATATAGGTATATCCAAAATAGATACAAGATGATTTTTTAGGCAAAGGGTACTAGGAACAGTCTGTGTTGGGGGAAGAAAGCAATAGAAAAAGCTTCAACACAGAAGGTGGCATTCTAAGAATGGAAAGTAAAAAGGAAAACACCAGACATGAGTAACAATCTGCGTAAAGACAGAGATGGAAGAGGCAATGTCAAACATGAGAAGCACATATATATGAGTTTGGAATACGCAATATTTATAAATATGATGTATTAAAGTTGGAAATGTAAAATAGTGCCAGGTTGTGAAAGGATGGAGTTTATATTTGATCTCAGAGATAATCGGAGACTACTAGCGTTTGTTTCATAGTATAGTGACATGTTTAGCTCAGCACTGAAACAAAATTACTTTGACAACCATGTGGATAGCGGATTAGAGTAGGAAGTCATTAGGCAATTGAGAGACTATTGGGATGGTTCAGAATTCTCCTTCATTTCCAAAAATGTCTAATGTCATAACCTACTCCATATCACATAGTTATAATTTTCAATGAATTTCTTGTCCCTTAATATTATAAGAATTCATATTTTAAAGGGATTCCCAAATCATTGTTCCAAAAACATATTGTATTTTAATCATTGTGTATGACAAAAACTAAAATTTATATGCCACCTTTAGTCTTACAAAGCATTTTTATTAGTCCTATGAGTTAGGAAGTATAATTTTAATATCTCAATTTTATAGCTTAAAACTATTGCATTTGGTCAAAGGTCCCACTTGAGGACCTAGATGTCCACATGTGGCCTCAAAGTCATAGGTTCCCCGCCACTGGCACTGAAAGAGTACTAGACTTGATGCCAGGAGAATACTTGGTTTGAAACTTTGTGATCATGTATCTTGACACTTTTGAATGTCAGCATTTTCCTCTGCAAATCCAGTGTAACAATACCAGTAGAATATGACTCTTAATGTTTTTGTTACCATCAATAAGTGTGGAAAAAATACTGGAACTAGAGTGACAAGATCTGGGTTCAGGTTCTAATTTTGCCACTTCGTAGTCAAAGGACACTGAGTGTTCTTCTCACCAATCTGCACCTTATGTTCCTTATCTATAAAATTGGAGGGTTGGAGGAGGTGACATGTAAGGACCTTTGCAGCTCAAAATTTTGCTTTTCTATTGTTTATTTAGATAAATATCCATACACATAATACATACTATATTATATATGTATACACATAAAATGTGATACATGCATATCATATATAAATAAAGATGTAATACATATAAATGTGATACATATAAAGTTTATAGCATACTAATATATTTTCATGCACATGAAAGTATATATGCACACAATATACATGTATGTAATATATGTATACATATCCTATGCATACTACATGCCTATATAGTGCATAATAAATATGTGTACCACACAGTTCATATGCATATTCAGTATATCTCAGGCATACATATTCAAATATATAGAATATGACAATAGCTATGCAATTCATGTGTGTTTGTGTGCTATATATATATATACACACACACATGTGAGAATGCTTTAGGAATGTGTGAACATGTGTGTTAGTATAAACTCTATCCATGTACACATGCACAAATCGTAAAGCATATATATAGCTATATCACTAATGATATACTGTGTGTTTACTCCATATGTGTACAGCTAAGTTGTAACACACATGCTTGTATATCCAAATATTGAATGCCTAGATTGATAAAGACAGATAAACAGAAACACATATACACACATACACAGAAAACTAAACAGAAAAATAAAGCAATACATTTTCTGGATTGATGGAGAAATGTACATATACATAAAAGATACATATGTACACACATGTGTGCTATATATCATAACTATAACTACCTATATGTATATAATATACATATACATACGTATACACAGCACAGGCGCACACACAGACACACACATGTATCATAAAGAGAGTATAACTGAATTTTTAAAGTTAAGCATAGACATCTTGCTTGGCAGAAATTGAGGGGGGGGATGAATAAATATACTCCCCTTGGAAATGTAGCAGATCCAGTTCTCAATACCTTGTATACTTATAAAAGTCTTCAAAAGATCTCCCAGGAAGTAGAATATTATAATCCTATTTAACTTATTTACTTTTTTGATGGCATGCAGGACTTCATTTGAAGTTTCCATCACAGAATGCACATTATTTGATTAGGAATGCATTAACTGAGCAAACATTTCTGTGAAAATAAACATCAACCTAGCTATATTGGTGAGTTTAAAGTAAACACTCCAATTCTTAGACTAAACCCTAATGTTTGGTTTGATTTAACTCTCCTTCCTGGTTTCAGTTCCTTAAGAAATCCTGGCTTGTGACTAGGATACAAAATCCAGAAGAACTTTTCAAAATATCTCACTGGTTCAAAATGTTTTATAGTATTTTACAGATCACTCTTTTCCAGGGAAATTGTGTGCTCTCTTTCATGTGAGGAGAAAACAATGGTTCACCATCTTTGATTGCTTTTCTCCAAAGCTCTCATGGATTTGAACATATCCATCCGCATCCTATTTCCAAGATTCCCTAGTTTCTCACCACAAATTTGCATAATGACTGCTTAGAGTGATGGATGGTAGTGGTGGTTGTTGTCCTTTGTTCTCAAAGAGGGCTAAAATGATATCACTATGCTACATTCAAGTTATGATGTGTCAGACTATGACTGATCAAACCAATACAAGCTTGAGAGGTTCTACTACAGCTTAGGCACAAATCGTCCATGTGGTATATTGTGTGTTAATTCATGAGAGTGCAATTATGTTAGATACATGGAAATTAAATCTTTAACCAACTGAGACACCTGATTATAGCCTACATGTGTTGGAAATGTTTCTATGTAGATTGTTTTGAGAGACACTTCTGAACGTCTGACTACTTTATTTTTATTTTTTAACATTCATTTTCACAAGATTCTGAGTTCCAAATTTTCTCACCATCTCTCCCCTCTCTCATCCCCAAACACTGTATATTCTGATTACCTTTTTCCCCAATCTGCCATCCCTTCTATCACAACCCTCCCTTCCCTTACCCCCATCTTCTGTCTTTTCTAGTAGGGCAAGATAGATTTCTATACCCCATTACCTGTATTTCTTATTTCCTAGTTGCATGCAAAAACAATTCTCAACATTCATTCCTTAAACTTTGAGCTCCAACTTCTCTCCCTTCCTCCCTTCCCACCCATCCTCACTGAGAAGCCAAGCAAATCAATATAGGCTATATATGTGTAGTTTTGCTAAAGACTTCCATAAGTCATGTTGTGAAAGACTAATTATATTTCCCTCCATCCCATCCTGCCTCCTATTTATTATATTCTCTCTTTAGACCTTGTCCCTCCCCTAAAGTGTTTACTTCTAATTACATCCTCCTCCCATTTGTCCTCCTCTGTGTCATTCCCCCACTCCATTTATTCCTTTCTCCATTACTTTCCTGCAGTGTAAGATAGATTTTCACACCAAATTGAGAGTGCCTGAAATTCCCTCCTTAAGCCAAATGTGATGAGAGTTAGCTTCATTTTTTGCCTCTCACCTCCCACCTTTTCCCCTCCATTGAAAAAGATTTTCTTGCCTCTTTTATGAGAGATAATTTGCCCCATTCCATTTCTCCCTTTCTCCTCCCAATATATTCCTCTCTCACCCTTTAATTTAATTTTTTAAATATCACCCCTTCCTATTCAACTCATCCTGTGCCCTCTGTTTGTGTGTGTGTGTGTGTGTGTGTAATCCCTCCAACTACCCAAATACTGAGAAAAATTTCAAGAGTTACAAATATTATCTTTCCATTTAGGAATGTAAAGAGTTCAACTTCAGTAAGTCCCTTATGATTTCTCTTTCCTATCTACCTTTTCATGCTTCCCTTGATTCTTGTGTTTGAAAGTCAAATTTTCTCTCCAGGTCTGGTCTTTTCATCAGGAATGCTTGAAAGTCCTCTGTTTCATTGAATGACTACTTTTTACCCTGAAGTATTATACTCAGTTTTGCTGGTTAGGTGATTCTTGGTTTTAATCCTAGTTCCTTTGATTATGATATTGCAGTCCTTCAATACCATAGTGTAGAAGTTACTAGATCTTGTGTTTTCCTGATTGTATTTCCACAATATTTAAATTATTTCTTTCTGACTGCTTGCAATAGGTTCTCCTTGACCTGGTAACTCTACAAGTTTGCTATGGTATTCCTAGGACATTTCCTTTTCAGACCTCTTTCAGGAGGTAATTGGTGGATTCTTTAATATTTATATTACCCTTTGGTTCTAGATTATTGGGGCAGTTTTCCTTGATAATTTCATGAAAGATGATGTCTAGGCTCTTTTATTTTTTATCATGGCTTTCAAGTAGTCCCATAATTTTTAAATTGTGTCTGCTGGATCTATTTTCTAGGTCAGTTGTTTTTCCAATGAGATATTTCACATTGTCATTTATTGTTGTCATTCTTTTGGTTTTGCTTTGTAATTTCTTGATTTCTCATAAAGTCATTAGCTTCCACCTGCTCCATTCTAACTTTTAAAGAACTATTTTCTTCATTGAGTTTTTGAAACTCCTTTATCATTTGGCTAACTCTACTTTTTAAAGCATTCTTCTCTTCATTGGCTTTTTGGATCTCTCTTGCCACACTATTTTTAAAGGTGTTATTTTCTTCAGAATTTTTTTTGTGTCTCCCTTAGCAAGCTGTTGACTTTCTTTTCATGATTTTCTTGCATTGTTCTAATTTCTCTTCCCAATTTTTCCTCTACCTCTCTTACTTGATTTTCAAAATCTTTTTTCAGCTCTTCCATGGCCTGAGACCATTGCTTATTTATTTTGGAGGTTTTGGATGCAGAAACCTTGACTTTTTGTCTTCCTCTGATGGTATGCATTGTTCTTCCTCATCTGAAAGGATGGAAGAAATACCTATTCACCAAGGAAGAAACCTTCTATAGCCTTATTTTTTCCCTTTTGTGGGCATTTTCCCAGCCAGTTACTTCACTTTTGAGTTCTTTGTCAAGAGGAAGGTATACTCTGAGGACCTGTAACATCTCGGTTCCTTTGAGGTGGCACAAATGAGGGAGAGGAGATTACTCCTCTCCTGGCCTGAGCTCTGGTCTGGGAGGTATCTCAAGCTTTTCTGCCCAGGATCTACGAATAGAATTACCTCTTCAGAGGCTCCACCAGCTAGATCAGTTAGTGCTCCTCCTCACCCTAGGGTCACCATTTAGGGCTGAGACCCAGATCATCTGCTTGACTCCCCTAGGGCCTTTAGGTTGAAGCTTCCAAAAATGGATGCTGGCACCTGGGATTGGGGCCAGACCGTTTTCCTTTCTCATTCAGGTGATAGAGCTTTCTCACTGACCTTTGAAGCTCTCTTTGGTGATTATGGGTTGAGGAATCTTGGAATTTCAGCTGCTGCCAGGGATTTCACCCCCAAACTGCTTCACTCTTGTCCCTGCCATGTGGCATGGCCAAGGTTGGGTGAGTTTTGTGGGCTGCATTCTGCTCTGCATCTGGTATGATAGAATTTTCTTGTCAGCCTTCCAGGCTGCCTTTGGCTGACAATCTCTTTCATTCTTTTATTTTGTGGCTTCTACTGTTCTAGAATTTGTTTAAAGTCATTTTTATTGGTATTTTATTGGCAGTGTGGGGAGAGCTCTTACAGGTCATCCTTCTACTCTGCCATCTTGGCTCCATCTCTGACTACTTTTTTTTTTTTTTAATGAGTTAAGAAGGGGGTGTAGCTTCTAGAGTTCTGATCCTGGTACTAAGGAAATCCGAATTCTACTCTAGTGTCAGACAATTACTAGCTGTATGACCCTGAGCATATAAATTATTCTTTACATCATTTTCCACAACTGAAAATGGTGATTATAATAGCACTTATCAAACAGTATTTTTGTGACCATTAAGTGAAATGATATTTAAAAAGGGCTTAGCTCAGTGCCTAGCAAATTGTAGGTAGTTGATAAATGATTATTTACTTCCTTGAAGAATTCAATTTAATTTAACACGGACTTTTTAATTATATATTACGTATAAGGAAATATGCTAGGTACTGGGCATGGGAGAAAAATGAATAGGAAATTATAGGAAAGTCTTTCATGAAATATTTTTCACTGAGTCTGATAAATATCAGTAGTCCTATAATTTGATCACTAGATGCTCATTATTAATTATGTCCTTTCCTATCATCTTACAAATGTCGTTTGTTTGGTCTATGGCAGATGATTTTAAGACTGCTGAGCAAATACCACTCAATCAGCAGGAATTAATGAACTTCTACTCTGTGCCAATTATTTTGCTAAGCATTGGAAATATATTTTTTTTAAATATTCATAAGAATAAGATATTGTTGGACATCTATTACCACAATCTTCACATTTTGATAAGTGGAAAGGAAAGAATAAAATGTCGTTAATTTTGAGAAGTAAGAAAACCTTCAGCATTGTGGAAATAAGCATGAGAATGGGAGCTATTTAAGAAGAGGAGGAATTAGGGAAGGTTTTGTGGAGATCTAGGGTTGTGGTTTGGCCTGAGCTCTCCTAGTTGCCATTTTTATCCCTAACATGTTACCATCTAAAATCCCTCCCTTCCTTTACAACCAAACCAAAACCAAGCTTTTTTACTCTAAGTCCAGTTACTCTTTTTATTATGTGGAATATTCATTTCATCAACTTCCTTAAGTAGAAGAAGAGATAAATTGGGTTGTTTAATATTTACTGAAATGTTTCCATGATCTTCAATAGCTAAGCTGAAGTTCCATATACTTCATACTGAAGTCAGGATTTGATTCCAGGGAAATTTGGGGGAAGTATTTTGTTGACTGTGTACCTGGGATGACATTATTGGGTGAAAGCATGCATCAAAAGCACACCATGTTTAGCACTGATTTTCTAGAAAAAAGTAGTCTAAAAATAGAGATTATAAATGTGTTGTAGAACTCAAAATGAAAACTGATAAACTGTGGTAGAAATGTTATCATTATCAGAAATCTAACATTTAGCCACAATTGCACAAAAATATTCATTAAAAATTAAAAAAGAAAGTTAAGTCAAATTTAATAGGTATTGCCCTGTCAAATATCCATGTTTTCCAAAATCCTTGGAGTGAAATACTTTAAAATTATAGAGAAAAATCCAAAGAAATCAAAACCATATGGTTGATTATTTATCAGTCAGACTGATTATCTATCATCCATGCTGATGTGTATTGGAGTTGTACTAAGGATCTTTTCAGTGAATCTCCAGAAGTTGAGCTTCATAATTCATTTTCTTCAATTATAATGATGCAACAAATTTATATGTATGTACAACTTCCATAGCACTTTAAATTAAGTGTAAGTAATATCTCCTAGGACAATTTCTATCTGAATGCCAGTGAAGCAATTGGGAAAAATGAAATCATAATAATAGATATAACTATAACTCCAAAACCAGATGGAATGAAAGCTCTCAACATATAGTTGAGACCTAGCATGAAAACAATAAAAGAAAGTGAGAACAAGATGAGGTACATAGCACTCTCATCACCCTATCTGCTTATTACAGTTGCTCTAAATTGCTTTCAGTAGAACAATAGAACATGAAAGTCTATTGCAAATGTTTTATTCAGTTACAATTCATCATCATCATCATCCCTACCATCACCATCACCATTGTTTTACCCTCATGGGTAGCATTTGTCTGAATTTAATTATAATTTTTTATCAAATATAATATTTATAAATATATAAAAATAGATATATTTGTTATACATCTTATATATATGTAAATTTATAAATATATGAAAATATTAGTGTCAACAAGAAATGTTTATAGAGTACTTTAAAATTTTCAAGTTATTTTATCTCGCTTGAATAATAATAGCTTTTTTAACATAACAAACACTTTAAGGTTGGTAAATGCTATTTCTCATTTGATACAACAACTTTATGAAGTAGATGCTACAATTATACTCTTTCCATTGTGTAAAACTGAGACTTAGGAAGGTGAATTGACTTTTTCCTAGTCAGAAATAGTAAATAGAATTGTCAAGCTTGGGGAAATGATTCCTACAAGAAAGAGTAGAGGGAAACAGTTAAAGTAATAGAATGAAACCATATTGTGAGAACCTTGGAGCCAGACTAAAGACAATTATCCTGAGTCTTTTAAGAAACAGCAGACAGTGAAGATCTTAGAGGAGTGAAGTTACATGATGAGAACAGCAATTTAGGAAGATAGAAAAAAATGATCCTTCTACTGAAAACTGGAGTGAGGGGTGAGTATGGATCTTTGCAAGTGAGGAAGTTCTAGTATGTTACCTCTCGTATGTTTCCCTGCAATGGAAGAACCACCCTGGTCTGCCACTTTGATTCTAGTGTTTTCTTCATGACCCTCACAACTGTATCAAAGATACACAAAAAATGAGTAGAGGAAATAAAGAGCCATAACTCCATGTGGAGGACTTACCTTATTTCAAACAATTGAAGTAGAATGAGCAAAGGGAGCTTAGTATAACTATATGAATAAAACTTTTGTTTGGATATGGATGAAATCATGGATCTGAAAAGCTCCTCAACCAAAAACATGCTTCAGTATCAATGGAAAATTCAAACTCAGTAAGCCCAAGGGTTGACTATCCAGTCTGGTAAGGACCCTATGTTCAATAACCACAACCACCATCATTACAAAAACAAAAACACCAAAATTTGAAAATAATCTGCAAGGAAATTAGGTTTAGGCCCACAATTTGCACCATATACCGCAATAACTACATGAATTTAATGACCTAGCAAAAAGAGTGTATCATTTTAATAAGCAGTAAGGAAAGACATTGCATTTCACTCATGTGATCAAGAAGGAAAATAGAACAGCATTGAGATTCTATCTCATACCAATCAGAATGATAAAAATCTCAATTTTGAGGAGGGTTGTGGTAGACAAGATACTTTTATGTACTGCTGGTGAATCTCTGAATTGGTTCCATTATCATAAAAGGATCAAAGGCAGAAAGAAATACACACATATATGTGTGTATAAATATATGTGTGTATATATGATATATATGTGTGTATATATACACACATATATATACACATAAATACACATATGCATATATATATATATATTTCTGTGTAAAAATATTTATAGCAGCACTTTTTTGCCATTGTAACAGAGAATTAGAAACCAAGTGAGTGCCCTACAATTATGGAATAGATGAACTTGTTTATGCTATATAAATGTAATAGAATGTTATTGATTGATAAAAATAAGAAATATAATGAACTTAATGAAATTTAAAATATGAATATGAACTGATATATAGTAAAATGGACAGAATTGGGAAACTAATTTACATAGTGACTACAACAACATAAAAATGTTAGATTGAAGTATTCTGATCAGTGCAATGAGTAACCATGGCTTCAAAAGACTGATGATAGAACATGCAACTTGCTTCTTAGCAGAAAAATGATGAGCTAGAAGCGGAAATGACACATTTATACACATGACCAAAGTCTTAATGATCCATTGCACTTACCTCTAGTTGTTACAATGGAGGATTTCAATTAGCGTGGGGATAATTAGTGATTAATAATAGGCAAAAAAAAGGAAAAGAACATCATTAAAGCATTTTAAATATACAAAGTACTTTAGAAATGCTGAAAGAATGGTACATCACAAAATTCATGACTTCATGTGAAGGGATCTTTACTCTTTAATCAATTAACCATACACACAAAAAATGGCCCTGCATTATTCACTACTCAAAAAGCACTTTTCTTCTAACGGGGAAGACAAGTCTATATATAAAAATATACAGTATGAACATAAAGTGATTACATATAAAGCAGTTATATACAAGGTAGTATGGGAGGGAGATCACTAACCAACAGATAATTGATTATGTGGTACGAGAGCTCTAAGGAGAGACTAGGGCTAGAAATATAGAATTATAATTTTATTGTGATAATTAAATTGATGGAAGCTAGTGATATTATTGATATAGAGAATGTAGTTTAAAAAAGAATGAAAAGATAAGAGGACCCAGGACAGAACCTTGGGGAACACCCACAGTTAGGAACTGTTATGTGGATGATAAACCAGTAAAGGAAACAGAAAAGTCACACAAGAAGAGACAAGAAATTTCTCAGAGAAGTAGAGTATCATTTAGGAGAGGATGGACCATTGTATCAGATCAGTCAAGAAGGATATGGGCTAAGAAAAAAATCAGAAAAAAATTAGGTTGTTGGTAATTTTGAAGAGAGGAATTTCAACTGAATAATGAGGTTGGGAGACAAATTGAAAAGGACTGAAGAGTGAGTGAAAGAAGAGGAAACAGAAGCAGAAAATAAAGTTGGTTGGGTTCTAAGGAAGTTTGGCTGGGAAAGGGTGTGAAGAAACAAGATGATAGCTTGAGGGGATAATAGGGCCTAGTGAAGATATATTTTCAGATGAAAAGTGCTTGGGAAAATTTAAAGGCAATAAGAAGATAAAGAAGGTGAAAACACGTTTGTGCATGTGTGTGAAAGAGACACACACAGAGAGAGACAGAGAGTGAGAGAGAGAGAGAAAGAGAGAGATGACAGAGACTGAATCACAGACACATAGAGAGGGACAGAGAAGGAGAAACAAAGAGAAAGGAGAGGTAGTTGTGGGACCCTTCAGAAGAAAAAAAAAGGAGAGGATTCTGAGAAGATGGTGGAGTAGGTCAGAAAATTTCAAGTTCTCAAGATTTTCCTCCATGAAAGAGATAAACTAGTGCCATTAGGCAAACATAGAGCCATGAAAACAAATGAGAGTAGGGATAAAACAGGGTTCCTCTTGGGACAACAGGTCAGAAGTCCAACTCCCCTCACTGTCCCAGGTTGACAAAAGTTCTACTGGTGAGGCTAAGGCAGACTCCTAACCCCGATAATCCCAGGATTTACCACACGTTGTTCAAGGGGACCCTAGCCTAGAGGTTTTTACTCTTCATAGGGAGGAAATCTAGTCCTGGTGTTTTTCTTCAGGTCTCAAATTGTCCCAAGAGGACTCCTGTTTTACCCCACTCTCATCTGTTTTCATGGCTCTATGTTTGCCTATATATTGAAGAGCAAAAGAACTGAGCCTCCACCCGAAAATATCATTCTCAGCAAAGCTATGCATATTTAATACTGAATGGAAATGTACATTTGATCAACTGTCAGGTTTTCAAGACTCTGTTAAAGAAAACACACACAAAAAACCCAAACTCAGTAGAAGATCTGACATACAAGAGTCAAGAGAAATATAAGGTACATGCCAATGATCAATTACAAGGGATTAAATAAGATAAAATATTTACCTTTTATACATGGAAAATGTAAAACCTATTTCTAAGATTGTTACTAGTAATTAAGTAGTTTATAAAAAAGAATGAAGTAGACCTGAGTATGATATGACTATAAAAAGTAAAACCATTCAAGAACAGCTTAAAAAGTAATTATTCTATATCAATGAGGTACAAGAGGAAGAACCAATACAGAGGAATTATATAGAGAAGCAGGGCTATTAGTTCTGGAAATCTACTTTCATCAAGAAGAGGTTTAAGAAAGAAAAATACATATACATCTAGAAGAGTATGAATGTCTTCTAAATTAAAAAAGAAATTAAACTCTAAGGGGATAGGGAAGGGGGAATAAAGGAGGGATGCTTATAGGGGAAAATGAGGGAAAAGGTTAAAAGGGGATTAAAGAAGGGCATTTAGATTTAGGGGAATGGGAGGATAAGGAGGGGAGCTTTAGAGGGAACTGGAAAGGAATAGGTCAAAAGGGTATACAAAAGGGTGTTTAGATTTAGGGTAATAGGAGGATAAAGGAGGGATTACTGGAGTGAAAGTAGGTCAAGTAATAGGAGGGCAAGGTAACAAGTAGAAATAAAGTAGAGGAGTTAGGAGAGATAGGAAAAAAGAGATTTGCACAAGCAAAAGCAAGATTAGGAGAGAAATCTCTTAGGGAGAGTATATGCTTATGTATGTATGCATGGGTATGTATGTATTATATATGTATATATGTGAACATATGCATATATGTATGTATATGTATATAAGTATGTATACGTGCACATGTATATATACATGTGTGTGTATGGGACCTATTGTGGTCCAATCTATGGGCTTCAGCATGGAGAACTAGATTTAAAGTTTTGTGAGAGAAGAAAGAATGAAAGAAAGGAAAGAAGGAAGAAAAGAAATCTAGGCAGTAAACCCCAATTTAACTGGGCAGCTTCTGGCCATTAAAATTAACCTTCCTTTGGAGAGGAGAAGGAGAGCTCCACTTAATGGGTATATTTTGGGACCTCCTGTCTTAGAGTGAATGTCAATGGTAATAGCATTAACTCTTTCGAACAGCAATCCTGAGGGGATTGCTTTCCCAGCTTCATATTTTTCCTTTTATTTTTTTAAATTAACAGAAACATCACTTGACTAACTTCTTAAAGAGGCCTATTCACTTTATGGGCATTATTACCTCACTCTAAATGAGTACCTGCAAAGGCCTTAGCCTAAAAGGACCGGTATCCCAAAACATCTTGGGCCATCTCCAGTCATCCTAATAAATAAGTCATACATGTGTTTGCACACATACCTTCACATATATGTACACGCAAACACATATATGCCCATACCCACACACATGTGTACATACATACATATATACATGTGTATATGTAAATATGTTTATAAGTATGTGTAGGTACATGTATATATTAATAACTATAAATATATCCATGTTCAATTGTGGTGGTGGCTAGAGGGGAGAAAGGGGGGAAAAGAACAAAGTAAAAAGTGTATATCAGAGAACAAAAGAAAACCTACAAGGAAGTAAAGAAAAGATGGACAGCTTTCAAAAAAATGCACAGTATTTCATGTATAGGTTTTATCGAAATAAGTTGCTGCTATACATTTTGAATCCTTTCCTATGTTCTGCTATGCATGTGACATGTTTTTTCTTATTTTATATTTATGCTAAATATTTAAACTTTACAACAACTTTTTTTTAGAAGAAGATAATTGGGATAAAACTTACATGGAAAAAACTATCAGAATAAAAAAAATTGTATGGAAAATGAGGTAGGAAAATTAAGGATGAATAAAACGATTGCCTTCCTGCAGTGAGAGCCCATTGAAGGTTGATAGCACTAATTTATAATGTACCCCAGCAGCACAGTTGAGAGATTTACTCCTCTGACCTATTTGTGGGAGTAGAGAAGAATGATGGTGGGAATAATCTAGGGCAAGGGTGGAAAATATGTGCCTCCAGATTACATGTGGCCTTCTTTTTCCTCAGGTGTGGCCTTTTGACTGAGTCCAAGTTTTACAGAATTAAGGACATTGGTTCTGTGAGGTTTAAATTGAGTCAAAGGGCCACACTTGAGAACCTAGAGAGCCACATGTGACCTTGAAGCGGCAGGTTCCTCATCCCTGAAGAGGGCTACATTTTGCCATCTAATGAACACAGACAAGACAAAAATTGAGGCAACTGGCAGCAAAGGACAAAAGGACGGAGGATATTTGAAATAGCTAGGTATAGGAAAGGAATAAAAATGAAGCCAAATCAATGACCTAAGAAAGTATTAAGTGTGGAGGGATTAGATTTCTAGATGAGGGCATAGACTAGGTTAAGTAATGGTGAGTGACAGGGAGAGGAGAAATTATAGGATGTTAAAATTCAATAGAGGAATGTCAGAATTTCTAAATAAGAGTATAGAACACATTGTTAATTGTGAGATTCAGTGTGTGGTCACCCCTGAGGTAGCAAGGAGTAGGTCATGTGATTTAAGGAGGGTGACACTTTGGGAGTCTGAAGGAAACGAACATGCTTGTTAGTAAATGTTAAATTCATAACAAAAAATGAAAAACAAACTTTAAAAAGGAAGAAATACTTGATTTAGCATCAGTTAAATCCCTTCTACCTCTAAATCTGTGATCCTGTGATATATGTATATAACTGTGGATGCTATGGATTTTGAATTATAATTTCCATTTTCATCAATGTAAAATTTGTGACCTAGGTTGTTGCTAAATTGTTGACACAGACAGTCATATAATTCCTTAACTTCTTTTCTCCATGATCCCCAGTGGCATCAGAATCTTTCAATATATGTTTCCACCAAGAACTGACCCACCCACAGTGTTTCATGTTCCAAAATTACCTAGTTCCTCTCATTTAAAAGTCTCTTAGTGCAAGCGACACTAGTTAGAATTCCTAGAGTAACTGATTTTCAAACTCCTTACTACAGTACAGATTTTTGCTAACCCCTCAATAGTGTTAGAGGTATATTTTTTAGCCAGATTTTTATTGTCAAAATAAATTTCTAATTCATGGAATTTCAATTAAAGGTACACAGTGGGTGAAAATCCTCAGCCAGTACAGGGCATGGAGAATCTGGAGGAGGAAGCAATGCCAGAGTCAACTCCAAAGCTTAGATGAGGCATATCTGTGCCCTAGGCAAGGTTTGGAAATTTTTGCCCCGCTGCATTTGAAAATTTTACTTCCTGTATGTTACTATCCACTGGAGGCTTTGAACATTCACTGTAACAAATGCAGCAACTTATCACAAAATAAATACATACATGCCATGGAGAATGGAATTTTCTGGCATTAAAAGTAGGTGCATTTATAACAAGTGTCCCTTGTTGCGCTTCTTTTTATGCTTTGCCCTAAGTCAATGCCTTCATTACATACTCCTGATGTTTGTTCTAGGCCAAGACACAGGCATTTTGGCTCTAGTTAGAATTTTGCCTCTGAAGTCTTCTTCCCTGAATGGCTAGGATTTTCATAGTTTCTTCCCTACCTCTATTTATGAACCCAACAATTCTCTACATCCTCTAATTTCTCTCCCATGTTTCCCAGTAATCTTCAAAGTAAGACTTCTTAAAGGGGGCACTTTTAGCAAGCAGAGTTCATGTGTAAACCCAGTGTTCATAAGTTTCTTCTGACTCATTCTCTGTCAATTGTATTAGAAAGAAAAAAATTATAGACATTCAATCAAAACTAGGCTTGTTGTTATATCTTTGTCACGGAAAAGAAAGATATAAAAATAACAAATATGAGAATTGTTCTTTTCCCTGGAATAGGTGAAGCAAGATGTGTAGAATGGTTGTCTCCTGAGGTGATGTGGCTGAGCATACAGCTTATGAATTTTAAGGACAGATGTCAGTTTCCAGTGATGTGGCTTCCATAATCTGTTGTTATCTCTTTGTTTATCCTTCAAATGCAAACTATAAAGCAACTGCTCATCTATTTAGTCTTGGGTAGGGCATAGAAATGCAAGTCAGATCTCAAATTTGGTTTGTCGTTTGCCTTCTCGAAAGGAGATGTGATTTATGTTTATAATAAAGTATTTGAAATGTCATTTAATAGGAAAACAAATGGCAGGAGGATTCCCATGAGCAAGGAACGGGCTGTGGAACTTTGAATTAGACATTTTTATCTTACCACACTTTAAGTTACATATTTTCATTCTAATTGTAAAAATTATCTATCTTGACATATCTTTTCCATTATTTTTTTCAAAGAGAATTCATCAGCTGGGTTAATGATGACACAAAATTTTAATATATGCATTAAACATTTAAGTTTTAATATGTTAACATGTCATAAGATGTGAATAATAACAATGTTTTATATATGAAGTGAAAACATATTTTATGTTGGAAATAGTTATAATGCTTGGCAAGTGACTTATATCCATAACAATTTCATTTAAATATTGCTTTTGCTGCCCATCTATCTTAGATGCAATTTTATAGTCCTTTTAAAAAATTCATTTCAGTGTGACCTCTTTGAGACTGCAACTTAGTGCCTCTGGCCTACATATTCAATTGTACTTGTACTGGCTTCTATTCAATTACCTTTCACAGAGCAGGAAGCAGCAAAGCCCAGATCTGAAGTGCACCTACTGTCCTAAAGCTCTGCAGGAATTACAGCTCTTGGCTCCCCTGCAGTAAAGAGGACTGGCGGCTCTGATGGTCATCCAAACGAATTCACAGAAACCCAGAGTCTCAAAGTCAGAGAGGACTTCAAAAGCCTAAATCAGAGTTCAGTGGAGACCTGACAAAACATCCTCCTTACCACTTACTCCTAAAGAAGTCATCCACTTTTACTTGAAAACTTCCAGAGGAGGGTAAGGTTGAGGAAACCTGCTACTTCCTGGGCATTGGAACAATTCTAATTGTCAAGAAGTTTGTGACAATTGGCATTGATTCTGCCTCTCTTTCTCTTTCTTTCCCTCGTGCTCTGTCCTATTCACCATTGTCAAACTGATCCTTTGAGGAATATAAGTCTCTAGAGCTTTTGCCAGTACAATCTGCACGGTTCTATGCCTTCATGTCTTATGAACTCATGTCCATGTTTTGCCAAAAGGCCTCCATAGGCATGACTTTATGGTAAAAGTATTTTTTTTGTTCTTGCTTTATGTTGAGGGAGTTTATTTTGCATATTTTGAGAGTATGCCCTGAACTGGTATTTATATGGACCATTTATATAGACCAAGCACTCCATCCTCATGTTTTAAAAATTAAGGACCTGAAGATGAATAAAATTAACTTCTCCAAGGTCGTACAATTAGTAAAATCATATTTTAAACTCAAATCTTCTCATTCCAAATCTAGCGTTTTGTTTTGTTTTGTTTTGTTTTTCCCACTGTGTGTCTGATTATTCTGGGATGACTTTCAAAAGATATATTCAAAAGTTTGAGGTCACATTGTCCAAGGTGAGGTTCAAAACCCTCATTGAAACCTCTTCAGTGGGACAGAGACACAGTTTTTGTAATAATATAAACAGGATTTGGAAGAGATCTCTCTCCGTATGGTCGACATGTAACCATCATCAAATCATTTCAGTCCTCTAATTCTCATTATCCCATCTCATTATTCCAAGTAGAAATAATATCTATCCTATCTATTTCTTAGGGTAACGGTAAGGATAAAATAATATACCTGAAAATATTGCAATTCAATTTTTGAAGTTTCAATATGCATAAATACTATAAAATACATAGTTATTATTGGTGTCATTTAGTCTTGTCTGATTGTATGTAATTCCATGGATTTCTCCATGAGGTTTTCTTGGCAAAACTACTGGAATGATTTGCCATTGACTTTCCCAGTGTGTCTCCACTTTACGGATGAGAAACTAAAGTGAATGGGGTTAAGTAATTTGCCCATAACTAGTAAGTGTCTGAGGCTAAATTTGAACTCAGATCTTCTTGACTTCAGGCCCAAGGCCCTATCTACTGCACCACCTAGTGCCATAATTGCCATAGGCATCTAAGATGTGTCAAATTGGGAAGAATGAGAACTACCCTCAGCATTCTTCTGAATGAATGAAAACTAGCCTTTTAAGAATCCCTGTTATGAAGCAGTCTCTAAGCATTTGGGACAATGACGAATGAAGTGGAAGGTGTGACTTGCATTGTCTCTTTTTCTCAGTAAAAGTGGATTCTATGAATTTAAATCTTAATTCAGGCTCCTTACTTCCTAGTAATGACCTCTTACCCAACCCTTTACCCCAATGCTATCTTTTCTCTCTGCTGCCCACCTCTATCTTATAGAAACTGTATGTGATACATATTTAAGGGCAAATAGTATTTATATTTATCTTATATAGAGGGATACTGACACTTGTGTAAGCTGCTTAGCTCTGAATTTGTTTAGGAATTAATGACTCATGGCACAGTGTTTAGAAGGCAAATTCTTTCCCAACTTAAAATAAATGTCATCAAGGAAGACAATGGAATTCAGCAAGAGGTTGGCTTGGTACCAGAGCCCCAGGTGGATCTGTACAGCCAAGGAAGGAAGTGGTCAGAAAGGAAGAATTAGGCTTTGGCAGACACCAACCAAATATTCATGCCAGAAGCCAATTTTGGCATATGTCTTTCTGAGATGGACCATCACAAACTACAACCCTACAGGGTCTTATAGAGCCTCATATGTGGTACAGAAGGCAGAAAATAACACAGGAAGTATTCTTGGTATGAATTATCTGGATTGGCTGACTACTTAGATTCACTGGAAGATTATATCTTCTATGGTTGGTGTGCACACTCAGCTTCTGACGGGAGGTTATTTATTAACATATTTATGATTCTAAGGGATGCAAAACATTGAAATTTAATACTGTCAGAGAAGCCACTTGGTACAGTGATCTTGCCAACAGGAAGATCTGGGATCATATCCTGCTCCTGATTCTTGATACATATGAGGAACTATACATATATAGTTCTAGTCATTTAAATTCCCTGAGCTTCAGTATCTACTCAGTCCCTTCAGAGTTTTTAAAATTCTTATTATGTTCCAGGAACTATTCAGTTCCTACTATGTTTACTGTCTGCTGTATTAGAATAGATGCTAGTATTAAAAACATAAAATAAAAAGCACCTCACTTAAATTCTACTTGGTAGCATGGAAGAAAGGATGCAAGAAGCAAACAGGTAATTGTAAAGATTATACTTAAAGGAAGCTTGAAAGAGTATTGGATAATAATAATAAAGTTGCAGTAATAGCCATAATTGTATCTGAATTCAAGCTTATGACAAATGATTTTATCAAATAATTTTCTATGCATAATCAGTTCTAGTTTCTCTTATCCTGAATCATTTAGAGTCAGCTACTTGGTGCAATAGATCTAGTCATGAAGATGTGATTTCAAATGTGCCCTTAGACATTTAATAGATGTGTTTCTTTGGGTAAGTCACTTAAAGTTTCTTTGCCTCAGTTTCTTCAGGTGTGCATAATAATATCAAAACTTGTTGAGCTCCAAGGTTTGTTGACAAGACAAGATTAGATATTTATAAAATACCTTGTAAACCTTAAAGTGCTAAGAAATAGTTAGCTATTTGTGTTATATATTGTATATTTATACCATAAGTATGCATTTATAGATTATAGTAATATATCATATACCTATTGCATGATTATGCATTTATATAATATATTATTGTATATTACTACAATGTCTAGACATTTATGTGTAAATGGATACTTATATCTTATTATCATTATTACTTTTTATTAATATTTTAAATAAGGAGATGAGGAAAGGTTTCTCTTAGGAAATACATACACTGAGCTGTGAAACAGACTACTGTTTCTAAGAGGCCAAAGTGAGAAAAAAATAATTCTGGGCAGGAGATCAGCAAAGACATAGGAGAGAAAGAGGGAGGGAGGGAGGAGAGAGAGAGAGAGAGAGAGAGAGAGAGAGAGAGAGAGAGAGAGAGAGAAAGAGAGAGAGAGAGAGAGGGAGAGAGAGAGAGAGAGAGAGAGAGGGAGAGAGAGAATTGTTGATAATTATACTTGTAGTATTAACTGCACAGAATTGTTGTGGAATCAAATAAAACAACTTACATCAAATGTTTTGCAAACTTTAAAGTATTATACAAATTTATGCAAATTTCCATTATTATTATGTTTCTAAACATTAAAAGCCTCAGCAAGATAATTTGTTGTCCATTACAAAATTTGGATGAACAATTCTTATATAACTTTGTGTCTTCAACATTTGTCTTCAACATTAAAAAAGAAGGGGAAAAAAGACTTGCTCCCTAACTATATGGCACAAACCAGAAACCAAAATCTAATACACATTTTAGGGAATCTGATTTCACTGGCATCGTAAATGAAAGCACTCTATTAGTCCTATGATTGTCAGATTGTCATTCAATTCATAAATCATTTGGCCAAAACTTTGGAAAGGCCTTTGTCCTGACTGGTTTTCACATTTACATGCATAAGAAAGTAGATGAAAAAGCTAGATTTGAAGTCAGAGAACATAAATTCAAAATCCCTTTCTTTCACTTAATGCCTATTTTTGTCATCTGAAGTCACTAGAGATCAGTTTCCTAGTTTAGATAATATTAAATTTGTCTTCCCACTCTAAAATCACATAATTTTGTGTTCTATATAATTTCATGTTCTGGCAATCTCTTCTCCTATCAACTGTTATATTAGTCTTCCAATGGGTCTCTCTGCCTCTAGTTTCTCTCCTTTCTAATTCAATAGATGCCAAGGAAACCTTTCTGAGGCATAGGTCTGAATTTATTGCTCTCCTTTTGAAAAGCCATCAGTGGTTCAGGATTACCTACAAGTTAACATAAAATAGCTTTAGCTTCAATGTTGTCTATATTTATATTATAGGCATTAAATAGTATGAAATGGCCTTTAATGCTGACCTCTCATGGCCTAAAAATTCATCCTATTGAGTAATTTCAACATTTAGATAAGATTTTTACTTGAACAAAGAAGAAGAGTTCTTTTGACCATAATAGAAATATCCTGATTTGAACAATATAATTGGTTTTAAGTAGACTGAGAACCGTTTCTCAAATGAAATGCCAAGCTATGATTTCTGTAATAATGCCAACCTGAATGGAGGGGCTTAATAAATATCCTAGTATTTTATCCTTGTCTTGTATTAAAGGTTAAAACTGCACCAAGACTTTTTGGGACACTTTATTTGGGAGTCTTCAAGTAGAGCCAGTTTGACTATTTGAGAGAAAAGTCATGCAGTGTGTCAAACTCAGTTATAAATACATCCCTGTAGATTAGATATCAACTTTTAAAAATCTGTAAACTAACATTTTATAGGTTGCATTGTATTTGCATTCATTTTGTTAAATATTTCCCAATTATCTTTTAATCTAGTCCAGGACCTATTTGGAAGTGTTGTGAGCAGCATGTGGCTATGAGTTTTACATCTTCGTAGGGGATGCTTCTGTTTTAAACATGATTTTCACTCAATCATCCTGAAGGATCCTTCCAACTCGAAGATTGTGTCATTCCATTATTTGAATATGGTACCATTGTACTTCTAATTATATATCCAGTTCAATTTTAGCTACTATTCTTAAAATCCTATGTGATGCAGCTAAATCAGACTACTTACTATTTCCCAATTTCATTATTATCTTCCTCCACTTTTGTGCACATCTCCAATGCTTAGAATAAAATCTGGCCCCAAATTAATAGTGCACTATTTAATGCAATAAATCTGTATTTATTGGCATTATTGATTTTTTCAAATTCCAACTGAGTTTCTACCTCCTCCACAAAACCTGCTTTGATACTCCTAGTCAGAATCTATCCTTCTCTCCTCAAGGACACTCTGCCTGATCATTCCCAGATATTTAATATATTTTTTAAAACTTTTAGTTATTGCCCCACTCCGCCTTTTAGTTATGGCCCCTCTCACCAATGCCCCCTCCTTCTTCACTATGGCCGCAGCCAGGGAGCAACCGCCACAGGCGGGCGGGGTGAAACGAAAAGGGAAGGCCCAGTACGTGCAAGCTAAGAGGGCTCAGACCAAGGCAGCTCAAACCCAGGCTTCAGGGCATCCTCATTACCTGCAACATGAGTGAGCGCAATTGTGTAGAGGAGGCCTACAGCCTTCTCAACGAGTATGGGGATGACCTGTACAGACCCGAGAAGTTTGTAGGCAAAGATAAGCAACCACCTGGAAGTGAGAAGGAAAAGAAAGATGATGCAGAAGCTGCCTTGAAGAAAGACGTCAGTGAGATTCAGATCTCTACAGAATTGAGATTAAGACAATTCCAGTCATTGGAAAGTGGAGCAAATAACATGGTCTTCATTAGAACACTTGGCATACAGGCTGAGAAACTTGTACATTGTATCCTAAATAATATGTATACAACCAAGAAGAAGAAAACATGGGTTATTCTACGCATGTTGCCCATATCTGGCACATGCAAAGCTTTCTTAGAAGATGTGAAAAAATATACTGAAACCTTCTTGGAACCTTGGTTTAAAGCACCAAATAAAGGGACATTCCAGATTATTTACAAAACACCAAATAATAGTCACATGAGCAGAGAAGAAGTTATTAAAGAACTAGCAGGCATAGTAGGCTGTCTAAAATAAGGTCAATTTTAGTAACCCCCAATATACCATTGTAGTAGAAATCATTAAGGCTGTCTACTGCCTGAGTGTTGTCAAGGATTGCATGTTCTTCAGAAAATACAACCTTCTTGACATATTGTCAAGAGTAACAAAGAAGGGTCTCAACCAAACCCTGGCCAGAATGCCCAAGTAAGAAATGGAAACAAGGCAAAACTGGAGTTTGGAAACACAGACCAGGACAATCTCAAGTCAAATGAAAGTGACTCTGCAGAAGAAAAAAAATAATCCCCAGGGAATTGTAGAGGGAAGTAAAGAGAAGGGGCCCATTTCTGAGACCTAAACTGAGAAAGGAGCCAAATCTGAAAATGAAAGTCAAGTTATGGAAGATTCTAAACCAAACGAAAGTGACCTGGTCTTGGAGAAAAATTAATAGTTGAGGCAGGAAGTAGTAAGAGATGAGGCATATTCCAAAGACAAGTACAAAATAAGCTATCCAAGTTGAGAATGTTGTCGAGTAATTAAACTTGCCCTGGAGGCAAGTTTAATCTAAAGATTTTCAAAGTTATGGAAGTATTAGAAATATGATGCCATATTTCACCAGCAACTGTTTTGGCTGAATCAGTAGTGGACAGAATAGTGTGGTTTTTTTTCCCTTCCCCCACCCCACGCCTGGGAGTGATCAATTGGTTAAATTTCTTATTTACTCCCAAAAGCATTTTTTTATCATCCAGATTGGAATAAGCCTGGGGACATTCTAAAATTTCTAAAAGAGAATAGGATTTTAGTTTTGGGGCCACTGTTTAAAGACAAGGGAGGTTAAATGAGTTACAAAGTTTCTTTTTTTTCATACAAGACAAGTGTGCATTTTATTCATTCCTTTAGTCAAATGTGATGAGAGTAAACTTCATGTTTTTCTCTCAGCTCTCCTCTTTTTCCCTCCACTAAAAAGTCTCCTGATTGCCTCTTGAATGAGACAGAGTTTACCCCAATCCATTTCACCCTCTCTCCTCCCACTACATTTCTCTATCACCATTTACCTTAATTTCTTTTAAGATATGGTCCCATCCTATTCAATTCACTAAGTGCTCTCTGTCTCTGTATGTGCGTGCATGTGTGTATGTGTGGGCACATGCAAGCATGTACATATGTGTGTGCATATGTATGTGCATGTGTGTGTGTGGGGGGTCCCACCAACTACCCAGATACTGAAAAGTTTTAAGAGTTACAAATATTGTCTTTCCATGTAGGAAGGTAAACAGTTCACCTTTGGTAAGTCCCTTATGACATCTCTTTGCTGTTTACTTTTTCATGCTTCTTCTCATTCTAGTGTTTGAAAGTCAAATTTTCTTTTCAGCTCTGGTCTTTTCATCAAGAATGCTTGAAAGTCCTCAATTTCATTGAAAGATCATATTTTCCCCTGAAGTATTATACTCAGTTTTTCTGGGTAGGTGATTCTTGGTTTGAGTCCTAGTTCCTTTGACTTCTGGAATATCTTATTCTATGCCCTTCGATCCTTTAATGTAGAAGCTGCTAGATCTTGTGTTATCCTGATTGTGTTTCCACAATACTGGAATTGTTTCTTTCTAGCTGCTTGCAAGATTTTCTCCTTGACCTGGGAATTCTGGAATTTGGCCACAATGTTCCTGGGAGTTTCTCTTTTTGGATCTCTTTCAGGCAGTGATCGATGGATTCCTTCAATACTTATTTTGCCCTCTGGTTCTAGAATGTCAGGGCAGTTTTCCTTGATAATTTCATGAAAGATGATGTCCAGGCTTTTTTTTTGATCATGGCTTTCAGGTAGTCCCATAATTTTTAAATTGTCTCTCCTGGATCTATTTTCCAGGTCAGTTGTTTTTCCCATGAGATATTTCACATTCTCTTCCATTTTTTTCATTCTTTTGGTTTTGTTTTATGATTTCTTGGTTTCTCAGAAAGTCATTAGACTCCATCTGTTCCATTCTAATTTTGAGAGAACTATTTTCTTCAGTGAGCTTTTGAACCTCTTTTTTCATTTGGCTAATTCTGCTTTTGAAAGCATTCTTCTCCTCATTGGCTTTTTGAACCTCTTTTGCAATTGAGTTAGCCTATTTTTCAAGGTGTTATTTTCTTCAGCATATTTTTGGGTCTCCTTTAGCAGGGTATTGACCTGTTTTTCATGCTTTTCTTGCGTGTCTCTCATTTCTCTTCCCAGTTTTTCCTCCACCTGTCTAACTTGATTTTCAAAATTCTTTCTGAGCTCTTCCATGGCCTGAGCCCATTGGATATCTATTTTGGATGTTTGGGGTACAGAGGCCTTGGCTTCTATGTCTTTCTCTGATGGTAAGCATTGTACTTCCTCATCAGAAATGAAATGAGGAAACATCATCTGTTCCCCAAGAAAATAGAATTCTATGGTCTTATTTTTCTTCCCTTTTTCGGGCATTTTCCCAGCCAGTTACTTGACTTCTGAGATTCCTCTCCACCCCCGCCTAGATCTGCCCAGCTAGTGCTTGGGGTCTGAGATTCAAATGCTGCTCCCCAGGCTCAGAGCTTTCAGCTGCAGGTGGGGCTGCTATTCAATGTGAGCTTAAGTTCTGTTGCTCAGGTGGGGGCAGGGCCTCCTCCCAGGCTCAGTTCCCTCAGGGGGTTTATGCAGAGAACTTCAGTAATGGAGCGGAGCTCCTGTCTGCTCCGGGAGTCCTGGGCCTCTGCTGCCTCTGCTGCTGCCTCTGCCTCCCAAGGGGGCCTGAGTCATGGAGACACCCCACTCCCCTCTCGGCCAGCCCAGAAGTCTCTCTCACTGACCTGTAGCGCCTGTGGGTGGAGGGACCTTCGTGGCTACCGGAGGTTCTGTCCCTGAAGCCTGCTTGGATCTGCTCCTCTGGGGCCACGCGGGCAGGGCTGGGCTCTGCTGTCCAGTGCGTGATGAGCCTTTGGAGTCGGTTTTTCAGGGCTCTCTGGAATGGAAATCTCCTCCATTGCGTTGCTGTGCAGCTTGCACTGCTCCAGAATTTGTGGGGAGTTCTTTTTACAGAAAATTTATGGGCTGTGGGTTCGGAGCTAGCATATATGAGTCTTTCTACTCTGCCATCTTGGCTCCTCCCCCTAGAAATTTTCTTATATGAGCAAGGTTTAACTTAGAAGTTATTAGATTCTTGGAATGTCTGCTTTTTCAGGATTTGTGTGAAATAACTGGAAGGAAAAATTTATGTACATTATTAGCAATATCACTTAGGGAAATAGGGGGAAAATTCTTTTTGTATAAAGTTCCAGCTGAAGCCCAGTTTCAAGGAAGAAGGTGTTTTAATGGTGTAGAAACACCAGACTCAGAATAACTTGGAACTTAAAGACATCTAAGCATATACAGATAGCCACATCCATCTACAACATACTCTCAACTATTATATATTGCCATAAAGTTGGGTTCTCTTTACATTTTAATTTTGTGAGCTTCTATAGAAAGATATTTTTTTTTTACGTTTGCAATGTCTTAGATCTTCTTTCATATTTATTTTTATGGTTTTGGTACTATCTGAATACAACATTTTTCATAAGCAACTCTTCCCCCGGTTAGTCATAGGTATTGCATAAAGCTTTGTGATAAACTGAATTTGTTTATTTAAAGGTTTGTTTTCAGTTTTATAAACTGTTTTCTCCCACTGACATTTCACTTTTAGATGTCAAAATTCCAATGTGCAGAAATTGATAAACTCAGATTATTTTACCATGTAGAGAAGAGGGTTAACTATGTATCTTCATGTAATGTTTCATTAATCCTAATGTTAACTATAATTTTTAAACCTCCTCAAGCCACATTTATTTTCCTTATTATTTTGGTTAAATACTTGACTGTAATCCACAGGAAAATATTGTTTATTTCTCATATATACTTTTTCAGAGATGCAAAAGTAAATTTCCCTTACAGAAACAACAACAACAGCAAAAAACTTTTAGTTATTTGATAAACAGGAAGACTTCAGAGAGACCTGGAAAGACTTATATGAACTGATGCTGAATGAAAGGAGCGGAACCAGGAGACCTTTGTACATAGCAACAACCAGAGTGTGCGAAGAATTTTTCTGGTAGACAGTACTTCATTGCAATGCAAGGACTTCAAAAATTTCCAATGGACTCCTTTCTCATCAAGATAAAATACTATGGAATTGAATCACAGATAGAAGCAGACCATTTTCTTTTGTATTATATTTTGTTTTGTGTTATGGTTTCTCCCATTCATTTTAAGTCTTCTACGCAACATGCATTTAATAAGTATATACGTGTAGAACCTTTATAAGATTGTCCACCATCTCAGGGAGAGAGTGGGGATGGAGAGGGGAATAGGGAAAAGGAGGGGAAAAGTCTAAGACATATGGAAATGATAGCTGAATACTGAAAACAAAATAATTTGATTTTAAAAAGCTTTAATTATTTATATGTATGTCTCATCCCTTCCGTTCCTTCATTCTCATTGAATTATGAACTTCTCAAGGGAAGGAACTGTGCTGCTTCTGATATTTGATTCAATGAGTTACTGAAAGTAACTAAAAAGTTACTTTTTATCATTATTATTATTGTTATTATGAACTTCAAGTGGAAGCAGGGACGGACATGATTTTTCTTATAGAGGTGGAAGGCAAGGGAAGTTTAGTAGAGACCTATCTGCTATTGTTCAACTCATAATCCAAGGTAAGGTTGATTTTAAAAAAACATACTTTTCTTTTCTTTTCTTTATTCTTTATGCCCTTTTATTATTTTTTTATTCCCCAGAAGCTTCAATTAGTTTATGGTGAACAAGGATTTAACAAACAAACTAACAGAGATTCTTTGTAAATGAGCTTTGGAAGCATTGGCCACCCTTCTTTCTATAGTATAGGCCTGCTTTTCATAGAAATGGAGTGACAGAAATTTACTATGACATTTTCTTTTTTACTAAAGCTGCTTTACACAGTTAAAAATGGGAAAAATGTTTTCTAAATAATTTATACTTTAAACATTATTTTTAAAATTTTAAATAAACACTTTGAAAACAATTCATCTTGAACTGAACAAGAATGCTCTTTTTAAAAGAGCCAACTCCAAAGACAGCACATTATGGAAACAGATGTTTCTGTTATTACCTTGATTCCAGTCCAGTTTGGGAAAAGGTTGAGGAACTGTAATAAGGAAGCCTTATATACTCTTACCTATGGAAAGTCACAGCTCTTTTATTTTATGGACAGGAAAATAAGTCCAACAAATATAAGTAAATGAAAGAAGAAAGGCAAGTTGGCATGTAGACAGCAACAGAGACTATCCTTCTATTTTGAAACAGTATTCAGATCCTTGTTTTAAAATTATTTGGCCAAATATAAATCTTTGAGTCTTGAAAGGGAGAAAAAGTTATTAAATTGAATACTCTCCAAAAGTTATTGAAATGACAAAGACTTCTAGGACATTAAAAATCCATTAAAACCAATATTGTTCTTTAACAATTCAAGGGAAGAAGAATTAGAAGCACATGGATTAAATTTGTTTTAAATTACATCTAGATTTCACAACAAAGTGCAGAAAAAATTGGAGAATTTTTGAGAACACAGCATTAATATATGATTGATAATAGTGATTCAACAAAATACAAATATTGATCTCTAAGATGAATAAAAAGGATTTATTTGGATACTAACTGTTAAACATTTTAAATTTGATCTTATATTGATATTTTGATATCAAAACTAAAATAAATTTTTGTGGTGTCAGAAGGTTTTTCCCTCTCCAAACTCAGGCAAATATGACAATGTCTTCATTAGAAAAAATATAAAATTATTTGAAATTGTCCCAGTATCAATATGTTCAAAGAGAATTAAATTATTTTAATTTTATGAATTTATTTCCAAACATATAATTTCAATTTCAAATGTGTGCATATGAAACTATTTGAAATATAAAAGTTTTTATTTTATCATTTTTCTTCATATGTAAAAGCATAGTCAAATAAATCATTTCAGACTAAAATTAATTCCATGCTCTTTCCTTTACATACTATGTATTCATTCTTTGTTACTTTATTGGTTTATTATTAACAATTATTACCCTGCAGATCTTACATATATTATTAAATACATTGACGTAAGAATGAATGATAATTAGTACTTTTAAATTGTACTTTAAATTTCAATTCATTTTGATGAAAATAATTTGAATGTTCACCATATTTTTAAAACTCTATAGGGACAGTTTATTTTCAAATTATACCAACATTCAAAGATTTATTTTTAAGATATTTTAAGTTAAAAAGTTATAGTACAAGACTTAAGCTTACTTCATATTTATAGAATTTTGTAGGGAAAAGCTACATGTAAAGTAGGAATTCTTGCATGCTGTATAATGCATACACAAAGCATATATATATATATACACATGTACATATACACGTGTACATATATATTATATGCATATATTATTTATATATGTTTATATGTACATGTTTTACCTGACCCATTAATTCATTACTTTAGAATGTGGCTAATGAGAAGCTTCCTCTCCCAAAGCAAACTGGCATCTTGCTTACAGTCTCTAAGTTTCATTTATTCATTTATTCATTCATTCATTCATTCGTTTGTTTTTTAAATACATTTTCACCTTAGTCGTGTCACACAGAAGAATTAAAATGAATGGGAAAAACTATTAAAAAAAAAGCAATCCAAGAAAAAATGGTCTGCTTCATTCTACAATTGAATTCCATGATTCTTTCTCCAGATATAGAAGGTATTTTACTTCAAGGGTCCCCTGGGAATTTTTTAGGTCCTTGCATTGCTTTCAAGGGCTAAGTCTCCCAAAAAAATTGCTCTCACATTGTGGTTGTTGTGTACAAAGTTCTCCTGCTTTTACTCTTTTCACTCAGTATCAGTTCATATAAGGCCTTCTAGGCCTCTCTGAAGTCTTCCTGTTCATCATGTCTTATAGCACAACACTATTCCATTACATTCATATACCACAACTTGTTTAGCCATTAACCAATTGATGGGGAATGGCTTGATTTTTTTGATTTCCAGTTCTTGGTCACCATAAACAGAGCTGCTACAAATATTTTTGTATATATGGGACCCTTTCCCATTTTTACAATCTCTTCGGAATACAGGCCTAGAATGATTTTGCTAGGTTAAAGAGTATACACATTTTTGTAGCCCTTTGGGAATAGTTCCAAAGGATTCTCCAGAATAGCTGTATCAACTCACAGCTTCACAAACAACGAATCAGTGTTCCAACTCTCCCACATCTTCTCTCACATTTACCATCTTTCTGTTTCATCATATTGGGTGGTTTGAGAGGTGTGATGTGTTACCTCAGAGTACTTTTAATTTGCGTCTCTCTAATGAACATCAAGTGATTTAGAGTATTTTTTCATATGACTATAGACAGCTTTAATTTCTCTGAAAATTGCCTGTTCATATCCTTTGCTCATTAACAATGGGAAATGACTTGTATTCTTGTATATTTGACTCAGTTATCTATATATTTTAGAAAAGAGGCCTTTATCATAGACACTTACTGCAAAAATTCTTTCCCAGTTTTCTGCTTCCTTCCTTATCTTGGTTATATTGAGTTTGTTTGTGCAAAATTTAATGTAATCAAAATTATCCACTTTGTACTTCATAATGTTCACTCTCCCTTGTTTGGTCAAAAATTTCTCCACTCTCCATAAATCTGACAAACACACTATTCTTTGCTCCCCTAGTTTGTTATAACTTGATCATGTATGCATTCAGATTTAATTCTTGTGTGCTGTGTAAGACATTGATCTATGCCCTGTTTTCACCACACTGTTATCCAGTTTTCCCACAATTTTTGCCAAACAGTGAATTCTTATCCTAGAAGCTAGGGTCTTTGGGTTTATCAAACAATAGATTACTGTGTTCATTGATTACTGTGTCTTGACTATCTAACCTATTTCTCTACTTCTCAGCCAGTACCAAGTGGTTTTGATGATTGCTGCTGTATAATACAATTTGAGATCCTGTAGGGCTAGTCCACCTTTCCTAACATTCCTTTTCATTAGTTCCCTTCATATTCTGGAACTTTTGTTTTTCCAGATGAATTTTGATATTATTTTTCCTAGCTCTGGAAAATAATTATCTGGTAGTTTGATTGATATGGCACTGAATAAGTAAATTAATTTAGGTAGAATTGTCATTTTTATTATATTAGCTTGGCCTGTCTATGAACAACTGATGTTTTTCCACTTACTTAGATCTGACTTTATTTGTGCAAAAAGTGTTTTGTAATCGTGTTCATATAGGTTCTGAGTTTGTTTTGGCAGGTAGACTCAGATATTTTAGAGTGACTATGGTAGATTTAAATGGCATTTTTCTTTCTCTCTCTTGCTGTTGGGCTTTGTTAGTAACATATAGAGATGCAGATGATTTATGTGTGTTTATTTTGTAACCTGTAACTTTGTCAAAGTTGTTCATTATTTCAAGTAGTTTTTTACTTGATTGTCTGGAGTTCTCTAAGTATATATCATCTGCAAAGAATGTTAACTTAGTCTCTTCTTTGCCTATTCTAATTCCTTCAATTTTTTTTCTTCTCTTATTGCTACAGCTAACATTTCTAGTACCATATTCAATATCAGTGGTGATAATGGACATCCTTGTTTCACCCGTGACCTTACTGAAACTGCATCTAGTTTATCCCCATCACATATAATGCTTGTTGGTGGCTTTAGGTAGATACTGCTTATTATTTTATGGATAACTCCATTTATTCCTAAGCTTTCCAGTATTTTCAATTGGAATGGGTGTTGTATTTTGTCAAAAGGTTTTTCTGCATCTATTGAGATAATCATATGGGTTCTGTTAGTTTTATTTTTGATATAATCAATAATACTGATAGTTTTATCAATACTGCACCAGCACTGCTTTGCTGGTATAAATACTACCTGATCATAATGTCTTATTCTCATGATAAGTTGCTGTATTTTTATCCTAATACCTTATTTGAAATTTTTGCATCTATGTTCATTTGATAAATTGGTCTATAATTTTCTTTCTCTATTTTGTCTCTTCCTGGGTTAGGTATCAGAACCATACTTGTATCATAAAAAGAATTTAGTAGGACTCACTCTTGACCAATTTTCCCAAATTATCTAGTATTGGAATTAACTGTTCTTTAAATGTTTGATAGAATTCACTTGTAATGCCATCTGGCCCTGGAGATTTTTTCTCAGGGAGATTATTGATGCCTTGTTCAATTCTTTTTTGTGAGATGGAGTTATTTAAGTATTCAACTTCCTCTTCTGTTAAACTGGGCAATTTATATGTTTCTAACATTTATCCATCTCTTTTAGATTGTCAAATATATGGACATACAGTTGGGTAAAATAATTTTTAATTATTGCTTTAATTTCCTCCTTGGTGGAGGTGAGTTTACTCTTTTCAGTTTTGATATTGGTAATGTGGTTTTCTTCTTTGTTTTTTTAAATCAATTTGACCAAAGGTTTATCAATTTTATTGTTTTTTTTTCATAAAACAAACTCAGCTTTATTTATTAGTTCAATAGTTTTCTTAATTTCAATTTTATTAATCTGTCTTTTGGTTTTTGGAGATTTTCAATTGGTTCTTTTTCTGGCTTTTTCAGCTACATGCCCAACTCATTGATTTCCTCTTTTTCTATTTTATTCTTGTAGGCATTTAAGATATAAAACTTTGCCTAAGAACTGATTTTGCAATATCCCATAATTTTGGTAGGTTTTCTCATTATTGTCATTCTCTTGAATGAAGTTGTTGTTTGTTTCTAAGATTTTTTAACCCACTCATTCATTAGGATTCAATTATTTAGTTTCAAATTAATTTTTGGTTTATCTTTCCATGGCCTCTTATTATACATAATTTTGCTGCATTATGACTTGAGAAGCATACATTGACCATTTCTGCCATTTTGCACTGGATTGTGAGATTTTTGTGCCCTAGTACATGGTCATTATTTTGTATATGTGCCATGTACCACTGAGAAAAATGTATATTCCTTTCTATCCCCATTTAATTTTCTCCAGATATTTATCATATCTACCTTATCTAGAGTTTTATTCACCTGCTTAACTTCTTGTTAACTTTGAGGTTAGATTTATCAAATTCAGAAAGGGGGAGGTTAAAGCACCCCACTAGTATAGTTTTATTATCTATTTCTTCCTGTAACTCCCTTAACTTCTCCCCTAAGTATTTGGATAATATACCACTTGGAGTATATATGTTTAGTAATGATATTTTTTCGTTATCTATGGTGCCTTTTAGCAGGATATTGTTTCCTTCCTTACTTCTCTTGATTAGATAGATCTATTTCTCCTTTTGCTTTGTCTGAGATTAGAATTGCTACCCCTGCTTTTTTTACGCTAAGTGAAGCAAAATATATTCTGCTCCAACCTGTTATCTTTAATTTGTGTGTGTGTCCCCCATTTCAAATGTGTTTCTTGTAAACGATATATTGCTGGATTATGGTTGTTAATCCATTCTGCTATCCATCTCTGTTTTATGGGACAGTTCCTTCCATTCACATTCACAGTTATTTATTACTGTCTGTATCTTTCCCTCCATCCTCTTTTCCACCATTTATGCTTTTACTTCTCTCTTCTCCCTTCCCTCCCACATTAGAATTTTAATTTTTGATCTCCCACTCTCTCAAGTTTACCTCCCTTTTTTAACCCCCTCCCTTTTACTCCCCTTTTTCCCTTACTACTTCTTCCCTCCCTTTTAGCCACTCCTCCCTTTTCTTTCCCCCTTCCCCTCCTACTGCCTATAGAGCTAGTTAGATTTCTATACTTAACTGAGCTTGTTATTCCTTCCTTGAACCAAATCAGATGAGAGTAAATCTCAAACAATGTTCATCTCCCTTCCCTCTTTCCCTCTACCATAATACATTTTGCTGACTCTTCCTGTGATGTAATTTACCTTTTTCTGCCACTTCCTTTTGACATCTCCTGTTACAATTCCTTTGGACCCTCAAGTCACATTTTTATCATCATATCATTTAATTTATACCCACTGCCTCTATCTATGTATATCCCTGTTAAATGCTACAATACATATACATTTCTCAATATTAACAAGTATCATCTTCCCTTATATGGATATAAGCAGCTTGCCAATATTGAATAACAAGTTTTTCCCCCGTTTACCTTTTTCTGCCTCTCTTGAGAAATGTGTTTGAAGATCAATTTTTCTATTGAATTGTGACCTTTTTCTTAGGAAGATCTGGAAATCCCTTATTTCATTGAATGTCCATCTCCTTGCCTGAAATATTATGCTCAATTTTTCTTGGTAATTGATTCTTGGTTGCAGTCCCAGCTCCTTCACCTTACAGAATATCATAATCTAATTTCTATGATCTTTTAACATAGAATATCCAAGGTCCTGTGTGATCCTTACTGTAACTCTTTGATATTTCAGTTTTTTCTTTCTGGATACCTGCTTAGAACATGAGCATTTGTACATTGTGGCCTCTGGTTCTTTCAGTTAGAAGCTAAAATGTTTCAGCTTACGTGGTGCTGAGCTGGCTAGTGTGCCAAAGTCTTTCTAAGTTACCCTGGAGTTACCCTGGAGCTAGCTGTGTTAAGTGTAGTGGAGGAGTAGTCTGGCTGCAGGAGGTCTAGCCTCCTGAGCTAGCACATAGGCAAGCTCAGTAGTTGGTAAACCTTGTGCTGTCTGCACTAGTGTCTTCCCAATTCCCCTGGCTATGCTCAGGCATGCCTGGGGTCCTGGTGCTGGTGATTGTGGGCTTCACCCTTTTGGGACTCAGGATCTACTCCAAGTTCACTGAGGTGGGGCTGTCTGGCACAGTTCCAGTCCTGCACTTGTCCCCTTCAACCACAGCAAGAGGGACCCACCTTTGTGATTCTCCTAGCTTCAAGGGTAAGAGACTGTTTACCCCTTCAGCTGATTCCAGTGTTACAGGATTTTTCCTGGGGAAATATTTTCTTGGATTTTCAAGGTCAACAAGGGGAGGGAGATAGCATTTGCCAATCATTCTGCCATCTTGTCTCCCAGAAGTTCAAGTAGGTGACTTACAGACATTTAATTTGCTGGCAGATGCTCAGGAACAGCTATTGCTGTTACCTGCAGTTCTGCACTTGTCTCACTCATTTCCACTGGACTTCCATCCTAGACTGATATATCCAAGGATCCGCTATGTGCCAGGCACTGTGCTAAGTGCTTTATAAAATATTGCCTCACTTTAGGTGCATATTACCATTATCTCCTGGACAAATAATAGTGACAGGTGCATACAATTATTATCTGAATTTTATTATTGAGGAAACTGAGGGAAATGGAGATTAAGTGCCTTATCAAGGTTTCACAAAGCCAGTAAATGGCTGAGACCAGATTTTAATGCATGTCTTTTGACTCAGAACTCCAAATTTTATACACTGTGCAACATAGATACTTTTGTATTACATCTGGAATATAGTCTGCAGTTCTGGGTAACACATTTTTGGTTAGAAAATGATCTTCTAAAGTCTTCATAAGAGGGCAACAAATGGAGTGAAGAAATTTGAACTTGGTTGAAAGAACAGATTATCTAGCCTAATAAAAAAAATAAAATTCAAATGGGGTAGAATGGAGTTGGGACATTTTCAGCTGTCTTCAGTGGTCTGTCCAGTGAAAGAGGGTTTAGGTTTGTTTGTTTTTTCTAGACCAAGACATCAAACTAGAAGCAATAGGTAGACATTTCCAAGAAAAGTGATGCTTTATGTAAGGACACATTTCCTAATAAGAGTTATTCAAAAACAGAACAGGCTGTTTCAAGAAGTAGCTGCTTCCTCCTCACTAAACCCTTGATACAAAACAGTTTAAGTACTTATCACTACAACAACCATATACTTCATTAACTATATAAGTAATATGTTGTAGTTAGATATGTGTTTAAGTGTAAATTTAAACAGATGACCACTGAAGAGGTTCTCTTATACTCTGAGATTGTGTGATTATATAAGAAAAACGGTGTTCATTTCTACAAACTCCATTTTTGTATGATATTTAATAAATTAGAGCACATCTGGAAGAAGCCAATAGAAAAGTGAAGTTTCTTGAAATTACAATACAATAGGATCACTTGAAAAAACTGAGAAGAAAAGGTAAGTATAAAAGAGAATGGAGGTGTAAGATTTACAAAGACTAGAAAGATGAGGAGTAGATGATGAAGGGCTTTGAATGTCAGAGGTGTTGTCTTTGATTTTTCTTCAGAGGGAGCCACTGGAGTCTCAGTATATGAGTGATATAGTTGGACCTAGGCTTTAGTCCAGGCATGAGTAGATGAGAGACTGAATTAGTGCTGGTAGTATCAGAAGGAAAGAAAGGAGGAGAGGCATGCAATTCACAAAGGACAAGCTTTGACAACACATGGTTGTGTTATTTATATCAATATGGAAATGGGGAAGTGGAGAGTATTTTCTTGGGGAGAAGAGGGGACACAATCAGTTTGATTTTTGACATTTTGTGTTTGATATATATATATATATATATATATGTGTGTGTGTGTGTGTGTGTGTGTGTGTGTGTGTGTGTGTGTATGTGTGACACAGAATTTACATGCCTAGGAAGGGAAGGAAAAGTAGAACCAAAATTGTGGATTGATAATTTTTGTCATACTCTCCCAATACAAATTTCTAAACTACTTTAAAAAGCAGTCAAACCAAATTCTGAATGGAATAATGAACAATAAGTCACAAGTGAGTCATGTTTTTCTTTTTTCCCCCTTCCTTCCAGTTTGGGTAACTTACAAGGACAGAGAAATAGGTCTATGGACACTGGGGTGGGAGCTGGCCAGGGGCACACCTAGGTGGAAGTGGGCCTTGGAGGTGGCACTAGCAGCAGATGCTACAGCATCAACATCAACAGTGATAGTAATATAAGCAATGACAATATTTAGAAAATTTAGTGTACAGGACTGGAAAGGAAACTTAACACCTAGTAAGAAAGAGATTCCAGGGACCTCTGTAGTAGCAGTGGGTAGAAGACTGTTGTCATTTGGCAGTTCCATGGACCATTACCTAGTTTGGAATTGAAGTTTCAAAGTAGTGAACACCAGTTGCAATCATGAGGCAGCAAGGATCTGACAAGGTTAAGTATCAGAGCAGAGCCTAGGAGAGCAGTGATCAGAACACTCCCCAAATTTTGTCACTTTGTTATCATGGGAAAACTTATAGGTCACAAACTTAGCTGTAAAAGCAGCAGAAAGACATAAAAGACTGAAGCACAGTGTAATCATCCCCTCCCCTTCAGAGGTGAGCAGATCCCAACTTAAGCATCAAGTCAAAAGTCAAGAAATAGGCTGGAAAAATGAGTAAACAAAAAAAAAAAAGAACCTGACCACAAAAACTACTATAGTGACAGGGAAGCTAAAGGAAAAAAACTCAGAAGTCAAAGTACTTGAAAAAGTCTAAATACAAAATATCAAAGAAAAATGTAGATTGCACATAAATCTAGTAAGAATTCCTTAAAAAGTTAAAGAGATGAAACAGAGTTAAATAAAAAATTTGAAAATTAAATATGAACAGTACAGAAAAAATGGAAAAGAAATTTGAGCAATGCAAGAATATCAGAGAAAATATAAGTAGCACCTTGCCAAAAGAGGCACAAAAATAATAAAGAAAATATCTCCTTAAAAACCGGAATTGGACATATAGTAAAAGAAGTACAAAATCTCAACGAAAAACTCAATTGTTTAATGAAAGGCAATTAATCAAGAATTAATTAATCAAGTGGAAAATAATAGCTCCAGATGACATCAAGAAACATAGTCAAAAGACTAGAAAAGGTTCAACAAAATATGAAATATTCCATAGGAATAACAACTAACTTGTAAAATAGATCAAGGAGCGCTAATTTAAGAATTACTGAACTATCTGAAACTACAATTAATAAAGAATCTTAGATATATTTCAATAAATTATATTTTTTTAAAACTGCCCATATGTCATAAAACTAGAGCAAAGTAAAAATTGAAGAACCTTTAAATCATGTCCTGAAAAGAAATTCCAAAATAAAAGCTCCAATTAATATCATAGCCCAATTCCAAACCTTCCAGTTCAAAGAAAAAAAAAATGTTGCAGTGACTAGAAAGAAACAATCCAAATATTGTTATACTACATTCAGGGTCACACAAGATTTAGTGGCTACAATCATAAAGAAGTGAAAGGCTTGGGATATTATAGTCTGTAAGGCAAAGCAGCAAATATTACAACCAAAAGTAACCTACCCAGAAAAACTGTGTAGAATTCTATGGGAAAGTGAGGAATACATATTTATTGAAGTAGTGGACTTTCAAACATTCCTGATAAATAACAAAAACAAACAAAAAACAGAGCCAAGTAGAAACTTTGACATTCAAACAAAAGACTCAAAAGAAGCATAGAAAGGTAAACATCAGTGAGAAATAAAGGATTTAATAAGATTGAAATGTTGCCATTCCTTTAAAGAAAGATGATACATACAACCCCTAAGGACCTTATTGCCTTCATGGCCTAGGATTGTAGTCAGAAAAGGCACATGGGTGTGAGTCTATAATGTTGAAATGATCTCAAAAGAAGAATATAAAAGTGAGAAAGAAAGATGTTCTAGGAGAAGGAGGGAAGGAGAGAAAGAATGGGGGGGGATTATTTGACATAAAAGAGGCATGCAAAAGATTTTATAATGGAGGAGAAATTGGTTTTGGGAAAGCAGGGAATATTTGGACCTCACTCTCACCTGAACTGTTTCAGAGGGGAAGAAAACACATACACACACACTTGCATGCACACACATACACTACACAAGTACACACATGCAAACACAAAAACATGCATGCAAATGCACACTCATATGGGTGTAGCAATTCATCTTGTCCATCAGAGAAGTAGGAGGGAAGGCAGCTAAGAGAAAGGAAAGATGATATAAGAGAAGATGTGTTAAGGGAGGCAGTGATCAAAAACAAAACCAACTTTTGAGGAGGGAATGGTTAAAAAAAACGAATGATAAACAGAAGAGAATGAGATGGAAGGAAATATAGAGTTAGCTGTCATAACTGGGAATCTGAATGAGATAAACTGACCATAACAAATTCAAGAACAGTGGAATGGATAAGAAACCAGAATCCACTATTCATTGCTTACAGAGCACACTTGAAACATAGACACAAAGATTACTGAAGTATGGAATAGAAAGTTACGTTTCAGTTGAAGTAAAAATTACAAAAATAATGATGTCTAAGTAGTGGTTGTTTGAGGCTGTAGGTCAGAAGAGAGGTTAGGGTTGGAGAAGTAGATTTGAGAATCATTAGCATAAGGTAAATAATTAAATCCATGGGAACTGGTGAGTTCACCAACTGAAATACCTTAGAGCAAAAAGTAAAGAGGGCAGAGGACAGGGCTCTGTTAAACAATGGCAGAATTGACCCAGATAGAAATTCAGAAAGAAATTGAGAAAGAGTGGTCAGAAGACAAGAAAGAGGAAAATAAGACTAGATCAATGTCCCAACATCCTTGAGAGAAGAAAGTACTAAGGAGAAGAGGGTGATGTACAGTGTCAAATACTGCAGAAGGGTTGAGAAGGATAAGACTGAGAAAAAACAATTGAACTTGGCTATTGAGTTTACTAGTAATTTTGGAGAGATCACCTTGGGTGAATGATAATGTTTTAAGCCAGATTGTATAGAGTCAACAGAGAAAAGAGGAAGATCTATCTCTAAGAGTTTAGACAAAAAGGTAGGAAAGATATGGGATGATAGTGGGGATTGAAGGATTGAGCAGTTTTGAGAATAGGAAATACTTGGGACACTTTTTAGTCAGTGCAGAAGCAAACAATAGACAGCAAAAAATGAAAAGGGTGAGATTAAGGAGATTTTAAAAGAGTATCTTCTGAAGGGAAGGAGTGGGATGGAAAGGGATTGCTTAGGTAGAAGTGTTGTACTTAGCAAGGAGAAGTTCTGCTTTCTCTCCTCTTATTCCACGTTCTATACTCTCCTTTCTTAACGTCTTACATTATGGCTCTCCACCTCATGCTTCCACTTAAACTGCTCTCTATAAAGTTACTAAAAGGACCAGAGCCAAGATGGTGGAGTAGAAGCAGGAACCTGTTTGAGCTCTCCCCAAATCCCTCAAAAAACCTATAAAATGACTCTAAAATTCTAGAGCATCTGAGGTTATAGAATGACAGAGTGAAACAGATTTCCAGCCCAAGACAATCTAGGAGGCTGATAGAAAAGCTCTATTGCATCGGGCTTAGCGGTCCATGGCCCAACTTGACACATGACGGCACAGAGGAGACTGGAGCAGGTCTCAGGGTGCTGAATCACTGACAGCTGTAGCAATTTCCTGACTTCTTTACCCACAGAAATCAAAGATAGCTTCAAAGGTCAGTGGGAAAGTTGTCTCATCTGGGTGATAAAGGAATATGATTTGGCCCAAGCACCAGTCCCAGCTTCAGGGGCTGCAGCACCCACTGCTGCAGCAGTAGCTGCATCTGAAACACTAGGCTTACAGATGGTGGGGGAATACATAGGTCTCAGTCCTAGATGGCAATCCTGGGGCAAGGAGGAGCACTGGCATGGCACAGCTAGTGGTGGCAGTGGAGAGGGAATCCCACTTGCAGTTCCAGGGCAGAAAAGAATCTTTCTGGTTGCATATAGACCAGAGCACATTACAGAAGAGCAGTAAACACCTCTCTTTTGATCATATCATTTTGGAGGAACTGAGAATTTTAGAGTTCCCTAGACATATTTCTAAAAAACAATTACACAAACCCGCTGAAATTTGGGGCAGAGCAGGCTCCACTTAATAAAGAACTCAGAATTCAAGTAATTGGCTGGGAAAATGATTAAAGGATGGGGGAAGACTATAGTAGGTTACTTTTTTGGTTAAAAGTTATTTTCTTATGTTGAGGAAGATCAAAGCATACAGAGGAAAACAGCAAGGTCAAGCCTCCTACATGAAAAGCCTCCAAGAAAAACGTAAAATGGTCTCAACTTATGGAAGGACTCAAAAAGGATTTTGCAAATCAAGTAATGGAGGTGGAGGAACAATTGGGAAGAGAAATACGAATGATGCAAAATGGTGAAAAACATGTTTACAGCTTGCTAAAGGAGACCTGAAAAAATGCAGAAGAAAATAACAACTTTAAAATTAGACTAATTCAAATGGCAAAGAAGCCCCAAAAAGTCAATGAGGACAAGAATGTCCTAAAAAGCAGAATTGACCAGATGGAAAAAGAGGCCCAAAAATTCACTGAAGAAAATGATTCCTTCAAAATTAGAATTAAGCAAATGGAAGCTAATGACTTTATGAGAAATCAGGAAATTATAAAAAAAAATCAAAAGAATGAAAAAATAGAAGACAATGAGAAATATCTCACTGGAAAAACAAATGACCTGGAAAGTAGATCCAGAAGAGACAATAATTAAAAATTATTGGTCTACCTGAAAACCATGATGAAAAAAAGAGCCAGATATCAACTTTCAAGAAATTATCAAGGAAAATATCCTGATATTCTAGAACTAATTCTTAAAATAGAAATGGGAAGAATCCACCAATCACCTCCTGAAAGAGATCCCAAAAGGAAATGTCCCAGGCTTATTGTAGCCAAATTCCAGACTTCCCACAACAAGGAGAAAATATTGCAAGCAGCCAGAAAACAACAATTCAAATATAGTGGAAACACAATTAGAATAACAGAGGATTTAGCAGCTTCTACATTAAGGGATTGGAGGGCTTGGATTGTGATATTACAGAGGTCAAAGGAGAAAGGAGTAAAACCAAGAATCACTTACTCATCAAAACTGAGTATAATCTTTCAGGGTAAAAAATGGAATTTCAATGAAATAGAGAACTTTCAAGCATTTTCTTTGAAAAGACCAAAACTGAATAGAAAACTTGACTTGCAGATACAGAAATCAAGAGAAACATGAAAAGGTAAATAGGACATATATGTGTATATGTAGATGTTATATGTGTGTAAGCGTATGCGTATGTATATGTATATATGTATGTATGTATGTGTGGGTGTGTCTATCTATATTTATATCTATGCATCTATATATTTACATCCATCTCTATCCCTCTATCTATCTCTCTACCTATCTGTCTAGAGGGCCCGGAGTGAGCAGAACATGAAGAGAGAATACACAAAAAATAAAACTAAAGATTGTGAGGATTGTATAGGGACAAAGAGAAAAGGAGAGGCAGAAAGTAATGAATCATAACAAATATAGTAGGAAAAAAAGAGCTTTTACAATGGAAGGGAAAAGGGAGGAGGTGAGAGGGAATAAGTGAGCCTTACTCTCATTGAATTTGGCTTAAGTAAGGAATAGCACATATTCCACTGGGTATGCAAATCTATCTTACCCTGCAGGAGGGCAGAGGAAAGGGAATATGAGAGGGAAGATAATACAAGGGATGGCAGATTGGGGGAAGGGCTAATGAGAAGAAAACACTATTGTGGGGAAACAGGTCAAGGGAGAGACTGGAATAAATGAAGGGCAGGAGAGGCTGGAGGGAAATGCAGTTAGTCTTTCACACATGATTATTATGGAAATGTTATGCATGCATAAATGTGTATGATCTGTATTGAATTGCTTAGTTTATTTTTTAAAATATTTTTTAAATGTAAATTTATTTATTTGACTTTTTACATTCATTTTCACAAAATTTTAGTTTCCAAATTTCTCTCCATTTATCCCCTCCCCCACCCCAATACACCAAGCATTCTAATTTCCCCTATCACTAATCTCCCCTCTCTTCTATCCTCCCTCCCTTCTCTTGTCCCCATCTTCTCTTTTGTCCTGTAGGGCCAGATGACTTTCTATTCCCCATTACCTGTATTTCTTATTTCCGAGTAGCAAGAAAAATACTCAACAGTTGTTCCTAAAACTTTGAGTTCCAACTTCTCCCCATCCCTCCCTCCCCACCCATTCCCTTTGGGAAGGCAGGCAATTCAATATAGGTCATATCTGTGTAGTTTTGCAAATGACTTTGATAATGGTCATGTTCTGTAAGACTAACTATATTTCCCTCCATCCTATCCATCCCCCCATTGTTTCTATTCTCTCTTTAGATCCTGTCCCTCCCCAAGAGTGTTGACTTCAAATTGCTCCCTCTTCCCATTGCCCACCCTTCCATCATCCCCCCCACTCTGCTTATCTCCTTCTCCCCCACTTTCTTGTATTGTAAGATAGGTTTTCATACGAAAATGAATGTGCATTTTATTCCTTCCTTTAGTCGAATGTGATGAGAGTAAACTTCATATTTTTTCCTCTTTTTCCCTCCACTAAAAAGTCTCCTGCCTGCCTCTTCTATGAGAGATAATTTACCCCATTCCATTTCACCCTCTCTCCTCCCAATGCATTTCTCTCTCACCATTTAAGTTCATTTTTTTAAAGATATGATCCCATTCTATTCAACTCACTCTGTGCTCTCTGTCTCTGTGTGTGCATGCATGTGTGTATGTGTGTGTGTGCATGCATGTACATGTGTGTGTGTATGTGTGCGTGTAATCCCACCAACTACCCAGATACTGAAAAGTTTCAAGAGTTACAAATATTGTCTTTCCATGTAGGAATGTAAACAGTTCAACTTTGGTAAGTCCCTTATGACTTCTCTTTGCTGTTTACTTTTTCATGCTTCTTCTCATTCTTGTGTTGGAAAGTCAAATTTTCTTTTCAGCTCTGGTCTTTTCATCAAGAATGCTTGAAAGTCCTCTGTTTCATTGAAAGACCATATTTTCCCCTGAAGTATTATACTCAGTTTTGCTGGGTAGGTGATTCTTGATTTGAGTCCTAGTTCCTTTGACTTCTGGAATATCCTATTCTATGCCCTTCAATCCCTTAATGTAGAAGCTGTTAGATCTTATGCTATCCTGATTGTATTTCCACAATACTGGAATTGTTTCTTTCTAGCTGCTTGCAAGATTTTCTCCTTGACCTGGGAATTCTGGAATTTGGCCACAATGTTCCTGGGAGTTTCTCTTTTTGGATGTCTTTCAGGCGGTGATCGGTGGATTCCTTGAATACTTATTTTGCCCTCTGGTTCTAGAATGTCAGGGCAGTTTTCCTTGATAATTTCATGAAAGATGATGTCTAGGCTCTTTTTTTGATCATGGCTTTCAGGTAGTCCCATAATTTTTAAATTGTCTCTCCTGGATCTATTTTCCAGGTCAGTTGTTTTTCCCATGAGATAGTTCACATTCTCTTCCATTTTTTTCATTCTTTTGGTTTTGTTTGGTGATTTCTTGGTTTCTCAGAAAGTCATTAGCCTCCATCTGTTCCATTCTAATCTTGAGAGAACTATTTTATTCAGTGAGCTTTCGAACCTCTTTTCCAGTTGGCTAATTCTGCTTTAGAAAGCATTCTTCTCCTCATTGGCTTTTTGAATCTCTTTTGCCAATTGAGTGAGCCTATTTTTCAAGGTGTTATTTTTTTCAGCGTTTTTTGGGTCTCCTTTAGCAGGTTACTGAGCCGTTTTTCATGCTTTTCTTGCATGTCTCTCATTTCTCTTCCCAGTTTTTCCTCCACCTGCCTAACTTGATTTTCAAAATCCTTTTTGAGCTCTTCCATGGCCTGAGCCAATTGGATATCTATTCCGGATGTTTACGGTACAAGGACCTTGGCTTCTATGTCTTTCCCTGATGGTAAGCATTGTTCTTCCTCTTCAGAAATGAAAGAAGAAAACATCATCTGTTCCCCCAAAAAGTAGCCTTCTATGGTCTTATTTTTCTTCCCTTTTCTGGGCATTTTCCCAGCCAGTTACCTGACTTCTGAGATTCCTCTCCACCCCTGCCTAGATCCACCCAGCTAATGCCTGGGGTCTGAGATTCAAATGCTGCTCCCCAGCCTCAGGGCTTTCAGCGGTGGGCGTGGCTGCTATTCAATGTGAGCTTAAGTTCTGGTGCTCGGGTGGGGGCAGGGGCGCCTTCCAGGCTCAGTTCCCTTAAGGGGTTTATGCAGAGATCTTCAGTAATGGATCTGAGGTCCTGTCTGCTCCTGGAGTTTTGGGCCACGACTGCCTCTGCCACTGCCTCCCGAGGGGGCCTGAGTTATGGAGACACCCTGCTCCTCTCTCGGCCAGCCCAGAAGTCTCTCTCACTGACCTGTAGCACCTATGGGTGGAGAGACCTTCATGGCTGCTTGAGATTCTGTCCCTGAAGCCTGCTCGGATCCACTCCTCTCTGGGCTGCATGGCCAGGGCAGCGTTGGGGTGGGCTCCACTGTCTGGTACATGATGGAGCTTTGGGGTCAGTTTTTCAGGGCTCTCTGGAATGGAAATCTCCTCCACTGCATTTCTGTGTGGCTTGCACTGCTCCAGATGTTGTGGAGAGTTCTTTTTTACAGAAAATTTATGGGCTGTGAGCTTGGAGCTAGCATATGTGAATTTTTCTACTCTGCATCTTGGCTCCTCCCCTGAATTGCTTACTTTCTCATTGAGGGTGGGTAGGTAGGGAGGAAGGGAGTGAAAAAGGAACTCAAAGCTTTAAAAATAAATGTTAAGAACTCAATGGAAAATTCGATCTTCAAACGCAGATCTCAAGAGAGGCATGAAAATGTAAATGGGGAAAAGGAAACTTGTTATTCAATTTGGGCAAACTGTTTACCCCCCTATAAGGGAAGATGATACTTGTTAATCTTGAGAATTGTATATCTATTATGAAATATAAAAGGGATATACAGGGATAGAGGGAATGGGTACTAAGTAAATTATATAATGATGAAAATGTGATTTAAGCTTGCGAAGGGATTGTAACCGGAGATGTGAAAAGGAGGAAACAGAAAATGGTAAATTACATCACAGGAAGAAGTACAAAATTATATTACAGTAGCAGGAAAGAGAGGAGGGAGAGGAACATTTTTTCAGAGGTACTCTCATCTGATTTGGTTCAAGGAGAGAATAACAAACTTAATTAAGTATATAAATCTATAGCTCTAGAGGCAGTAGGAGGGGAAGGGGGAAAGAAAGGGAAAGGGAGGCTAAAAGGGAGGAAAGAAGTAGTAAGAATAAAGGGCACTAAAGGAGAGGGGGACTGAAAAAAGGAAGGGAAAACTGCAGGAGGTGGCAGTCAAAAAATAAAACTATTGTGGAGGGGAATGGAGAAGAGACAACTAAAAGCACAAATGGTGGGAAAGAGGATGGAGGGAAAGTCACAGATAGTAATCCTAACTGCAAATGTAAAGGAGATAAATTCTCCCACAAAACACACATGGATAGCAGAACGGTTTAAAAGTCATAATCCCACAATATGTTGTTTACAAGAAGCACATTTTAAATGGGGGCATACACACAGGACTAAGATAAAAAGTTGGAACAAGATATATTGTGCTTAAACTGATGTAAGAATAGCAGGGGTAGCAATCCTAATCTCAGACAAAGCAAAAGAAGAAATAGATCTAATCAAAGCAGATAAGGAAGGAAACTATATTATGCTAAAAGGCACCATAGAAAATGAAGTAATATCATTACAAAACATATATGCTACAAGTTGTATAGCTTCCAAATTCTTAAAAGAAAAGCTAAGGGAGTTACAGGAAGAAATAGACAGCAAAACTATACTAGTCGGGGACCTCAACCTCCCCCTCTCTGAACTTGATAAATCTAACATTAAAATAAAAAAGAACCAAGTTAAGGAGGTGAATAAAACTCTGCATAAGGTAGATATGATAGATTTCTGGAGAAAATTGAATGGAGATAGAAGGAAATATACCTTTTGCTCAGTGGTACATGGAACATTCACAAAAATTGACCATGTACTATGGCATAAAAAATCTCACAATCCAGTGCAGATAAAGGCAGAGATAGTCAGTGCATCCTTCTCAGATCCTAATGCAAGAAAAATCACATGTAATAAAAGGTCATGGAAGGATAAACCAAAAATTCATTGGAAACTGAATAATGTAATCCTAAAGAAGGAATGGGCTAAAAAAAATCATAGAAATAACAATTTCATTGAAGAGAATGATAATAATGAGACAACCTACCAAATCTTATGGGATACTGCAAAAGTAGTTCTTAGGGGAAACTTTATATCTTTGAATGCCTACATGAATAAAATAGAGAAAGAGGAGATTAATAAATTGGGCATGCAGTTGAAAAAGCTTGGAAAAGAACAAATTAAAATCCCCAAATAAATACTAAATTAGAAATACTGAAAATCAAAGGACAGATTAATAAAATTGAAATTAAGAAAACTATTAAACTAATAAATGAAAGCAGCAGTTGGTTTTATGAAAAAATACCAATAAAATTCATAAGCCTGTAGTCAATTTGATTAAAAAAAACAAAGAAGGAAACAAAATTACCAATAACAAAAATTAAAGGGGTGAACTCACCTCTAATGAGGAGGAAATCAAAACAATAATTGCAAATTACTTTACCCAACTTCATGCCCATAAATTTGACAAGCTAAATGATATGGATGATTATTTTAAAAAATACAAATTGCACAGATTAACAGAAGAGGAAGTTGAACACTTAAACAACTCCATCTCAGAAAAAGAAATTGAGCAAGCCATCAGTGAATTCCCTAGGAAAAACCTTCCAGGGTCAGATGGATTTACAAGTGAATTATATCAGACATTTAAAGAACAGTTAACTCCAATACTATATAGACTATTTGGGAAAACTGGGGCAGGAGCAGTACTCCTAAATTGTTTCTATGACACAAATATGATTTTTATACCTAAATCAGGAAGAGACAAAACAGAGAAAGAAAATTATAGACCAATTTCTCTAACGAATATAGATGTGAAAATTTTAAATAAGATTTTAGCAAAAAGAATACAGAAACTTAACATGAGAATAATACATTATTATCAGGCAGGATTCATACCAAGAATGCATGACTGATTAAATATTAGGAACACCATTAGCATTCCTCATCATATCACCAACACACCTAATAGCAACCCCACGATTATCTCAATAGATGAAGAAAAAGCTTTTGCCAAAATACAACACTCATTCCTATTAAAAATACTGGAGAGCATAGGAATAAAGGGAACTTTCCATAAAATAATTAGCAGTATCTGCCTAAAACCTTCAGCAAGCATTATATGCAATGGAGATAAGCTAGATGCATTTCCAATAGTATCAGGGGTGAAACAAAGATGTTCATTATCACCGCTATTATTCAATGTGGTATTAGAATTGTTAGCTGTAGCAATTAGAGAAGACAAACAAATTGAAGGAAGTAGAATAGGCAAAGAAGAAACTAAGTTATCACTCTTTGCAGATGATATGATGATTTACTTAGAGAACCCCAGAGAATCAAGTAAAAAAGTATTTGAAATCATAAAGAACTTTGGCAAAGTTACAGGTTGCAAAATAAACCCACACAAATCTTTTGCTATTCTATATATTACTAACAAAGCCCAATAGGAAGATATAGAAAGAGAAATCCCATTTAAAGCTCCGGTAAATAATATAAAATATTTAGGAGCCTATCTGCCAAAACAAATCCAAGGACCATATGAACACAATTACAAGACACTTTTTGCACAAATAAAGTCAGATCTAAGCAAGTGAAAAAAGTGAAAAAAAGTGAAATAGGCTAAACTGATACAGTTCTGCCTAAATTACAATAAAATGACAATTCTGCCTAAATTAGTTGACTTATTTACTGCCACAACAATCAAACTATCTGATAATTATTTTCTAGAGCTGGAAAAAATAATATCAAAGTTCATCTGGAAGAACAAAAGATCCAGAATAGCAAGGGAACTATTGAAAGGAAATACTAGGGAAGGTGGCCTATCTCTACCAGATATCAAATTACATTATAAAGCAGCAATTATCGAAACCACTTGGTACTGGCTAAGAAACAGAAGGGTAGACCAGTGGAATATGTTAGGTATGCAAGACACAGTAGTCAATGAATATAGCAATCAACTATTTGATAAACCCAAGGACCTCAGCTTCTTGGATAAGAACTCACTGACAAAAATTGCTGGGAAAACTGGACAAAAGTGTGGCAGAAACTAGACGTAGACCAATGCCTGACACCATACACAAAAATAAAGTCCAAATGGGTACACGATCTAGGTATATAGATTGATACTATGGACATATTGGTGGAGCAAGGAATAGTGTATTTTTCAAATTTATGGAGAAGGGAAGAATGTCTGACTAAAGAAGAGACAGAAAGCATTATGAAATGCAAGATGGATAATTTCGATTACATTAAACTGAAAAGCTTTTGCACAACCAAACTCAGTGCATCCAAGGTTCAGAGGGATACAGAAAGCTAGGAAAGAATTTTTGCAACTAGCATCTGTGATAAAGGCTTTATTTCTAAAATATATGGAGAACTGAGTCAAATGTTCAAGAATACAGATCATACCCCAACTGATAAATGATCAAAGGATATGAAAAGGCAGTTTTCAGAGAAAGAAATTAAAGATATCTATAGTCATGAAAAACTGCTCTACATCACTACTTATTAGAGAGATGCAAATCAAAACCCGTGATACATCACATATATCATATTGGCTAACATGACAGAACAGGAAGATGATATATGTTGGCGAAGACATGGTAGAGTTGGAACACTAATTGATTGCTGGTGGAGGTGTGAGCTGATGCACCCATTCTGGAGGGCAATTTGGAACTATGCCCAAAGGGCTACAAAAATATGCATACCCTTTTACCCAGCAATACTGCTTCTATGGCTGTATCTCCAAGAGCTCATAAAAATGGAAAAGGATCCCACATATACAAAAGTGTTTATAGCAGCACTCTATGTGGTGGCCAGAAACTGGAAATCAAGAGGATAGGAATGGCTGAATAAATTATGGAATATGAATGCAATGGAAATACTATTGTACTATAAGCAATGATGCACAGGAAGACTTCAGAGAGGCCTGGAAAGATTTACATGATCTGATGCTGAGTGGAAGGAGGAGAACCAGGAGAACTTTGTACACAGCAACAACCACAATGTGAGAGGACTTTTTTTGGTAAACTTAGTACTTCTTTGCAATGCAAAGACTTAAAAAATTACCAATGATCTTTTAAGGCAAAATGTCTTCCACATCTAGAGAAAGAACTATGAAATTCAATCTCAGATTGTACCAGATCATTTTCTTTTGTATTACATTTTGGTTTGTTACACGATTTTTTCCATTCATTTAATTCTTCTCTACAACATGACTATTGTAAAAATATTGTAAAAATATTGTCTACAACATGACTATTGTAAAAAGAACTATGAAATTCAATCTCAGATTGTACCAGATCATTTTCTTTTGTATTACATTTTTGTTTGTTATATGATTTCTTCCATTCATTTAATTCTTCTCTACAACATGACTATTGTAAAAATATTTAGTAGCAATGTATGTGTAGAATCTATATAAAATTGTATGCCATCTCAGGGAGGGAGGGTGAGATGGGAGTGAGGGAGGGAGAGGGAGGGAGAGGGAGGGAAAGAAAAAATCTAGGTTGTATGGTAGTGATTGTGGAACACTGAAAATAACTAAATACAAAATGAATGTTAAAAATTGTTTTCCCCAGCAACTAGGAAATAAGTAGTACAGGCAATGGGGTATAGAAATGTATTTTGCTCTACAAGAAAATAGAGGGGAAGGAGATGGGAGAATGGGGTGACCTAAGGGAGAGTAGAATAGGGAAAGGTGTGGTTCCTAGTTTATGAGGTGGTTCCAGATTAACTGAAGAGGAAATAAATTATTTAAATAACCCAATCTTAGAAAAAGAAATTGCACAACCTATCAATGAACTCCTTAGGAAAAAATTCTTCAGGGCCAGATGGATTTATGAGTGAATTTTATCAAACATTTAAAGAATAGCTAATTCCAATACAACTTAGAGTATTTGAAAAAATGGCCGAGGATTCTCAGCAATTTCTTTTTATGATATAAATATGGTGCTGATACATAAACTAGGAAGAGACAAAACAGAAAAAGAAAACTATAGACCAATTTCCCTAATGAATACAAATACAAAAAAATGATTAAGAGATTAGCAAAAAGATTTCAATGACTTATGAAAACAATATACTTTGCTTAAGTAGAATTGGTACCATAAATGCAGCATTGGTTCAACTTTATAACTATCAGCATAACTGATCATATCAACAACAAAACTAACAGAAACCATATGATTATTCCAGTAGATGCAGACAAAGCTTTTGACAAAATACAACACCCATTCCTACTGAAAACACTGGAGAGCATAGGAATAAATGGAACCTTCCTCTAATAAGTAATATCTACCTAAAACCATCAGCAAGCATTATATATAACAGAATAAGCTGGCTGAATTTCCAATAAGATTGGGGGTGAAACAAGGATGTCCATTATCACCACTGTCATTCAATATGGTACTAGACATGAAAGCTTTAGCAATAAGAGAAGAAAAAGAATTGAAGGAATTAGATCAGGCAAAGAAAAAACTAATTTATCACTCTTTGTGACAATATGATGATATACTTAAGGAGTCTTGGAGAATCATGTAAAAAAAAAAACTATTTGAAATAATAAACAACTTTAGCAAAGTTGCAGGGCACAAAATAAACTCACATATCATCTTGATTTCCATATATTACTAAGAAAGTCCAACAGAAAGAGAGGGAAAGAGAAATACCATTTAAAATTACTGTAGACACTGTAAAACATTTGGGAGTCTATATGTTGAAACAAACTCAAGGAGTATATGAACACAATTATAAAACACTTTTTGCACGAATAAAGTCAGATCTTAATAATTAGAAAAAGCATTGGTTACTTTTGAGTAGGCCAAGCTAGTATAACAAAAATGACAATTCTACCCAAATTAATTTACATACTCAGTGTCATACCAATCAAACTACCAAAAAACTTCTAAGACTATAAAAAAATAGTATCAACATTCATCTGAAAAAACAAATGGTCCAGAATATCAAGGCAATTAATGAAAAGAAATGTGAGGGAATGTGGCCTAGTAATACCAGATCTTAAATTTTATTATAAAGCAGCAATAATCAACACCACTTAGTACTGACTAAGAAATAGAGACATGGATCAATGGAATAGGTTAGGTTCACAAGACAGCAAGACTATAGCAGTATACTGTTTGATAAACTCGGGGACCCTGACTACTGGGATAAGAATTCCTTGTTTGATAAAATCTGCTGGGAAAACTGGAAAATAGTATGGTGAAAACTGGGCATAGATAAATGACTGATACTGCATATCAGAATAAAGTCGAAATGGGTATACAATCTAGGTACAAGGGCTAGCACTGTACACACATTAGGGGAACAAGGAATACTTTGTCAGATTTATGGTTAATGGAGGAATTTATGAGCAAAGCAGAGATAGAGAACACTATGAAATGTGAAATGGATAATCGATTACATCAAATCGAAAAGTTTTTGCACAAAGTCAATGCAACCAAAATTAGGAGGGAAACAGAAAATTAGGGAAGACTTTTTACAATTAGAATCTTTGATAAAAGCCTTATTTCTAAAATATATAAATAATTGAGTCAAATTTAAAAGAATACAATCGATTCTCCAATTGATACATCGTCAAAAGATACGAACAGAGAGTTTTCAGAGGAAGAAATTAAAGCTATCCATAGTCATATGAAAAAAATGCTCTATATCACTACTGATTAAAGATATGCAAATCAAAATAACTCTGAGAAACCACATCACACCTATCAGATTTGCTAACATGACAAAACAGAAAAAGAATGGTTCTTGGAGAAGATGTGGGGGAGTTTCAACATTAATTCACATCTATTCTAGGAAAAAATATTATACAGCAAGGTCCTTCTCATATTATACTTTTGAAATTAATCTTTTTAAATGAAGTATAGGACATTACATATGCCAATATTAAGTGATATATTTTTATCTTTGACCCACAGTTTTAGTTGGCTGAGGTATTTTTTTTAATTGTGACTCTCATATAGTATGTAATAAATGCTTGTTGAATGCATTGGTATTCTATGTCCTCATTCCATTTACCTAAATTGCTCATTTTGAATGTGTATGTATGCACTTATTGTTTATCCTAAGCTTTCATTGTAAGATAAAGGAAACATATTGTTTATTTTTACCAATAACTTTAAAAGAAGTTTTCTTTTTTCATTTTCTTTTCACTGAGTCTTGGTCCAAATTCATGGTTATGGCCAGGTCTCTTTAAGTAAGTGAGATTTAGGTTGTGATTAAGTTGTGTTGTAAAGGAAGGCAGAGAAACTAAATGTTGGGGAGTAAGGAAAAAAGAGCATTTCAGGCTGGGAAAAAGGCCAGTGTAAATGCATAGAGTCAGTGGACAGAGTGGTATGTTTAAGGAACCACAAGTAGAGCTACGTAGTTAGATTGTAATTCATGAAAAAATCAGGTAGAAGAAAACCAGAAAACTTGAAAGTGGCTATACTGGGAAGGGTTATACATGTTTAACAAGATTTTTTTTTTTTGGCTCTTGGATGGAATAGGGAGCCAATGTAGTTTACTGAAACAAGAGAGGAGGAGGGTCATTGCTTGAAATGTTCTTTAGAAAAATGACTTTGGAATAGAGTTCATGCAAATACACTTTCTGATCAGTGTCAGCCTTGGACTTTCAACTATCTGTGATGATTTTATTCACTGTCTGAAAAAAAAATGATCCACTTCAGAAATACAGGTTGCGGGAAGTAGGTCAAGAAGTTGAAGGGTGACAGATATAGGCTTGATATAAAAAGAAAAATGCAAACAATGTTATCTAAAAATGGAAAGGACTGTTGTGAAAAATAGGTGATTTCTCCATTTTGAAAGCATTTGAAGAAAAACTAGATGACCATTGGTTGGGGTTATTATAGAAGGGATTACTGCTCAGATATGAATTAAATGAGATATATTCATTGATGTCACTGTGAGCTCTGATATTTGTGAATTGATTCTAAATGAGACTATTCTCAGTAAGTCGATAATTATGTTGGTCAACCCTAGACTATTCATACAATGTGACTCAATGATCTATAAGATTCATATTATTGCTCAAGACAGGGATTGGAAAAAACACTATATTTGGAAACATATTTATTTATTATTTATGAATATTATAAATCCTTCAGAAAATCATCAGTACTGGGAAGGCAACTGACAGAACAAGTTCTCTAACTGGGGCATAATGGTACCCTAATTTTCTACGAATCACAAAATTATCAAATGTATTCACTCATATTATAATTCCTTCTGGTTACACCTGTTACTTGTGAAAGAGTGTCCATGCCTCTACCCAGATTTTAAATATAATTATAATTAATATTTAATAAATATATATTTCTTTTTTTCTTTTTTTTCTTTTTAATTTATTTATTTATTTAACTTTTTACATTCATTTTCACAAAATTTTGGGTTCCAAATTATTTTTCCCCTTTTATCCCCTCCCCCCACTCCAATACCGCAAGCAATCCAATTTTCTCTATCTCCAATCTGCCCTCTCTTCTGTCATCCCTCCTTTCTCTTGTCTCCATCTTCTCTTTTCTCCTCTAGGGCCAGATGACTTTCTATTCCTCATTAACTGTATGTCTTCTTTCCTAGTAGCAACAACAATACTAAACAGTTGTTCCTGAAACTTTGAGTTCCAAATTCTCCCCATCCTTCCCTCCCCACCCATTCCCTTTGGGAAGTCAGGAAATTCAATATAGGCCATATCTGTGTAGTTTTACAAATGACTTCCCTGATAGTCGTGTTGTGTAAGACTAACTGAATTGCCCTCCATCCTAATCTGCCCCTCATTATTTCTCTTCTGTCTTTTTGATCCTGTCCCTCCCTGAGTGTTGACTTCAAATTGCTCCCTCCACCCTTTGCCCTCCCTTCAATCATCCCCCCCCTTGCTTATCTTTTTCTCCCCCACTTTCTTATACTGTAAGATAGGTTTTCATACCAAAATGAGTGTGCATTTTATTCCTTCCTTTAGTCAAATGTGATGAGGGTAAACTAATTGTTTTTTTTTTTTCTCAGCTCTCCTCTTTTTCCCTCCACTAAAAAGTCTCCTACTTGCCTCTTAAATGACATATAATTACCCCCTTCCATTTCACCCTCTTTCCTCCCACTACATTTCTCTCTCACCATTTACCTTAATTTCTTTAAGATATGGTCCCATTCTATCCAATTCACTCTGTGCTCTCTGTCTCTGTATGTGTGTGCATGTGTGTATGTGTGTGTGCGTGCATGCGTGTACATGTGTGTGTATGGACCCACCAACTACCCAGATTCTGAAAAGTTTTAAGAGTTAGAAATATTGTCTTTCCTTGTATGAATGTAAACAGTTCACTTCTGGTAAGTACCTTAAGACTTCTCTTTGCTGTTTACTTTTTCATGCTTCTTCTCATTCTTGTGTTTGAAAGTCAAATTTTCTTTTCAGCTCTGGTCTTTTCATCAAGAATGATTGAAAGTCCTCTGTTTCATTGAAAGACCATATTTTCCCCTGAAGTATTATACTTAGTTTAGCTAGGTAGGTGATTCTTGGTTTGAGTCCTAGTTCCTTTGACTTCTGGAATATCCTATTCCACGCCCTTCGATCCCTTAATGTAGAAGCTGCTGGATCTTGAGTTATCCTGATTGTATTTCCACAGTACTGGAATTGTTTCTTTCTAGCTGCTTGCAAGATTTTCTCCTTGACCTGGGAGTTCTGGAATTTGACCACAATGTTCCTAGGAGTTTCTCTTTTTGGATCTCTTTCAGGTGGTGATCGATGGATTCTTTCAATACTTATTTTGCCCTCTGGTTCTAGAATGTCAGGGCAGTTTTCCTTGATAATTTCATGGAAGATGATGTCTAGGCTCTTTTTTTGGTCATGACTTTCAGGTAGTCCCATAATTTTTAAATTGTCTCTCCTGGATCTATTTCCCAAGTCAGTTGTTTTTCCCATGAGATATTTCACATTCTCTTCCATTTTTTCATTCTTTTGGTTTTGTGTGGTGATTTCTTGGTTTCTCAGAAAGTCATTAGACTCCATCTGTTCCATTCTAATTTTGAGAGAACTATTATCCTGAGTGAGCTTTTGAACCTCTTTTTCCATTTGGCTCATTCTGCTTTTGAAAGCATTCTTCTCCTCCTTGGCTTTTTGAACCTCTTTTGCCAATTGAGTGAGCCTATTTTTCAAGGTGTTATTTTCTTCAGCATTTTTTTGGGTCTCCTTTACCGAGGTATTGACCCGTTTTTCATACTCTTCTTGCATCTCTCTCATTTCTCTTCCCAGTTTTTCCTCCACCTGTCTAACTTGCTTTTCAAAATCCTTTTTGAGTTCTTCCAAGGCCTGAGCCCACCCAACATCCTCCTGGGATATCTGGGGTACTCAGGCCCCACCCTCCATGTCTTTCCCTGATGGCAAGAATATTTCCTCGTCAGATCCGAAAGTCGGGATCATTTGCATCTGTTCGAAAAAAACTCTCTATAGTCTTATTTTTCTTCCCTTTTCTAGGCATTTTCCCAGCCAGTTACTTGACTTCTGAGATTCCTGTCCACCCCCGCCTAGATCCGCCCAGCTAGTGCTTGGAGTCTGAGATTCAAATGCGCCGCCCAGCTGCTAATCAATGTGAGCTTTGGTTCTGGTGCTGGGGTGGGGGGGCCCGCCTCCCAGGCTCAGTTCCCTCAGGGGCTTTCTGCAGAGGCCTTCAGTAATAGAGCGGGATGGGGCAGGGCTGTCTCCCAGGCTCAGCTCCCTCAGGTTGTTTATGCAGAGACTTTCAGTAATGAAGATCCTGACTGCTGCTGGGGAAGTCCCGGGCTGCCGTAGCTGCTGCCTCCACTGCCGCCTCCACTGCCGCCCACGCCTCTGCCTCTGCCGCTTCCTGCCCCCTGTCTCTGCTGCCACCGCTTCCTCCCGAGGTGGCCCAAGTCACTGAGACACTCTGCTACCCCTCTTGTCCAGCCCAGCGTCTCTCTCTCACTGACCTATAGCTTTTGTGGGTGGAGGGACTTTCCCGGATGCCGGAGCTTCCGTCCCTGAAGCCTGCTCGGTCAGCTTCTCTGGGGCCGCGGCCAGGGCAGTGCTGGGGTGGGGTCCGCTTTCTGGGGTGCGACGGACTCTGTGGACGGCTCTCCAGGGCTCTCTGGAACGGAAATCTCTTCCACTATGTTTATGCACCCCCTGTAGTGATTCAGAACTTACGGGGATCTCTTTTTACCTTAATTCTATATGCTGTGGGTTCGGAGCTCGTAAGCGTGCATCTTTCTACTCCACCATCTTGGCTCCACCCCCTAAATATATATTTCTTAATGTGGTTCATAAAAAGAAGCTCTTTTGTAATATACTTGTAAAATATCTGTACATGCTTTGTATCAGAGAATACAAAAGCTACCTGCTTCTGGGGGTGTAGGAAATTTCTGGATCTCTAGTAGATTATTCATTGCAAACAAACTTAAGGTCTATGAAATTAGAAATAACACCCATTTGCCTCCTAGGGCTTGATTGTATGGCCATGACCTGTCTTTATGTGAGATACAACATCACTTTTCCCTCTGTACTCTCTCCTTATGCACTCATATTCCCATCACTACATGTTGAGTGAGAATGGGTTCAGCACAATTTAGGCAGTATGGCTTTTGCTAAGGTTTAAATTGAATGAGAAATTGATAGTCACATCCAAGATTTAAATCAGTTTTGTTTTTAGGATGCATTGTGTAATTTTCATTTGTTTTAAGTAGTATAACAGTCCCCCAGGGCTCTGATTATGAATACTTAATATAAATTAAATCTTTAAAAAGCAAAACTGGTGTCAGTTTTAGTGATGTAAAACTAAGGAAAACTATTTTTTCAACCTGCGGATCTAAAACATATCTTTGAAATGGAAGCATTTTTGTGAAATCATAAATTAATAATGCTCAGAAAAACATTATATATTGATAGGGATAGCACCTATACCTGTAATTTAACTGACATCAAGAGTTCTCATGAGTTTTCCAGGTGAGGAAACTCTCTCTACAAATTCAGGTACCAACCTTCTCTAGAATTTTTAGTCCATGAGAGCTTTGAGTACTGAGGAGTTGTAACTTACCTAAAATTACACAGTCATGCAGGCCTTGAACTCAGGTCTTCATAGATATAAGGTCAGTTCTTTATTATGTATGTAATACTTCCTCTACTAATATATAAAATACAATGAAAATTATATATATGCATGGATGCACATATTTACATGCGTTATATGTATAAACATATATATATGCATATATGTATACATATGTGTATATATGTATACATGTACATACAGCACAGGAGGAAAATAAAGAAACAAATGAATCAGTGTATATAGTGCTGGATATGGATTTGAGTAGATCAGCTCAAATTCTGTCTAATATTTGCTCTCTATTTGATCACATTCCACATTTAACTTCTTTGAGCTTTTATAAGGGGTCACACTATAAATGTTGGTTTGAAGTATCCTTTGAGCAGCATGTTGGAGCTATGATTGGTGGTTTAGGCTTACATTATGAAATTCAACAGAGGGAATCAAACACTTCAAATAAACCATAGATCCTTGAACCATTGACTTAAAACATAGTTCTTTGTCTATAAAGAAAAAAAAGGGAGGGAGGAAATTCTCTTCACTATGGTCTTTGAATTTCATTTTCTTTATATTTTAAATGAGATTGAATTGATAATAAAGATAAGAGTGATAGTAAGAATAATTAAAACTAGCATTTATATAGCACTTTCAGGTTTGTAAAATTATTTGTATGTTATTTCACTTGATCCTCAAAACTTTCCTGAAAGGTCAGCTCTATGAGTATTTGCAATGTGCATATGAAGAAACTTAGGCACAGAGAAATTAAGAGTCTTGTTCAGCCTTGCACAATTAGTCATTATCTGGAGTAGAACTCACACTCAGATTATTCGGATTCTGAATCTTGTCATTCTCTCCAATACACCACCTACTTGTCCTAGAATTTGGTAACCTTGAATTTCCCTTCTAGTGTAAACTTATAAAAGATGAATGAAAACCATAGAGATAGACTGTCAGATTTGTAAGATACTTCACTTACCATCTAGTCTAATTCACTTATATTTGCACTTGAGGGATGTAGGCCAGAGAGAAGGGACTTGCACAAATTCATGCATCTAGTTAGTGACAGAACCAAAAGAACTCATTTCATGTCTAAAACCTAGTAATATTTACACTTTAATATTTCAAAATATTCTAGTAAAGAGCTTCTTAGAAATCCACAGACTAGATTCCTAACATAGAGCATAGGCTATTCTAAATCATCTATTGATCTTTCTTAAAAGTTTACATGAATCGTATGGAATTATAACATGTAGTTATAATTCTCAGTGATTAGCTGAATTTAACATATTTTAAATTAAATGAGTATATAGAGGTTTGGCTATCAAGATCAGAAAATCAATCAAATAAAGCATCTGTTTAATATTTTTCTTTATATTTTGATTTTTTTTTACAGATATTAACCCTCTTCCATTTATTAATTTGGGATCAAACTCTGGAGAAGAGTGGGCATTTCAGGATGAGACCTCCCTCAATGAACAGAACAAAAATTTCTGAAGGATCCAGTCTGGTTTCAGAGAGAAGCTAATGAAGACATCTGAACCAAGCTGGACAACAACCATCCATTAGTCTACATTATCCTTTACTTTCAGGGAGAGTCAAATGCCCAGAACGTTCTGCTCGCCATTTCCATGGGAATTCCATTCATATTCTCTTCAGTTTTGATACTAAACTGACTGATAAGAGCTCAAAACTTTATCCATCTTTTCTCAGTCACAAATCTTTCTTGCTATGTGAGGAACAGGTCTTTTATCCACTGAGATTTTCAAAATATTGACAGTACAATCTGAGGTCTAATTCCCAGGTTGGCATCAAGTGGCACACTCACATGGTTAATGAAAATAATGTTTACAGCTTCTGTTTTCTATAACTGTAAGGGTTTTAGGAACATAAACTTTTAACTTTCCTAATTAAGGGTGTGGATGTTGGAAAATTAAATAAGAGTTTCAATATTTTAGACAGTGGAGCCCAAAATTTGTAGTAACTCCTTTCTATTTAATGTCAAGATGGTTTATAGACAAGAATTTGTCCATAAGAGCTGATGTGGAGATCTAGATTTCTTGGTAATATAAAGGAATGACTAGAAGACAGGAAACAAGTTTTAATTCCAGCCTTTCCATTAACTAGCTGTCTGAACATGGTCAAGTAATATTCCCATTCTAAACCTCAGTTTTCGTATCTATAAAATAAAGGGAGGCAATACTGATTACCTCTGATTTCTTTCTGCTCAAACTTTGTTTTCTGATTTCATGATAATATTCAGGAAGGAGATGGAAAACTTATACATTCCCTATTGGGAAAGCAGTAAACATCATAAGTTTGGTGGTGGTTGTACTGGCATATCATAGATACTGGCACACTAGAACAGGAGTCTGGAAAACTAAACTTGATTGTACATGTATCTGTATTGGGATGAGGGAGAGGAAAAGTGAGACTGGGTAATAGCCCCACAGAATGAGAAGACATGATAGATAGGCCAAAATTGAAGAGTCAACAGATCCATTGAAGTATTGATGTTCATAGTGAGCTGATTTCTACTTTTCTGTTTCTTTACTATTATACTTTTAATTTTCTTTGTTTTATATGTCCTTTCAGCATCCTCTTGATAAATTCATCCTGTCTAAACTATTAGGAAAAACAAATGGGATGACTTCACTGTGACATGTGTTTACTTTTATAATTCCATATTTTAAAAACAGAAACAAAAACAAAACAAAGCCTGCTTACTTCTAAATTATAGGAAAAGGTCAAATATTAGACAACTTTAGAGATAGTCTGATAAGCAATGTTGGATTCTGATCTATGTCATTAGTGTACCTCTCCACCATGCCAAAACACTGCCCATTTATTTCATTTATTTTGTATTAATTAGCTGTAAACATGTTGTATTCACCCAATGCAATGTCAGCTCCCTAAGGGCTGACGCTATCTAGATTTGGTCTTTCTTTACTTAAGGTCCGGGACACAGTAGTCTTTGAATACTTGTTGATTGAGTGGTATTCAAATTGCAATGGGTCTTCTAGAAATTTAAATAAATCCACTTGGACAAGGACATTTTATCAATCAATAGAAATGGCAACAACCTCTTTAATAAATGACTGTCAGTTGGGGTGTATCAATCCATCTATATTTATTTATTAAGCACCTACTATGTGTCAGGCACTGTGCTAAAGGGCAGAAAAACAAGATACAGCTGCATTTACCAGCCTCATTCTCCTGTCCTGTCTCATTCTCTCTGAGTTATGACTCACAAGAACTTTCAAACCAACATTCCTTAAAATCTATCAAAATGTAAAAAAAGTATGTGAAAAATAAATAATATATTGGTTGTTTTTTTTAATCTATTAAAAGAGGAAGCAGACTATTATCTTTTAAAATAAACAAATAATAAATGCAATTCTGTTTTCTAAGAGATTTCAGGATGGATAAAAATTAATGTAGTCTGAATAAGGTTTAAGGAGCCATTGCTCTGAATCAAACAATGTATAATCCAGTCGCAAATGCCAGTGGAAGTTCTCACACTTGCAGGGAGAGATAAAAGGAAAGAGTGTGGTCCTCTTTGGCCTTTAGCTTTTGTTCTTTGTGTTTCTTTTGTTTTTTGTTTTTTTTTTTTTTGCTGCTGAGTAAGTGAAAAACATTGGAAAGTGAGATTCTTCCAATTTCCAGCTGTTACAATATGGCGACTTACTTGCCCTACAGAGAATTCCTTGAAGGCACTAACTCAGTCACAAATTGGTATACATCAGCATTTTGCATAAAAAGGAAACATCTATATCTGACTCCAGCAACAATGAAATCAATACAGGAACATTTCATCGCAGTCCTGCAGGCTTTTATGCATTTACTGCTACTTTATGGTGCAAGAAAAACCTCTGCCTGTTTAATAAATCAAATGTAGATACATGATCATGAACCTTCCACATACTCTTTTATCATGGCCTGGAGAGTATCTTGCAGATGTTAATTCTTTCCCCACATTTTCCCCCTTCCTATTTCTATCCTTATTTGGGTATTTTAGCTCATCATTAGGTTCTTCCTCCCTTTATTGGTTTCTTAGTATACAGGGGTTAAATAACATATGTTATGAAGTTTTTATCCTAGCTTACCCCCAGAGCTTCAGAAATGTCGTAAAAGCAGCATCTAACAAACCCCAAAGTCAAAATGCTGGCATCAGCTTTCCAAAGTTGCCTGTACCCCCTTGTCAATAGAATTAAGCACATTTACATAATTGTGTTTGATTTTTATTTACCATTGGTTTTCTGAACCCACTCTCCAGAAAATTAATCAAATAACCAGGTCTTAGGCATTCCAAAAGTCATCTGTGCAAAGGTTTTAATCCCTTGATAAATAATCTAAAATTCTCAAATGACTTCAAGTGTTTTTGCAATCTATTTAAAATTTCATTGAGGATAGAATTTTCTTTCTTTAGAATAAGATGTACTATGTAAGGTCTACTTTTAAGTAAGTGGAATAAGTGGAACCTTTTGAGAAAATGTGGCTCATGGTGATGGCCATCAGAGTATTAAATGCACATTGTTTTACGTGGCTTACAAAAGAGAAGGAAGAAGTAAAATTTTCCTTTCTCCTTGTGAGAGGATGGTGAACAGTTGGAGTTTCAGGAATGAATGACGAATTTAGCCAGTTGTAGATTTTTCAAGGATATACTAAAACCTCGTTGAAATTCCATGGTCATTTGTGTGGCCATAGTTTTAGCTGCCAAGCACATGATGGAAATTTAAAGGCATTACTTGTCTTAACTAAGAATATAAAGGGGCAGGTTAAAGGGGTTTCAGACTGGGCCTTAGAGCAGGAAGGTAAGGATTGAAGTTTTTCCCTTTATGCATAGTTGCTATATATTTCTGGCTAAGTTAATTAATCTCTCAATGCTCTGGGTATATTTCTACAGAGAAAGTGATGAGTTGCATTTAAGTTGGACAAACGTGGAGAAATTACACATTCAAACTCCTAGGAGTGACATCAGATTTGGGGCTAGGTAAAGTGAAGGACTTTTTAGATGGTTTCTTAGGGCCTGACAGCTCTCAATGCATATGTTCCAGATGAGTTGTAGGGAAACTTAGATATCATCTAATAAAACCCCTTCTACATTATAGATAAGGAAACTGAACTTTTGAGAGTTGCATTTGTTTGCACAATTCACACAGTTCCAAAGTGAAACTTAGACTGAAATCCAGATCTTCTGACCCCAGATACAGTTCTCTTTATACTCTAATATTTAAAAAGCTTTTTCCTTCCATGTGGAAACAGCAGAAATTATGGCAAACTTGAGGTCAGAACCAAAAGGGAAAGTGACTAGAAAGTTATACCCTGCTGAAGGCAGGAATCCTGGTCCACCATGAGGGTCAGACTTCCTCATATGTCACAAATAACTAGTTTTAAATAGTCTTAGAGCTGAAAGAGACCTTGAAGATCATTTAATCTATATTTTTTCATTTTAATGTTGAATAAAATGAGGCTAAGAGTTTAACGTCCTTGCCCAGTATCACGTAAGTGGTAAATGCTAGAGACAGGCTTTAAATCTCATTCTATCTGAATCTAAGTCCACCTCTATAACCATTATTCTGTGCTACTTTTCAGGAAAGTAAAAATTTGGTTTTCTTTCTTTTTTCCATCCTTTTTAGAAAAATAAACACTCATCAAATAAAATGTGCTGCAAAAATCTGAATTCTCAACTCAGACAGAAATAGTCATTATTCATTCTCCGTCAACTTTTTCTAAAAATCAGACAGAATCTCTAAGCCTTCTTCTAGTTGGACATTACTGTCACATTACTGCTATTTGCCATGTGACAAAGCAGCTCTCTCCAAAGATGTCTAAAACAGTCTTTCATCTGATCATGTGAAAGGCAACTGACTGAGAAATGATTAGGAGCAGACTATGGGAAAAAAGATTACAATAAAAGAAATCCATTTTAAAGTCCATTTAAATGACATAGATGAAGAAAACCATGTCACATCTCAGCTTTACTCAGTAATAAAACAGGATTTTAAGAAATTGTTCTGGGAAGAAGTCTAGGTCATAGAAAAGCAACAATTAAACACCAAAACCACAATGAAAAGGGGCTTGTGTGTTTTTGTACACTTTGAAATGTTTGATGATGAGCCCTGATTATAAGCAAGAAAAAAATGGTTATTTTAAGCTATTTTTTCACTTAGAATAAAAATTGAAGAACTCAAAGGACCAGTACTTTACAATTCTGATATTATATTGTACTATTACCTCCTTAAAATGAATTAGGGGAGCAGAGCCATGATGGCAGAGTAAGAACATGGACTTTCTAGAGCATTCCCTCAATCCCATCCAAATACCTGTAAAAAATGACTCTAAACAAATTCTGGAGCTGCAGAACCCACAAAATTACAGTGAAGCAAATCTCCAGCCCAAGACATCCTGAAAGGTCACTGGAAAGTGTGTCTATTTCACCCTACTGGGAGCAGAACAAAGTCCAGGGTGGGCTACCACAGCACAAACAGTACCTGAGCAGACCTGGGGTGGTGGGATTGAATCTTGAGCACCTGTGGCGGCTCAAGGCATCATGACTCTAAAACACTGAGGATAAATTGGAAGGTCAGTGGAATAAAAATCCATGGGACCTGTATGAGACAATAGAATGATCCAGTCACAGTCTCAGGGTGGTCAAGGGGGAGAGAAGTGGAAGAATCCACAGCAGCCATAGCAGCATCAAGGGCAGCTGCAGTCGCTGTTTCTGGAGCTCCAGGCCCACAGATTGTGGAGGATCAGGTGACTGATATTACAACCCCATCCCCACTGGAAGCAGAAAACTACCTTGACAAAGAATTCAAAAATCAAGTAAATGGCTGGAGAAATGAGCAAAAACCAGAAGAATCAGATTATAAAATCTTACTTTGGTGACAAGGAAGATCAAAACATACAAACTGAAGACAACAAAGTCAAAACTCTTCCATCCAAAGCCTCCAGGAAAAATATAAATTGGTATCAGGACATAGAAGAGCTCAAAAAAGAGTTTTGAAAATCAAGTAAGAAAAGTAAAGCAAAAAATTGGGAAGAGAAATGAAAGTGATGCAAGAAAATCATGAAAAATGAGTCAACTGCTTGCTAAAGGAGATCCAATAAAATGCTGAAGAAAATAATACTTTAAAAAACAGACTAACCCAAATGACAAAAGGGATCCAGATGGAAAAGGAGGTCCAAAAGTTCCCCAAAGAAAATAATTCCTTATAGATTAGAAGAGAGCAGATTGAAGCTAATGACTTTATGAAAAATCAAGAAATTACAAAGCAAAAGCAAAGGAACAACAACAAAAAAACAGCAGACAACATGAAATATCTCATTTGAAAAACAACTGAGCAGGGAAATAGGTCCAGGAGAAATAATTTAAAAATTATGGGACTGCCTGAAAGCCATGATCAAAAAAAGAGCCTAGACATCATCTTTCAAGGAAAACTGCCCTGATATTTTAGATCCACAGGGTAAAATAAATATTAAAATAATCCACCGATCAACTACTGAAAGAAATTCCAAAAGGAAAACTCCTAGGAATATTGTAGCCAAATATTAGAGTTCCCAGGTGAAGGAAAAAATATTGCAAGAAGCCAGAAAGAAACAATTAGAGTATTGTGGAAATACAATCAGAATAACACAAGATTTAGCACCTTCTACATTAAGGAATCACAGGGCTTGGAATATGATATTCCAGAGGTCAAAGAAGCTAGGATTAAACTAAAAATCATTTACCCAGCATGGTCACTCAATGAAATAGAAGACTTTTAAGCATTCTTAACAAAAAGACTAGAGCTGAATAGAAAATGTGATTTCCAAACACAAGAATCAAGAAAAGCATGAAAAGGTAAACATAAAAGAAAAATCATAAAGGACTTACTAAAGTTGAACTATTCATATTCCTACATGGAAAGATAATATTTACAACTCTTGAGACTTTTCTTAATGTTAGGGTAGTCATAGGGATTACATATATATAGACAGAGGGCACATGGTGAGTTGAATAGGAAGGGATGATAACTAAAAACATAAAATGAATGGGTGAGAGAGGAATATATTGGGAAGGAAAAGGGAGAAATAGAATGGAGCAAATAAAAGAGGCATTTTCATTTTTTGGGAATACTTCACATTTTCAATACAGGGGAAGAGGAAGGAGGTAAGAGAGGAAAAGTGAACCTTTCATCACATTTGGCTTAAGGGGAGAATAAGATGTACACTAAATTTACTATAAAAATCTATCTTATACTACAGGAAAGTAGGGAAGAATGGGATAAGCCATGTTGGGCCGGGGGTGACAAAAGGGAGGGCAAATGGGAAGAGGGGGTAATTAGAAGTAAGCATTTTTGAGGAAGGATAGGGTCAAAAGAGAGAATGGAATGATAGGATGGAGGGAAATATAGTTAGTCTTTCACAATGACTTTTATGGAAGTCTTTTGCACAACTACATATGTATAACATATATTGAATTGTTTGCCTTCTCAGTGGGGATGAATGAGGAAGAGAGAGAAGTTGGAACTCAAGGTTTTAAAAATGAATGTTAAAAAAATTTTTACATGCGACTAGGAAATAAGAGATACAGGTAATGGGGTATAGGTACTATCTTGCCCTACCAGAAAATAGAAGAGATGGGGATAAAGGAAGGGAGGGGTGCGACAGAAGGGAAGGGCAATTGGGAGAAGGAGTAATCAGAATGCATGCTGTCATGGGATGGGTGGAGTAGAGAGATGGGGAGAAAATTTAGAACTGAAAATCTTGTGGAAATGAAAGTCGAAAAATAAAAATGAATAAGTAAATTAAAAAAAGAAGAAAACACCAAATGGAGACACAAAGTATGAAACATGACTTAAATGACTGAACGCAATTAGTGCAATTAATAAATGTGAATTATGACAGCAATGTGCTAATGTAATATATAATGATAATAATAAATGTGAAGTATTACCAAAAAATGAATGTCACTCCCCTCTTTCAAAGATTTCATCACCATATGAGTGTGATATCTATGCTGTGCTATTTCAATTGAATCAAGATCTTCTTTCTATCCCCTTGCTCCTCCATTGCCACCACTGATTCTCAAATGGCTGGGTCCCAAAATACTACTTTTTATTCTTCTTTAATTTTTTTTGTTATTTTATTAATTTGTTTTCATTTTTCAACAATCACTTCCATAAGTTTTAAATTTTCTTCCGTTTCCTCCCCAAGACAGCATGCAAACTTATATCGGTTTTACACATACATTCTTATTAAATGCATTTTCATGTTAGTCATGTTGCATAGAATTAAAACTAATAGGAGAAACCATGAGAAAAATAAACAAAGTAAAACATAACATAACACAGGAGAAAATACTCTGCTTCAATCTGTGTTTCAATTTCATAGTTCTTTCTCGGAATATGGATGACATATTGCATCGAGTCTTTGGAAATGTTTTAGGTCCTTGTATTACTGTGAAGGGTTAAGTCTATCAAAAATAGTCCACACACACTGTGGCTGTTACTGTGTACAATGTTCTCCTGATTCTGCTCATTTCACTCATCATCAGTTCGTTTATGTTTTTCCAGGTTTTTCAGAAGTCTGCCTGTTTGTCATTTATTACAGTACAAGTATTCCATTACATTCATATACCACAACTTGTTCAGCCATTCCCCACTTGATGGACATCCCCTCAATTTCCAGTTCTTGGTCATCACTAAGTGATATTATTGGGTCAAAGGGTATACCTTTTGGAAATAGTTTCAAATTGCTCTCCAGAGGTTGGATCAACTTATAGCTCCACCAGCAATGAATTAGTGTTCCAACTCTCTCACACTTTTTTCGCCATTTATCATTTTCCTGTTTTTTCATGTCAGCCACTCTGATGGGTATGATGTGGTACCTCAGAGCTGTTTTGACAATATTTGTCAACATTGACAAAATACTACTTTTTAAAGATAAAAGAAATGCAGACTTTCAGAGATGGAAAGATGTACACTAAATTTACTATAAAAATCTATCTTATACTACAGGAAAGTAGGGAAGAATGGGATAAGCCATGTTGGGCCGGGGGTGACAAAAGGGAGGGCAAGGAAGATGGATGGGAATTCAGCAATCAGCTAAGCAAAGTCATACTTGAAAAAAAACATCCTCTACTACATACCCAGGAAAAGTATTTCTGCTTTCAAGACTCCCAAAAAGAGAAAATCCCCCTACTCCTAAGTTAAATAATTCTAGTTTTAGATAACTCTCATCATTGCAGTTGTTTTCACCTTTACCTTTATGTCAGCTATTGGCTGTTTGCATCTTCTATCTCTCATTTCTAGTTCTTCATGTGGGGTCTAGGCATAACAAATCCATTTCCTCTTCCTTGTGATTCATATTTGTGGATTCATATTTTTTGTAACCCATGTAAGTTCTGAGAACACTTAATTGCAGATAATTCTTGAGTGCAGGAGCAAATGACTCATTCCCCTCTTAGAGTTAGTGAATGTGATACTCTAATAGCATTGGCTTCAGTCCCTCACCCCCAGTGGCATGCTACTACCTTCAGTTCCCTTCCTCACATCATGATTTCATGAAAATAAAATGATAAATTTTTTTATTAATGACATTAAGTAACAGAAGTGTAGTAAGAACATTTAGTACAAAACAGTGGTAATTAGTGGGTTATTATTAGCCTTCAGTAGATAGACTTCAGTAGAGTAGTGATCAAAGGATCATTCTTTGGATTGGCATGAGGAAAAGTTTTCTTTTACAACTTTCCAGAATAATATAGACTGCTTCAGAACATGATCAAAAAGCATTCATTAAGTGGATACTATGTGCTAGATAGTACCTAAGCACTAAGGACCCAGGTAAAGGAAAACCACATAGTCCTTGTTCTCAGGGAGCTCACACTTTAATGGAATGATAATTTCCTCATCATTGAAGATCTACAAACATAGGCTGAATTATTATTTATTCAGGATTTTAAAGATAAGATTTATAAATCTTCCAATTATGATTCAATGAAAATATTCAACAAATGATAATAATCATAATCTCAAGACTTTTCTATTTTCTCAAGTTACTTACATGTAGTAAGGAAGCCATTCAGTAATAGAAATTGCAGTTTACATTTAAGCAACCAGGGAACTTGTTAGAAAATTATTACTTGTGTAATCTGAAAAAATGAATGCAACTTCTGGAGTGTGTTAATTTGGAGCAGCTTAAGCTCAGGAAGAATCTCACTTAATATTTTGTTTGTTTTGTTCTTTTATTTTTTCAAGGAAGACATTACACCACAAAACATCTTTCTGCCCATGGGCAATAGTCTGTGGGCATGGATTTCATAACAGTAGAACCAGGCAGAGACAGAGCAAAACAACCTAGGGAAACTCTTACACAATAAGACATGATTGGCTTCGATAGATTTTTAATATATTTGTTTTTCATGTATAAATAATGCAAAGATCATTATTTATTAACCCTTCTGTATTACAACCAAAATATCTTAATGTCAAGCTCTGATAGCTAATGCAACCTTTTTTAGAATCTGACAGAGGAATATACCAGAGAATGAAAAGAAATAGCTAGGTTAGATGAGGAATGGGACAATGAATGAGGCTCTAGAATACATAAAGTAGGGAAAAGGTCGTGAAAGAAGGAATTGCATGTTTGGTTAAAGAATATAGGCAAAGACTGAGGAAAGGTTCCTGATATGAAACATTATATAAACCACTAAAAACAGTTTTAGGCCCTCTTGGCTTTTTTAGAACTAGCCTCTGTAGTGATCCAGATATAGTGTCTTCTTCCTAATATAATGTCAGCTCCTTCAGGGAAGATACTATTTTAATTTTTGTGTTTCTATTCCCAGTAAGGCACCATAATATAATGGATAGACAGCTGGACTCAGAGTCAGGAAGGGTTAGGTTTTTGTTCTTCTTCCAACACATATTGATTGTGTGACTACAGGCCAATCATTTATATTCTTTTTTTTTTTTTTTTTTTTTTTTTTGGAAGCAAATGGTTTTATTGGCTTTTTTTTTAAAATTTATTTATTTATTTAGCTTTTTACATACATTTTCACAAATTTTTGGGTTCCAAATTTTCTCCCCTTTTCTCCCCTCCCCCCACCCCAATACCCCAAGCAATCTAATTTTCCCTATCTCCAATCTGTCCTCTCTTCTGTCATCCCTCCCTTCCCTTGTCCCTATCTTCTCTTTTCTCCTGTAGGGCCAGATGATTTTCTATTCCTCATTAACTGTATGTCTTCTTTCCTAGTTGCAACAACAATACTAGACAATTGTTCCTAAAACTTTGAGTTCCAAATTCTCCCCATCCCTCCCTCCCCACCCATTCCCTTTGGTACGGCAGGCAATTCATTATAGGCCATATCTGTGTAGCTTTGCAAATGACCTTCCTGATAGTCGTGTTGTGTAAGACTAACTGAATTGCCATCCCTCCTAACCTGCCCTTCATTGTTTCTCTTCTGTCCTTTGATCCTGTCCCTCCCCAAGTGTTGACTTTCAATTACTCCCTCCTCCCTTTGCCCTCCCTTCCATCATCCCCCCCCAATAACTCCTTGTCCCCCGCTTTCTTATACTGTAAGATAGGTTTTCATACCAAAATGAGTGTGCATTTCACTCCTTCGTTTAGTCAAATGTGATGAGGGTAAACTTTTGTTTGTTTGTTTGTTTGTTTTTTCTTTCCCTCAGCTCTCCTCTTTTTCCCTCCACTTTACATCTCCTACTTGCCTCTTAAATGACATATAGTTACCCCCTTCCATTACCCCCTCTTTCCTCTCACTACATTTCTCTCTCACCATTTACCTTAATTTCTTTTAAGGTATGGTCCCATCCTATTCAGTTCAATCTGTGCTCTCTGTCTCTGCATGTGAATGCATGTGTGTATGTGTGTGCATGCGTGTACATGTGTATGTGTGGTCTCATCAACCACCCAGATATTGAAAAGTTTTAAGAGTTAGAAATATTGTCCTTCCCTGTATGAATGCAAACAGTTCATTTCTGGTAAGTCCCTTAATACTTCTCCTTGCTGTTTACTTTTGCATGCTTCCTCTCATTCTTGTGTTTGAAAGTCAAATTTTCTTTTCAGCTCTGGTCTTTTCATTAAGAATGATTGAAAGTCCTCTGTTTCATTGAAAGACCATATTTTCCCTTGAAGTATTATACTCAGTTTAGCTGGGTAGGTGATTCTTGGTTTCAGTCCTAGTTCCTTTGCCTTCTGGAATATCCTATTCCACGCCCTTCGATCCCTTAATGTAGAAGCTGCTAGATCTTGTGTTATCCTGATTGTATTTCCACAGTACTGGAATTGTTTCTTTCTAGCTGCTTGCAAGATTTTTTCCTTGAGCTGGGAGTTCTGGAATTTGGCCACAATGTTCCTAGGAGTTTCTCTTTTTGGATCTCTTTCAGGTGGTGATTGATGGATTCTTTCAATACTTATTTTGTCCTCTGGTTCTAGAATGTCAGGGCAGTTTTCCTTGATAATTTCATGGAAGATGATGTCTAGGCTCTTTTTTTGATCATGAGTTTCAGGTAGTCCCATAATTTTTAAATTGTCTCTCCTGGATCTATTTTCCAGGTCAGTTGTTTTTCCCATGAGATATTTCACATTCTCTTCCATTTTTTCGTTCTTTTGATTTTGTTTGGTGATTTCTTGGTTTCTCATAAAGTCATTAGACTCCATCTGTTCCATTCTAATTTTGAGAGAACTATTAAATTCAGTGAGCTTTTGAGCCTCTTTTTCCATTTGGCTCATTCTGCTTTTGAAAGCATTCTTCTCCTCATTGGCTTTTTGAACCTCCTTTGCCAATTGGGTGAGCCTATTTTTCAAGGTGTTAATTTCCTCAGCATTTTTTTGGGTCTCCTTTACCAAGGTATTGACCTGTTTTTCATACTTTTGTTGCATCTCTGACATTTCTCTTCCCAGTTTTTCCTCGACCTGTCTAACTTGCTTTTCAAAATCCTTTTTGAGCTCTTCCAGGGCCTGAGCCCACCCACCACCCCCCTGGAGTGTCTGGGGTACTGAGGCCCTGCCCTCCACGTCTTTCCCTGATGGCAGGAATACATCCTCATCTTCGTCAGATCCGAAGGTCGGGATCATTTGCATTTGTTGGAAAAAACTCTCTAAAGTCTTACTTTTCTTCCCTTTTCTAGGCATTTTCCCAGCCAGTTACTTGACTTCTGAGATTCCTTTCCACCCCCGCCTGGATCTGCCCAGCTAGTGCTTGGCCTCTGAGATTTAAATGGGCTTTCCTCCTGCTGGCTGTCAATCAGTGAGCTTTAGTTCAGGTGCTGGGGTGGGGCCAGGGCTGCCTCCGAGACTCTGATCCCTCGGGGGGGGGGGCCTTTATGCAGAGACTCTCAGGAATGGAGCAGGAGGGGGCGGGGTGGGGGGGCCCGCCTCCCAATCTCAGCTCCCCTGGGGGTCCCGAGCAGAAGCCTTCAGCAACAGAGCGGGGTGGGGGCAGGGCCGTCTCCCAGGCTCAGCTCCGTCAGGTTTTATGCGGGAATCTTCCGTAATGAAGATCCTGCCTGCTACTGGGGGATTCCTGAGTCTTGGGCCGCTGCCGCCTCAGCCGCCGCCCACACCTCTGCCTCCGCCGCTTCCTGTCCCCGTCCCTGCCGCCGCCGCTTCCTCCTGAGGGGGCCCGAGTCACGGAGACGCCCCGCTTCCCCTCTCCTTCAGCCCGGCCTCTCTCACTGACCTGCTTCTGTGGGCGGAGGGGCTTTCCCGGCTGCTGGAGCGTCCGTCTCTGAAGCCTGCTCGGATCCGCTTCTCTGAGGCCTCGGCCAGGGCAGCGCTGGGGGTCGGGTTTACTTTCCGGGGCGCGCCGGACCCTGGGGAGGGGTCTTCAGGGCTCCCTGGAACGGAAATCTCTTCCACTCTGCTTCTGCACACCTCGTATTCACCCAGAAGCTATGGGGGATTCTTTTTACATTAATTCTATGGGCTTTGGTTTCGGAGCTTGTAAACGTGCGTCCTTCTACTCCGCCATCTTGGCTCCGCCCCCCAATCATTTATATTCTAAGCACCTCATGTAACTCTGTAAGAAAAAAATCAGTTTCTCCTTATAATTGGGACAAAGATCTTTTCCTCCTGAAGTTCCCTATTCTAATGATGTCATTAGCTTGGGCAACATCAGAAAACTTTGCACAAAGTAGGCAGTTAATAAATACTTGTTAAAATCATTCTCCAATTGAAAAATAGTCAAAGGATGTAAACAGGCAGTTTTCAAAGGAAGAAATAAAGTTATCTATAGTCATATGAAAAAATGCTCTAAAACACTATTGATTAGTGAAATGCAAGTTAATATCATGAGGAGTCATATCATGCCTATCAGATTGCCTAACATGTCAAAACAGGAAAATGATAAATGTTGGATAAAATGTAGGAAAATTGGAACATTAATGCATTGTTGGTCGAGTTGTGAACTGATCCAACCATTCTGGAAAGCAATTTAGAACTACCCACAATGGTCTACAAAACTATGCATAGCCTTTGATCCAACAATACCATCACTAGGTCTATATCCAACAGAGAGCATAAAAATGGGAAAAAGACCCAGATGTACAAAAACATTTATACCAGATTTGTTTATTGCAGGGAATGAGGAAAATTTAGAACTTAAAATCTTATAAAAGAGAATGTTGAAAAATGCTTGTTAAATTGAATGGAATTGTCTATATTTGTCTTTAATTACTCCTCTTCTTCCTTGGGAAAACCTTTCCATTTTTAAAGCTGCCAACTTAAAGCCATCTTTTTATTGTAGTATCCTTTTCTCTGGAGCAACTTCAGTCATTGTTGTTTGGTCATTTCAGTCAATTTCAGATTCCATTTGCAGTTTGCTTGGCAAAGATTTTGGAGTGGTTTCACATTGTCTCCTTCAGCTCATTTTACAGATAAGGAATTGAATCATTCAGGGTTAAGTGACTTGCCCAACATCACACAACTATTAAGTGTTTGAGGTCAGATTTGAATCTCAGGAAGTTGAGTCATCCTGAATCCAGGCCTTGTACTCTAATCATTGTACCACCAAGTTGCCCATCCTTATTCTATTCATAACAATATTTTTATTTTTTCATAGAATTTTTTAACTTAAAATGGAAGATGCAGTTTATAAATTTTCAAGCACTGTATGGATGTGAATTATGTTCTCATTCCAAACACACAACAACCTGATTAGATTTGGAGTCACTCTAACTCTCTATGTTTGAAATGTAAGGAACAGGGATAGTTTGAGTTGATATCATCAGTGTGACAACACTCTCTGGTGCGGGTACACTGCAACCCTTCCATGCCAACTCATCTTTCAGAACTTTTATCTATTTCTTTTCAAAATTCTCCTTAGGATATGCACTCATAAGACCAGAAATCTTCCTTTAAATTCTTTAATATGATAGGAGCACCAATTAAACAACCCAGAACTTGTCACCCCTTCTCATGACATGATTCATTCATATCCATTCATACTTTCCAATACTTTCCCCCACTTCTCACAGTACTACTTTGTCATCTTTACCTCATTATACATTTCCTTGACAAACTATGCTATTTCTCTCACATAATTCTACATTGGCAATACATTTTAACCCATTTAGACTGATAGTTCATCTGACTGACTTTGACATTAGAATGAACTGCAACTTTAATTCTTCTGAGGTTGTAGTATTCTGTATTTTATAACCATGTTATATTATTGAGGAAATATTAGCATTAAAAATATAGGTTTCTGATTTTAAGAGAAGATTAGTGTCATTAGGAGACCTGACTACTTCCTCAAATGCCTGCTCAGCCTCTTCTATTCAATTCCTTGACATCGTCCACTTGCATTGTTTATGTCAGAAACATCACCAGTGGATCAGCTATATTGATTGTCCATAAAACTGAATGCCATCAGCTAGACAACAGATATTCTTCAACCACTGTTGTTTTTATGTGTGATTGACTTTCATTGGATACTGATCTCATTTACAAGGTTCTGCATTGTACTGGGCTTTGATGTTTATGTCTACTCATAGGAGACACCATTAGAAGGTATCTTTGAGATATGGTGGATAGATTGTTAATCTTGGAGTCAGGAACTGTTCAATTTGAAGTACAACACAGATGATGTGTGATACTGGGGAAATCTTTGAGTCTCAAATCCTCAGATATCATAAACTGGCAATAATGGCATCTAACTTGTATGCTTCCTTTGAGGCTAACCTGAAATGATGAATCTACAAAACATCTTATAAACTTTAACTTGTCATATAAATGCCAGATATTAAAATTACTGTATTATCGTTATCCAAAGTGAATCTTTATTCTTTATTTGCATGGTGCTGAGCATCTCCCATGAAAGTGGCCAACACTTCTGAAGTCTCTATTTTATATCTTCAGAGACATTTCTTATCAAAGGACTGTAGAATAAAGTTATCAGTATTGTTTCTTTTAAGGAATCTTGTATTATTTTACATATGCATGGAAGGCAGCTTGGAGGACAAGAGTTTTTAAGGATAACATTTTGTTCTACCAAATCAACTTTTGAGAAATAATAAGTAATGAAATTCTTAATTTTTTGACTTTTTGTTCAATTTTATGATTGTAAAGGTCTAGTATATTGTAGAATATATATATATTCTACAATATACTAGTAGAATATATATATATATATATATATTCTACAATATACTAGACCTAAATATATATATATATATATATATATATATATATATATATATATATATATATATATATATATATATATTTAAATCCTGGCCATTCCCTCCTTATATATCATCAAGGATCCCCTTATATATTTGATTATGCTAATTTATTCTCATAAAGACTTTGTAGAGATTGAATCAATCAACAAATATTTATAACATCTATTATCTCTCAGGTATGGTGCTAGGTGCTGAGGATTCAAGTACAAAGAATATGCCAATTCCTTCTCACAACAAGCTTAGAGATAGAGAATATAAGTCAGTTTTTATCTATATTTTCTTGATCATCTTTTGAACATAGTAATAACATCTCTATTTCTTCCTAAATACTTGGTTTCTTTATGTATTTCAAAAATTTGTATGTTTTAATTCTTGGTCATTTTGGGAATAAATCAGAATGAAATTCAAGCCTCAGATATTTTAGGTGACTTGCCCAAGGTCATACAGATATTAAGTGACTGAGCTGATATTCAAATCTGTCATATAATTTCATGTTCAGTGTTCTGAGATCTTTTATTACAAAGTCCAATTAAAAGAACTAGGGTTGGTTAACCTAGAAAAGTGAAGGTTGGTGGTGAATATGAAAGCTTTATTTAAACACCTGAAAGGTTATTATGTGGAAGGATTCACATTACTTTGTTTGATCCCAGAGGCAAGAAGTAGAAGCATATGATAGACATTGAAAATCCACATTTAAGATACATGTAAGGAAAAACTTCTTGAAAATTTGAGCTATCAAAAAGTAGAATGAAATTTTCTCAGGAAATAATGGATGTCTGCTCAGTAAAAGTCTTTTAGAGAAGACTAGACCAATTACTTATTCAGGATGTTCTGAAGGATCTTGGGCATGCATGAATTGGACATGATTGCTGAGGACTTTTTCAATTGTGTTACATGAATAAACAATCCATTAGTACATTTGTATTCAAGAAGAATAAGGACAAACAAGCAACGAAGAATGGGGACAAATGGTTCAGGGTCACTTTTTGCTTTTGTTTGCTTACCGTAGGTACTTCCTTTTCCTCTTGGTTCTGCTCATCTTTCTCCATTATTTCATGCAAGTCTTTTCATGTTTTTCTAAGATCATTGAGCTCATCATTTCTTACAGCACAAAAAGTATTGCATCAAAATTAAATACCATGACTGGTTGAGCTATTCTAAGATATCTGGATGTCCCCCAAATTTCTGTTTGTCACCACAAAGAGAGCTGCTATAAATAGTTTAGAATGTATAGGTTCTTTTTTGTTTTGTTTTGTTTTTTCCCTAATACTCTTTAGAAATAGATCTAGTAGCGGTATTGTTGAGTCTAAGGAATTAAAAATGAAATAAATAAAATTGCAAAAATACATGGCAATAAAATAATATTATGTTGAACTGAAAAAGACTTTAACAATCACTTTATTCAATTTCTATATTTTACTGGTGAGGATACTGAGGCTGAGAGGTTAAGTGATTCATCCAAATTCATACAGGTATAAAATAGCAGAATAATACTTGTTTTCAAACACAGGAAAGACATATTAGAATTAATACAAAAAAGCTTTAAGATTACAAGGAAGGTGGTAATATACATCAATAGATGATGTTTCTTCACTGGGAAATCAAAATAGATGATATCACAAGTATGTATACACACATACATATAGGCATTTGTGTGTATTTATATATGTATGCACACATATATTTGCAAGGATTAATGCTCCTCATGTAAGCATATATGTCTACATATGCATAAACTGAATAGTAACTTTCTAAATTAATTTACCTCCAGATATCTCACTTTTCTGTCCCACTTTTACATTTCCAATGAGTTATCAATTCTATCTCTAAAGTATTGTTTCTATATCTGCTCTCCTTTGAACTCCCATTGTCACCATCCTATTACAATAACTTACTAACATTTCTTTCCTCTTCCATATTGTACTCCTATTGTATTGGGCACATCACTGGCAGATTACATCTTCAAATGCTCAGTTTTGATCATGCCATTTATTTGTTCAAAAGTTTGCAAAGATGACCTGTTGCCTATTCAGTGGTCACATTGCTAAGTATGGGATTCATTCTTTTAAAGTCTGTCTCCAATCTACTTGAACACTTATTTAAAATTACTCCCCTTAATCCACTACATTCTCTACACAAATGACTATTCTAGGTTTTCTGAAAAAGTCTTGTGCTTTCCTGAATCTCTTTTCACTCCTGCCATATCCAACATCTGGAGTGACTCTGCTATCCTTACCCTGCACCTCAAACCCTGCTTTTTGAAATCATGCCCAACTTCAACTTCCTTATCTTTAAAATGAGATCAATAATATCTCTAGTTCTTGCTTTATAGTGTTGTTGTGGATATGAAATTACATAACAGAAAGTGTTCTGCAAAAGATAAAGTTCCATATCTATTTCAGTTGTTGTTTCACTAGGCTTAGCCCAAAGACAATTCACTTTACATATGACTTTCCTTGATCCCCCTAATTGTCATTGACTTTCTTTACCATAATTCATAACGCATTTTTATTCTTCTTATACATTGACATCATTTGTATATACATCTTACTTCTCCTAATGAAATGTAAGCTCCTTGAGGGCAGGGACCACATCTTTATCTGTATGTAACAAAATTAATTGAACTCAGTCACTTAACAAATATTTTTTGAAGAGCAAACCTGTGAATGTTTTGTATGAGTAGAAAAATGTATCTGAGTCTCTCTATAGACCTGGGAAGGAATTCAGTGCCAAATAGATCAACTATGAAGTCCTTTTTACATACTGAAGAGATGCTTTTTTTTTCCTTCTAAAATAAAAAAAAAATAGAAAAGTTTGTAAGGCTAAAAAATACAGATACATAATGGATGCACCAGATACCAGAAATTTCCAAATACTAGACCTACATAGATTCCAACTGGTTGCTTGAAATTTAAAAACAAATTTTTTTAAAGTGGGCATTTTAAATCTATTAATATATAAAACCATTCAGTTCCCAAGTTATCTGATGATGTCTTGGTGCCATTTTGTAGAATTATTTTTTTAACAGTTTGAATGAAATTGTGCTACCTCATGGCCTTATACTTTTTAAATAAACATTTTGAGAGCTTATTCATTTTTTGATCTACAATGTCCACCACAATTCAATTACCATATTAAAAATAACTTTAAAATATGAATTAATGTACTCGAGATGGCATACTCTTCCTATGTATGATCAAACACAACTATGAGCTTTCAAATATAGAATTTAGTGCACTCACGGAGACTGACATGAAAATTAGCCCCAGAGGTGTACTTTATAAGTCAAATAACAGCAGATAAGTGAAAAACTATACCTTCTGGACAAATGTATGTATAAGTGTATTATGAAGATGTGGAAAGTGACATAAACAACTATAAATAAACATTTTATTTGATATGAATTATTCTCCAATATTTTAATGTAACATCATATGAAATTTATGGAAATTTCACATTTTTTGAACTTATTTATTATTATTTTGCTTTTAGTTGGCATGAGCAGATGGATTTTAAAGGGTTAAACATATGGCAAATACTTAAAATTAATGTAAAGATCAGAAAAGACTTTATGCAAAGATCTTGGATGGTTAAAATAGCTATGTATTCAGTAATATAATATTCCTGAATTTATAAAAAGTACAACTTGGGAATTGAATGGGTTTTATATAATATATATTAACATATTTAATATGCATACTTTTAAAATATAAATATTTTTAAATTTATAATAACCAGTTGGAGTTTACATAGGTACAATATTTGGAAGCATCTGTTATATCTATTATGCATCTGTATATTTTAGCCTCACAAAATTGCTTTTTTTCTCCTTTTAGAAATTACAGATCATTGTAGACATCTTAAATGCTAGACTTAGAGTTAATATTTACCTCTGGATAAATCCTTTCCAGCTTTCTCATTTTATAAATGGGTATATGAGCTAAGTAACTTACCCAAGGTCACACATTAACAAGAGTCATATGTGGGATGTGAATCCAGGTTTTCTAGTTTCAGAACCAGAATCATTGTGCCATGCAATTGTTAGAAAAAGTACAAGTAAATAAAAAACAATAATTTCATTCCTAAGCCCAGATTAGATAATAACATAATAGCCGGTTTAAATCTGAGCAGCCAAAAACTTGAAAATGCAAAAAAGAATGAAAAAACAGAAAACAATGTGAAATACCTTATTGGAAATTCAACTGACCTGGAAAAAAGATTCAGGAGTGACAATTTAAAAATCATGGGACTACCTGAAAGCCAAGATCAAAAAAGAGCCCAGACATCATCTTTCTTGAAATTATCAAGGAGAACTGCCTTGATATTCTAGAACCAGAGGGTAAAATAAATATTGAAAGAATACACCAATCATCTCCTGAAAGAGATCCCCCCCCAAAAAACTGCTAGGAACATTGCAGCCAAATTACTGAGTTCCCAGGTCAAGGAGAAAATATTGCATGCAGTCAGAAAGAAACAATTCGAGTAGTGTGGAAATCCAATTGGGATAGTACAAGGTCTAGCAGCTTCTACTTTAAGGGACTGAAGGGCTTGGAATATGACATTCCAGAAGTCAAAGGAACTAGGATTAAAACCAAGAATCATCTACCCAGCAAAACGGACTATAATACTTTAGGGGAAAACATGGTCATTCAATGAAATAGAGGATTTTCAAGCATTCTTGATGAGAAGATCAGAGCTGAATAGAAAATTTGACTTTCAAACACCAGAATCAAGAGAAGCATGAAAAGGTAAACAGGAAATGGAAATTATAAGGGACTTACTAAAGTTGAACTGTTTACATTTCTTCATGGAAAGATAATGTTTGTAACTCTTGAAACTTTTCTCAGTATTTGAGTAGTTGGAGGGATTATATACATATTTATAGACAGAAGGCACAGGGTAAGTTGAATAGGAAGTGATATCCAAAAACATAAAATTAAGGGATGAGAGAGGAATATATTAGGAAGAGAAAGGGAGAAATGGAATGGGGCAAATTATCTCTCATAAAAGAGGTAAGAAAAAGCTTTTTCAATGGAGGGGAAAAGGGAAGAGGTGAGAGATGAGAGGTAAAAAGTAAAGCTTACTCTCTTCACGTTTGGTTTAAGAAGGGAATAACATGCACACTCAATTTGGTATGAAAATCTATCTTACACTACAAGAAAGTAGGGAAGAAGCATATAAATGAGATGTGGGGGGATGATAGAAGTGAGGGCAAATGGGAGGAGGGAGTAATTCAAAATAAACACTTTAGGGGACGGACAGGGTCTAAAGAGAGAATAGAATAAATGGGGGCAGGATAGGATGGAGGGAAATATAGCTAGTCTTTCACAACATGACTATTATGGAAATCTTCAGCAAAATTCCAGATATTAAGCATATATTGAATTGCTTGCCTTCTCAGTAGGGATGGGTTGGGAGGGAGGAAGGGAGAGAAGCTCAAACTCAAAGTTTTGGGAACAAATGTTGAGAAATGTTTTTGCATGCAACTGGGAAATAAGAAATATAGGTAATGGGGTATAGAAATATATCTTCCCCTACAAGAAAAGAGAAAAGATGAGGATAAGAAAAGGGAGGGGTGTGATAGAAGGGAGGGCAGATTGGGGGAAGGGGTAATCAGAATGCATAGTGTCTTGGGGTGGGGGAGGGGAGAGATGGGGAGAAAATTTGAAACTCAAAATCTTGTGGAAATGACTGTTGAAAACTAAAAATAAATACATAAATTAAAGTTTGAAAAAAACTAGTCTGCTATAACTATCATGAATGAATATATTCTCCCACAGAATCTGATAGAGTGTAACTTGTCAGAGCCTTCCCTTAAGAGGATATTCTACATCTATTTCCATGATAGGGACCACAGTGGGAAAGATGGGGCTATCTGGAAAAACTCTGAAAGAAAAGTATTAATACCCCCCCATGATAAAACAATTTGAGAAAACTGCTAATGAACTTCTGGCAATCACTCAAAACATCATTTTCTAGTTAGTGTCCACCAGAGAAGTTATATGTGTTATAATGTTCAGAAACAAAAGTATAAGACAGAGTTAGGAAAAAAAATATATAAGAAATTTGTTAATATTTTAATTCACCATTTAAAAAGAGCTAAAAATTTACAAGTGATAAGAGTAAAAAGATTTTTTTAAAATCACTATCACTCAAAAGCTATGTTATAGAGATTCAAAGAGTAAATAGAGGAGAGAGAGAAACTTTTAGGAAGCAAGATGAGAAAATGTTATGGCTGTCTCTATTGTCAAAAGAAATCTTACAAGACAAAAGTGTACATTGGATCAACTGTAAACCCAGTAGTATAATGAATGATGGAATATTTACTTCAAGGTAAGTGGCTAAAACTTTGGCTTTATATGAAGAACTGGAACACAGTGGGTCAGGATAAAACCATAATTATTGGCTCAAGTGCTACAAGATAGCACATTACTAGCAAAGCATTTCATTATCTTCCTGTCATAAATATATTACCTCTTTCATAATAGGAAGCATCATGTATCTAATCCCAAAAATGGAAATGTCAGCTACCCTTCAAATTCAGTGTGATTTCACATTTATGAACTTCCAAAACAACATACATAAGTTGTATAGTATAACCCCCACCCCCACACAAAAAACAAACTATAAAGGGTTCTTTAAAAAGTCTTGGCAGAGAAACAAAGAGGATATGCCAAAATTCCCAGGGTTGTGAACAATAACGTTTTATCTGTTCTGTGATTATTGAACAAGTCATCCAAAAGGACAAAGCAGTGCTACTTTATTAATATCATCCTAAAACCTTTGATGTAATTTTTAATGCATGTCATAGTCACATATGACAAATATATAAAACAGACACAAATATAGTGAAAACACTAGAGTATTTGTTATTCATATGAAAAACTATTCTCCATTTAAAACACACAACTGATACCATAATGTCAAGAAAAATTGATAGAAAACCTGGCATTTTCTAGGGAGATAGTTAAGCCTGTATGATTCTGTCTAACCTTAAACCCATTATCATCACTCCTGAATAGAAGAGTATGACTTTCACATGAAAAAGGAAGCAGTAGCAAAACATCATATTAATCACTTGATGTACTTGGTTGACATCAAGTTATATGACTGCTGAAAAGCACATTAAACAGTTACCTCATCTTATAGAAAGTCCAACAATATCAAAATGTCATTTGGACTTGATAAGTGTAAAATGTTTAATGTGAACCCAGGAAGAATAAGACTACAGGCTCTGAATTTAAAATCATAGGTCCAATTGAACCCATGAATAAAGCTGATACAAGTATCTTGTTCTCCTCAAAAGACCATTCAGGCTATCATGAGGAAAGCTAAAACTGCAGAGACTAATTAAGAGACTAATTTCTATCCTGAAGTCAAAGTTGGATGGGAATAACCCATTCATAGCAATTAACCACAATGGAATATCACATCTAATATTTTGGTTTGCAGGGTATAAAGGGACAGCACAGTGCTAATGAAGTGGAGGACTCGTCACACCAAACATCGAGAGAGCCATTAACATTTCCTCATTCAAAAGCAAAACAAGAATTGATTGATGTTTCCAAAGTACTGAATAAATAGACTGAAAATTCAAAGAAGTTTTGGACCAATCATATCTCACTTTTATGTTTATGGTGACAACCTGGATCAAGTCATTGCCACTAGAAATTACAGAAAGGTTATCTCTAAGGAGCCTTGGTGCTGTATGGTTTTGTTTTTTTTTTTTTTTAGTCAATGGCAATTTTGTAATGAAGTTGTGAAAACAGTGCAGTGTAGTGTAGTGGCAAAATCTTAACAACTACTGGCAGCCAGTGTAGTGAATAGACCACTGGGCTTGGACTCAGCAAGTATCATCTTTATGAGTTCAAATCTAGCTTCAGACACTTCTTAACTGCATCTTTGAGCAATGTCATTTAGCCACATTTGACTGAGTTGCTCATCTGTAAAATAGACTAAAGAAGTAAACAGCAAACTACCTTAGAAAACCTTAGAAAACCCCAAATGGTCTCATGAAGCGTTAGACACAACTGAAAAATTCAACAAAAAGAACAACAGATTCCTGGAAATATATTGTAAGATGATTAGAATTATATACTAGTAGCACAGTATTTATAGATGGACAACAAAAATCCCCACATTACAAATATAATCACCTTCCCTAAGTACTTGCAAGTTGAATAAATCAATTATCCTAGAATTAGGATATAATTGCAGAGAGAACCATTGATTACAACTACCTAGATTTATCATTGATTCAAAATAAATGTCACAATCATAAATGCTCAAAATCTCCCAACAATATCTTTCAAAATATGGAGACTGAATGAAAGAAATTAAAGACACATGGAAAAAGACAAGAGAGATCTCATCTGTAATATTCTCTCTGCTATTGGAATAGAATCAAAGATTTTTTTAGGAAACTTGTGCAAGGTGAGCTTACATGATAATACTCTTTTTCCATAAAAAAAAAAAACTGCAATTTTATTCACCTGGGAATTAGTTCTCAAAAGAAAAAAAATCAGGAATATCAGGATAGAGACATGTTCTCTCATTTCTATCTGATCTCCATCAAAAAAATGTTATATGAATGAGATAGCAATAATAAGAGAAATAGAAAGAGGTGTTTTATTTACATAACTTCCAAACTCCCAATAATGAAAATTTCATAAAATATGGAGATCGATTGGGAAAATAAACAAAAGCATATGGGAATTGAATTTTATTCTCATAATCCTGTGTGCTATTGGAATTATCTCAAGATTGTTCCCAGTGATTCTACGGAACATAAACTTACATCAAAATTCTTTTATAAAATTACCAAAAATAATTATTTATTCCATCTGAAATTTATCAAATATTAAAACAAAAGATTAATAGTAAGGTATTGATTTTTTATATGACCATTTGTGTTGAAATTCTAACAATTAGAAGATGCGATAAATGAAAATCCTAATAATAATTTATCACATTTATAAATGGCTTTACAGTTTATCAAATGATTTTCTCATAACAACCCTGTGAGTTAAATACAAAGGTGTACTGTAGACAGTTTGAACAAGCTACACAAAGGTGATTGTTAAAATTTCAGTAAGAGCTCTTAGACTTCAGAAAGTGACAAACACTACAAATTAAGACATGAATAGATTGTTGAATTGTTGAACATATTTATGAAAATGATGGAGAAGATGTTAACACTGCAGATTAAATCTAAAAATGTATCATAAGTACATTTTTCTTCCCTGAAAATCAGTTGTTCAGAATTTACAAACCCATCATTGGTTACACAGTACAAGTATCCTCCTCTTCATCATCATCTTCATCATTATTATTATAACATTATTATCCTCATCTTAATGTGTATGTGTTCATCCTTCTTTGCCAAAGAAGACCATGCCATCAGAGAAATGATGACATGACTTTCACTTGACTTTGTCTTTGAATGAGGGAGGGCTGGGTAGGTCACCAGCCTCACTTCTCCTCCAGAGTCATCTAAATCCAATGACAATTCATCAGGATGACTAGAGATGACTGGAGATGACCCAGGATGAGACAACTGAGATTAAGTGACTTGCCCAAGGTCACACAGCTAGTGAGTATCAAGTGTCTGAGGTGAGATTTGAATTCAGCTCCTCCTGACTCCTGCACTGGTGCCCTAGCCACCATACCACCTAGATGTCCCTTATCCTCGTCTAAGTGATGAAAGAAATGAGATTCAGAGATAGGTCAACTTGATTATATCCACAGTTAGAAAATGATCTGTTTCTTACAATGTCCTTTCCTTCTTCATAAAGACTTTCTCTTCTGCCCTCAAAAGAAAAGCTTAACAGGGCTTTCCAAGAAGAGAACTGAACACCAAGGAACCCCTGTCTAATTCATGTAAGTCATGATTTGTAAGCAAGGCAGAGTGATGTTAGCTGCCAAATACCATTTAAGATGTACCTTTATTTGCTCTGACAAAGCCACATTGCTTTCAAAGCCTTTCCAGATTGGCATAAATGAAATCCAGAATATGCTAAATTAGAACCTTTCCTCATGAGTTCTGATTACATACTGATCTTTTAGTAAAGTATACAAATTAAACCATCTATGTGCTAGGATTTGTAAAGAAAGCACAATTATTTGGAAGGATAGTTTGATGGTGAAAATCATGGTTCAACTCTATTTCTAGTGATCTACTAGCTGGATATAGAATAAGACTTTTGTTGTCTTTCAGGATAAGTGCATTACAAAAGCCTGAGAACTACCCTTGTGGGTCCTATCATACCTCAACTCAGCATCCTGACAGGCTTTGAAACCAGGAGCTCTAGACAGCCGATGGTTCCTAGGTTTGAACTTTGAGGGATGGAGCAGGGTGGTGCACCAAAGAGGCTCTGCTTTGAAATTTGCTTTCCCCTGAACCAAAAACATCCAAAATGTGATGACATCTTGAGCATGGGATGAGATTTATCTATTTATTCAAGTTTTTGCTTCTAGAGATGATTAGCTGAATTTGATAAGTGAAATTTGCGTGACAGAAGAGAGACACTGAAGCCTGCTATTTTTCACTCATGTTTGCTTGACTTTTTTTATGCTTTGTCACATTTCCATTTTAATATATTAATAGTTAACAATAACATGCAGTAGCATTTCAATAACTTTGTTGATTGGAGAGAGTTGCAAAGTGTTTTGCTTATGTTATCCTATTATACAATCATGTTACTAATAGGAGCAAAAACCTTAATAGCTATCATTTATGTAGCACTTACTATGTGTCAAGCACTGTATTAAGTGCTTTACAATTATTATCTTATGGGGTCATCGCAATAATCATGGGAGGTAGGTGCTTTAATTTCCCCCACACATGAAGAAACTGAGGCACAGAAGGGCTTGTAACTTGCCCAAGGTCACACGGATGACACCAGTTTGGAACTCAGATCTTCCTAAACCCAGGTCTGAAATTTTAGGCACTGCACCACCTAATCTCTCCCTATGACAAAATACTTTCTTATTTAACATAATAAATTACTTTTGAATAGCAAAGTAGCGCTGCTGAATTTTTACCCGGTTAGGTAACTCAGTTATCTTCACTCTGTGGATTTTGTTTTGCTCTTTTTTGCCTTTCCTTTTTTGTTCAAAGGGTAATTTAAGAAATAGTGTTAATTGTATAAAATATCCTGCGTTTGGCCGGGGGGCAAGTGGGAGGGGTAGGGTGGGATAGTTGCTCAAAGTTCTCCCTTTTTTTCCTGATAAAGCTCTTACTTTTCAGAGTAGGGTGTTTTCATGAAGCTGGTGAAAGGGACACTTTTTCAGGATCTTCTAACTGTGAACGTCTTTGCATCTGTCATCATTGGACACACTGAAACAGATGTCACTTTCTATTCAAATTGCATGTGATTTACTCTTTTCAGCAGAAACTCTCATGCAAAAATAATGGCTTTTCTATAGTTCTTTTTTTATGTGCATTTCCAAAGCAACATTTGTAGGAAATAGGCATGGGGCACAGAAGATATTCCTACTTTCTAGATGTGGTAGAGGAAAACAAAGGAAATATTTTTCTTTGTAGGCCAGATATAGCACTGGTCTCTCCAGGATGAGAGCCTAATTGTTGAAAAACCGAGACCATTTACTCTTCTTTTTCTTTAATGATAGTGGCCCACAACAAATGAGCAAACTAGAAAGAGTACATCATTTGATTTGACATGTGTATGTGTGAACATATACTTTGGAACTTGGGAAGTTATATACAGAGATAGAGGTAGAGAGATGAGAGAGATAAAAAGATGAGATGGAGATGAAAAACAGATAGAGATAAAGATAAAAAACAGCTTAGTACTGTTTGACAATTTGGATATGTGGCTAAAATATTTTCAGACTTTAATCTTCTCTCTTGTGGCTTTAAGTCAAGGCCTTAATATGACATGAATTGATGTTTTATAGTTTAATTTTCTATCTTTTAATAACAGTAAATGTTTCAGAAGTGTGGAGTGAGAAAAGTGAATGCTTTGTGCAGCAGTTTAAGAGGCTAAGAAAGTCTACGTAGTAAATGATTGTGGTCTCTTAGTAAAATATATAATGTAAATATGTATTGAGGTACTTACAATACATAAATTACTTACCTGTTTACATAGGCTTTGATGAAGATCCTACAATTTATCTTTCAAGTACAAATTTAATAGAGCTCCTTTTGGAGATATCCCATCAGTCCTAAGTACTCTTAATTAAAACCATAAAACACATATACACATGTACACATACATACACATGCAGTGTATATAAATATGTACGTAATTGTATGTGTGGAGATTTAGGAAAAATGAATCTGTGAGATGACAGATGACTTAGTTTACCCACCACGCTAATATTTAGTTCTTTAAAACCCAATGTCAGAAGACAAACCAGAATCAAAAAAGGGATAAGAAAAGAAAAGATACACAAAAACACATATGTTCTGAAGTTGAATGGCTTTGTTTGCCAAGGTTAAGCCCAGGGCAGGTTTTATTATTGAGAGTGTGGGTTTAGAGCAGGAAATGCTAGAATACATTTTAAGTTATTGTTTTACAGACAACAAATAAATCTCGCCAATACAATTTATGTGCTGGGAAGCATTCTGTTTTTTAAAAATTCTTGGCAAAATTTAACTTAGCCATTGTATCAGGCATAATCATAGACTAGTTGCCTACATGTAGGGTGTCTGGATTGCTTTGTGGGTCTCCCTTTTGAAGAACTAAGAGAAGACCTAGGATATAATTTTTATAAGCCAGGAAATGTTTTTGTTTCATTTTTAGTGATTTTTTTGCCTCTCTGTCTCTGTCTCTTTCTGTATCTGTCTCTATTGTATTTTTCCATGCCTACAAGTATGAACATACATCTGTACATATGCACATATATGTATATCTACACAGGAATGTGCCTTGCATAGTCATATACATGTGCATATTTATGTGTGTGGATATGATGAACGTATACATATATAATATATGATTTATGCATGTGTACTCATATATTTGTGCATATCTATATTCATATGCATATGTGAGTATATTCATATTTCTGTGTGTATATTCATATACATAAATGTTAGAGATATGGTGGAAGGAGAGGATACTGTAAGTGCATTTAGAAGTATATTGTTTTGGTTTTTTTTAATAGTCATTGAGAGGAAAAAGAAGGAAAAAATTTATATGAGGAGTGTTTGGGGCAGGGCCAGGGCAGGGGGTTGCTAGATCTTCACTTGTAATTTCATGGGGAATTCCTGCTAAGGAAACTACCAATGCCTATCAGCAATTCTTTTGCAATAGATTCCTCAGGCATGGAATGATTAAGAGTTGCCTCAAACCAGTAATTCTGGCTCTGAGGTCAGATCTCTGTTTTAGTATACCTGCCTCTCTCTCTCTATGTGAGTAGATATAAATGCTAACTTCTTCATTTTCATCACTGCCACGACGACCATCATCTTTTTAGTATTATTTCTTCTTGTGGTTGGAGTCACCGAGCTCTCTTTTATTTAGAAAGAAGTCTTGGGGAAGAAAAAATTAACATTAAATGCTGATCTCTCCACTTCTGCCCCAAGCTCCCTTTTTTTCATCCCTAGCTCCATTTTCCATTTCTACTCTTTCTAGTTAGTCTATTTCACTAGCAAAAAAAGAAGAAATTTAAATTATCTGGCCTAGGAGAAAACATAAAAGGAAAAGAGGAGGAAAAAAAGAAGGGAAGGAGGAAGAAAAGTAAATAAGAAAGAGTAGAAAATGAGGAAGCAAGGAGGAAGAAAATAAAGAGGGAAGAAAAAAAGAAATAGCAAGGAAAGAAAGAAAAGATGCAGCAAAAGGAAGAAAAGAAGAAGAAAAAAGGAAGAAAAGAAGAAAGACAAAGAAAGGGAGGGAGGAAGGAAGGAAGAAGAAAATGAGGAAGGAAAGAGGAAGGGATAAAGGAAGGAAACAAAGAAAGAAAGACAGGAAAAGAAAGAAAAGAAGAGAGAAAGAGGAAGGAAGGAAGAAAAGGGGAAAAGGTTAGATTACAAATACACTAGCATAGTCGAAGTGTATCTTAAATATATAGTTAGAAGCTGACACACTTAAAGTCCTGTCTTCCAAAAATAGGATTTCATTTCTTGTGCATTTTTTTTCCTGAACCAGTTTTTGCCACTGTTAGACTAAATACCAACCTTCAGTTGGCATAAAGGAAGGAGGACTCAGGGCCCAGGGGCACACGATGTTTCAGTAGGTGGCGCTTCAACACAGTTCACCTACAAGGACTGAGGTTTATGAACTGAACTTCCCAATACCTGAGGAGTGCTCAGAAGCCGTGCAGCCCATTCCTTAACATTGCAGCAAGATGATTATCTTTGGCAAGGAAGAGTTCAGAACAGGCAGATTTCAGTCTCTTCAAGATGATTGGCTATTATTTTTCTTGTGTGATGAATATAGAAGAGAAAAGAGAGAATAAAACAGGAAAAAGAAAAAAAAATTTCTTTAAGTTAGCATCAAGAAATTGCTCTTTCAATGGCTCCACTATAGTTGCTAGCGATTTCCATAATTACTTTCTCAAGTTGGTTATTAGTTTAATTTAATCCTGGCACCTGATATGTCTGGGTCTTCTACTTCAGCAGCTTGATAATATTTGATAACATTTAAAAATATATTATTTCAACATAAAAAACAGAGATTCTGCTATCAAATTGTTATTTCATGTTTAAATGATATTATAGACTATAAAACAATGCTAACAGAGCTGATATTATTCATTAAAATAATAATAATAAAACTGCCTTCAGAGGTACAATCTGACCTAAGGATCAGGATTAACTGGAGAAGAGGAAGTGATATCACTGGCGGTGGAGATGCCTGGGAGGGGTGGGGAGGAGGGAGTAGCCTCACTTAAGTAGGTTCACTCACTGCTTCAAGAAATGTCCCCAGGGTCCACTGACCTCAGGACTCCCACAACCCTCATTCCGTGGAGGGATGAGGAAAGAAGAGAGGACCCTAACTCTAGAACTGAAGGAGTGTCTGCAAATCACTCAGGAAAGGAGCCGCATTACTTCCCTTCCAGCTTTTTCTTAATTTGTTGTTTAACACCAAGTGGGCAGAGTGATACTGTCAGGTTTCCTTGGGGGCTAAAATGATCATCAAGCTTTACCATTTCTGTTTAAACTGTGATTCTGCCTGTTTAAATCTTACAACTATCAAATTAAGATTCTTCTCATTTGGAAAGTATAGTGTTACCTTACTCAGGGTTCCCATTTCAAAACTTTTGCCCCTTCATCCATAGTAGGAATCTATTATATAATCTCTCTGGAAAGGCCTTTTAAATTCTAAACCCCAAGTTATAATGCAGCTCAAATATAATATCTCAAACGATTTTTCAATGTGACATGTTCACAAGAAAACTTCATTTAAATATAGTGATATAATAAGCAGGATATGTATTTTTAATAGAAAATCCACTTTAAAAAATTCCTATTCAATCAACTCCTTTGCCTGTAAAATGAGGGAATTGATTTGCAAATTCTTCAAGAAAGAACATTCTGAGACAGTCTATTTGTTTCTCCAACACTTCCATAAAGTATGATAATAGAATACAGCTACGAGCAGAATTAGCGATTCAAATATTGAACATTGATCTTTTTTTCCTGATGGTGGATAAATGTAAAAATGAAAGTCAGCTAGCATTCTTATTTCTTTTTTTCCCTCAATCTCTCTTGACAGATTCATTATGGATTTTAAAGAAACAAAGCAGAATCCAATTTTTAAAATGCATCTTTCACAAAATCCAAACTGTTTCACTGATGTGACCTGAGTCTGAATTTTTTTTCCCCAAGAAATATGTCCATATAGAAATATATGTATGGATGTGGGTGTGTATATATATATATATATATATATATATATATATATATATATATATATAATATATATATGTGTGTGTATGTATATATATATATATAATATGTATTTCTACTTCAATACACATTTCCCATTTCCATATATTTTTAAACATAACATCTAGATAAGGAGGGGGGGAAGCCACCCCCTAAATTTCACATCTTTGTTATTAGAATATATTGACATCTCTTGCTTCATTGACTTTTTATTACAGTCCTGAGGTTAAAAAAATGATTACCAGTGACAGCTTTGCTATTTGCTACAGTTCCCAATGATAATTTCTCACATTTTCTGTTTTCTCTGAGCTTTGGGGTAGTTGGTGTTTCCTTTTCATTCTTGAAAAAAAATAATAACTATCGTATTTACAGTAGAAGTAACTTTTTTTAAAAAAAGATGCTGAAGGGTTTGATTTTTGTTCTTTAAAAAAAAAGAAGGCAGAAAAGAAAAGGTTTAGTGCCACAAAATGCCAACATAAAAGATAGCCTTGAATTAGACCTCCTCCTCTGCTGCTGCTACTACTGCTGTCTTGGCATCTGTCAGGGAGAGGAGCTCCAATCTGGGATTCCCTGCTGGGGTGAGATAAGGCTGCATCCCTCAATAAAGGGCCACACAGCACCAGAGCCAAAACACAGGGACCATCTGATACAAGTCTGTCCTAATGAAAGTCCAGCATGGGGCTAAATGAGTTTCTACCACTGCTGGGTGAGGGGCTAATGATAAAACAGCTCCCTGGGCTCACTGCTGCTGTTGGTATCTTTGTCAGGGCATATGGCAGTTGGCTAAATGCCTTACTTGTGAGATTTCCTAGTGGCTTTATCTTCAGAATACGTTGTGTTCTAGCTTTAGAATCTCTCCCTCCCTTTCCCCTTCTCTACTCCATCCCCAACCCCTCTTCCCCATACCTACCCAGACATGCACACACCTCTTCAAAGTTCTCTAATATCGTGTTGTGTATCTCCTTGTCATCCTTGGGGAGTGAGTATATTTTGTGTTTTTCTGCTAAGGGTGGGTTTCTGGGAGGGGGTAGTGGTGTTTCTTTTCTTTTTTTTTTTCCTTTTCTTCCAGTAGGGGAGGGCAGAAGGCATAAGAAGAGGGACTAACGACGACTGTTATGCCTCAGTGGGTGGTTTTCTTTCCTTTAGAGAGGCATAGCTAAAAGCATGAAATATTCACAGTACCAGAGGTACGAGCAGCTTGAAACTTGTTGGATAGTGAAGCTAAGTAAATGCTTTTCTTTCCTTCCGCCTCCCCTGTGAGGGGGCAGGGGTTGGGGTTGGAGGAGAGGCAGAGATGGGTTATTTTCCTTGTTATCTCTAATATTAACCCATTATTATTTATACTAGTCAATTTTCATGTTGGATAATGATATACATAGGATGCATAACTCAATGACAATTTTATTTTCCAATCTTTTTCTTTAGATATGACTCAGATTCTTAAGGCCCCTCTCCTAACATAGTGTTTGTATCTTTTTTGTTTTTTCCTCTGAAGAAATACTTTAAAGAAAACTTAGAAGCCTGCAACAGTAAAATTATCATAATGTTATGCATTGTTTCTATTTTTTAGAATGCCATTCATTAGACCCAAGTCATCTCCGAGATATTAAACCATTTCTTAGACTCTGTCTTCCCTGCATCTATCTCCAGCTAAATATAGTGGTCATGGTTTGATCTCTTATACCTGAAAAAAAAAAGTCTTTTGAAGTTCAGGTTGTTACTTCACATTTCTTTACATTTCATATAAATAAATTCTGTCACAGATAAAAGGGCTTGAACACAGTGACCTGAAGACATGGAATCGTTTATCTTTTGCAAAAGAGGATTCACAAATCTAAGAGCTAACATATCAGGCATAATTTTCTAAAGGTCAGGAAGTAAATGCTGTGAATATTCAGAAGGCCTGCCTCCCAGTCTTCTTGCTAACCACCAGGCAAAACATTCCTCTTTCTTTTCCTCACCATCACTCAACTTGTGGTTCTATTGGAAAACTCCAGGACATAAATACAATATGAGGTCATCTGGAGAGCTTCAAGAAATAGCTCTTTCAGGTCTAAATATAAATGATCCTTTCATAATCTTGTTCTGAGAATTCCTAAATGCAATCTTATAAAAATCACATGCTCCCTAATAAACGAACTCAAGCCTCTAAGCAAGTGTTCCACATGAGTTTCAGGTGATTCCTGTGTGTCTGCACAAAGCAGCCAGTGATAGAATCTAAATGACATTGTTTTGCTGTAAATCACATGGCAGGGAAATACCACCGTGTTCTGAATGCCTCATGCCCCATTTTAATTTATTCCCATGACAAAATGCTCCATTAATATAATTTTGGAACAAAATGAAAATGATGGGAATTTTCTGTGTCACTGCAAAAAGCAAACCTGCTTTCATTGTAAGGAAACATTCTTGGAAAAGTCAAGTAAACTTTATTCCCAATTTAAAACTTCTCCCTTTCCATTGTGGGATCATAAATTCACAGATGGAATGACCCATGGAGGACCCATCTAGTCTAATGGGTCCTGGCTTTTACAGATGAAGAAACTGAGGCCTGAAGAGATTAAGTGGCTTGCCCAAGGTCATTTAGGTAAAAGAGTCAGGATTTGAAACTGAATCCTCTGACTCTAAGTTCCTTTGGACTGGGCCACCCTATCACCTCTCATTTTATTTTCTCAAAATGATTTAATCGCCTTGGTGCAATTCAGGGAAAAAAATAGTACTAAATCCTCTATTTTTCAACTGAAACAAATTGCATTTTGGGTAAGACCAGTGTTTTCTAATCTCAAGTTATTTTCATTTGAACTTTAAGAAGTTCACAAGATATTCTTTATATTTGTAGGATTTTTGAACCCTGCCATGGGTTGAAGAGGACAGCAATTTAGTTTTTGCATTCAGCAAAAATAACTATGCATTGCATTTCTAAAAAAAGCGAATACATTGATCTAATACTGTATAGAGCAAATATCCCAGCTCACAATTCAGGAAACCTGGTTTCTAGTTCTGTATTTGCTACTAATTAGAGGTTTGACCCTGGGCAAGTCATTTAACTCATTTATAAATGAGGTCCTTAAACTAGGAGATAGGTAAGGAGCTCATGACAGCTTCAGATCTCTATCATTTCTCTTTAAATCAGAGTGAAGTCAATAGTATTACTCATTTTGCAAATGATTTTAACTTTGCATTCAAAAATTAAATTGACATATTCAGGTAAAATCAGAGGCACTGTAATAGAACTCCAAAGGAATAATACCTTCTTTACATGAGAACAGGGATTTGTGCTTCAGCGAGAAAAGCAGTGCAACATTCAGTCACTGACCTGAGAGCGACTGAAACTTTTGCAAAGTTCTTCCTAGAAGGGTATTTGAGTCACATCGAAGAGTTTGAGAGAGAGAGAGAGAGAGAGAGAGAGAGAGAGAGAGAGAGAGAGAGAGAGAGAGAGAGAGAGAGAGAGAGAGAAAGAGAGAGAGAGAGATCTGCATGCACACAGAGACGCACAGAGTATGAGAGAACAGACTGAGAGTAGGGTGCAGAGAAATAGCATCCCCAACCCACTAGGAATTTAATGATCCAAACCAGAATCAGTGAAACAGAGACAGCAGAAAAGGGAGAGGTGAGCCATGGCAGAGAAGGGAGAAACCAAGACTGACCATCAGGTTTCTGTTGACATTTTAGAATAGAGGATTTAGATTGAATCTACCAATTATACACAGATTTTGAATGACTGAAGAGAAAGTCCAAAAGGTCTATTCTTTTCTCAATTTCTACTCTCCATACCTGTCTAGTTATAGGAACTGTTTATATATATATATATATATATATATATATATATATATATATATATATATATATATATATATATATATTTGCTTGCTCTAATTGTATTATTTTGCTTCAACTATAAACCATCTAGGGATTAGCTGGACATATACATTATTTGGAGTAGGGCACTAAACCTCCATATGAATGGTTAAGAGTAAGTCATCTGGGGGTTCTGAGCTTTTTAAATTATATTAATAGCTTTCTGTCTGATATAAACTCTAGAAACTGACAGAAAAAGGTACCATGTGGACCAGAAGGTCACTATATTGTCCCTAAGCTCAAAGTGAGCTAATTGCATAGTAGGATGTGGCTGATTCACTCTAAACCCCAATGGGGGAATAGATGTTAAAACTGGGGATTTCATCTGGGATATAGCTTTTCCTTCTTTTGTCTCTGCTTGGGAGTTTATACTCTGAATTAATTTTTGTTTTTACATTTTAATCACTAGATGACTGAATATCTTCTTGTCTAGGCTCTCACATACTTGCCTATCATGGGTTCTTAATTCTTATCTAGCTTTATTTTTTTTCTAGGAGAAAAAAAGGGAAAAGAAAAATAGGTTTGCAAATTATGGAACATTTGCCATCATTTAGAAACATTAGTCAGGAACAAGTTTTTTGGGTATCTTATTATTTACACTTTTAGGCAGAGACTTCTCTTAATGGGTTGACCATTAGGGCTAGAAAAGACCACAGGGCCAACTTTCTCAGGTCACCTTGACCATTATGTGTGGATTTCCTTCCTTCCCTCCATCATTCCCTTACTATGAGCTAGCCACTATGCTAGATGCTATATTGGTCAGAACTTTCAGCAAACCATAAATCACACAAAGCTATATAGTGTGTTTTTTGCAGTGTGAAAAGTGTGGTTAAAGCACAGAAGAGACAAAAACAGCAATAAACTCACTTTATTTTGGTTTTAATATTTTATTGATGCAGTTTGTTTTTAAATTACCTTCACTCTATATCACCTTCTCCCCTGTAGTTAGAAAAACATTCCTTATAAAAGGAATAGAAAAGAGAGAAAAATAAATTTTAAGAATTTCAGAAAAGTCCATAAATTCATAAGCTTAGGCTAGTAGTTGAAGTAGACTTGCATGTCCAAAGTTCTCCACCTCTGAAATGAAGGGAGTGAGTGTGCATTCTTACATCCTTTCTTTGAAGGTTAAGTTCAGTGATTATAATGACCTAGTGTTCAGTTTTGATATTGCATTATCATTTTGATTTTGTTTTTATTCTTTCAATTTAAATTTTTGTTGTCATTTTATGAATTATTTTCATAGTTTTATTTTGCATGTGTTAATTTAAATTTTCCCATGTTTCACTGGATTTTTCAGTCATTTTTTTCTTTTGTACTAAAGTACCATCTCTTCACATTAATGTACCACAATATATTTAACCATTATGCTTCTGTTAATACGTGTAACTATAAATACTTTGGTGAATATGACACTTTTCTTTCTCTTGTCATCTTCTGTAGGCCATATATGACCAGGAGTGAAATTTTTGGGTCAAAGACTTAGTCAACGCTTTAGCTATTTACTTACCATAATTCAAAATTTCTTTCCAGGAATGGTTGTACTGATTTACAAATTCACCAATAGTGCAATAGTGTGCGTCTTTTCACGATATATCCAACAGTGACTTCATCTATCCTGCTACATGCACAGAAGATTGAGTGCTGGGCTTTGAGTCAGAAAGATTGGAGTTCAAATCCAGTCTTAGACATTACTTGCTTTGTGATCCTGGGCAATTCCTTTAACTTCTGTTTCCTTAAGTTTCATCAACTGTAAAATGTAGGCAATAACAGCATCTCAGTTGTGAGAATCTAATGGGATAATATTTGTAAAGTACTTAGGTAGCACTATATAAATGTTTATTCCCTTTCCCTTCCCTCATATTATATTTGCTAGATATGAAATGAAACCTCAAAGTTACTTTGATTTGCTTTTCTCCTTGATAATAGTGAGGTTTTTGAGCAATCATTTCCAGTCTTCTTACACCCTACTCCAAAGACATACTCTTTGTTCCAGTGACATTGGCTTCCTCAATGTTCACGAACAAGACACTTGTCTGAGCTCTGGGCATTTTCTCTGGCTGTTCCCCATACATGGGATGCTTTCCCTCTTCCACTCTAACCAATGAAATTCCTGGCTTCCCCTAAGTTCCAGCTAAGATCCTACATCCTACAGAAAGCCTTCCCTAACCTCTATTCCAATGCCTTCCCTCTGTTAATTATATTGTATTTATCCTTTCCACAATTTATGTTGTACATATTTGTTTGCATGTTGTCTCCCCATTAGACTGAAAGATCTTTGAGGGCAGGGACTATCTTTCGCCACTTTTGCATCCCCAGCACTTAGCCCAGTGTTTCACACATAGTAGTGTAGTAGGTGCTTAATAAATGTTGATGATTTGAATCGAATTGTTGTTACAACCCAATAAATATTGATCAAGTGCGAACTGTGCGTCAGGTACTGTGACGAATGCTGAGGACGCAGATAAGAAAAAAAGAAAGACAACTACTGCCTTCAAAGAGCTTACAATCTAACGGGGGAGGACAGAACAAGTCAGGGGAAGGTACTCAGTGAAGAGACATAATGATGGTGGACTTGAATCCAAGGAGTGCAAGTGGTGGGAAATGAAGAGTTGTCTAGACTTTTGAATCCCCTTTAAATGGAAGCTTTGGGGGAGTATTTTTTTTTAAATTTGCCCTCCAGGCTAACCTCCATTCAGGGAGGCAGAAGCAACTGAGGGAAATGATGAAGCGTGAACACCTAATTGATGTGATCACTGTTGTGTTTCCTGGGAATAATTGTTAATAACTTTTTTTTTTATTTGAGAACTATTCACATCTTTTTCTTACTAATTAATTTAGGTGTGATTTTTATATTATATATTTATATTAAGACCTCACTTTTGATGCAGAGGAAATGATTATTAAGGTAAAGACTATATATGACATGCATCTACCAATGTGTGGTATCATCACAGAGTTATTGGAGTCACTAAGGTTGAAATTCAAATGTTGTCTCTAATGCAAACTTAGTGTTTGATGACGGGACTTTCATTTAACCTTGAAACATCCTCAAAGAACTTTCTGAGACTATCATTAATCAATTGACAAGCATTTAATAAGTTTTGGCAACTTTAATAACTGGGACAGCTAGGTGGCACAGTGGGCAGAATGCCTGGCCTGAAGTCAGGAAACTGCTCTTCCTGAGTTCAAATCCAGCCTCAGACATTCAGTAGCTGTGTGACTCAGGGAAAGCCACCATCTGCCTCAGTTTCCTCATGAGAGAAAATGAACTAGAGGAATAAATGACAAACCACTCCAGTATCTTTGCCAAGAAAACTCCAAATGGTGTCACGAAGAGTAGGACAAGATTGAAAACAACTGAACAACAACATTTAATAAGCACCTACTCTATTCTGGGCACCGTCCAGAGATAAAATACAAAAAAAGAAATAGTTCTTGCCCTCCTGAATGTTACATCGTATTAGGTGAGAGATTGTTGGTGGGTTTGCTTTGGTACAGGTACATCAAAATTTTCTATGATGATTAAATCAGAAGTCTGTACCAAATATGTATGTGTGTATATATTTGTATGTTTCTAAGTGTGAGGCAAAATTTTATTTTGCACATGAAAACTTAAGTTTATATACAAGCCATTATTTACATTATTTTATCCAGCTGCAGTTAAGCCATCAAATGTGGAATTGCACACTTAAGATGATCATGTGAACCGTAGCAATGAATTGATGCTGATTCCAAAAAAAGGAAGATCATCTTTCAAGGGGGAATTGGAGAAGTCTTCTCAGAGGAGGCAGTATTTAAGCTGGATCTACAAGGATGAAGATATGAAAGTTTGCCAGGGATTTGAAAGGGGAAAATGGGTTGAGGATAACATTGCAAACAATGAGAATAACAGGAATAGGGCAAAGAATACTTTATTCTGACTGACCTTCATATGTATATGTGTGTGTGTGTGTGTTTGTGTGTGTGTGTGTGTGTGTGTGTGTGTGTAGACAGGAGTCATGTGTGGTAACCTTGGGAAAAGAAGTTATAAGACAATGACAAAATCTTGAAAGAAGTCAGTCTACTTTGCCTCCAAAGCTCTTACAGCTTACAAAATAATGACGAAAGAGGTGGAGACAGGGAGAGAGGGAGTGTCATTGACCTCTATGATTTCCACCATTCAAGCAGGTACTTGTGACAAATCTCTGAGTGGGCAGAGGAGAAATATGTCAGCAAATGAAACAAGAGGGAAGGGGAAAAAGAAACCAGACCCTAGGAAATTGTTAAGATGATTATGAAATATGTACTGGATTTATTCTACTTTTCCCTTTGACAGAAAAACTAGTGAAAATGGATGGAAATTGCAAAGTAGCAGATTTAGGATGGTGTAAATAATAACAAAGACAAAATTCCCATCAACTGGATGTAGGAAAAAGTGGGATGGGCTGCTATTCTCTCTCCTTAAAGATCTTCATGTAGAGATTGGATGATTACTTGTAGAAGTAATTGAGGGGTTTCTTGGTTAGCTTTAATTTGAACTTTAAGATGACTGATGAAGTTACAGCCATTTCTGAGATTCTCCAATCATTTTTTTTTCCAAAAACAGTAAAGTGCAATATCTATTCCATGACTCCCATTTACTGGGATCAAATCTCTTAATTTTTACATCTTTGCTAAGGCAAGAAAGAATAAGTCAAGTAAGGGAGTAAAGAAAGGAAGGAAATAAGTAATTTTATTAAGGGTCTGCTATGTACCAGGTACTGTATTAAGCACTTTACAAATATTATTTTGATATTTATCCTCACAACACATATGTAAGGTAGGCATTGTTATTATACCCATTTTACAGTTGAGGAAACTGAGGCAGAAAAAAGTTAAATGACTTACCCAGAATCAAACATCTAGTAAGTGCCTAAGTTTGTATTTGAACTCAAGTCTTTCTGACTGCAGGCCCAATACATTATCAATTACTCTATATAACTGAGATTATACTGTTCACAGGGCCAATATATGAATGAATCTGTCCCAGGACTCACTCTTGAATTCAGAAGTCTATTGAACAATCACATACTCAGTCTCTCTACTTTGAAATACAGGCATTTATAATGCCTTTGACAGACTGTATTTCCCCCTATTATTTTTAACTCTCTCACAGAAAAGCAAATTTGCTTCTGCCCAGACAAGTTTAAACACTCTCATCATGGGATGAACTGTGATACATGAAATGTTGGGCGTACTTTTTTAAACTTTCTGTCACATTTTCCCCTTTTTGAAGTTTTTTTTAAGGCTCATTATCTATGGTTCTTTGTGATCCGCGCAAATGTTTGAAAATCTATTTTAAATGTTCATCCCTCACACATCAAAAATATTCCCAATTTAGAAGCATCTGAACCTACACTGACAATTACTCAGTGACAACACTATACTGCACTTTCACATGAGAACGGCAAACCACTTGACCAAAGTACCATGTAACCAACAGTGGTCATTCAAAACTGCAACTTATGTAGTTGTTGCATCTGGTATCAAAAGATTAAGTAATTTGGTCATATATGCCCTCAGTCACAAGTTAGCCATGGGCCAAGAAATAAAATTGGACTCATGACTCCCAGTCCTGTACTTGGGGAACTCTATCATATCTCGTCCCCTGTAGTAGATGCATTGACTGCACTCTGGCATTAGACCTTTATAGCCACAAGTGACATGTAAAAAGTGTTTTAAGTTCTGCAAAATCACTGGCCATGTGAGCAGCAGTGAAATCACTTTCCAAACCAGGTTAGCATGTCCATATTAGACCTGTAACAATCAAGTTAGCACCTTTGACATAGTTCCCAGAGGGCTAGTGAAACACCAACATGTGAAGCCATGACTGATTTCCCCTTGTCAAGATGCAGGTAAAAATAGAAAACTAGTCCCATGGTGCAATCAGTTGGTATGCAGTTAATACAGGGTTTTGCAATTATTAGAGAAACATCCCTGTGAGTTACATGTTGTATCTCCATTCTTCAGCAGTGGAAACAAAGGGAGATTGCACATCAGTGGCTTGCTCAATGCTGCCTGGTATATCATGGCCTGATTGAGGCTCAGACTGCCTGAGGGTGTCTGATGCAATCCCAGTTCCAACCAGGTTACCCTGGTCCGGTACAGTTATTGTTTTCTAGACCTACATGATAGGGAAATAGGAGCCTGAGAAATTATTTGGAGAGATTCCTTTTCTTAATAATTTCCTGTTTGCCTTATTTTTAATTCTGTCGATGGATGGGACTCTGCACGAGAGATGTTTAGACTTACTTTTTCCCAGGGGAGTAGTAAAATAGATTTGTTCTGCTTTTACTGTTTCTCCTGTTTTGCTCCCCTTACCATCCATTTCTCCACACTTTTAAATTAATTTACCTCTCCACTGAGGTCTATTTGCATAAAAATGAAATTTCAAAGGAAAAATTCCTAATTCAGATAAGAATCCAGAGAGAGGCATAAGTAAAGTAAGGTTAAGTCTTCTTTCTAGCCACTTTGTGGTTTAATTTATGGACTGTGTGTTAGGGATGTGAACCCAGTTTTGCAACTTCACAACACTTTTCTTTCTCTGTTATATGGTTTGAAATTAGGAGAACTGGCTGCTGGGCTGATGATGTGAAGGTGTCAGGTTGTATCATACTATGAAGCAAAATCATCCTGTCTCTATCTTTCTGTCTGTCTCATTCTCTATCCTCCTTCATCTCCCCTCTGTATCTCTCTGTCTCTGTCCCTCCTTCTCTCTGTCCCTCCCTCTGCCACTCCCTCCTTGTATCTTTCAGCTTCTGTGTGCGTGTGTATCTGTCTGTCTGTCTGGCTACACAGGGTAGACAGAACCCTGTGTAATGTTCTATTCCAGCATGAGAAAGGACTTCGTGATTGAATTTGTTTCCCCACTTCTAACACTGATAACTGTAACTTGCCTTTTAAACAATTCCACCACCAGGCACACCTGATGCATGCAAGTGATACTACATTTTGAAGGCCTGAGGAAGGGTGATTTTCTAATTTCAAATTTGTTGCTGCTGCTGTTGGTGATGGTGATTGCTCAGAACGAGATTACAAGGGACCTTAGCTCTGTAATGATGGCCAGACCTGGAAAAGCATTTTGTACTGTGATTCATCTAAATAAGTTTAATCTGATTTCTAAACATTCTGTGATGTTCCTAGTCACTCTGTTCAGGACAATGAGCCCAGGGTGAGGTAAGAAGAACAGTCTTATTAGATATCAGAGTACCGTCAGGCAAGTCCTGATTGGCTGAACACTGAGAAAACATTTTGTCAGCAGGTCAGAAGTTTGATAGGTGCATCTTGCTTTTGTTCTAGAGGTTGTCTCCTGAAATTTGGGGCAAATCCTATTTTGTAAATTAAATTGTCTTCCCCTACACACATATTTTCAGTCCCATTTTCTTGTTCTTATCCTAAGTTTTTTTTTCTTTCTTTGAATATACTTTATTCTCAAGGAGTTAAACAACTGTAAAACAAGACTTCAGTTCAAGAGGAGGATTCAGATTATAAAGCAAAACAAATTAAAAAAAAAACTCGCAATGAAACCTGTTGGAAATTAAAATAATGCTTTCCAGGACTGAATGTTCACTCCCTTATTTATGTACTTTGTAATTCAGAATTTGGAAAACATACATTTTTTTAAAGTGAGGTACATCTATCCAGGTTACAAAATCCCATCCATTCCTCCTCAAATGAGCAGTATTTCCAGTTTATGCATGAAACAAAATGCTAAACAACACAGAAAAACCAATGACACAGCCTCATTCTATAGATCTGCTTCCAGTTTGCCCCTGGTTTTATTCCCTGTCTTGCTCTCAATCTTAGTGTAGTCTCAATATCAGATGATTTTAAGTTGGGTATTTTAATAATGGCCGGTCCACTTCATTGCTAATTTCTGGCCACTTCCATTTTCCTTTCTCATTGCTCATGGAACAGTATTCAAGTCAATACTACCTTTCTTGACAATAAAATGTCCATCAACTGTTGTATGATTCCACTCACCATCTCTGTTACTTCCCATGTGTTCCTCTCTGTAAGTCTTGTCTTCCCCATTAGAATATAAGCTCCTTGAAAAAGGAACGCGCTGTCTTCTTTTGTGTGTGTGTTTTATATCATGTCTTCTTAGTGTAGTGCTTGGCATAAAGTTAGCATTTCATAAATGCTTTCTCATTCATTCATCTAAGTGCAAGTCTAATACTTTCTCACCTCTTCTTCACTTCCTGGCTCCTCTGGCATCCTTCAAAATTCATTTCAAATCCCATCTTCTGCAGTACTACTACATTCTTCCCTTCTCCTAATAACTTCTCTTTGAGATTACCTTCCATTTGTACTGTGCATGTCTTATATACACCATCATTTGCATGTTGTTCACTACCCTTATAATGTGAACTGCTTGAGGGCAAAGTTCAAGTTTGTTTGTTTGTTTTCCCTTTTTTCATATCCCCAGTAAAGAGTTAGTGAAGTGCTTGCCATACTGTAAGTGCTTTAGAAATGCCTGTTGATTGACCTGATGAGTAATCTCCTATTATCTGAGAACCAGCTTAATTAAATTGGGAAACAATGATCATCATACAATCTGGTACTGAGAAATGGATTTTTCAGTCACAGAAGCCCTTAGAACTATCTGCCAAATTAATACAGTATTCTTCTTCTTAAATGAATCTATGATCTTATTGTTTCAGGAGTTTGCTTCAATGATGTAGTCGAACACAACCCCTTCTATGAAGGCTTATCCTGGCAAATCCTCATCTATGTCCTCTCCTAAAATCAGTTGTAGACATTTCATAAATACTTGTTGAATTGAATTTGGTGGAGGGGTTATGGGCTGCCTCAGTACAGGGATTACTGATACTGATGGAAGTGTAGGAGGTTTTGTACTGGGGTTATGTATGCATCACAGCATAAACTATATCAAACTGCTTGAATGATTTACATCTTTTTTGGATGAAATTTATGTTAACTATCCTGTTAGAAATTTACTTTTTTCTATCCTATTTCTTTTCTTTTTTCCTATTGCCTTCACTGAGTGTGTCCTAGGTTTAAGGATGTTTGAAAAAAAGATTGTAAAAGAGGAAAAAAAAGATCCCAGTTGGTATCCATGATACTCAGAGAATGTTACGTTTCCTTAAGGAAAGGATTAGAACACAGTCACTCAAATGAAAATGTCGTTATAGAAGCAATAGAATTCATTTTCGGAATCATCTGCAATAATAAAATATCATCCCCTTTTGCATTTTTAAGGGCTTGTGAAGTTCTCTTCTGCAACTAACACTGTGTGAGAAGAAAGAGAGGATTAACAGCATCTTAATAGGCTCGAAAATAGGGCCAATTTTCACATTACACAGCTAAATTGGAAAGGAAGGAAATAAAGACATCAGTGGATGAAATTAATGTAATTGGAGAATACTGTAGTCAGAGTAGTTTGTTTGCTCTAATCTCGTACACAATATAAAAATGTTGCTGCAAATGGACCCCAGCTGCAAGCAATCACAGTCAGAGGAGCCAAATGGAATCAACAATGATGATCTTGTAGAGAAGCAAATGCCCATACAGTGTTTCTTGGAGGAGACTGCAATGACCAACTGTTCCAAAAATGCTATTCCAAGATCAATAGAGAAAAAATGCAATACATTTCTTTTTGAGAATTAATTCATATACTCATGCTTAAGGACAAAATGGATCAAAAATGCTAATGTTGCAAAGTCCTAATGTCCAGTTGTTATTCCTTCAGTACCCTTGGTACAAGACTTCCTTCAACAAGAGAGGGAAGAAGAATGAAAAATGGCAAAACACATAGTAGCTGGCATCTGAGGATACATATTTAAATCCCTGCTCTGCAACACTACATTTGAGACTACAGGAAAAACCCTTAACTTCCCTGCACCTCAGAGTGATCCGAGCAGCAAATAGGTAAGACAGGATTTGAACCCATTTTTTTTATTCCAACTCAAGTACCCTCTCCACTACAAAATACTGAATTTTGAATTAAATTAAATTATTTCTTTATGTAGGATCACCCATTTAGGTATTTATAAATGAATGCTAAAGTGATAACTAGTAATAACGATGTCTCTAACTTCCAAAATTTGTTAAGGCAAAACTTGTAGAATCTTAAGATCCACTGATCTTAAGGAAATACATGATATTCAAATGTGTTAAAATAAATTCAATATGAATATGGAAATAACCTTTGCTTCTTTTATAATTAACAATTAAACTGGGTGATGTTACTTGCCCTACAAGACTGACTGGAAAAAAAATCTTACTGTTTTTTTACTGTACTTGTGATGGGAAAAACAAAACAAACAGCACTGGAAATAAAAAATATAGCTATATACAGACATATATTTATATATGTGTGTGTATATATCCATATCTATATGACCATATCTATATCTAGATAGATACCCATTCTGATTTTTTATGGAAATATACTAAAGCTAAGGCATCCAATCAAGACTTAATTCCTTATCCCTCAAGTCTGTAACCCATTGCAATAACTTGCAAAGGAGAGTGCAAATGATGAGGAAACCTACCTCCCATGGAATTCTTTTGATCTTTCATAGCTACATAGCACTAATTAAAGAAAAATAATAGAGATTCTTTAACGGTTATGTTTTTGATTACATGTAATTTTCTCTCTCTCCCCTTACATATAAATATACATACATATGTATAGGTGTATCATGGACGTGAATGTTCCTCAAAATTATTAACTTGATCATTGCTAAAACTTGCATTAATCACAATATGTAATATTCCCCCATTTAATCATGTTTTCTCAATTAATCATACCAAGTTTTCAACATTCACTTTCAGAAGATGTTGATTCCCAAATGTGTTTTTCTTATGTTTGGAAGTTAACTACGGACAAAATATAACACTGTCAGATTAGATATTCCCTTCCTCTATTAAAGGCTAGAGTGTACTAAAATCTAAGTTTTTATTTAGCTTTTAAATTTGGACTTATAGTCTAAAAATGGTAGTTATACTGCATGGACATTAAGCTTGCTTCAACTTTGATGAATAACTTCATATAACAGACTGATTTTTAATATTGTAGAATAGCTATACTAGAAAAAAAAGCATATCTATATACCATAACATTTGATCCCTCAAGTAAGTCATTCAGTTAATGAGCATTTATTAAGTAGCTCCTATGCGCCAATCTCTGAGCTAAGGTCTGGGGAACAAAGGGCTCCTTGCTCTCAAGTAGCTAACAGTCTAGTGGAAACAAAGGCTAGTACTTGCACAAAGAATTCTCAACTACAGACTACTTGAATTAGATGGGCCCTGTTATCACTTCCAATCCTAAAATGCTGATATATTAAAAGCTGGGAAAATAGCAAGTAACCATTGTTATTTATACTCATGAAGAAATATGATCATTGTCAGACACACCCTGCATCCCAGAGTTTGTTTATTTTAATTTAGTATTTGGTTCATAGTAAAACTGAAATGTTTAACCTTTTTTTAATGCTACTATGCTGCCACATTTAAGTGCAGAAATTCCTCACCTCTTCCACAATGTTTATGTAATCGATGTCTTCTTGTCCATTCCTAAGAGCAAGTTTAGGACCCAAATAAGAGACAGAAAACCTAGGTTTAAATCCTGGTTCTGCAATTACCCAGAAAGATGCTTTTTAAATAAGTTTTTTGGCCTCTTGAGGTTTCAGTTATATCATCTATACAATGAGGATATTTGACAAGATTATCTTTCTGAAATTTTCTCTAATTATATTATTATCCTCAGAAATTATTCGCAAGTAAATGGGGAAATGAACAGTAGATGGCACAGTGGATACAGTGCTGGACCTGGAATCAGAAAACTTGAGTCTGGCCCTAGACATTTACTAACTATATGACTTTAAGCCAGTCACTTATCTCTTCTTTGTCTCAGTTTCCTTATCTGTAAAATGATATGCCAAACCACACCAGTATCTTGGCCAAGAAAATCCGAAACAGGGTCACGAAGAATTGGACATGATTGAAATGGCTGAATATAACGACAACCACAGCAGCAGTAACAACAGTCCCTTTTCTAATTGACTCTTTATTCTCCTGGGTGTAGGGGGCTTGGGGAAGATGAGCGCTTATGGTTGTACGGACTACTGCCATGCTCTCTTGTCAGGGATGCTTCCCACCGTTTGTGTCTACTTGAGTAACGTAGCTCTCATTCACGGCTTTAAGGAGCTGTAGCATGCACCACAACCTTTTCATCAGATGGGCTAAACCATGTTGGAGGTAATGGATGGGCCTCAAACCCCTAGGCGAATTGGGGAGGAAGATATCTACCCCATCTATTTAAAAACTGCCTGGCAGAATATGTGAATGAAAACAAGCTTTTCCAAAGGCTATGAAGGCAACTGAAGCAGGCACTGTGGAATGCTTAAAGTTTGGTTAGACGTTGAAGACATCAAGGTCATCAGCTGCATCCTCAACCATTGCCAGGTTGTTCTTTATATGTTTGAAATATGAGACTTTTATCTGATAAAGTATCTACAATTTTTTTCTCCCAATTTAAAGTTTTTATGCCCTAGTATATGGTCAATTTTCACAAAGGTACCATGTACCATTGAGAAAAAGGTATACTTGTTTCTTTCCCCATTCAGTTATTTCTCTCTCTGTTCTCTACTTCCCTCTCTCTTTTTCTCTCTTTAGATGGATAGATATAGATACACATACATATATATATATATACACAAATATGTATATTTACATATATATATATAGAGAGAGAGAGGAAGACAGAGATACAGAAGCACACAGAGAGACAGAAAAAAAGAGTTTATCTAAGATTCCATTCACCTTTTTAACTTCTCTCTTTTTTATTTTTTTGTTAAATTTATCTAGTTCTGAGAAGGGAAGGTTAAAATCCCCCTGCTATTGGAGTATTACTATTTACACATGTAATTCCTTTAACTTTTCCTTTAAAAAATAGTTGCTATACCATTTGGTATATGTGGGCTTAATATTAATATTATTTAATTTTCAAGTCTTTTATCATAGTATAGTCTCACTGTTTATCTCTTTTAATTAAATCTCTTTTCCCTTTAACTATGAGATCATGATTGCAATCTCTTTTCTTACCTCAGCTGAAACATTATAAATTCTGCCTCATCCTTTATTGAAACTATGGATATAGCTCTTATTTTCAAATGTGTTTCTTATTCTGCTATCCATTTATCGCAACAACATTCAAAGTTATAATTACTAGTTGTGAATTTCTTTCCATCTCATTTTTCCTCTCTATTATCCTTCTCACCATCCCTAGGAAGTATACTTTCCATTGATGATACAGATGATAAGGTTCAGGCACACATTACCAAAGCTAACTCAGTGTTTGGGAGGCTCCAAAGGAAAGTGTGAGCGATAAGATGCATTAGACTGCCTTAAAAAACTGATGGTCTACAGACTATCATTGATATATGCCTGTGAAACTTGGAAAGTATGCCAGTGCCTTTTTAGGAAACTGAATCACTTACACTTGACTTTTCTTAGCAAGGATTTTTCTCATTCCAGGAGCCAAGATGGCGGAGTGATCAGTAACTTCTATCTCCCTTCCCTTGTTGACCTTGAGGAACCCAGAGATAATTTACCCAGAAAAAATCCTGGAACAGTGGGAGTGCCAGAAGGGGTAAACAGATTCTGAGCAGGGGCGGCTCGAAGAATCACTAAGGAGGGTTCCTCTTGCTGTGGCCAAAGGCAACCAGTGCAGGATTAGAGTTGTCCCAGACAGTCCCACTTTAACAAACTGAAAATAAGATCCTGAACCCCAGTGGGGTAAAGCCAACAATTGTCAACACCAGGACCACAGGTGTGCCTCAGCATGCCACTGGAATCCAGAAGACACTAGCACAGAAAACTGTGCTTGCCTATGCTCTAGCTCAGCAGAGGAACCTCCAGCCTCCAGACCAACCATCTCCAACGATTAATAAGCTACCTCCAGGGTAACTGTTGGGAAACTCTAAAAGACCTAAATGGCCTCTGCTTTCAAACACCAGCCAGCTCAGCACCAGGTAAGCTGAAACATTTAATTTCTAGCTGAAAGAACTAGAGGCCACAACACAAAAGGCATCAAGTTTTTCACACAAGAACTGTGGGAACAGAGCTCCCAGTGCCACAGATGCAAAGATCTACCCTAAAAGTCAGGAAAAGGGTTATTATCATGAGTAAAAAACAAAGCAGAAAAGACCATAGAATCTTTCTACGGGGACAAGGACCAAAACACAAATACCAAAGAGGTCAGCATTGACAGTACTCCCATCTGAAATTTCGGAAAGGAATACAAACTGGTCAGAAGAACAAAAAGCTTTCTTGGAAGAGCTCTGGAAGAATTTTAAAACCCAAATTAAAGAAACAGAAGAAAAACTGACCTATGATTTTAAAAATATGAAAAACGAATTCACTGAAGGGAACCGCTTATTAGAAAGGAAAACTGGACAAATGGAAAAGGAAATACAAAACCTAACTGGTGAAAATAATTCCTTAAAAGGAACAAATGAACTAATGTAAAGGGGATGCAAAAGTTAACTGAAGAAAACAATTTGATAAAAAGTAGAATTGGGCAAGTAGAAGCTAATGACTCTATAAGACATCAGTCAAACAGAATCTAAAGAATGAAAAGATAGAAGAAAATATAAAATATCTAAGTGGGAAAACAATTGACTTGAAAAATAGATCTAGGAGAGAAAATATAAGGATTATTGGTCTACCAGAAATTCATGATAAAAAAAGAGCTTAGACAATATCATCCAAGAAATCATTCAAGGAAAACTGCTCAGAAGTCCTAAATCCAGAGGGCAAAACAGTCATCGAAAGAATCCACTGTTCACTTCCTGAAAGGGACCCCAAACTAAAAACACCGAGGAATATTGTTGCCAAATTCCAGGTCTATCAAGTGAAGGAGAAAATACTGCAGGCAGCCAGAAAGAAACAATTCAAATATCGAGAAGCTACAGTTAGGATCACACAGGACCATGCAGCTTCTACATTAAAAGATCGCAGAAATTGGAAGATGATATTTCATAAGGCAATAGAGCTGAGACTACAAGCAACGACTAATTATCCAGAAAAGTTGAACATCATGTTTCAGGCAAGGATATGGACATTCACTGAAATAAGGGATTTCCAGACCTTCCTGATGAAAAGGCCACAACTCAACAGAAAATTTGTACTTCAAACACAAGTCTCAAGAGAGGCATAGAAAGGTAAACGGGGGGCGGGGGGGGGGGGGAGAACTTGCTACACAATATGAGCAAACTTACATCCCTATAAGGGAAGATGATACTTGTTAATCTTGAGAATTGCATATTTATTATGAAATGTAAAAAGGATATAATAGATAAAGGGAGTGGGTATAAATTAAATGATGTAAGGATGAAAATGCAATTTAAGGGTAAAAAGGAAGCAGGAAAAAAAATAAATTTCATCACAGGAAGATGCACAAAAATATATTACAATAGAAGGAAAGAGTGGAGGAAGATGAGTATTGTTTGAGAGGTACTCTCATCTGATTGTATTCAAGGAGGGTACAACAAATTCAGTTAAGTATAGAAATACAGCTGGCTCTATAGGCAATAGGAGGGGAAGGGGGAAAGAAAAGAGAAGGGAGGCTAAAAAGGAGGTAAGAAGTAGTAAGGAAAAGGGGATTAAAAGGAAGGGGGACTGAAAGAAGGGAGGGAAAACTGAGAGAGGCAGTGGTCAAAAAATTTAAACTCTATTGGGGAGGGGGAGGGAGAATGGAGAACTAAAAGCATAAACAAGGGGAAAGGGGATGGAAGGAAAGAAACAAATAGTAATCATAACTGTATACTTGGAGGGGTTATTATAACTACATACTTGGAGGGGTCCTCAACCTCCCCCTCTCTAAACTTGATAAATCTAACCTCAAAATAAACAAGAAAGAAGTTAAGGATATGAATAGAACTCTAGATAAGGTAGATATGATTGACCTCTAGAGAAAACTGAATGGGAATAGAAAGGAATACACCTTTTTCTCAGGAGTACATGGCACACATACAAAAACTGACCATATACTAGGCCACAAAAACTTCACAATCCAGTGCAAAGAGGCAGAAATAGACAATCCATCCTTCTCAGATCACAATGCAATAAAACTTCTATGTAATCAAAGGCCAGGGAAACATAGGTCAAAAAGTAATTGGAAAACTACATAATCTAATCCTAAAGAATGAGGGAGTTAAACAAAAAAAAATCATAGAAACAATCAACAACTTCATTCAAGAGAATGACAATAAACTCACCAAATTTTATGGGATATTGAAAAAGCAGTTCTTAGGGGAAGTTTTATATCTTTGAGTGCCTACATGAATAAAATAGAGAAACAAAAGTTCAATAAATTGACCCTTCAGCTGAAACAACTCAAAAAATAACAAATTGGAAATACCCAAGTAAATACAAATTACAAATACTGAAAACAAAAGAGAGATGAATAAAATTGAAAGTAAGAAAGCTACTGAAGTAATAAATAAAACTAGCAGTTCCTTTTATAAAAAAAACAACAAAATTGATAAACCTTTTGTCAATTTGATTTTAAAAAAATATATTATCCTTACCAAAAATGAAAAGGGTGAACTCACCTCCAATGAGGAGAAAATTAAAACAATAATAAGAAATTACTTTACCCAACCATATGCCCATAAATTCAACAATCTAAATGAGATGGATGATTATTTCAAAAGATATAAATTGCCCAGACTAACAGAAGAGGAAGTTGAACACTTAAATAACTCCATCTTAGAAAAAGAAATTGAACAAGCCATCAATGAACTCCCTAGGGAAAAACCTTCAGGGCCAGATGGATTCCCAAGTGACTTCTATAAAACACTTAAAGAACAGTTAATTCCAATATTATATAGACTATTTGGGAAAATTGGAGAAGGATTCCTCCCAAATACTTTTCATAATACAAACATGATTTTGATACCTAAACCAATAAAAGTCAAAACGGAGAAATAAAATTATAGACAAATTTGTCTAATGAATATAGAGGCAAAAATTTTAATAAGATTTTAGCAAAAAGAATACAGCAACTAATTACAAGAACAATGCATTATGATCAGGTATGATTTATAGCAGGAATGCAGGGCTAGTTCAATATTAGGAAAACTATTAATATTATTATTGATCATATCAGCAACAAAACTAACAGAAATCCCATGATTATCTCAATAGATGCAGAAAAAGCTTTTGACAAAATACAACATTCATTCCTATTGAAAAGACAGGAGAACAGGAGTAAACAGAACTTTCCATAAAATAATAAGTAGCATCTACCTAAAACCTTCAGCAAGCATTATATACGATGGGGATACGTTAGATGCATTTCTAATAAGATCAAGGATCATTTCTAATAAGATCATAAACAAGGATGTCCATTATCACCACTATTAATCTATCTGGTACTAGAAATGTTAGCTGTAGCAATAAGAGAAGAAAAAGAAATTGAAGGAATTAGAATAGGGAAAGAAAAAACTAAGTTATCACTCCACAGATGATATGATGATGTACTTAAAGAATCCCAGAGAATCATGTAAAAAACTACTTGAAATAATAAACAACTTTGACAAAGTTGTAGGTTACAAAATAAATCCAGACAAATCTTCAGCATTTCTATATATTACTAATAAAGTCTGACAGCCAGAGAAAGAAAGAGAAATCTCATTTATATCTACGCTAGACACTATAAACTATTTCTGAGTCTATCTACCAAATCAAACCCAGGGACTATATGAACACAACTGCAAAACAATTTTCCAGCAAATAAAGTCAGATCTAAGTAAGTGGGAAAACATCACTTGCTTGTGAATGGGCTGAGCCAATATAATAAAAATGAAAATTCTACCTAAATTAATTTACTTATTCAGTGCCATACCAATCAAACAATCAGATAATTATTTTGTACAGCTAGAATAAGTAATACCAAAATTTGTCTGAAAGAACTAAACGTCCAGAATAGGAAGGGAACTAATGAAAAGAAATGCTAGGGAAGGTGGTCTAGCTCTACCATATCTCAAATTGCATTATAAAGCAGCAATTGTTGAAACCACTTGGTATTGGCTAAGAAACAGAAGGGTAGTCCAGTGGAATAAGTTAGGTACCTAAGATATAGTAGTCAATGAATATAGCAATCTACTGTTTGAAAAACCCATTGACCCCAGTTTCTGGAAGAAGAACTCACTGTTCAACAAAAATTTCTGGTAAAACTGGATAAGAGTATGACAGAAACTAGGCATAGACGAATTCCTGACACCATACACAAGAATAAAGTCCAAGTGGGTACATGATATAGGTGTAAAGATTGATACTATAAAAAAATTAGTAGAGCAAGGAATAGGGTATTTATCAGATTTATGGAGAAGGGAAGAATTTTGGACTAAACAAGAGATAGAGGAGGGAGGAGCCAAGATGGCAGAGTAGAAAGACTCACATATGTGAGCACTGAACCCACAGCCCATAAATTACCTATGGAAAGAACTCCCAATGGGTTCTGGAGCAGTGGAAGCCATGTAGCAGCAGAGTGGAGGAGATTTCTGTTCCAGAGAGCCCTGAAAAACCAATGCCAAAGGTCTGTCGAGCACCAGACATGGAGTGGAACCCCTGCCCTGGCCATGTGGCCCCAGAGGAGCAGATCCAAGCAGGCTTCAGGGACGGAACCTCTGGTGGCTGCGAGGGTCCCTCCACCCACAGGTGCTACAGGTCAGTGAGACAGCCTTCTGGACTGGCCGAGAGGGGAGCGAGGTGTCTCTGTGGCCCGGGGCCCCCTCAGGAGGAAGTGGCGGGGGAGGTGGCAGACAGGGGCTCCTGGAGCAGATGGGAGCTCGGGGCCATTACTGAAGATCTCCACATAAACCCCCTGAGGGAACTGAGCCTGGGTGGTGGCCCTGCCCCCACCTGAGAACCTGAACTTAATCTCTCACACTGAATAGCAGCCATGCCCACCACAGAAAGCCCTGAGGCTGGGGAGCAGCATTTGAATCTCAGACTCCAAGCACTGGTGAGGCAGGGGTGGAGAGGAATCTCAGAAGTCAAGTACCTGGCTGGGAAAATGCCTAGAAAAGGGAAGAAAAATAAGACCATAGAAGGTTACTTTCTCGGTGAACAGATGTGTCCTTTCCTTTCTGATGAGGAAGAACAATGCTTACCATCAGGGAAAGACAAAGAAGTCAAGGCCTCTGTATCCCAAACATCCGAAATAGATATCCAATGGGCTCAGGCTATGGAAGAGCTCAAAAAGGATTTTGAAAATCAAGTTAGACAGGTGGAGGAAAAACTAGGAAGAGAAATGAGATGCAAGAAAAGCATGAAAAATGGGTCAATACCTTACTAAAGGAGACCCCAAAAAATGTTGAAGAAAATAACACCTTGAAAAATAGGCTCACTCAATTGGCAAAAGGGGTTCAAAAAGCCAATGAGGAGAAGAATGCTTTCAAAAGCAGAATTAGGCAAATAAAAAAAGAGGTTCAAAAGCTCACTGAAGAAAATAGTTCTTTCAAAATTAGCATGGAACAGATGGATGCTAATGACTTTCTGAGAAACCAAACAATCATGAAAAAATGGAAGATAATGTGAAATATCTCATTGGAAAAGCAACTGACCTGGAAAATAGATCCAGGAGAGACAATTTAAAAATTATGGGACTACCTGAAAGCCATGATCAAAAAAGGAGCCTAGACATCATCTTTCATGAAATTATCAAGGAAAACTGCCCTGATATTCTACAACCAGAGGGCAAAATAAGTATTGAAGGAATCCATTGATCACCACCTGAAAGAGACCCAAAAAGAGAAACTCCTAGGAACATTGTGGCCAAATTCCAGAATTCCCAGGTCAAGGAGAAAATATTGCAAGCAGCTAGAAAGAAATGATTCCAGTATTGTGGAAATACAATCAGGATAACTCAAGATCTAGCAGCTTCTACATTAAGGGATTGAAGGGCGTGGAATAGGATATTCCAGAAGTCAAAGGAACTAGGACTAAAAGCAAGAATCATCTACCCAGCAAAACTGAATATACCACTTCAGGGCAAAAAATGGTCTTTCAGTGAAACAGGGACTTTCAAGCATTCTTGATGAAAAGACCAGAGCTGAAAAGAAAATTTGACTTTCAAACACAAGAATGAGAAGAAGCACGAAAAAGTAAACAGCAAAGAGAAGTCATAAGGGACTTACCAAAGTTGAACTGTTTACATTCCTACATGGAAAGACAATATTTGTAACTCTTGAAACTTTTCAGTATCTGGGTAGTTGGTGGGATTACACACACACATACACACACACATGCACACACATGTACATGTGTGCATGCACACACACACATACACATATGCACGTGCACACAGAGCCAGAGAGCACAGAGTGAATTGAATAGGATGGTATCATATCTTAAAAAGTTAAGGTAAATGTATAAGGGAAATGTATTGGGAGGAGAGAGGGTAAAATGGAATGGGGCAAATTATCTCTCATTCAAGAGGCAAGCAGGAGACTTTTTAGTGGAGGGAAAAAGAGGAGAGCTGAGGAAAAAAACATGAAGTTTACTCTCATCACATTCAACGAAAGGAAGAAATAAAATGCACACTTTTTTGGTATGAAAACCTATCTTACAATACAGGAAAGTGTGGGAGAAGGAGATAAGCAGGGTGGGGGGGATGATGGAAGGGAGGGCAATGGGAGCAGGGAGCAATTTGAAGTCAACACTCTTGGGGAGGGACAGGATCAAAAGAGAATAGAAGCAATGGGGGGCAGGATAGTATGGAGGGAAATATACAAATATACAACACGACTATTATGGAAGTCATTTGAAAAACTACACAGATATGGCCTATATTGAATTGCCTGCCTTCCCAAAGGGAATGGGTGGGGAGGGAGGGATGGGGAGAATTTGGAATTCAAAGTTTTAGGAACAACTGTTGAGTATTGTTCTTGTTACTAGGAAATAAGAAATCCAGGTAAAGGGGAATAGAAAGTTATCTGGCCCTACAGGACAAAAGAGAAGATGGGGACAAGAGAAGGGAGGGATGATGGAAGAGAGGGCAGATTGGTGATAGGGGAAATAAGAATGCTTGGTGTATTGGAGTGGGGGGAGGGGATAAATGGGGAGAAAATTTGGAACCCAAAATTTAGTGAAAATGAATGTAAAAAAAAAAAGGTAAATAAATTTATATATCCAGAAAAAACAAAGAGAGATAGAAAACACTATGAAGTACAAAATGGGATAATTTTGATTACATTAATTTGAAATTTTTTGCCCAAACCAACTCAATGCAAACAAGATCAGGAGAGAAGCAGAAAAGTGGGAAATAATTTTTTGCAACTAGTGTCTGTGATAAAGGTCTCATTTCTAAAGTATGTAGAGAACTGAGTCAAATGTACAATAATACAAGTCATTCCCCAAATGATAAATAGGATATAAACAGGCATTTTTCAGTGGAAGAAATCAAAACTATCTATAGTCATATGAAAAACTTCTCAAAATCACTATTGATTAGAGAGATGCAAATCAGAACAACTCTGAGATACATCACACCTATCAGATTGGCTAACATGACAAAACAAGATGATGATAAATGTTGGAGAACATATGGGAGAACTGGAACACTAATTCATTTTTGGTGGATCTGTGAGCTGATCCAGCCATTCTGGAGAGTTTGGAACTATGCCCAAAGGGCTACAAAAATGTACCTGCCTGCCCTTTGACCCAGCAATATCACTTCTAGGATTGTATCTCGAGGAAGTCATAAAAATGGAATAGGGTCCCATATGTACAGAAATATTTATAGCAGCACTCTTTGTGGTGGCCAAAAACTGGAAATCAAGGGGATGCCCATCAATTGGGTAATGGCTTAATAAATCATGGCATATGAATGTAATGGAGTACTGTTGTGTTGTAAGAAATGATGAACAGGAAGACTTCAAAGAGTCCTGGAAAGACTTATATGAGCTAATGCTGAGCAAAAGGAGCAGATCCAGGAGAACTTTATATACAGCAAAAATCACAGTATGTGAGGATTTTTTCTGGTAGACTTAAAACTTCTTTGCAATGCAGGGATTTAAAATATTCCCAGTGGTCTCTTAAGGCAAAATTACTTCCACATTCAGAGAAAGAATTATGGAATTCAATTGTACAATATAGTAGGTCATTTTCTTTTGTATTACGTTTTGGTTTGTTTTATGATTTCTCCAATTCATTTTAATTCTTCTATGCAACATGACTAAGGTGAAAATGTATTTGATAGGAATGTATTTGTAGAACCTATATAAAATTGTATGCTGACTTGGGGAGGGAAGAGGGAGGGAAGGGGGAAAAATCTAAGTTATATGGAAGTGTTTGTAGAACACTGAAAAAAATAAAATAATAATAAAACAAATTAAAATTTTCTTAGTAAGATTCTAAAAATCACTGAGTAAGATATGGTACCAGACACTGAGATCTTTTCTCAAGCTGGATTGTTAAGCATTCAAACTCTTTTGCAAAGAGCACAACTCAGATAGGCTGACTATATTGTTTGAATGCAATTATATTTGTCTACCAAAAGGTCATTTTGTGAATTCACACAAGGTAAGTACTCACATGGAGGTCAGAAGAAGCAATGTAAGAATGTTCTCAAGGTTTCTATGAAAAGCTTTGGAATCTGTTGTGACACATGGGAGACACTGGAAAAAGACTGCCCATCATGGTATGCCACATCAATCGAGGTACTATATTCTATGAGAAAAGCAGAATTTTAGTAGCTCAAAAGAAATAAATATTCATATAGACTACTTGTGCCCAACGTGCAGTAGAGTCTTCCATGATCAGCCACAGATGGACACACTGTACTCTGACCCCAACATTGTGAAGTCATTTTGATCCTCTTCAAGAAAAAACAACAGCCAACTTGATCAATATGATCTATTTTTCCCATAAAGTATATATTCCTAACTTAGAACCTTCATACTTTGTTTCTTTCAACAACAAACATTTTTAAAAAGCAACAAATGTCTGAAAATAAGAGTTTAAGCTTTTTTACATGTCAAGTACTGTACCAAATGATGGGGAAGAAATATAAGCAAAAAGAAACACATTCTCTATCCTTAAGTAGAAATAGGGAAAGATAACAGAAGCAGCTGAAGAGTGGGATTTGAGGTTACCCAAGTGGAGGCACCATGTCAGCGTCTAGCAATTAGCAGTAAAGCCAAGAAGGAATGAAAGTTGGCCCTCATTGTCCCTTCCTAAAATGGAGGCACTTAAAAGAACCCATTAATGAGAAAAGCAGTGGGCATGGTGAAAATATATTCCCGGGTGAGGAGGGCCCAGGTATCCAAGCAATTTTCAGGATAAGGCTATAAATGAGGCATGATGCTTAAGTCTAGAATGTCAGAAGCCTAATCGAGAGGGCAATGAAAGTTGGCATAGATCACGAAATGAATATAATTCATAATCCTGTGTTTTGGGGAAGATATAAAGAAAAGTAAGACATGGTCACTAAATTCAAGAATGTTTTACCTGGTAGGGATTATAATATAAAATAGAACACATAGGGATATAAGATAAGTTAAAAGTCCTGTGTAATTAGAGGAGTAATCACTTTTAACTAGAAGGATTAGAAAATTCTTCGTGGAAGAAGTAAGATTTAAGCTAGGCAATTAATCTAGGCTTAGATATAGAGGAAGAAATATTTTGCAGGAAATATTGCTAATGAAATCCTAGAGACAGCAAAACTTAAAACATGGTAGACTATACCTATAATTCTGGATTTTGATTACAGTTCTTAAATTTTTGCCTGGGGACCCCCATTGGGCAAGTGACAATTATACCTGCCTCAGTTCCTCTCTTTCAAATGAGCTGGAGGAGGAAATGCAAACCACTCCAGTATCTTTGTCAAGATAACCCCAAATAGGGTCCCAAGAAGTCAAACACGACTGAAAGGACTAAAGAGCAACAAACTACCACATTGATTTCTTGTGAAAAATGAGCTTTTATATTTTCAAACCCAGTGTAAATACAAATTATGAAGTCTCTCCAAATCCTGATTAAGAGAGTTCTACCTTTCTCCTTAGCTAGGTTCTCTTGTGATTGCGAAGTCAAGGAAACTCAAAACTGTATTTTCAGGCAGTAGAGTAGTTAGCCTAAGTCTGGGACTATTGCTCCTACCCACCCAACTTATTCAAGTCAAGCCCTTGGTTCTTTCTCACCCACCACATATATTTGAAAACTTACACTTATCTACTATATTAAACATTAATTGCTTCTTTCAATAACATTGTGCAATAATTTTTTCCACATTTTACAGACAAAATCAAAAATTAAAACAAACAAAACCATGAAGTTCATACAATTTCAGTGTCATACCACTAATTAAATTGAGCTAATATTCAAATCTGATTCTTCCTCTTTTCTAACTAACAAGTACACTTATCATTATACCACACTTCTTTAGAAGGACCCACACTGACAGCCCTTCTTTTCCCATGAAGTTTCCCTACTTTGTTAGGAAGGAAAGAATAGAACATACCTGACTTCTATAGAATCTGCTACCCTGAAATTACCTCTCTAAGCAAGCTGAGAATGACATCTGATCAGATTACCAGCTTCGGAGGAGTATCTAACATATTGGAAGATAAAGCCCCATGCTAACTAACTTCAGTGCAGTTGACAGCTATTGAGAATACTGCTCTCCACCTGCCACACACATGTGACCTTGTTCCTTCTCAGCATCTCCAGTGTGACAGTCACTAGATCCCTTGACCCTAATCACACAGTGGACATGGCTTTAACTAACCACATGGGAGTTTATTTACCTCCTGCTGGATACATGTGTTCTGCAGCCCTAGGATATTTCTTAATGTCAGTTGCAGCAAACCTGACTTGCTGAGTGGGTCTAAGACTTGACAATAATGATAATAAGAGTTGACATTTATAGAGCACTGTGTGGTTTCAAGAGCACATTAACCACATTATCTCATTTTATCTGTATAACTCCACTGGAAGTTAGGTAGTTCACTGGTTATTGCCCCCATTTTACAGACAAAGATATTGAGGCTTGGAAGGCTGAAGTGATTTGTCCTAAGTCACATATATCAAACTGTGATTCAAACCTTGTTCTTCTGGATATGGATCCAATGTAGTTTCCATTGCATCACAGTTATTTCGATTTAGATCAATGATTGAAGCTAAGTGGATTTGGAATTAATGTTTCCAAACTATAGATACAAGATTAATATAATAGAAATATGCTAGGTTTGTAAATGTTGTCTTCTCTATTAGCATTGAACCATTTCAAGTGTGATTGTCACTATAAACTAAAAACATATTTTTGTTTTGTCTCTTAACATTCTGTGCAAGAGATTAATTAATCAATAACCTTGACCAACAATTTTATCATTTATACTTTGCAAATGCATTGCTGTTACCAATCTGTGAACTGATTTATTTGCAACAATATACTGACCACTTTCATGATCTACCATGTAGTCAATGCAAGAATTTTTTGGAAGAAGCCAAAAAAGCCTTTTCTTTTTACTGATCATGTTAAATTGTTCCTATTACCTTAATTTCACCCTAGGAGGTCAGAGAGATGAAAAAGGTAAGAATGCAATGTCACTTCAAAAATAAATTTTAAACATTTCTATTCTTGCCATCCCGTGCCCTTAGAACTCTTCCTGAAGCTTCTACTTGCTAGGAAATTGTTTTGATCAGATGAAGTTCTAAAGATCCTCAGGACCTTGAAACACTATTCATAACTACTGAAAAGAGATAATCAGAACAATTTTTACAGAGAAAAAATGAATGGAGGAAGTCAGTTGCCCATAAATGGTGTTGCTGGGTAGTTGTTCCATTGAGTTTGTGCAACAGCACATCTTTTCCCCCAAAGATAAACAGAGAAACTTAGATTGCATTTAGGAAACTGCAGTACTTTCAATGATCCTAAGATGATACCTGGCATGGAATCCAATTTATTATAACAATAATTTCTCAGTGATACTATTTAGTTGTAAATTAAGAAACAAAGCAACTTTTCATCAATTTAAATTGTAGATGATTCAAAAAATGCTGAAAGACATATATCCTGAACATGTTGAAATAGAAACGGCTACCCAGTCCCATTCTCCCAACATCATTCTCCAAACAACTTTGAAAGAATTACTCAAATAGATTTTGGAGTTGTGGAGCCAGGAGAAGGTCAGGGTGAGACATATTTCCTGCCAAACAGCTTATTTGGTCTGCAGGAGAAGTCTGTGACACCAACGTGGGGGCAGAGTGGGGAGAGCATCCAGCAATAGCACCAGTCATGAATCTTGGAGGTGGGTGTGAAAGTGACAGCAGCAGCTTCAGTAACTGACACCAGAGAAGGTAAGGACAACTGCAGAAGCAGGTTATAAGGGATGATGAGCTAGCAGTGGGTTAAGAACATTGTTGCATTTCCTATATACAGTACCTGGTCATACTTTCAGGGAAGAGAAGAACACTTGTGGTTGCCCAGGAGAAAGGCACTCCTGGATAAAGACCAGAGAGCAAACCAGGAAAGCAGTGACCACACTTCTCCTAGAATCACACCAACTTTGAAGCAATGAATATTTATAGAACCAAAAATTAATTCTGAAGACAGCAAACCTAAAAAGGCTGAAACTTAGCACAGGGCTTCCCTACTTCCAGGTAAGCAGAGTCCAGTTTTAACAAAGTTCAAAGACAAGAAATAAGCTAGAAAAAAAGTGAAAAAAGGCCAAAAAAAGAACTTGAAATTAAAGAGGTATTAGTGTCAGGAAAAACCAAGATACCAACTCAGAGCAACACAATAATATGAATATAGCTATAAGCAAAGTCTGAAAAAAAAAATTGTCAATTGGACACAAATCCTACAAAAATTCCTGGAACAGAAATAAATAAGAGTGATAGAGGAGCAATTGGGTAAAGAAATGAGAGTGAACATCTTTGTGAAATAGGCACAAAAATTTGAAGAAAATGGCACCCTAGAAAACATAATTGGCCAAATGGTAAATGAGATGAAACAAAAAAACACTGAAGTAAAAACCTCATAAAATGCAAAGCTGCCTCCAAAGATCTCAGTGAAAAAAATACTATTTATCTCCAGAGAGAAAATTGATGAACTCTGATTGCAGATTGAGTATAATTTTTCAATTTACTTTTCTTACTTTTTTTGTAACATGTTTAATATAGAAAAATAGTTTGCATGATTTCATATGTATAATTGCTTAATTGATATCATGTTGCTAGGCTTCTAAGTAGATGGTGGTGGGATGGGAGAGAGAGGGAGAGAAAGAGGGAGAGAGAGAGAACTGAGAACTCATTTTTCAAAAGTATGTTAAAACAAATATTTTTTTTAAGTTCATGAAACCATACATGTCTATTAAGACCTAGGACCAAGAATAAATCATATAGTGCCTGAGAGTTGTAATACCAATTACACCAATTAGTCATGAGAATATATATAAATTATTACTTTTGACAGGAGAGGGGTAAAGTGAGTACAGCTGGAATTCAACCCAAAATATTACTTTACAAACCAGGATTTTGTCACTTTCTTTTGAATTAATTTTTTTTTTGTTTCATCAAATCTTAAGGTATAGCAAGAGTGAGTTATCATAGATGACATACACATTTACAATAAAAGGAAAATACAAGATGAAGGTTATTTTTATTGCAAAGACTTGTCAATGAATATACTTCTTATACCATTCTATAGATTTCTTTATTGTACTACATGAATGCTATTAATATTTGTTAAATCAAATATTTCTATGTATGTCTTTCTAGTAATGAATAAATTAGTAGCTGAATGAAGAGGGTAAGCAGAATTGGTCAAATAGAAAAATGTACAAAAGCTCACTTACAGAAAAAACAAAATTATTTCTTAAAAAAAAAATTGTCAAGTAGAAGCTAAATGACACCAGGAATCATCAAGAGACAATAAAACAAAATCAAGAGACTGGAGAAGGAGAAGAAAATGTGAAATCTCATTGGAAAACAACTGACATGGAAAATAAATCGAGAGATAATTTAAGAATTATTGAACTGCTTGGTAACCATGACAAAAGAACCTAGATATCATCATTTCAAGAAATCACAAGGAAAAACAGTCTGGATAAGTTAACCACCAAGAGTAAAATAGAAATTAAAAGAATTAATTGATCAAAGAAATCCCAAAATGAAAACTCCTGGGAATATTGTGGTCAAATTCCAGAGCTCCCAGGTCAAAGAGAAAATATTGCAAGCAGCAAGAAAGAACAATTCAATTAACACAGAGCTACAGTTAGGATCACTCTTATCAGCTGTAACATTATAGAAGTAGAGGGTTTGATATGTAATATTCCAGAAGACAAAGGACCTAAGATTACATCCAAGAATAATTTACTCAGTAAGGTTGAGTATAATCCTTTGAGGGGTGGGGAATGGATACTTGATGAAATAGAAGGCTTTTAAGCATTCCTGATGAAAAGATAAAAACTGAATAAAAATTTGATATTCAAACACAAAACTCAAGAGAAACACAAAAAAATAAGTGTGAAACAGAAATCATAGGTAATACAAGTAGGTGAAAGTATTTAGATTCCTATATGGAAAGATGACTACATATAATTCCTAAAAACTTTATTATTGTTATGGCAGTTAGAAGCAGTCTACATAGACCAAGGTCATCTATGTGAGTAGATTAGGTGGGGATGATCTAAAAAATTTCAGGGTTGAGAAAGAAGGATACATTGCAAGAAAGGGAAAGGAGAGAAAAAATGGGGAAAATCATGTAAAATTTTAAGAACTTTTACAATACAGGAGAATATTGGGGCTGAAGTTGGCAGTCAATGTTTGGCCCTTACTCTAACTGGAGTTGTTTCAAAGAGGGAAGAATAGACACAAAAATGTAGTTGGTTATAGCAATCTCTCTTATCCATAAGGTAAGTAAAATAGAAGAGAGTAAGAGAAAGGGGGTGATGATAAAAGGGAGAGTAAATTAAGAGAGGTGGCAGTCAGAAGCAAAACAAATTTTTGGGAGGAACAGGGTAAAAAAAACAGAGAGAAGGATAAATAGAAGAAAATAAAATGGAGAGAAACACAGTAATCATAACTGTGAATGCTAATGGGATGAATTTACCCATAAAATGGAAGTAGACACAAGAATGGATTAGTAACCAGAATCACACAATATGTTGTTTCTGAGAGACATACTTGAAACAGAAAGACACACACAGAATTAAAATACTGGGTTGGAGCAGGATCTATTATACTTCAACTGAAGTAAAAAAAAAAAGGCAGGGGTATCCATCATGATCTCAGACAATGAAAGAGAAAAAACAGTCCTATATAAAAGAAATAATCAGGGAAAATGCATTTTGCTGAAAGGTTACCTGAATAGTAAGTAATATCAAAATATTTTATAACAAGTTTCTCTGATAAAGGCCTCATTTTTCAAATTCATAGGGAATTTAGTCAAATTTATAAGAGTTATTCCCCAATTGATAATTGAATAAAGGATATGACCAGAAACTCCTCAGAAGAAATCAAAGCTATCTATAGTCATGAAAAAAAGTATTCTGAATCATTATTATCAGAACAATCCTTCTTAAACTGTAGGTCATGACTCCACATGGGTTTAAGAAGTTTTAGAAGTACTGAAGGGGTCATGATTGGGAAAAGTTCAAGAAGCCTTGGATTAGAGAAATGAAGATTAAAACAACACTGAGGGATCACTTCATACCTGTCAGAAAAGACAAATGCTGGAGGAATGTTGGAAAACAGGTATAGTAGTGAACTGTTGGTGAAATCGTCAACCTCACCAACTATTCTGGAGGACAATTTGGAACTATGATCAAAGGACGGTAATGGGCATACCCTTTGGGCCAGAAACACTATTACCATAATTGTATCCCAATGAGATCAAGGAAAATAGAAAAGGACCTATATGAGCAAAGAAAATTAGGGCAACCTTTTTTTTTGCTAGCAAAAATTTAGAAATTGAGGAGAGGCCTATAAGTTGAGCAATAACTGAATACTTTATGTATATGATTTTAATGGAAACTATTGTGCTGAAAGAAATAATGAGGGGGATGGGTTCATAAAAATAAACTAGAGAAGATATTTTTGAACTGATCCAAAGTGAAGTGAGCAAAAGTAGATTATATACAAGATTATACACAGCAGCATCAATATTGTAACAATAACTTTGAAAGATTTAGCTACTCTCATCAAGGCTATGATCCATGATAATTCCAAAGGACTCATGATAAAAATGAAAAATCCTATCCATTTTCAGAGAGAGAACTGGTGAACTCTGAGTGCAAACTTTCTGTATTTTTCTTGTTTTTTTTTTTTGCATAATTAGTATGAAAATATGTTTTGTGTGATTTCACATGTATAATTGATATTTTCCTGTAATTGATATTCTATGTGAGTATGTGTGTAATTTGCTTTCTCAGTGAATGTGAAGGGAAGAGCTGAGGGGAAGAAGGGAATGTGGAATACAAAATTTTTCAAAGATAATGTTAAAAATAAAAAAATTAAAATAAGAGGCCTAAACTGCATGTCCTGGTCTCTAGTCATTCACTTCCTCCTCCTTAAATCTCCCCCACAAGAACCTGAACTCAAATTCTGGGACACTGGGCTCTTATAAGAGAGATTTCATTTTATCTTCTTCAGAAAATGGACATGTCAAGAGTAGAAAGACAGACCTGCTATAGCTCTCCCCCGTAGCCCATAAAATACCTGTAAAAATGACTATAAACAAATTCTAGAGCAGCAGAAACCACAAAAATTCCAGAGTGAAAGAGATTTCCAGGCAAAGACAGACTGGAAAATCAATGGGACAAGTTTCTCTCACTGGGCTCAGAGCAGAACACAGCCCAGCCTTGGCTGTGAAGCCCTGCATGAAAAGAACTGGAGCCAGCTTCAGGGTGTGGAATCACAGGCAGCAGCTTTGGTCCCCAGATTTTTCAACCCACAAATGACAAAGACTGCTTCAAAGGTCAGTGAGAAAGCTCTTTCACCTGGATGAGAAGGGAGCATTTTCCAGCCCTAGCCCCAGCCCCAGGAAGGCAGCAGCCACTGCAGCAGCAGCATCCATTTTTAGAGCCCTCTGCCTAAAGATCCTGGGGAAATCAAGCCACTGATCTGGGTCTCAGTCCTGAGTGTTGGCCGTGGGGTGAGGAGGAACAATGGAGTGATGGAGCTGGTGGAGGCTCTAGAGAGGGAATCCTGCTTTCAGATCCTGGTCAGAAAAGCTTGTAGTTGCTCCCAGACCAGAGTGCAGGCCAGGAGAGGAGTAAACTTCTTTCCCTTGATTGTGCCACCTTGGAGGAACTGAGAACTTACAGGACCCTAGGGTACACCCTCCACTTGACAAAGGATTCAAACATCAAGTAACTGACTGTGTAAATGCCCCAGAAAGGAGAAAAAATTTAAGACTATAGAAGGTTACTTTCTTCGTGAAATCTACTTTCTTCCATCCTTTCGGATGAGGAAAGACAAAGCATACCATCAAACAAAGACATCAAGTCAAGGCTTCTATGTCCAAAACCTTGAAAAAATATGCAGCCATGGAAGAGCTTAAAAAAGGATTTTTAAAATCAAGTAAGAGAGATGGAGGAAAAATTGGGAAGAGAAATGAGAACAATGCAAGAAAATCATGAAAAGGGAGTCAACAGCTTGCTAAAGGAGACCCAAAAAACTGCTGAAGAAAGTAACACCTTTAAAAACAGACTAACCCAGGGGAGGAGTCAAGAAGGCAGAGTAGAAAGACTCACATATGCTAGCTCCTAAACCACATCCCATAAATTTCCTGTAAAAAGAACTCCCCACAAATTCTGGAGCAGTGCAAGCCACGTAGCAACGCAGTGGAGGAGATTTCTGTTCCAGAGAGCCCCTAAAAAACCGGCACCAAAGGTCCGTCGCACACCAGACAGTGGAGCCTAGCCATGGCCACATGGCCCCAGAGGAGCAGATCTGAGGAGGCTTCAGGGATGGAATCTCTGGTGGCCTTGAAGGTCCCTCCACCCACAGGCACTACAGGTCAGTGAGAGAGACTACTCGGCTGGCCAACAGGGGAGCTGGGTATCTCCCTAACTCAGGCCCCCTCAGGAGGCAGCTGCAGAGACAGGGCAGCAGCAGACCCGGGCTCCCCAAGCAGACAGGAGCTCCGCTCCATTACTGAAGGTCTCTGCATAAATCCCCTGAGAGAACTGAACCTGGGAGGAGGCCCTGCCCCCACCTGAGCACCAGAAGTTAAGCTCACATTGAATAGCAGCTGCACCCACCATGGAAGCCCTGAGGCTGGGGAGCAGCATTTGAATCTCAGACCCCAAGCACTAGCTGGGCGGGTCTAGGCAGGGATGGAGAGGAATCTCAGAAGTCAAGTAACTGGCTGGGAAAATGTCCAGAAAAGGGAAGAAAAATAAGACCTTAGAAGGCTACTTTCTTGGTGAACAGATGTTTCCCCCTTTTATTTCTGATGAGGAAGAACACTGCTTACCATCAGGGAAAGACATAGAAGTCAAGGTCTCTGTATTCCAAACATCTGAAATAGATATCCAATGGGCTCAGACCATGGAAGAGCTCAGAAAGGATTTTGAAAATCAAGTTAGACAGGTGGAGGAAAAACTGGGAGGAGAAATGAGAGAGATGCAAAAAAAGCATGATAAATGGGTCAATACCTTGCTAAAGGAGACTTAAAAAAATGCTGAAGAAAATAACACTTTGAAAAATAGGCTCACTCAATTGGCAAAAGAGGTTCAAAAAGCCAATGAGGAGAAGGATGCTTTCAAAAGCAGAACGAGCCAAATGGAAAAGGAGGTTCAAAACCTCACTGTTTCAGTTTCAAATACAAGAATCATGGGAAATGTGAAAAGGCAAATAGGAAATAGAAGCCTTAAGGAACTCATTAAAGTTGAACTGTTTACATTCCTATGTGCAAAGATGTTATTTGTAACTCATGAGACCTTTTTCAGTATTAGGGTACTTAGAGGGAATATATCTGTGTGTGTGTGTGTGTGTGTGTGTGTGTGTGTGTGTGTGTGTAGGTGTGTTTTGATATGTATGTATGTGTATATTGCATATGTGTAGGTATGTATATGTACATGTGTTTATGTGTGTATATATGTGTATATATACATATATATGTGTATATATGTGTGTGTATACACCCATAGACAGAGGGCACATGGTGAGCTGAATATGAAGGGAGAATATCTAAAACATAAAATTTACTGTTGAATGGAATGTACTAGGAGTAAGAGAAAGGGAGAGGTAAAATGTAGCAAATCATTTCATATACAAGATGGAAGAAAGAACTTCTACAATGTAGGGGAAGCGGGGAAGATGAAACAAAATAATTGAGCCTTGCTCTCATGAAATTTGGCTTAAGGAAGAAATAACACACACTCAACTGGATATGGAAAGGCAGGAAGGCAAGGGGGAAGGGTAGATAATAGAATGAACAGAAAATTGGGGAAAGGGATAATCAGAAGCAAACACTATTATGAGATGACAGGTCAAGGAAGAGGACAGAGAAAATGAAGGACAGGATAGGACAGAGGGAAATGTGGCTAGACTTTTACAACATAAATATTATGGAAGCACTTTTCATTATTACATGTGTATGACCTATATTGAATTGTTTGTGTTTTCAATGAGGGTGGGTGGGGAGGGAGGGAGGGAATATGGAACTCAAAGTTTTAAGAATCAGTGTTAAAAATTGTTTTAGCATGCAACTGGAAATTAAATTATATGTGAAATGGAGTATACAAATCTATTTCACCCTACAGGAAAATAGAAGGGAATTTGGATGGAAGAAGGGTGCGTAATAGAAGGAAAGACAGACTGGAGGAAGGAGTTGATGGGGTACTAACTGTCCTGGGGTGGAAGATGGGGAAAAGTGTTTGAATTCAAATTCTTGTGGAAGTGAATGTTAAGGAAAATAAATAAATTATTTTTTTTTGAAAAAGCATTTTGTTTGACCTCAATTATGATAAACATTTAGGTGAAGAATCCCTTATCATGGATGAGACAAAGAAAAATAGAAAAAAAATTCAGCTGTTATCAGATTGCATTCTCTGTTGGAAAGGAGAGGAGGGAGTGGGAGAAAATTTGGAATTCAAAGTCTTGTGGAACTGAATATATAAACTAAAAAATAAGTAATCTAAAAAAAAGAAAACTGAACACGTCCCTCTCTTGACCTCAGTTTTCTAATCATTAAAATGGGGCTAATAATTAGAATACTCACATGTCAGGGTTATTGTGAAGAGCAAATGAAAGAGTAATTTTAAAGTACTTATCAGAGTGCTTGGCATATAGTAAATGCTATATATTGGTTTTTATATTATCATTATCCTTACTATCATCATTGCCTTTGTTAATAATTATTTCCAGGTCACCACAGCATCATATTTCCTCACATATCCCATTCAATTTTCTTCCCCTTTTGGTTTTGTTGGAGCACTGTTTGTATTTTCATGTTGGACACATATTAATTTATTAATAAATTATTTCTTCCTTTACTTTTCTATTTCTTCCTTTCTGCCTTTTTTCTTCTTTCTTTCCCTCCCTTCTACTTCCCTGTATCAGTAAGTACCCCAACATATACAGAGGAGCCTGCTATCACAGGTTCTTAGATATGCATTCATAAAAGGAAATACAACTTTTGAGGTTAACAACCACTTTAATCAAGCACACATATCATTCCTTTAACAAGCACATATATAATTCACCTAGTTCAGGAGAGTTGGCACCCTGAACTTCAAAGAAAATACAGAAAAATTAAAAGTCAACAGACATGACTTACTCTGCCTGAATTCAACAGACAGTTCCAACTGTTTGCCATAGTTACCAGAGAGGGAAGCACTGATATCCGGGTTTTCAAAACTGGGAGACTCCTTTAGCAGCTTCCCAGAGTCTTCATCTGGCCAAACAAATACTTCCACCCAGTAAGCCCCAAGATAAAATTTGCACCAAAGGGTCTTTATACACTTCTTAGAGCCAGAGGGCATCACATCACTTGAGAACCAGTACCTCATTAATAAAAGGCCTGAACCATCCTACAAATCTTTCCAGGACAAACAATGGGTGGGAAAGATCTTCCTTAGTCTCATTTAAATAAAGGCATTATACTTCTTGATTATACTAAAGCAAAAACAGTATAAGATCTTATTTTACTTGTCATTACTTTCCCTCCCCTCTTTCCTCCCCCTTTTCCTTCCTACCTTATTTTCTTCCTTCCTTTTTTCCTTTCTTCTTTCCTTCCTTCCCTTCTTCCTTCCTTCTTTCCTTCCTTTCTTATAAGACACACCATAATACCAATAATGTGCTGTGCACATAAAAGATAGCATCCCACAAATGTATGATTTAAAAAAGAAGATATGTCAAGCATATACCATATTAAGAGTAAAAAATATCAAATAGGCAACCTCAGTGCTGAACATACAATGTTAAAAAAAAAAAAGGACCGAAGAAAGCTCTAGTGAATTGGTAAGATTCTTTTATACAGGATCTACTGAGAACATAGATAGGAATTTCATGGCATGAGAAAATGGGACTGAGTTGTGCACAATGAGACAGATCACCCGTATCGATGAGATCACAGATTATTTGAGGTAAGATTTATGCAGGAATTGAATGTTAAAAGTTCCAGGACTGAAAACATTACTCAGTTAAATAAATAATGCAAGTTAAGTAAAGTATCACTGACATGAAACAGCCTTGGGTTTGGCTTTCCCAGTTTCTTCAGGTTCTATCCTTATGCTGAACAAAATGTTCTCTTTATTTCTCTGCTTCCTTCTTATTTGTCTCATCATATTTCCTGTGAATTTGTACGGGGGATTTTTTTTATGTGTCTCATGATAAATTTTGTAGTCAGGAGATGCAGATCTGAGATTTTAAAACTACTAACTTTGTCATTTTCGGGATAATCCTCCTAAATTACTTTGCCAGGATTACAAATACGTCCATAAAAAAAAAAATTCTCCCTCCCCATTTTATCATAGGACTTATAGAGAAATAAAGAATTAGAAAAGTAACCTAAAACTGAATGTAGTTTGTAACTTCATCACAGCAGTAGTTTTTGTTTTTTTGGTTTTTTTTAATATACAGAGAATATTTAAAATTCTGTATGGCATTTAATGCAGTGACACAAGCAGGCATATTGTCTGCTTTTGTGCAGCTGAGCAAAAAAAGTTCATATATTTCAAAATAAAGTTTTATTGTACTTTTAAATGTTTTTTTTTTAAAAGAAACATTCTTAACTCTGATTATACAAAACAAGGCATGGGCAGGATTTTGTCCTCTGACCATAGTTTGCCAACCTCTAGCTCAAAGGGTCTCAAACTTTTTTCATCTCAAAACCCCTTTATATTTTTAAAAATTATTGAGAATTCCCACCAAATAGCTTTCATTTAGATGAGTAATATCTTTTCATATTTATTCCATCATAAATTAAAATGTCTTAATAATATTATGAAAAGACTTTGACTTTATAGACCCCCTAAAAGGATCTCAGGAATCCCTAGAGATGCCTAGACTTTACTTTGAGAACTGCTGGTATAAAAAAAGTTCTGCATGATTTCATTTGAGTCAAGTCTATGGAATATGGGATGATGGGATAATATCATCTATTGCCTTTTAAGGTAGTGAGCTTCCTATGACTAGAAGTATTTGAGTAGAGGTTCAATATGTAGTGGAAGAAATTCTTGAACTCTAGAGTTCAACAAGATGATTTCTTAAAGTCTTTTCCAATGTTTTGATTCCATGATTCTGAGAAATCTCGTAAAAAACAAACCTAGAAAACATTTCAAATTTTGACAATACATCCATTTATAAAGACAGAAGCATGAATGAGGCTCCAATGACCTAACCCAGCTTGAGGGTGTGCTTCTGTTGGGGTTGGCAAAATTAAACCAACATGGGCTGACTGGATAAATTTGTTTTGGGAGCAGACATAGAATGAGGAAAACAAACTCAGTTGCTATTCTAAAAGTCAGCCATCTGGTGCATCCTCGAATATTTCCTTCTACAATAACATACAGTTCTTAACTGTAGCACCAAGCTTACTTATTTTACTTTCTTTGTAACATATGACTGATTCTCAAGCATAAATCCCAACCTCCTATTCTCACTGTCTGCCCTTCCTCCCTACCACACACTGTGGCAACCCCTGGGGATTTTTGGAAAAATGGTTACCATATTCACCCCACATAGACCATGATGGGTAAAAATAATTTGTCAGGAAGCATACATAATGGATTGTCCAGAAAGCAATAGTCAGTAAAAGCCGATGGAAATGGTACATCTAAAAAAGAAAAAAAAAAGAATCAACAAACATTTATTGAGCAACTGTTATGTACAAGGCGTTGCTCTAAGAGCTATGAGAGATATAAAGAAGCATGAGGATGCATTATTTCCTATCATATGGAATTTGTATTCAAGATGAGGAAATAGGATGTGGACACCTAAAAAAATAACTATGATGGAAGACAGAAAATGGTAACTTCTAAATGAGTAGGATGGGAAAAGGAACAGTGTTTTCAAGGAAGGAAGGAAGGAAGGAAAGGAGGGAAGAAACAAGAATTATATACTAAGCATTGTATTACACACTTTATAAAAATTATTTTATTTACATAACAATTCTACTAAGTTGCTGCTATTTTATTCTCAGTTTATGGTTAAGGAAACTGAAAAAGGGACTAAACGACTTACTCAGGTGCACACCTGAATATGTATATCTATCAGTATCTCAGGTCAAATCTGAACTCAGATCTTCCTGACTTCAGGCCCAGAACTCTACCTACTAAGCCTTCTTGCTTAATGAATTCCTTCTATGAAGGCTGGTTGCTACTTTCTCTATAATTTTTGTCTTAGAGAATTTCAAAGAGAGGTGGTATCAAACTCACATGGAAGGGGACATTAAATCATGCATATGAATCCCTGTAGGTCACATATTGAATTAGAAAATATTTATTCACATGATCTATTGCATTTTTATTTATTTTGCTGAGTTTTCCCAATTGCATTTTAATCTGTTTCTCGCAGTACTGCAGTGTTTCGTGTTACATTGCTCTGACCTAGAACACTGGTGTCTTGCCAATGGTCACCCAAGCGTTAAGTGTTGAAGGCAGAATCTGAACTTAGCCTTCCTGACTCTGAGGTGGGCTCACCATCTATTAGGCAAACCCGTCTCTTCCAAATGAGCGTCACAGACTAGCAGTCAGAAAACTACTACCAGCAAGCTAAAATCCAACATAACACATGCCTTTGTATACCTGAACTTAAAATGTCTTGGCTTTTTCGTGCATTTTAAATTAAGGTTTTATTGTATTTTAAAAATGCAAAAAATCATTTTTAACTTTGACTATATGGAAAGAGGTAGGCAGGAGGTAATCCACTAGCCATAGTTTACTGACCCCTGGGACCAAAGGTTCTCTATATTTTTGGTCTCAGAACTCCTTTATCTTCTTCAAAATTATTGGGGACTTCTTGCAAAGAGCTATCATTTAAATAAGCTCTATCTACTAATATTCTTGTTGTTCAGTTATTTCAGTCATGTCAGACTCTTTGTGACCCCATTTGAACTTTTCTTCACAAAGATACTAGAGTGGTTTTCCATTTCCTTCCCCAGTATATTATACAGATGAGGAAACTAAGTCACTTACTTGCCCAGGATCACACAGTGTGTCTGAAACCATATTGACCTCAGTGCTTCCAGGTCTAGCACTGTACCCACTGTGCCACCTTAACTGCCCCATTGAGATTTACTATGTTGGTTAAATTAAGATATCTTAGTTTTATTATGAAAAAAAAAAAGTTTGATCCCATGGATCCCTTGAAAGTATCTCAGAAATCTGTGAGGCTTCCCAGACCTCATTTTGAGAATCATTGGTATAGATAAATGGTATGTGAGTCCAGTTTAATCAAGAGCCCAAGTTATGTGGGAGAAGAATAAGGTATGGGTAATAGAATCTCCTACCTCCTAAGGTGGTGAGTATTATAGGACTAGAAGTATTTGAGTACAGTTTTGATGTATATGTAAGGAAGAAATTTCTGCTTTGATGGGGGAGTTCAAGTAGATGATCTTTTAAAGTCCCTTCCAACTCTATGATTCCATGATTTTCAGAAAACTTACAAACACAAACATTTTAATTTTGGCAATATATTAATTCTCAGTTCAAAGAGGGAGGAACAAGCATCTATAAAAGGCTCAAAAGATTTCTTAGAAATCAAATAGCTCTTGCATAAGAATTTTTTGATGACTTTGGTATAAATGAATTACAAACATATGGATTCAATTCTTCATGAAACACAATGAAAAGAAAACAGTGCTTGGCAAAATATGCTTTGGGCTTTTTGAACCCAAAATCTTTGTGAAAAATGTTCAAGATGTTTCACTGACCCCCAAATACTGTTGGATTTATGTTTTCCTACTATAAGCAAATTGAGCCCCTTAATTCTTTATTCTATTGTGTCTGCCCAAAGTTCAAGGATATTTTCTTACAGCTGCTGAATATCCTCTTTTAGTAAACTGCCTTTTTACTGCTGTTGTATTGCTATGTCTTTTTCTTTTATGTATTTAAAAAAGTACTCAAGCATTTAGATGTTAAATATTTCAAAATCATAATGAGTAGTGTTTAAATTCACTTAAAAAATGAAAAATTTTCCTAACCCATGCCACTCAGTTTAAAGGTGAGAGTCTCAGGATGAGTGAGTATAAAGTGATATGAAGTGTAAGGGCCAACAATGAACTCTGTAGAGGAAGAGAAGCATTTAACAAGCATTATTTGAGTTTCTGTATACAATAGCAAGAACAGGACTTTGGAAGTGTAAATGCCATTGGGAAATATCACCATGTTAAAGCAGATGGTGTGTTTTGGAAAAAATCCATTCTGAAGAGTATGTGGATGTTTCAAAGTTGAAGTTCATAGGGAGTCTTTAACTCTTTAAGTCTTCAATTTAGGTAGGAAAAACAGTTTGGCATGTAAAATTTTATTCATTTTAAACTTAAATACAAAATGAGAAAATAAAAATAAAAGAATATTTCCATGTAAACAACAGAACATGAGAGTATTCAATATTAAAAAATAATTTCCATTTGAAGAACACTTTACTGAGTCTATACCTGCCAATACAGACACAGGGAGTATATGAACATAGATATAGAACACTCCTCATACAAATAAAGTCAGATTTAAAAATAATTGGAGAAATATTTATTGTTCATGAGTAGGTAAAACCAAAATAATTGAAAATGAAAATTTGCTTAACTAATGTATTTAATGTCATCCCAATTAAATAATTAAAAATTATAAATTTTTTATATAAAAGTTAAAAAATAACAATTAATTTGGAACATCAAGAATTTCAAAGAAAGTAAGAACAAATGTAAATGGAGGAGATTTCAGCTCTGATCATTTCATCAACAATGCTTGAAAGTCCTTTATTTCATTGAATGACAATTTTTCCCCTGAAGTATTATATTGTTTTCCTGGCTAGGTGATTATTTGTTATAATGCTAGCTACTTTGACTTCTGTAATATCATATTCCAAGCCCTTCAATCACTTAATGTAGAAGCTGCTAGATCTTACGTTATCCTGATTATATTTTCACAGTCCTTGAATTCTTTTTTTTTTTTTTTCTGGCTGTTGGCAGTATTTTCTCCTATAGCTGAACTCTGGAATTTGGCCACAATATTGCTAAGAGTTTTCCTTTTAGGATTGCTTTCAGGAGGTGATTGGTGGATTCTTTCAATATTTATTTTACCCTCTGGTTCTAGATTATCAGGACAGTTTTCCTTGATAATTTCATGAAAGATGATGTCTAGTTTTTTTTTTTTTTTTTTTAATCATGACTTTCAGGTAGTCCCATAATTTTTAAATTGTCTCTCGTATTTTCCAGGTCAGTTGTTTTTTCAATGTGACATTTCATATTATCTATTATTTTTCTTTCATTTGGTTTTGTTTTATAATTTCTTGATTTTTTCATAAAGTCATTAACTACCATCTGCCCCATTCTAATCTTTTAGGAATTATTTTCTTCAGTGAGCTTTTGGATCTCCTTTTCATCTGACCAATTCTGCTTTTTAGGGCATTCTTCCCCTCATTGGCTTTTTAGATCTCTTTTACCATTGGGTTAGTTTACATTTTTTAAAGTGTTATTTTCATCAGTGTTTTTTGGGTCTCCTTTAGCAAACAGCTTACTCGTTTTTTTCATGATTTTCTTGTATCATGCTCATTTCTCTTCCCAGTTTTTGCTCTATTTCTATTACTTGAGTTTCCAAATCTTTATTGAGCTCTTCCATAGCCTAAGACCAATTCATATTTTTCTTGGAGGCTTTGGATTTGGGAGCTTTGACTTTGCTTTCTTCTGTTTGCATGCTTTGGTCCTCCTTGTCATCAAAGTAGTATTCTCTAGTCTGATTTTTTCCCCTGGTTTTCGCTAATTTCCCCAGCCAATTTTCGTCAAGGTACATCTCTGCTTTCAGTGTGGGTGGGGAGAGTACTGTCAGCTGCTTGAATCCCCCACAACCTGTGGGTCTAGAGCTTCAGGAACAGTGGCCGCAGCTGCCCCTGCTGCTGCTGTGGGTTCCTCAGCCCCATTCCCCCTCTGCTGCCTTGGGGCTGGGGCTGGATCACTCCACGTTCCTGCACTGGTCCCACAGGCTTTTCCCACTGACCTTTGAATTTATCCTCAGTTTTTGAGGTAATGAAATTTGGAAACTACCACAGGTGAGAGAGATTCAGTCTAACCAAGGCCTGCTTAGTCCTGTCTATGTGGCCAACTCTGGACTGTGCCCTGCCCTCTCCGTGGTGTGACAGACACTTCCTGGTGACCTTCCAGACTGTCTTGGACTGGAGATTTGCTTCTCTGTTGTTCTGTGGGTTCTGTAGCTCCAGAATGTGTTTAGAGCCATTTTGTACAGGTATTGGCTAGGGTTGGCAGAAGCTCTCTAGAATGTCCTTGCTGTTACTCTGCCATCTTGGCTTTGCCTCCCCCCATGTAGTTGCCTATTAATGGTTTATCAAATTGTGTTGAATTATTTTCATGCTGTACCCTCTTTCATCTCATTCCTTATATCACTCGCACTAGCAGGTTATAACCCTAGAGGGGCAATCTCTGGCTCAGGTCCTAGTAACCCTGTGGGTGACTACTTCTAACAATGTAACTGTTACCAACATGCTTCCCATCAATAATTAGCAAGGAGTAAAGAAACATAGATTACCAAGGCAATTCACAATACTAAAAGTGCAAAATTACAATTTCTTTTCTTCTTAGGTTCCATGAAATTCATTCTGAAATGGGGAGAGGTTATTAGACTTTGACAGTTTTTCCACTGATAAGCTAGGCTGGCTTTCAACAAAGCACATTATCTTATTTGGTACATAACTCTGCTATGCTGGCTCCTCATAGGGCATGAAAGCTATCCTGGATTAGTCAATCCACTGGACTTCTTGATTTGAGACTTCCATAGTCTCTAGTATTTCCTGACTCAGGTTGGCCTGGTGTTACAACGCTTTTCAAGGAGGAACCTATCACTTCCCTTTTTCAACTGGAATGCCAGTATGGTCTTTCACAAATGGAAGAGAATTATGGGGAAGCTAGACTCAAGGAAAGAGAAAAAAAATTTGCAACATGTGCCATTGAGATTGAGATTCCATTACAGTAAAATTTAGTTATTGAGCATTGAGTGTGGACCCAGTGAAGCTCATACACCATAACCTTATAAAACATGAAAGATCAACTTTCTAATTTGTTGCCACTTTCTGTTTCCTTATATTTAAGTATTTTCAAATAAATTGTTGTTTTATTGCTGTGAGTTATCTATCCCACCAGCATTTCAGATTGACAACCTTTCCTAGTGTCATAGACTAATGAGACAGATAGGTGATACAAGACAGAGTACTGGAGTTTGAGTCAAGACGACATTAGTTCATGTCCTGCTCAGACACTGACTAACTGTATGTGCCTGAACAAGTGACTTAATCTATTTAATTTTTTATTAAATATTTTTATATCAGTTTTTTTGATCTGAAAGACAATGATAATAATTATACCTGTTTCACAGGTGTGTCATGAGGACCAGATGAGATAATAGCAGAAAAATGGTCCATACTTTTTAAAGTATTATTTGTTTAAAATAATACTTTTAAAAACAATATAATTATATACAATGTAATATAAAATTATGCTTTTTAAAAATAATACTTAAAATAATAATAATATTTTTGTATTATTTGTTTTTACAAAAATAAGCTATTGTTTATTATTAACCAGTCATCTGGGAGCACAGTGGAATTAGTGCCAGGTTTCAACTCAGGAAGATCTGAGTTCCAGTCTGGTCTCAGACACTAGCTCTGTGACTCTGGGCAAAGTATTTAATCATGTTTGCCTCTCTTTCCTTATCTTCGAAATGGGTTGGAGAAGAAAATAGTATCTTTGCCAATAAAACCTCAAATGATATCACAGAGAGTTAGACATTATTATTATCATAGCATCATCATCATTGTCATTATTATAATGAATTGCTACACCTGAATTAAATAAATCATTAACTGGTGTTCAACTTTCTGATAATGAGTCACTCTGAGCAATAGTTTTTTGCAAACCAGGCCTTTCCAAATTATCTGGACCTTCCAGTGCTTATAATTTTATGACTCTAATTTTATAACCAGAACCACCTCCACACCAGGGTCGGATGTTGGGTTAGTGCTTCATTTGAGGTATTATCTTATTACTCTATATAAATTTAGTGTAATTAGGAAACTGAAATGTCATCACTTGTAAAATGTTTTTAAGTATTTAGAATTAACTGTTCCAAAAGGCTCCTAGATTAGTGCCTTGCATACTGTAGATGTGTCAACAAATGTTTGCTAAATGAGTGAGTTGTTTAAAAATCATACTTGGGACTGTGTATCCACTAACTTTATAAATAAGTATTGTCTTCAAAGTGGTCAAATGGAGAGGAAAAAACTTAGAAATTTCCAAATTCAAATCTTCAGAATCTGAAACCACATGTGATCCATATAGTGTTTCATTCTTTTAAACTCTACAAAAAAAAAATTAAAAGAATATTTTTGGTTGTAATTAACAAGTCTCAAAATTGTTGGGTTTTTTTTGGAAAATAAAGCCCACATATGCCTTAGATTTCATTCTAGTCACACTCAAACTAGGGAAAGCTTATTTAAAATTGTGTGTTTGGGCTGTAACTATTCTTAAATGACAGTTTAGATCTGTACCCAATAGCTAGGGAGAAACCCTGTTTGGCCAATCTCAATTTTTTTTTTGTTTCTTTATAAAGACCCTGCCTATTTATGGAATTAGGTTTCCCTATGAGAACTCTTTCTGGGGGGAAAGATTGTTAGCCTCTATGCCATTCAGAAGATAAGATTTATAATTGATCTGTTAAGGGGATTTTCCTAGGGTCAAGGAGAAAGAGGGAAATGTGTTTGTGGGGGTGGGGGGAGTGGATATGATATCCTTCACAAAAAACCTTACTTTGAATTCTTTCAGTCATTCCCTTAGAAACATTTCTACCAGTAAAGTTAAACATATGTATGGTAGAGAAGTATCACCCTTTAAAGGATTAAACAGCTCACAATATTTTCATCTTGTGTCTAAATAAATGAATATATCCCTTGTTCTATGAAATCTCACATATTTGAAAATGAGAAGAGAGATATTCATTCAACAGTATAAAAGATGTCAAATTATTCCTTTCTTTTATCAAACATTAGGCAGAAGTTTCTTTTTTTTTTTTTTATTTTTTTTTTTATTTTATTTTTTTTAATGTTTTACAATCATTTCCTTAAAGTTAAGATTTTATTCCCCCCACCCTTCCCTCAATACCCCCCTCCCTCCCCATGACAGCATACAATTCTGTTTAGGTTCTACATATACTTTCCTATTGAGCACATTTTCACTATATTCATGCTATGTAGTCGAACTAAAATAAATGGAAGAAATCATATAACAAATCAACACATATTACACTGAAACCCACCCACACACAAACATGATCTGCTACATTCTGCAAGTGGCTTCCACATTTCTTTCTCTGAGTGTGGAAGGCGTTTTGCCTTTGAAGACCGACATTAGGATTTTTTTTTTTTTCCTCAGTAAGTTCTTGTGTTATTACAAAGTTCCAAGTCTACCAGAAGAAACTCTCGCACACTGTGGTCGTTGCTGTGCACAAAGTTCTCCTGGTTCTGCTCCTTTCGCTCAGCATCAGATCATATAAGTCCTTCCAGGCCTCCCTGAAGTCTTCTTGTTCCTCATTTCTTATGGCGCAATAGTACTCCATTACATTCATATACCATAATTTATTCAGCCATTCCCCAATTGATGGGCATCCCCTTGACTTCCAGTTTTTGGCTACCACAAAGAGTGCTGCTATAAATATTTTTGTACACGTGGGACCCTTTCCCGTTTTTATAATCTCTTGGGGATACAATCCTAGTAGTGATATTTCTGGGTCAAAGGGTATGCACATTTTTGTAGCCCTTTGGGCATAGTTCCAAACCGTTCTCCAGAAGGGTTGGATGATCTCACAGCTCCACCAACAATGAATTAGTGTTCCAACTCTCCCACATCCTCTCCAGCATTTATCATTTTCTTGTTCTGTCATGTTTGCCAATCTTACAGGTGTGATGTGGTACCGCAGAGTTGTTTTGATTTGCATCTCTCTAATCAATAGTGATTTAGAGCACTTTTTCATATGATTATAGATATTTTTGATTTCTTCCCCTGAAAATTGCTTGTTCATATCCTTTGACCATTTATCAATTGGGGAATGACTTGGATGGTTATATATTTGAGTCAGTTCTCTATATATTCTAGAAATGAGGCCTTTATCCCCGAGCTTAGCTGTAAAAATTTTTTCCCAATTTACTACATTCCTCCGAATTTTGGTTGCATTGGGTTTGGTTGTGCAAAAACTTTTCAGTTTAAAGTAATCAAAATTATCCATCTTGCATTTCATAATGCTTTCTATCGTTTCTTTAGAAAAAAATTCTTCCCCTCTCCATAAATCTGATAAATACACTATACCTTGCTTCTCCAGTTTATTCATGGTATCAATCTTTATACCTAAATCATGTACCCATTTGGACTTTATTCTTGTGTACGGTGTCAGGCATGGGTCTATGCCTAATTTCCGCCACACTGTTAACCAGTTTTCCCAGCAATTTTTGTCGAACAATGAGTTCTTATCCCAGAAGCTGGGATCTTTGGGTTTGTCAAACAGGAGGTTGCTATATTTCTTGCCAACTGTGTCTTGAGTGCCAAGCCTATTCCATTTGTCAACCCCTCTGTTTCTTAGCCAATACCAAGTGGTTTTGATAATTGCTGCTTTATAATACAATTTGAGGTCTGGTAGCGCTAGGCCACCTTCCCAAGCATTTCTTTTCATTAGTCCCTTTGATATTCTGGACCTTTTGTTTTTCCAAATGAATTTTGATATTATTTTATCCAGCTCTAGAAAATAATTATCTGATAGTTTAATTGGTATGGCACTAAATAAGTAGATTAATTTAGGTAGAATTGTCATTTTTATTATATTAGCTCGGCCTACCCATGAACAACTGATGTTTTTCCACTTACTTAAATCTGACTTTATTTGTGCAAAAAGTGTCTTGTAATTGTGTTCATATAATCCCTGGGTTTGTTTTGGCAGGTAAACTCCTAAGTATTTTATAGTGTCTACTCTAGCTTTAAATGGGATTTCTCTTTCTATCTCTTGGAGTTGGACTTTGTTGCTAATATATAGGAATGCAGAAGATTTGTGTGGGTTTATTTTGTAACCTGCAACTTTGCCAAAGTTGTTTATTATTTCAAGTAGCTTTTTACTTGAATCTCTGGGATTCTCTAAATATATCATCATATCATCTGCAAAGAGTGATAACTTAGTTTCTTCTTTGGCTATTTTTATTCCTTCAATTTCTTTATCTTGTCTAATTGCTACCGCTAACATTTCTAGTACCATATTGAATAATAATGGTGATAATGGGCATCCTTGTTTCACCCCTGACCTTATTGGAAATGCCTCTAGCTTGTCTCCATTGCATATAATGCTTGCTGAATTATTTAATGTAATTATACAAAGTGTTTAAAATTTCTTTCCTATCACATATATATATATATATATATATATATATACATATATATATTTTCAGGATTTGCAATTATGAAGGGAGAAAAGTGGATTGGATTTTCATCATCTTTTTATTTTTCCTGGATCGCATCTCTAGTTTGATTAACATGTCTTCATCCAAGACATTGATAAAACTTCTTAAATATTAATACTGCACTGGTCCCTGTTCCACTTCATTAGGAATCTCTTTAAATAAATATATTTATACTAATCAATGCTTGTGACATCTAGTATTTCAAAAATTTGAATTAATAGTGCTCCAATCAGAGCACTGGATATTAAGTTAAGGAGACCTAAGTTCAAAACAACCCTGGGAGGTAGACACTCTTTTTTTTTTTTAATTTTTAAATTTATTTATTTAACTTTTAACATTCATTTTCACAAAACTTTGGGTTCCAAATTTTCTCCCCATTTCTCCCCTCACCCCACCCCAATACATCAAGCATTCTAATTTCCCCTATCACCAATCTGCCCCCTCTTCTATCATCCCTCCCTTCCCTTCTCCCCATCTCTTCTTTTGTCCTGTAGGGCCAGATGACTTTCTATACCCCATTACCTGTATTTCTTATTTCCTAATAGCAAGAACAGTACTCAACAGTTGTTCCTAAAACTTTGAATTCCAACTTCTCTTCATCCCTTCCTCCCCACCCATTCCCTTTGGGAAGGCAGACAATTCAATATAGGCCATATCTGTGTAGTTTTTCAAATGACTTTCATAATAGTCGTGTTGTGTAAGACTAACTATATTTCCCTCCATCCTATCCTGTTTTCCATTGCTTCTATTCTCTTTTGATCCTATCCCTCCCCAAGAGTGTTGACTTCAAATTGCTCCCTCCTCCCATTGCCCTCCCTTCCATCATCCCCCCCACCCTGTTCCCTGTTATCCCCTTCTCCCCCACTTTCCTGTATTGTAAGATAGGTTTTCATACCAAGGTGAGTGTGTATTTTATTTCTTACTTTAGTGAAATGTGATGAGATTGAACTTCATGTTTTTCTCTCACCTCCCCTCTTTTTCCCTCTACTAAAAAGTCTCCTGCCTGCCTCTTCTATGAGAGATAATTTGTCCCATTCCATTTCTCCCTCTCTCCTCCCAAGACATTTCTCTCACCACTTCACTTCATTTTTTTAAGATCTGATCCCATCCTATTCAATTCACTCTGTGCTCTCTGTTTCTGTGTGTGTGCTTGTGTGAGTGTGTGCTTGTGTGTGTGTGAGTGTGAGTGTGTGGTAATCCCACCAACTACCCAGATACTGAAAAGTTTCAAGAGTCACAAATATTGTCTTTCCATGAAGGAATGTAAACAGCTCAACGTTTGAAAGTCCCTTATGACTTCTCTTTTCTGTTTACCTTTTCATGCTTCTCTTCATTCTTGTGTTTAAGAGTCAACTTTTCTTTCAGCTGTGGTCTTTTCATCAAGAATGCTTGAAAGTCCTCTGTTTCATTGAAAGACCAGATTTTCCCCTGAAGTATTATGCTCAATTTTACTGGGTAGGTGATTCTTGGTTTTAGTCCTAGTTCCTTTGACTTCTGAAATATCATATTCCATGCCCTTTGATCCCTTAATGTAGAAGCTGCTGGATCTTGTGCTATCCTGATTGTATTTCTACAATACTGGAATTGTTTCTTTCTAGCTGCTTGCAGTATTTTCTCCTTGACCTGACAACTCTGGAATTTGGCCACAATGTTCCTAGGAGTTTCTCTTTTTGGATCTCTTTCAGGTGGTGATCGATGGATTCCTTCAATACTTATTTTGCCCTCTGGTTCTAGAATATCAGGGCAGTTTTCCTTGATAATTTCATGAAAGATGATGTCTAGACTCTTTTTTGGTCATGGCTTTCAGATAGTCCTATAATTTTTAAATCGTCTCTCCTGGCTCTATTTTCCAGGTTAGTTGTTTTTCCAGTGAGATATTTCACATTATCTTCCATTTTTTCATTCTTTTGGTTTTGTTTTGTGATTTTCTTGGTTTCTCATAAAGTCATTAGCCTCCATCTGTTCCATTCTAAGTTTGAAAGAATTATTTTCTTCAGTGAGCTTTTAAACCTCCTTTTCCATTTGGCTAATTCTACTTTTTAAAGTATTCTTCTCCTCATTGGCTTTTTGAACCTTTTTTGCCAATTGAGTGAGCCTATTTTTCAAGGTGTTATTTTCTTCAGCATTTTTGTGTTCTCCTTTAGCAAGGTGTTGACCTGCTTTTCATACTTTTCTTACATCTCTGTCATTTCTCTTCCCAGTTTTTCCTCCACCTCTCTAACTTGATTTTCAAAATTCTTTTTGAGCCCTTCCATGGCCTGAGTCCATAAATAAATATTTATTTTGGATGTTTGTGATATAGAAGACTTGACTTCTATGTCTTTGCCTGATGGTTAGCAGGCTCTCTCACTGACCTTTGGCATCTGTGGGTGGAGGGACCTGCACGGCAGCTGGAGAGTCTGCCCCTGAAGCCTGCTGGGATCTGCTGCTCTTGGTACCATGCAGCCAAGGCAGGGCTGGGCTCTGCTCCGGGTCGAGTGTGTGACAGACCTTTCATGTCAGTTTTTGAGGTCTCCCTGGAACAGATATCTCCTCCACTCTGTTGTTCTGTGGCTTCTACTACTCCAGAATTTGTTGGGAGTTCTTCTTTACAGGTATTTTGTGGGCTCTGGGTTAGGACCTAGTATATGTGTATCTTTCTGCTCTGCCATGTTGGCTTCTCCCTTCTTTTGCTCTCTTTTTTTAAAAGAATATTTATTTTGCTCTCAACTCATGAAATAAAACAAGTATTTTCATAACAAAAGAATAGATGGGGGAGATGACTGTGCAAAAATGTGCAAATATATTATGTGCTAGTTGTTATTCCTTTTAAATAAATAATAAAGCTATGAAGTAACTTTCTTCCCCCCTTCTTTTCTCCCCTCCTTGCCTGCCCTAGAGATGTCTACCATTAAAAATAAATATGGATAAAGAGATGGATATATTGAATGCATGTGTGTGTGTGTTTGTATGTGTATGTGTTTGTGTGTGTGTGTGTGTGTGTAAAATCATTCTATACGTGCTTTTATTTATCAGTTCATTGTCTGGATGCAGATAGAATGTTCCTCCATATGTTTTTTGTATTTAATCTGATAGTAGTCAAAAAATGACATAGTCATTAAAAGTTGTTCTTAAAACAATATTGTTGGGGATGGAACCAAGATGGTGGAGTGAGAGCAACTACTCACCTAAGCCCTTAGACAAATTCCTTCATATAACTCTAAAAAGAGAATGTAACCAGATTTTGGAGGGGCAGATTCCAATAGGAGACAGAGTGAGGCAGATTCACAGCCCAGGACAGACTCAAAGTTCAACATGAAGGATCTGTTCCATGGGGCTGGAGGAGCACACAGCTCACTGAACACATGTTGTACCAGTGAGTCCCCACTGTGGCAGGGCTGAGCAGGAACCCCCAGGCACTGTGAGGCAGTGGCCTCACTGCAGGACATTGGGCATATCATCCCAAGATGAGACCAGCAGAACTGAGTAAGTGAGAGATGCAGAGCCCGAGGTATGTGCAGTAGCTGCTCCTGAGACTATCAGTCCACATATTAAATGTCTGTTAAGTCAGCTACTTGAACTTCCAGGAGCCAAGATGACAGAGTGATCATTAAATGCTCTCTCCCCATCCCCTGGCTGACGTTGAAAGACCAATAAAATATTTCCCCAGAAAAATCCTGGAGCAGTGGGTTCAGCAGAAGGGACAAACAGTCTCTTAGCATGGGAGGCTAGGGAAATGATAAATGGGGGTCACATTTGCTGAGGCTGAAGAGGACCAGTACAGGACCAGAGTTTCCCAGACAATGCCACCTCAGTGAAACAGGAGGAGATTCTGAGTCCCATGGGGGTGGAGCCCGCAACCGCCAATACCAGGATACCAGGCTTGCCTCATCACCCCAGAGGAATCGGGAAGATGCTAGTGCAGACAGGATCACCAACCACTCAGCTTTCTTATGCTCTAGCTCCGCAGAGGAGACCTATTGTACCCAGACTATCCCTCCCCCACACTTAACACAGCTACCTTGAAGACAACTCTGGGGAAACCCAGAAAGACTTTACCTGGCCTCTGCTTTCTTACACCAGCCAGCTCAGCACCAGGTAAGCTGAAGTATTTTACTTTCTAACTGAAAGAATCAGAGGTCATAAAACACAAAGTCTTAAGTTCAAGGCACAAGAACTGAGAGACAGAGCCACTTGTGCCCTAGAAGCACAGATCTACTTTACAAGCCAGGATAAGGGTTTTCATCATCATCATCATGAGTTAGAAGCAAAGCAAAAAAGATCATAGAATCTTTGTATGGGGACAAGGACCCAAACACAAATAGCAAAGAGGTCAGAATTGAGACTGTACTCCCATCTGAAACTTCAGAAGGGAATATGAACTGGTCACAAGGACAAATAACATTCTTGGAAGAGATGAAGAAGGATTTTAAAAACCAAATTAGAGAAATAGAAGAAAAACTGGCCAATGATTTTAAAAATATGAAAAAAGAATTCGCTGAAGAGAACAGCTCCTTAAAAAAGAAAATTGGACAAATAGAAAAGGAAACACAAAAACTAACTGGGTAAATTGGACAAATGGCAAAGGAAGTACAAAAACTAACTGAATAAAAGAGTGCCTTAAAAGGAATAATTGGTCAGATGGAAAAGAAGATACAAATTTAACTGAAGAAAACAATTTGATAAAAATTAGAATTGGGCAAGTAGAAACTAATGACTCTATGAGACATCAAGAATCAGTCGAACAAACTGTAAAAAATAAAAAGATAGAATAAAATATAAAACATCTAATTGGAAAAAAAACTGATTTGGAAAATAGATCCACAAGAGAAAATCTAAGAATTATTGGTCTCCCAGGATGCTATGATGAAAAAAGAGCCTGGACAATATCTTCCAAGAAATCATCAAGGAAAACTGTCCAGAAATCCTAAAGCCAGAAGGTGAAAGAGTCATCAAAATAATCCACTGTTCATCTCCCAAAAGGTATTTGAAACCAAAAAGACCAAGGAATATTATTGCCAAATTCCATAAATAAAAGTGAAGGAGAAAATGCTGCAGGCAGCCAGAAAGAAACCAATCAAATATCGAGGAACTACAGTCAGGATCACATAGGACCTTGCAGCTTCTATGTTAAAAATCGAAGGAATTTGAATATTATATTCCAAAGACAATGAACTTGAGACTATAACCAATGATCAGTTACCCATCAAAGCACAGCAAAATATTTCAGGCAAGGAGATGGACATTCAATGAAATAAGGGATTTCCAGACCTTCCTGATGAAAATTCACGAACTCAACAGAAAATTTTATCTTCAAATACAAGCCTCAAGAGAGGGATAAAAAGGTAAAGAGGGGGGAAAACCTTGTTGTTCAATATGAGCATACTCTTTATATCCCTGTAAGGGAAGATAATACTTGTTAATCTTGAGGATTGTATATTTATCATGATATATAAAAGGGATACACATAGATAGAAGGAGCAGGTATAAAGTAAATGATGTTATGACAAAAATGCGATTAAAGAGTGTGAAGGGATTATAACAGCAGATGTGAAAAGGGGGAGGCATAAAATGCTAAATTATATCACATGAAGAGGCATAACATTATATTACAGTGGAGGGAAAGAGGGGAGGAAGGGGACTGAAAGAAGGAAAGGAATACTGTGGAAGGTGGTGGTCAAAAATTAAAACTATTGTGGAGGGGAAGGTAGGAGGGAGAACTAAAATCTCAAATGTGGGGAAAAAGGATGGAGGGATGGTATAATTAGTAATACTACCTAAAATGTTAATGGAATGAACTCTCCCATAAAATGGAGATGGATGGCAGAATGGATTCAAAATCATAATCCAACAATATGTTGTTTACAAGAAAGGCATTTGAAATGGGGGATACACATAGGGTAAAGGTAAAAGGTTGGAGCAGAATATATTGTGCTTCAGTTGATGTAAGAAAAGTAGGAACAGCAATCCTAATCTCAGACAAAACAAAAGCAGAATTAAATCTAATCAAAAAAGATTAGGAAGAAAACTACATCATGCTAAAAGGCATCATAGAAAATGAAGCAGTATCATTACTAAACATGTTTGCTCCAAGTGGTATATCATCCAAACACTTAGAGGAGAAGAAGAAATAGACAGTAAAACTATACTAGTGGGGAACCTTAAACTCACCTTCTCTGAACTTGATAAGTCTAATCTCAAAATAAACAAGAAAGAAGTTAAGGAGGTGAATAAAACTCTGGATAAGGTAGAAATGATAGATTTCTGAAGAAAACTGAATGGGGACAGAAAGGAATATACCTTTTTCTCAGTGCTACATGGAACATATACAAAAATTGACTATGCACTAGGGCATGTAAACCTCCCAATTTATTGCAGAACGACAGAGATAGTGAATGCATCCTTCTCCAATCATAATGCAATAAAAATTATATGTAATAAAAGGCCATGGAAAGATAGACCAAAAATTAATTGGAAACTAAACAATCTAATCTTAAAGAATGAGTGGGTTAAACAACAAATCATAGAAACAATCAACAACTTTATTCAAGAGAATGACAATAATGAGACATAATGTGCAACAGGGATAAGCTAGATGCATTTCCAATAAGATTGGGGTGAAAAAAGGATGTCCATTATCACCTCTATTATTCAATATAGTACTACAAATGATAACTGTAACAATAAGAGAAGAAAATGAAATGGAAGGAATTAGAATAGACAAAGAAGAAACTAAGTTATCACTTTGCATATGATATGATGATACACTTAGGGAATCCCACAGAATCACTTTAAAAAGTATTTCAAATAATAAACTACTTTGGCAAAGTTGCATGTTACAAAATAAGCCTACACAAATCTCCTGCATTTCTATATATTACTTACAAGGCCCAACATCAAGAGATAGATAGATAAATCCCATTTAAAGCTGATGTAGACACTATAAAGTATTTGGGATTCTACCTGCCAAAACAAATCAGGGACTATATGAACACAATTACAAAACACTTTTCAAAAAATAAAGTCAGATACAAGTAAGTGGAAAAATATGAGTTGCACATGAGCAGGCTGAGTCAATATAATAAAAGTGACAATTCTGCCTAAATTGTTTTACTTATTCAGTGCCATTCCAATCAAACTATCAGATAATTATTTTCTAGAGCTAGAAACAACAATAGTAAAATTCATCTGGAAGAAAAATGGTCCAGAATATCAAGGAAACTAATGATAAGTAATGGTAGGGAAGGTGGTCTAGCTGTACCAGATCTCAAAATGCATTATAAAGCAACAATTATCAAAACCACTTGGTACTGGGTAAGAAATGGAAGGGTAGACCAGTGGAATAGGGTAGGTACTCAAGACACAGTAGTCAATGACTATAGCAATCTACTGTTTGATAAATCTAAGGACCCCAGCTTCTGGGATCTCATTGTTCAACAAAAATTGCTGGGAAAACTGGATAACAGTATGACAGAAACTAGGCATATACCAATGCCTGACACTGTACAGAAGAATAAAGTCCAAATGGGTACATAATCTAGGTATAAAGATTGATACTATAAGAAAATTAGTCTAGCAAGGAATAGTGTATATTTCAGATTTATAGAGAATGGAAAAATTTTTGAGGACACAAGAGATAGAAAATAGTATGAAGTGAAAAATGGATAATTTTGACTTCATTAAATTAAAAAGGTTTTGTACAAACAAATTCAATGTAACCAACATTAGGAAGGAAGCAGAAAGTTGAAAAAGAGCTTTTGCAACTAGTGTCTTTGATAAAGACCTCATTTCTAAAATATAGAGAGAACTGAGTCAAATGTACAAGACTACAAGTCACTCCTCAATTGATAAATGGTGAAAGGATATGAACAGGTAGTTTTCAGAGGAAGAAATTCAAGCTACCTAGAGTCATATGACAAACTGCTCTAAATCACTATTGATTAGAGAGATGCAAATCAAAACAACTCTGAGTTACTATATCACATCTATCAGACTGGCTAACATGACAGAACAGGAAGATAATAAATGTTGGAGAAGATGTGGGAAAATTGGAACATTAATTCATTGCTGGTGGAGTTGTTAGCTGATTCAACCATTCTAGAAAGCAATCTGAAACTACGCCCAAAGGGCTGCAAAAGTGCGCCTACCCTTTGACCCAGCAATACAGCTTCTAGGACTATCCCAAAGAGATCATAAAAATGTGAAAGAGTCCCACATGTACAAAAATATTTATAGCAGCTCTCTTTGTGGTGGCCAAAAACTGGAAATCAAAGGGATACCTACCAACTGGAGAATGACTGAATAAATTGTGGTATATGAATGTAATGTAATTTTGCTATAAGAAATGATGAACATCAAGACTTCAGAGAGGCCTGGAAGGACTTACAAGTACTGATGCTGAGTGAAAGGAGTAGAACCAGGAGAACTTTGTACACAGGTACAACCACAGTGTAGGAGGAATTTTTTTGGTAGCCTTAGTGCTTCTTTGCAATGCAAGGACTTGAAAAATTCTCAACAGTCTCTTGAGGCAAAATGCCTTCTTCATCACGAGAAAGAACTATAGAATTTGATTGCAGAATGAAGAAGATCATTTTCTTTTGTATTTTATGTTTTGTTTTATGATTTCTCCCATTCATTTGAATTCCTCCATGCAACATGACTAAGGTGAAAATATATTTAATAGGAATGTATGTGTCGAACATATATAAAATTGTATGCCATCTCAGGAAGAGAGTGGGTAGATAGGGGTGAAAGACAGGGAGGGTGGGGGATTTTTCTGATATATGGAAGTGATTGTAGAACATCGAAAACAAAATAATTTTTAAAAAATTAAAAAATAATATTGTTTTGCTGTATATAACAGTCTCTTGGTACTGCTCCTTTTACTGTTCCTTATTTTTTGCAAGTATATTCTCACTTTCCTAGGCTCATTTCTTATAGCACAGTAATATCCTATCACAATCACGTACTACAATTAATTCAGCCATTCCCCAATTTATAGGCATCCCTGCAATTTCCAGTTGTTTGCTACCACAAAGGTAGCTACTATAAGTGTTTCAAAACATATAAGTTCTTTTACTTTCTTCCTAATCATCTTGGGAAACACATCTAATAGTTGTATTACTGATTCAAAGTGCATAGGCTGTTTAATAACTGGTTAGGCATAATTCTGGATTGCTCTCCAAAATGGCTGGAGCTGTTCACAGATTCACCAACAGTAAATTGGTGCCCCAATTTTTCCACCACACCTTCAGCACTTGTTGCTTTCCCCTTCAATCATTTTAGCCAATCCAACAGATGGAAAACAGTATCTCAAAGTTGTTTTAATTTGCATTTCTCTAATCAAGAATTATTTAGAATATGTTTTCATATGACTATAAATTGTTTTGAATTCTTCATTGGAAAAGGGCCTGTTCATATTCTTTGAAACTTTTATCAATTGGCAAGTTACTTGTATTCTTATAAATTGGACAAAGTTCTTTAAAAATTTAAGAGATAAGACTTCTATATGCAGAAAAAATATCTATAAAATTTCCCCCCAATTTTCTGTTTTCTTTATGATCTTGGCTATATTGATTCAATTTGTATGTAATTTAATTGGATGTAATTGAAATGATCCGTTTTACACATCACACTGCTCTCTGTCTCTTGTTTTTCATTTTTTTTTTTTTACTTATCCACAAGGCTGATAGAAAATATATCCCATATTCCTAAAATTTTCTTGTAATAGCTCTCTTTATATCTGGGTCATATATTTGTGTTGACATTATCTTGGTAAGTAGTGTAAGATATTAGTCTATTCTAATTTCAGTCATATTGCTTTCCAGTTTTCCTAACAGTTTTTGCCAAATAATGAATTATCCCAAAATCATAAGGCCTTACACTTGTCAAATACAAAGATATTATATTTATTTGTTGCTGTTAATTTTATGTCTACTTTGTTCCAAATATATAATTTTATGTTCTACTTTGTTATCTTTCTATTTCTTAGCCAGTACTACATAGTTTCAATAATCACTACCTTATAATGTATTTTTAGATCAAGTGTTACAAGATCTCTTTCCTTTATAGTTTTTTTAATTAATTCTGTTGATAACCTTTAAGTTTTGCTGTTCCAAGTGAATTTTTTCCTAATTCAATAAAATATTTTTAGTATTTTAATTTTTTTCTGTATTTTCCCTACTTATCTATGAAGAAATAATATTTCTCCAATTATTGAAATCTAATTTTAATTGCATAAAAGTTTTCTTATAATTCTGTTCATATAATTCTTTGGTTTGCTTTGGCTGGTGACCTCTTAGACTGTCTAAGGTATTTTGACTGGAATATCTCTTGTCATTCATGAATTGTTTTCTCTGTAATATATAGGAATGCTGATGATTTATAGAGTTTTACTTTTTATCTCACTACTGTGCTAAAATTATTAATTATTTGAACTAACTTTTAAGTTGAATCTTTGAGAATTTCCAAGTGTATGTCATCAAGCGATCTGTTTTTAAAAAGAGAGAATTTTATTACCTCATTCTCTATTGTGATTCCTTCTATTTCTTTTCTTATTGCTATTGCTGGCATTTCCAACACAATATTGAATAATATTGGTAAGAATGGGCATCCTTCTTGCATGATCTTATTGCAAAGGCTTCTAGGTTAGCCTCATTACAATTAATGCTTGCTGATGATTTTAGGTAATTTTTTTTCTAAAAATTTGAAGAAACATCCATTTATACCTATACTTTCAAGTGTTTCAATAGAAATGTGTTGTACTTTAAAAAGCATTTTCTGCATCTATTGGTACAATCATATGATTTTGATACTTTTACTATTGATATACTCAATTATGCTAATAGTTTCCCAAATGTCAAAGCATCTTTTTGATCCTGATATAAATCTTACTTGGTAATAATGTAAATCTTTGTAATATATTGTTGTAATCTTTTAGCTAGTATTTTATTTAGGATTTTTTTGCATCCATAGTCAGTGAAGAAATTGGTCGATAATCATCTCTCTCTGTTTTTATTCTTCCTGGTAGGTATTAGTATCATATTTGTTTCATAAAATGATTTGGTAGGATTCCTTTTGTCTATTATTCCAAATAATTTGTTCAATATTGGATTTAGTTGGTCCTTAAATATTTGATAGAACGCACTTGTAAAACAATCTGATTCTGTTACTTTTTTTCTTGGAAGTTATTTAGCATGTTCAATTTCTTTTTTTTTTTTCTAAATAAGCCTGCTTATTTTACTCCCTTATCTGCTAATCAAGCTAATATGTATTTTTGTAAATATTCTTCCATTTCACCTAAATTATTAAGTTTTTTGGCATGTAACTGGTAAAACAACTCATTAGAATTGCTTTACTTTCATATCCATTAGTGTATATTCACCTTTTTCATTTTTAATACATGTGATTTGTTTCTCTTCTTTCTCTTTTTTGATCAAATTAACTAATAGTTTATTTTTAATTCTCTTTTTTATAAAACCAATTCATAATTTTATTCATGAATTGAATGGATTTTTATAATATTTTGTTAATCTCACCTTTAATTTTTATAATATACAAATTAGTGTTTCAATAGTTATTTTTATCTTGTTCCTTTTCTAGTTTTCTTTTAATTGCACACCCAGTTCACTGGTCTGCTCTTTCTCTATCTTATGGATATAAGCATTTAGAGATACATTTTTCTCTGATCACTGCTTTTGCTATATCCCATACGTTTTGATATGTTGTCTTACTGCCATTCTCTTAAATGAAATTACTGACTGTTTCTATGTTCTAAGTTCTTTAACCTACTCATTCTTTAAGAGTAGGTGGTTTAATTTCTAATTAGTTTTTAGTTCATATTTTTATGGTCTCTCATTAAATATAATTTTATTTCATTGGGATCTGAAAATGATACTTTAAGTATTTCTTCTTTTCTGCTTTTAACTGTAAAGTTTTTAGGTGCTAATATACAATCACTTTTCGTAATGGCACTATGAACTACATAGGAAAAACAAGGTATATTCCTATCTATTTCCATTCTCTTCTCTCTGGATATCTATCATATCTATTTTATGTAAAATTAGGTTTATCTAGTTTGAGAGGGCAAGGTTAAAGTCCCTCACTGTAATAGTACTACTACATATCTCCATCTATAATTCATTTAACTTTTTTTTTAAAAATTTGGGTGCTATACTATTCAGTGCATATAGGTTTGGCATTGATGTTGCTTCATTGTCTATGGTACCTTTCATCACAATATTGTTACCCTGCTCCTATCTTTTAATTAAATCTTTGTCTGAGATCATAACATTTTCTGAGATCATAATTGCTAGACCAACCTTTTCTGCATGAGTTGAAGCATAATAAATTATACTCCAATACTCCATTTTAACTCTGTGTATCTCTCTTTATTAAATGTGTTTTGTATATACAATATATTCTTAAATTCTGATTTTTAATCCATTTTGCTATCCATTTCTGTTTTATAAGTGAGCTCTTCCCATTCACATTAAAAATCATAAGAACTATTCGTGAATTTCCTAAATATGTGGCCTTCCTAAATATTATGCTAATCTCCCTTTTCTGTTCTTCACAGTATACATCATTTATTCTAAGTTCTAGCCCAAGTAGACGGTTTTCCAGACATAATATCTTCTCCTTCTGTACATGCTACTTTCATTGTTTAGACAGGCTCTCTTCTCATCTCACCAGATTAAAGTCTTTATTTATTTTGAGGCTTCATATACTATCTCTTTTAGGAAGCTTTCTGGCAAAGAAAGACTGGAAATTTTGGATTTGAAAACAGAAAACTGAGGGAGAAGACTTTGTGCCCCTTACTGCCTATTTGACCATGGGTAAGTCATTGTACCTTTCTGAGGCTCAGTTTCCTCATCAGTTTAACACATTAAATCAAATTCAATGAGATAAATAAAGATAAAATATTTTAATACCTTTCTCACCTTATTTAAAGTACCTTGTATAGAACTTCATGTAAACCCACATCTAATATAACACATTCATAAAATACTTCTAAACTATATGTTGGGTTGTTATTTTTATTTGTTTTTGGAATGGAAAACTGTCATCAATGCCATTATTACTATCTCTGTTGAAAGGGTGTACTTCTCTTAACCCTCAACTTTCCTGTATATAGATCATCTCTTCCATGAGTCTTATCCAGATTCTCTGATTGTAATTTGTCTGAATAGCTCAGGCTTCTCTTCTTAGACTTTCCTATACATTTCTTTCATTTTATTTTGAGTTAGAATTTATGTGTTATGAATAGTAAAGAGACAGATATAGTGGGGTAAGGACTGTCCTCAAAAACAAAAAGAATGGGGTTCAAGTTGATTTCTGAAATATGAACTTTGTCATTCTGGGTAATTCACTGAATTTCCTAGCATTCATTGCAACTCTCCAAAGCCTTAAATTGCAAAACAGATGTTGATGACATTGGTAGACAGAACTTTCTCTTGAGCAGGAGTTCTTAACTTGTAGTAATGAACTTATTATAATCTTTTTTTAGCCTAATAACTATATTTCCATATAATTGTTTTCTTTTGAATCCTATGTATGTTATTTTATTAATTTAAAAACATGATTCTGAGAAGAGAATCCATACTCTTCAACAGCTCTTCCTAAGAAGTCCATGATATAATAAAAGTTAAGAACCCCTGACCTAGGTGGAGTTTCTCACATGGAATAAATGAAAAGTTCAGAAAAAAACTTCCATTGTAATCATTTCATTATATGCCTCATTCCAAAAGGAAATCAAAGTCTTCTTGTGATGAGGAATCATGGCATTTTTCATACTGATATCCTCAATTCACATTATATTGTCAAGAAAGTATGGGGATTGGAATCATAAAACCGCAGAGTTGGAAAAGATCTTTTAGATTATGTTATCCAAATGCTACATGAAGATCAGTTTCTCTAAAGCATTCCCAAACACATGATAGTCCAGAATTTGATAGATAGCATCTAGTCTGCAAAAACCTACTACCTGTCAAAGTTGTTCATTCTACTTTTATATTTCTAACATTTTTCTTTCCTTTCTTCCTTTATTTCTCCATTTCTTTCTTTATTCTTTCCCTTTTTATCTATCCTTCCCCCCACACACATATACATGCGTACATACACATATATGACAATATTTGTCTAAACCTGTGATTTCATTTGGATAGAGTGTTCCCAGTGAGGAACTTCTTCCACCAATGCAGATCTTTCTGAGTCCAAGTCCAGCTCTTAATCCATTGCAATAAGATCATCTGTCTCTTTGTTTCTCTGTTTCTTTTTGTCTCTCCGTCTCTGTGTCTTTATGTCTGTCTCTCTTTGTCTTTCTATCTGTCTCTCTCTCTTTCTCCTTTTTATCAATTATGCATCTCTAGCCAAATTCATTGTTTCTTTTTATTGTCCCATTTTTCTTCCCAGCCTTAATGAAGGACAATGAAATGGCAGTCATGTGAGCAGTGGCCTTACAGAAATATAAGAAAGGAAATGCATTATGCTATTCAGATAATCTCTTTTCGTACTTGGTAAAAGCAAAATGAGAATGCTGACAAAATCAGTTTGTGTCGACTCCTTCAAAAAGCTTCTACAGGTCAGGCACAATTCCAACACTCTTCCATACAAGTCAGTGCTGTCAGTGGAGATATAGTTCAGCAAAGTGTCAAAGCAGCTGTCTGTAGTCCTGGCTCTCTTTATTTTTATGCTGACACAAGAAATGTGAACAGAATGAGTTGGAGGAGTGATTCTGACAATAGTTTGTGTTTAAAGTAGCTTACTAATAACTCAGGACCACAGCTTTTTGTTATTTTTTTTTTGGCTTTGTACCAACTCACCACATGCCTAAGGCATGAGATATACTACACTATGGATATCTAAACATCAATATAAGAATTTTCATTTCAACTCAACAATCATTTATTAAACATTATATACAAAGTCCTGTGTTTTCTACTGGGAAGATTAAAAACAAAAATGAAAAATTTTGCTTCTGAAAAGATAACTTGAGGAGGACATTGAAGAACCTAAGAAGTGGAAGTGAGGAGGGAATACATTTCATTTATGAAAGCAGCTGGTGCAAAAGTATGGAAGTATGGGATGGATTGTAATATGTAATGATTTATGGATTAATTAAAGGGAAATTGCAATCTTTACAGTTAAAGAAGTGAAATAATTTGGTAATTTTATATGCTTATTCACAAAATGATGGCCAGATTTTCTGGGACACATTGTGCAGGATGATAAAAAAGAAATACGTTAATATTCTAGACTCAGACTATTTAATGTCTTTCAATGCTAAGTTGAAAATTTTGTCTTTCATCCAGAGGAAACAAGAGCTATTGGAATTTGGTGCAGGATCATGATGATATTTTAGCAATTCTGGCTTGGTGATATCCTTTTAGTAGATATGTGAAGGATAGATTAGAGAGGAAAAAAAAAAACCTGAAGGCAGGGAAAGAATGTAGGAGGTTATTTTTGTGAATTCAGTGACTGGTGATTAGGGAGTAAATGAGGGCAGTAGGTGTATGACTGAAGAGAAGGCTCATATACTGTACTGTAAAGACTTGATGATGATCAAGTAAAAGATACAAAAATAGAAGTATCAATAAGGTTGAAGAAAACTAAAGACCACAGTACTCAGTAGTGTCAAAGATTATAAAGAAATCGAGACTAGGGTCTGAGAAATAATATTGAAGTTAGCAGTGAAAGATCATTGGAAACTTTGTAATAGAATGTATTTCAGTAGAATACTGTAATTGGAAACCAGAAAACAAGAAGTTGATGGGAGAAAGAGAAATTGAGGCAAGAAAGATAGACTACCATTTCTAGAAATTTGGCTATAGAAAAAGAGACAATTGGTGATAGCATTAGAAGCCTTCAGAATCCAATGAACATTTATTAAAGATGGATTAGATACATGGACAAATTCATGTCATGTAAAAAAGGATCCAGAGGATAAGGGTAGATTCAAGATAAGAAAAAAATGAAGAAATTATAAAGAAACTGTGAAACTGGAGGAAGTAAAGGATTACAAAGTCAAAAACTCAAGTGATTGATCTTGACAGGGAGAAACACCAAGGATTTGGAGCAAATGAGGACAGAATGAATTTGGGGGGGTGTGCTAGATAATGAGAAAGTGTCTTGATGAGTGGGCTGGGTTAGAATAAGTGGGAAGACATAGCTCATGATCAACAGCTTCAGTTTTCTTAGTGAAGTGCGTGGTAAGGTCCTTGGCTAAAACGAAAAAGAGAAAATGTTTGGAAAAGTCACTCTTTGGATCATGATGAAGAGTAAAAGAAGAAAAATATGTTTTTTGTGAAAAAGTAAGGGTCTAGATGAGATTAAATCACATAAATTAATATGGAATTAATGGACATGGTTGAAGGACTTTTTGTAGCAATAGTAAGCAGCATTGAAAATAGAAACAGGGAAAGTAGATAGTAGGGCTAACCTCATTTTGGGTTTGGCAAGGAATAAGTGATGACAAGTCAAGTAGAGAATTCATCCAGAAGGAGAAGATAATCTAACTTTGGATTGTTTTTTTTTTAAGATTACAAGATAGCAAGTGAACGAGTCAGCTTACAGTGACCAGACTACCTTGTGCTCCAGTGCAGCCCCAGCAAAATGCAAAAACACCCCAACCAGACCTCAACACACACCAGTACTAGGACATAAGCTCAGCACCAGGTAAGCTGGCAGACCCCTATGACTTTCAGCTGCACCATCCACCCTCACCCCATCCTCTCAGTGAAGCATCAGACACTGGGATCCACAATGGGCCTGAGGGCAACATCAGTTTGGCACCTGGTAAACAGCCAGGGACTATAGCTTCTGGCAGAGGAAGCTTGAGACTATGACCCTTTCGCTTCAGTAACAAGAGCTCAAATTTAAAAGAAAGGAAAAAGGACAAAAAAGATAAGCAAAAACAACAGCAATGTAATCTGATCATAGAAGGCTATTATGGTATCTTGGGAAAGACATCACAGAATAAAAACTCCAAGGAATATTATAGCCTAATTGCAGAATTATTAGGTCAAGGGATAAAAATTGCAAATCTCCAGAAAGAAACAATTCAAATATCAGGGAGCCACAATCAGGATTACACAGGACTTACCAAGTGGAATGTTAAAGGACTGAAGATCATGAAACATGATATTCTGGAAGCAAAGGATGTAGGACTGCAACCAAACATCACCTACCCACCAAATTTGAGCATAATTTTCAAGGGGAAACATGGTCATTCAATGAAATAGAATGATTTCAAGTTTTCATAAAAAAAGAGCAGAACTGACAAAAAAATTGTTCTGCAATATCAACACATCAGAGAATCCTAAAACAGTCAAAAGGGAAGAGAAAAATGGAATTCGATGAAGGTAAACTGTGTACATCCCTACACGGGAAGGTGATTCTGGTAATTACTAAAAATTGTACCGCTAATAGGACAGCTAGAAGGAATATACATGGACAGAGTGTACAGGTATAAGATGAACTGGAGGAAATGTCATAAAAATAATTAAGGGATGAGAAAGAGGAGTACACTGGGTATAGAAGGAAGGGAGAAGTAGAAAGGGAGTAAATTATTTCACACAAAGAGGTTCAAAAAATCTATTAGAGTGGAGGGGAAAATGGAAGAGTGGATGATGGGCGTTACTTGAACTTTACTCTCAGAAGTACTGGCTTAAAGAGTGAATATACACAAGCAGTTGGATATAGAAATCTATCTTACCCAAAAAGAAAGTAGGAGGGGAAGAGATGAAGTTGGGAAGACTGACAGAAGAGTTAACAGATTGGAGAGATAGAAAGAAGTAAAAACACTGTCAAGGAGGAAAAATATAAAAGGAGAGAGAGAACAAGTGGGAGGAAAAATAGGATGGAGTGAAATAAAAGTTTAGTAATCGGAACTGTGAATGTGAATGGGGTGAACTTTCCCTTAAAATGGAAGTTGAACACAGAGTGGATGAAATACTAGAATCCTAGAATATATTGTTTGCAAGAAACACACACACACACACACACACACAGAGAGAGAGAGAGAGAGAGAGAGAGAGAGAGAGAGAGAGAGAGAAGGATTAGAACAGAATCTATTGTGCTTCAGCTGAAATAAAAAAAGCTGCCATAGCAATCCTGTTTTCAGACAAAGCAACAGTAAAAATAAACCAAATTAAAGATAAGGAGATAAGAAAGGAAACTACATGTTGCTCAAAGGTATCATGGGCAGCAAAATAGTATCAGTACTAAGAATATACGCACCAAGTAGTATAGCATCCAAATTCTTAAAGAAGTTAAGTGAGTTACAGGTTCATGATCAAAGAAGATATAGAGAGCATAACAAAATGTAAAGTAAATCGTTTTAACTATATTAAATTGAAAAGTTTTTGCACAAATCAATGTAACCAAGATTAGAAAGAAAGCAGAAAACTGAGAAACAATCTTTACAGCAAATGTCTCTGAAAAAGGTCTCCTTTCTTAAATATATAAAAAATGAGACATATTTATGAGAATATAAACCATTTCCCAACTGATAAATGGTCAAAGGAAAGAACAGTTTTCAGATGAAAATGTCAAAGCTATCTATAGGTATATGAGTAAGTGCTCTAAATTACTTTTGATTAGAGGAATGCAAATCAAAACAACTCTGAGATGCCACATCATACTTATTAGATTGGCTAACATGACAAAAAAGAAAAAAAAATGATAAATCTTGGAGAGGATGTGGAAAAATCAAGACATGAATACACTGGTGGTAGATTTATAAACTGATTTAACCATTCTGAAAAGCAATTTCTAACTATGCACAAAGTGCAACCAAACTGTACATACCCTTTGATCCAGCAATACCAATACTAGGCCTGTATCTCAAAGAGATTGCAAAAAAGAGGGAAGGACCTACACGTGCAAAAATATTTATAGCAGCCCTTTTGTGGTGGCAAATTATTAGAGATTGAGGGAATGTCCATCAATTGGAGAATGGTTGAACAAGCTATGGAGCATGAATAAAATGGAATACTATTGTGCAATAAGAAATGGTGAACAGAGTAATTTCAGAAAAACCTGAAAAGACTTGCATGAGTGATGCAAAGCAAAATGAGCAAAACTTGGAAAACATTGTACACAGTAACAACAATATTGAATGGTGACCAATCATGAATGTTCAGCTCTTCTCAGCAACATAACGATCGAAGACACAAAGGACTCATGAAGGAAAATGTTATCCACATCCAAAGAACTGATGGACTCTGTATATAGATTGAAACACTCCTTTTTCATTTTATTCTTTTTCTATATTTTTTGTTTGATCTATTTCTTCTTTCATAACTGTCACTCATATGGATATATGTTTTACATGATAGCACATGTATAATATATCAAATTATCTTTCATTTTCAAAAGAAGAAAGGGGAGAGAATTAAGTAGAAAAATTTGAAACTCAAAATCTTATAAAAGTGTCTTGATATTTAATTGGGGAAAAGGAAAATATTATTTGATTTTTTATAAAAAGCCTTATGATATGATTTTATAATTAAGAGAAATTGATTGTAGTAGGGTGAAAGAATGCTTTTTTGGTGAGAGGGATCAAACAAATACAGCATTTAAGACTAGATTCCTACAGGCAGATGAAAATACAGATTTAGAACTTAAGAGAAAGGTAAAACTGAAGATAAAAATGTGAGAGTTATATGTATGGCATTGTAAGCTGAAGCTTGGAAGTGAGAAAAAAAAAGAATCTTATGAGATTTTCTTTTTTTTCCCCTTTTTTGTCACAATTTAATAATTCCATGTGGCAAAATGTAGGATAAATTTAAGGTAAATTTCCTTGTATATCTTTAACCAATGGTCCAGTATTCTTTATTATTTAATGAGAAGCTCTTCATTGGTTCACTTATTTTTTTTTCATTTTTTCCTAATGTCTTTATTTTTAGTTTTCAACTTTTATTTCCATGAGATTTTGAGTTCCAAATTTTCTCCTTATCTTTTCCCTCCCCCCACCCCAAGACCCTCTGCATTCTGACTACACCTTCCCCCAATCTGCCCTCCCTTCTACCACACCCTTCCCTTCCCTTATCCCCATCTATTCTCTTTTCTTATAGGGCAAGATAGATTTCTATACCCCATTACCTGTATTTCTTATTTCCAAGTTGCATGCAAAAACAAACTCAATGTTCTTTAAAACTTGGAGTTATGGCTTCTCTTCCTTCTTCCCTTCTCACCTATCCCCACTGAGAAGGCAAGCAATTCAATATAGGTTATACATGTGTAGTTATGCAAAAGACTTCCATAATAGTCATCATGTAAAATACTAACTATATTTCCCTCCATCCTATCCTGCCCCCCCATTTATTCTGTTCTCTCTTTTGACCTTGTCCCTCCATATAAATGTACTTCCTCCTCCCATTTGCCCTTCCTTCTACCATCTTCCCCACAACCTACTTCTCCCCTTCTCCCCAACTTTCTTGTAGTATAAGATAGATTTTTATACCAAATTGAGTGTATATGTTTTTCCCTCCTTGTCAGATGTGATAAGAGTAAGCTACACTTTCTCCCTCAAACCTCACTTCTTTTCTCCTTCATTAAAAGTGCTTTTTCTTGCCTCTTCTTTGAGAGATAATTTGCCCCATGCCATTTCTCCTCTTCCCTTCCCAATATAGTCCTCTCTTACTCCTTAATTTTATTTTTTAGATATCATCCCTTCCTATTCAATTCACCCTGCACCCTCTGTTTATATATGTGTACATATATAGATATTCATATATATGTATGTATATTTGTATGCATGTATGTGTGTATGTATGTATGAATGTGTGTATGTATGTATGAATATATATATTCAGATACTGAATAAAGTTTCAAGAGTTAAAAATATTATCTTTCCATGTGGTAATGTAAACAGTTCAACTTTAGTAAGTCCCTTATGATATCTATTTCCTGTTTACTTTTTCATGCTTCTCTTGATTCTTGTGTTTGAAAGTCAAATTTTCTATCGACCTCTAATCTTTTCATCAGGAATGTTTGAAAGTCCTGTATTTCACTGAATGACCATATTTTCCCCTGAAGTATTATACTCAGTTTTGCTGGTTAGGTGATTCTTGGTTATAATTCTAGTTCCTTTGACTTCTGGAAAATTATATTCCAAGCCCTTCAATCCCTTAATATAGAAGCTGTTAGATCTTGTATTATCCTGATTGTATTTCCATAATATTCATGTTATTTCTTTCTGTCTGCTTGCAATATTTACCCCTTGACCTGGGAACTCTGGAATTTGGCTACAAATTCCTAGGAGTTTTTCTTTTCAGATCTCTTTCAGGAAGTGATTGGTGGATTCATCAATATTTATTTTACCCTCTGGTTCTAGAATATCAGGGAAGTTGTCCTTGATAATTTCATGAAAGATGATGTCTAGGATATTTTTTTATCATGGTTTACAGGTATTTCCATAATTTTTAAATTGTCTCTCCTAGATCTATTTTCCAGCTCAGCTGCTTTTCCAATGAGATATTTCACATTGTCTTCTTTTTTTCATTCTTCTGGTTTTGTTTTGTAATTTCTTCATTTCTCATAAAGTCCTCAGCTTCCAATTGCTCCATTCTAATTTTTAAAGAGCTATTTTCTTCAGTGAGTTTTTGAACCTCTTTTACCATTTAGCTAACTCTGCTTTTTAAAGCATTCTTCTCCTCACTGGCTTTTTGCATCCCTTTTGCCATTTAGTTTAGTCTATTTTTAAAGGTGTTATTTTCTTCAACATTTTTTTGTGTCTCCTTTAGCAAGCTGTTGACTTTCTTTTCATGATTTTCTTGCATTGTTCTAATTTCTCTTCCCAATTTTACCTCTACCTCTCTTACTTGATTTTCAAAATCTATTTTCAGCTCTTCCATGGTCTGAGACCATTGCATATTTATTTTGGAGGTTTTGGATGAAGCAGCCTTGTCCTTCATGTCTTCCTGTAATAGTATGCATTGTTCTTCCTCATCTGAAAGAATGGAAGTATTTTTTTACCAAGAAAGTAACCTTCTAGAGTTAGCCAGTTACTTGACTTTTGAGTCCTTTATCAAATGGAGGGTATGCTTCAGGGACCTGTAAGTTCTCAGTTCCTCTAAGGTGGCACAATCAAGGGAAAGAAGTTTACTCCTCTCTTGACCTGTGCTCTGGTGTGGCCGCAGCCACACCCTTTAGTAGAATTCCCTCTCCCAAGCCTCTACCAGCTCCACCAATCTAGTGCTCCTCCTCACCCCTGGGCAGCCACTCAGGGCTGAGACCCAGATCAGCTGCTCAATTCCCTCAGGGTCTTTAGCCTGAGGGCTCGAAAAGTGGAAGCTGTGCTACAGTGGCTGCCCCTGCCCTGGGCATGGGACTAAGGCTGGACCCTGCTCCCTTCTCACCCACGTGAAAGAGCTTTCTCACTGACTTTTGAAGCTTTCTTTGGCTTTTGTGGGTTGATGAATCTGAGAACTACAGCTGTTTCCCATGATTCTTCACTGAATTCCTGAAGCCTGTTCCAGTCCTGTCCCTGCTACACTGTGCAGCCAAGCCTGTGATGTACTCTGCTCTAAGTCTGGTGTGATAGACCTTTCATGTCGGCCTTCCCGGCTGTCTTGGGACAGAAATCTTTTTCACTCTGTCGTTTTGTGGCTTCTGCTGCTCTAGAATTTGTTTAGTCATTTTTTTACAGATATTTTATATGCTATGTGGAAAGAGCTACAGCAGATTTGTCCTTCTACTTCACCAAACTTTGGCTCAACTCCCTAGATTTTCTTTACTATACTAACAAGGGAGCATATTTATTCAAAGCAAAAGACATGAAAGTGTAACTAATAAAATCATAAGTGTGTGTGTGTGTGTGTGTATTTTAAACACACTCATTTTGAATCAAACTGTGATTTCATCAATGTAAGTTCTCAGTGTGGAATTTCTTCTACAGATTTAGGTTGCATCTAAATATCCTTCTTCCTGATTCTTCTCTTCTCCTCTTCTCATATCCCTTCCCTTTCATTTCCCTCCCCTCCCCCTCTCATCCCTCTTCTTTCTTACCTCCCTTCGCCTTCCTCTTCCCATATTCATTTCATTGAAGTCAAAATTTCAAGGCTAGGTGTTTAGAGCACATTGATTATTTTAAGTTATTGCCAACCAATTGTTTAACTTATCACCCTACTTAACTTCAAATCTTAATTGCATAGCCAATTTGTTTATATGACAGAAAGAATAGTTTCATTAAAAATTAGTTCAAACAAGGGGCCAAGCATTTAAGTTTTATTTTTGGCTATAATGAGAGGTTGCTCTTTTATTCGGTATCCTTTAATCTCATGTAAACTGTGTTTCTTTCTGAGGTAGTTAACAATTTTTTTTTTCTTTCATGTAAATTATATCACTACTTGGGGCTTCTCTTTGGTTTCCCTGTCAAATTTCCATCCCCAGTGGCATTATCATTTTTCATTCAGATTTTGTTTCACTTCGGGACTTTGTCAACTTGACATCTTGTTTCTTTCCCTCCACTTCTTGCACACTGGAATAGCATGTTCCTTTGTCAACAGAAGTATTTGTATCACATGCATCCAGTTCTATTGGTGCTCTCCCCACTCATACTTGCACCAGCTGTTCCTTTATATTAGAATCCTAAGTTTATAGAAATAATATTTCCTGAAATTTTCTCCTTCATCTTGAATTTCTTTTATCCTTTTCCTTTGTAAGATAAATGAAATCATATTTTCACAGCCACCCACATGTTGATATGCCATGAATTTATTCCTATTTGTAAAGAACTGCAAATCAAGAAGATGATGTAGCTGCACTGTGTGTATTGATATGTGCACCATCCTATATCATCCTTGCATGCATAGACATATTTGAATCTTCATTACCTCTCCACTAATTTCAGTAAAATGTCAAACTCCTTAATCTGGCATTCAAAGACTTTAACAAAATTGATTTAAGGAACTATCCAGTTATTTAATTCAATATCCACTTATTTAATTCAATATTCAATATTTAAACTCTACTTGAGTACAGGATATTCTAATTGAAACTGGATAAGATATGAACCTTGTTGTCTTCTTCTAACTCACACATACCCTGCATTCTGACATTTTAGGAAGGACATTGATAATCTGAAGTATCCAAAAGAGGATAAACAGAATGGTGAAGGGTGTTGTGGTCATGTGACAAGTTGTTGAAGGAAATGAGGATCTCTAACCTTGAGAAAACTTCAAAGGCACAATGATAAATGTAATCCATTAATTGAAAGATTATAAAAAAGGCATTCTGTTTCTCTACAGGACAATGGACAATGGATAAAAGGTACAAAAAGGAAGACTTAGGCTGAACGTGTTAAAATTGCCTCATATATGTTATCTAAAGGAGCAAAGGACACTCTTGGGAGGTGGTGAGTTCTCCATCACAGGAGTCATCATGTAGAAGCTGGAAAACCATTTACTGAGGGTGTTGTTTAGGGGATCCCTATTGTGTTATGAGATGATTTTGAAGTCCCTCTCCACTCTGATATTTTGCAGTGATATACAGTAGGTATTTAATAGATGCTTACAATTGTTAAAATCTTGAATCAATCCCAGATCTTACACTAATGGTGAATGTTTGACCCAGGAGGGATTTTCATAATGAAGACAAATGTAATATGAATTTGGAGTAGAAATATTTGGATAACACATTGCTTAGGAAAGAATACAGTTTGTGGCTGTCCAGGCCTTCCCTGCAAATTGCTGGTTCACTTAATGAGCCTTATTATGATTGGTTTCCAGTGAAAATGGCAGTAATTAAATATTCAAAAGAAAACCATAGGCCTTTTACACTAAGTTGTAAGTTGGTAAAAACAGAAAAGTAGAAAAGTGAAAGAACAAAGATCTGTCAAATGAAGCTAATTTGCTAGTAACCATTTTACCTTCTGTTTTGTCCAAGTGAGAGGATAGTACTCCCTTTAGATTTGCTGCTTATGGGTGTTGCATTTTGTTGTTTTTTTTTTGCCATTCCTCAACTAACCATTGCAGAGTAGTAAAGTTGATATTCAAATGTAAATATGATTAAAACTGAACAAATCAGGTAATTACAATAAAAACATGGCTTGACAAGCAGCCTCTGGATAGAATTACAGTTCTGCACACACACTATACATTCAGTTAGAAAGATGGGAAATGCTAAAACTATTCACTTTGTTTTAGATAGATTTTTTTTCTGATAATGCACTGCTGCTGCCAAGGGTCACTGTATCCAACTGAATCACTGGAACCCTGTCTTCTTTTAATGGGAGATTGAAATTTTTCATATAACTTTTAGGTGCTTTTAACATCAGTTCTCTCTCTCTCTCTCTCTCTCTCTCTCTCTCTCTCTCTCTCTCTCTCTCTCTCTCTCTCTCTCTCTCATTTTCATTAAAATACTTTCTTTTTCCAGGCTCTTATCTACAAGTCCTCATGTGGAAACTTTGGATTAGTCTGGACCTATGACTTCATTTCCAAAAGGAACTCCAACCAAGCAAACTATGTCTGCCAATTGAAATCAGTAACTTCTAAAACTTGGAATGTTAGAACACACTTTTGGGTACAAAACAGGTTAGATGACTTGTTGTAGTGTGTGGTAAAGGCAGGACTACAATTCAGGTCCTTTTGTGTCTGAGGCTGGTTCCCCTCTGACATGTTGTCACTAATGGAACACTTAAAGGATCTGAACACTTATTAGTCTTTATAGTGGGAAGGTTATATTGTTTGATAAGACTCAAATCTGGGGATAGCTTATAAAAATTGAAGTAATGTGTCTACCAAGCTAAATATAATACCTATAATGTAGGAAGAAGAATAATACAGCTGCCCAGAAATTTATAGTAAACACTAAAAAGAGAATCCAGAAATAAAATCATTGGTCTCAGATGATTATACACAGAATATAACATATGTATAATAAATATGATGAACTAGAGGTCCTAGTGCAAGAAGAAAGATTTGGCCTTAGAGGGTACACTTAAATTTGTTAGGAGAGGAAACATAATTGGAAAATGACTCTTGAAGAGTACATATTATTCCAAAATGAATAATTTAGAGGAAAGATAGAATAATATTGCATTTTAAAACTATACACTCATGTGATAAAAATCAAGAAAGCTGGAAAAAGCCAAAGGAGAAAAACATGATAAATAACATTCAGGTGAAGATCACTAGAGAACGAATCGGAAATGATCAGACACTGAACATAATAGGCAGTTATCTAGATTGAAGGAAGCAATGGGAGAAAGATTTGGGAAATGGAGTCAAACCTCATTAAATTTAAATTTTTACATATTGTTTCAAAATAAGAAATCAAAAGGCATTGAATTTAGAGGTAGAGCATATAGATTCAAATTCTGCTATTACCACATATTAACTGTACCTTTGGATAAAGTATTTATTATTATTTTTACATTAATTTATTTAAAACTTAAACACTAAAACTAAGGTGGTGGAGTAAACAGTGAATGGCTCTCACTGTCTTTTACTACCCTTGAAAAATCCAGAAAATATCACTCCAGAAAAATTTAGAAGAAGTGTAGGTAGCAGAAAGATGTGGTGCAGATTTTTGGCTTGGAAGGCTAGAGGGATTAACTGGAAAGCTCTCTCTTGTGGTGACCAAAGGAAACTAGTACAAGACAGGAGACATTGAGGCAAGCCAGAAGCAAGCCCCACTTCATCAAAACATCTGGAGATCCTGAAGCCCAGAGTGGTGGAGCCATGAAACACCAACACCAGGACCCCCCGTATTCCTCTGAAACACCAGGGGAATTGGCAGACACCAGTGCAGAGAAATTGGCAGTGCACCAGTTGACCAAACCTACTCATGCTCTAGTACAGCCCTCAGGGAGGAGGAGATCTCCAGTGACAAGACCACCTCTCCCTTACACCTCATCCTGAGAACTTCAGTGTAACCTCAGGGAAAGGTAGAAAGACCCCACTGACCTCATCACACACCAGTCAAGTCCATCTCAGCATCAGGTAAGCTATAGCATTATATGGCTTACAGCTGCTAGAATCAAGGGTCCTGAAAGCAAAGCAAGTAACCAGTTTCCTAGCCCAAAGCACAAGAAGTGTGGGACAGAGCCACCTCTGCCCCAGAAGCAGAGATCCATTTTATAAGATGGAAAAAAAGTCAAACACTGGGAGTAAACAGCAACTTAAAAAGCAAAGACCTTAGATCCTTACTATAGGTACAGGGAAAATCAAAATACAAATTCAGAAGAAGGTAGCATTGTCACTATATCCACATCTGAAACCTTTAAGGGGAATATGAACAAAACACTGCTTTGAAGAGCTGATGAAGGATTTTTAAAAGTCAAAATAGACAGGTAGAAGAAAAAATGAACAATTCCTTTAAAAACACAATTGACAAAATAGAAAAAAATCACTGAAGAAAACAACTCCTTATAAAGCAAAACTGGCAAAATGTAAAAATGGGTACAGAAGTTAACTGAAGAAAGCAATTCATTAGAAATTTGAATGAGACAAATAGAAGCTACTGATTCTATGAGGCATCAATAATCTGTGAAACAAAATGAAAAGAATAAAAGAAATAAAAGGAAATATAAAATACCTCATTCGAAAAACAACTGATCTGGAAAATAGATCCAGGAGAGGCAGCTTAAGAATTATCGGTTGAAAAAAAAAAACAGATTTGACCATATCTTCCAAGAAACCATCAAGGAAAACTGCCCCCAGGTCCTAGAACCAGAGGGTATAATATTTATTGAAAGAATCCACCAATCACCTCTTGAAAGAAGTCCCAAATTAAAATATCAAGGAACATTGTAGTCAAATTTCAGAATGATAAGATCAAGGAGAAAATACTGGAAGCAACCAGCAAGGAAATAAAATCAAATATTATGTAACTGCAGTCAGTATCATGCTAAGATGTTGCAGCTTCTATATTAAAAGATCAGAGGGATTGTAATATGATGTTCTATAAGGTAAAGGAACTTGGACTACAACCAAGGATCAACTACCCAGCAAAATTGAGCATAGTCTTTCAGCCAAGGAGATAGACATTCAAAGAAATGAGGGACTTCCAAACCTTCCTGATGAAAAGGCCAGAGCTCAAGGGAAAATTTGATTTTCAAATGCAGGACTCAAGAGAGGCATAAAAAGTTAAACAGGAAAGAAAAGCAAAAAAACATGTTATTCAATAAGGGCAAATTGTTTATATTTTTACATGAGAAGGTGCTACTTGCAAATATTGAGAATTGTTTCTTTTTTATGACATTTAAAAGGATATACATAGTCAGATGGAGTGGGTATAAATTAACTGATATGAGGATAAGAAATCTAATTCGGGGGTGAAAAGAGATTCTAATGAAAGAAAAGGAAAAGAAGAGGGAGAAAAGGGTAAATTACATTACATGAAGAGGTGCAAAAACATAATAGTAGATGGAAAGAAGGGAGGGAGATGAGCATTGTTTGAACTTTATTCTCATCATATTTGGTACAAGGAGTGAATAACATACTTAGATATAAAAATCTGACTTGCTCCGTAGGCAAGGGGAAAGGGAAAAGAAAAAGGAAGGGGTGGTTAGAAGAGAAGGAAGAACTAGTAAGGGAAAAGTGAAAGAAAAAGGATGGAGGAATAGAAGGGAGGGAAGATTGAGGGAAGCGATGGTTAAAAGCAAAACTCTTTTGAGGAACAAAAGGGAGAAGGAAGAAATACAAGCAGAAATGGGGGAATAGGATGGAGAGAAAGCTATAGATAGTAATCAGAATTGTGAATTTGGATAGGATGAACTCTCACATAAAATGAAAGCAGACAGCAGAATGAATTAAAAACCATAATCCTACAACATGTTGTTTAGAAGAACCACATTTGAAACAGGGGAATACACATAAGGTAAAGGTAAAAGGCTGGAATACAATATATTATGCTGCAACTGAAGTGAAATAAAAAAGTAGGCATAGAAATTCTAATCTCAGAAAAAGCAAAAGTAGATCTAATCAAAAGAGTTAAGGAAGAATGCTATATTTTCCTAAAAGGCACCATAAACAACAGAGTAATATCATAACTAAACATATAAACACCAAATGGTATAGCATCCAAATCCTTAGAGGAGAAGTTAAGGGAATTACAGGAAAAAAAGACAGCAAAAGTGTACTAGTGGAGGACTCCAGCCTTCCCTTCTTGGAACTTGGTAAATCTAACCTCAAAATAAATGAAAAAGCAGTTAAGGGGCTAAACAGAATTTTAGAAAAGATAGATATGGCAGTCCTTTTGAGAAAAAACAATGGAGATAGAAAGGAATCAACCTTTTTCTCAGCAGTACATGGCACATACATAAAAACTGACCATGTACTAGGGCATAAAACCAACACAATTCAGTGTGGAAAAGTAGAAATAGTCCATGCATCCTTTTTTAGATAATGATGCAATAAACTTATATTTAATAAAGGAACATGTAAAGATAAACTAAAAATGAATTGGAAACTAAATAATCTAATCCTAAAGAATGAGTGGGTCAAACACCAAATCATAGAAATAATAAATAACTTCTTTCAAGAGAATGAAAATAAGAGACAACATACCAAAATTTATGGGAGGCAGCAAAAATGGTTATTAGGGGAAGTTATATATCTCTGAATGCTTACATGAACAAACTAAAGAAAGAGGAGATCAATGCAACTGAAAAAATAGCAAAAGAACAAATGAAAAATCCTCAATTAAATATCAAATTAGAAACACTGAAAATAAAAAGAGATTAATAACCTGGAAATCAAGAAAACTATTGAATGAATAAATAAAACTAAGATCTAGTTTTTATAAAAAAACCCCAATAATTAATAGATTAAACCCTTGGTTAATTTGATTAAAAAAAAGAAAGAAGAAAACCAAATTACCAATATCAAAAATGAAAATGGTGAATTCACCATCAGTGAAGAGGAAATTAAAGTGATAATTAGAAACTGTTTTACTCAGTATGTCCATCAATTTGATAATCTTAGGAAATGAATGAATATTTACAAAAATATAAATTGCCCCTGATTAATAGAAGAAGAAGTAAAATATTTAAGTAACCCCATGTTAGAAAAAGAAATTTAGGATAGCATTAATGAACTCCCTAGGAAAAAATCTCTAGAGCCAGATGAATTTACAAACAAATTCTAACAAACTTTTAAAACACAATTAATTCTAATACTATATTGATAGTTTGGGAAAATTGGCAAAGAAGGGGTCCTACCAAATTCTTTTTTGATACAAATATGGTATTGATACCTAAACTTAGAAGAATCAAAACAGAGAATGAAAATTATAGACCAATTTTCCTAATAGATAGATGCAAAGAATTAAATAAAATATTAGTAAAAAGATTACAGCAACTCATCACAAAAATAATATACTTTGATCAGGTAGGATTTATACCAGCAACGTAGGGCTGGTTCAATATTAGGAGAACCAACAGCATTATTAATCATATCAGCAATAAAACTCACAGAAATTATATGATTATCTCCAAAGATGGATAAAAAGCTTTTGACAAAATACAATACTCATTATTACTAAAAAGAGATCATAGGAATACATGGAGCCTTCCCTAAAATAATAAGTAACATCTATCTAAAACCATCTACCTAAAACTATTATATGCAATGGAGATAAGCTAGATGCATTTCCAATATGATTGGGGGTGAAAGAAGGATGTACATCATCACCACTGGTATTCAATAGGGTACTAGAAATGTTAGTTTTAACAATAAGAGAAGAAAAAGAAATTGAAGGAATTAGAATACGCAAAGAAGAAACTAAACTATCAATCTTTGCAGATGATATGATGATATACCTAGAGAATCCCAAAGAATCAAGTAAAAAACTACTTGAAATAATAAACAACGTTAGCAAAGTTGCATGATATAAAAATGGTTCTTTTTTAATCATAATTTTCAGGTAATCATATTTTTCTTATGTTCTGTTCTTTACATCAATTATTTTTCTTGTGTTTCATTTTATCTTTTTTACTTCTTTATGTTTTGTTTTATTATTTCTTGGTCTCTTGTAACTTCAGTGGCTTCCTCTTGCCCAATTCTAATTTTTAAGGAGCCATTTTCTTCCCTAAGATTCTGGACCTCCTTTACTAGTCAGTTAATTTTCTTTTCACAACCTTCTTGTGCTTCTTGAGTTATTCATTTTAAAAAATTCTTCAATCTCTCATTTGATTTTTAAAGTTTGCTTTCAGTTCTTTTATGAATTCTTTTGGGGCAATTGACCATTTGACATTACTGTTTAGGATAGGAGAGATCATTTATTTTATTATTTCAGTATCCTACTCTGAAGAACTCCAGTCTTTTCTATCCACAGAGTAACTATCTATAGTTGGGTTCTTTCTCCTTTTCCTGTTTTATTGTTATTATGTCAGCTTATTATTATCATCACCTCTAGTCCTGGGATATGGGGGATGGTGCTCTGGTCTCAGATTTGTATATCGAAGTGATCGTAAAAAAAGAGAAAAAGAACTACATGTACAAAAATATTTGTAGCATCTCTTTTTGTGGTGGCAAAGAGTTGGAAATTGAGTGAATGCCCATCAATTGGAGAATGATTGAAAAAATTAAGTTGCACAAATGTAATGGAATGCTTTTATTCTATAAGAAACGATGATTTCAGAAAAACCTGGAAAAAACTTACATGAACTGATGTTGATTTAAGTGAGAAACAAGAGAACATTGTGCACAGTAACATTGTTCAAGGATCAAATTTGATAAGCTTAGCTCTTCTTAACAATATAATATTCTAACACATTTCCAAAAGACTCATGATGGAAATGCTATTTTTTCTATTTTTTTCTTTTTTATATTTTTATGATCTGATTCTTCTTCCCCAGCATGAATAATGTGGAAATGTATTTAATATGATTATAATTGTGTAGCCTATATCAGATTTCATGACATCTTGGGGAGAAGGGGAGAGGGGAAATTTTGGAACTTGAAATCTTACTAAAGTGAATTTTAAAACTAAAAATAAATTTTAAAAAAGAAGAATTTAATAAATGAATAAAAATAAATTGTCTTGAAAAATGAGCAAATGATGACAACAACAACAATAAAGAACCTAATCATAAAGTGCTACAATGGGGAAGGGAAGATCAAGACACAAACACAGAAGACAATGGTATCAAAACAGCCACAAGCCTCAAATTTGAAAAAGTGAACTAGAAAAAAGCCTAACAAAAATAACCGGAGGTCCTTAAAACTGATTTTAAAAACCAAATAAGAGTGGTGGAGGTAAAAATGATAAATTACTGGAATGAAGGGAAGAAAATTATGAAAATAATAATAATAATAATAAATGCTTAATACATAAGCTTGGTTAAAGAGGCACAAAAATATTGAAGCTAACAACACCTTGAAAAACATAATTGGTTATACGTTTAAGAAAAGAGATACAAAACTTCACTGATGAAAATAATTCTTTAAAAATCAGAACTGTCCAAGTGATGCAAAAACTCACTGAAGAGATTTCTTTAAAGGTAGAATCAGTCAGATGTAAAGTAATAACTCTGGGATTAATAGATTAAAGAAACATAAAATGAGCCAAAATAATGAAAAAATATCCATTTAGAAAAACAATTGACCTAGAAAATAGATTGTGGAGAGAAAATTTAAGAATTATCAGACTAACTGAAAATCATGATCAGAAAAAGAAACTAAATAACATAGTGCTAAAAATGATAAAGGACAAGTCATTGTCTGTGTCTAAAGGTTAATATCCTGAAATAAGAGGTAAAATAAAAAGTAAAAGAATTTGCCCATCACCACTTGAAAGAGACAAGTGTTTTTTCTCAAAAAAGAAATAACATACAAAATTAACCATCTCAAAATGCAAAGTATAAATTAAACATCAATGAAGATGAAATTACAGCAATTATTTGAAACTATTTTGTTACCCTATATTTCTGTAAAATTGACAATCTAAGAGAAATTTTACAAAATTACAAATTGCACATATTAATAGCAGAGGAAGTAGAATGCTTGAATATTATCTGTCTTAGAAATAAAAAAATAATAAAGCTGTCAATAGTCTCCCTAAGAAAATTTTCCAAACTCATATGGATTTGTAAGTGAATTCTACCAAATATTTAAGGAATAAGTAAGCCTAATTCTATATAAATTATTTGAAAATCATGGGTAAAGGGGTTTTACCAAATTCCTTTTATTTCACAAGTGTAGTTTTGATACTTAAACCAAGAAGAGCAAAGAGAAAGAAGACTATAGGTCAATTTGTCTAAATGAATATTAATGCAAAAATGTTAAATAAAATACTAGCAAGAAAACTGTGATATAACCTGAAGATTGTCCACTATGACCACGTGGGCATTATACCAGGAATTCCAGGTTGCTTTCATATTAAGAAAACTATGAAAATAATTGACCATATCAATATCAAAGCAATAAAAATCAATATGATTCTATTAATAGAGGAAGAAAAAAACTTTTGATAAAATTCACCACTGATTCCTACTTAAAATACCACAATGCATAGGTGAATCAACAGAACCTTTCATAAAATAATAAATAGTATCCATTTAAAATCAAAAGAATGATATCTAATGGGGATAAAGTAGAATCTTTCCCAATAAGATCAGGTGTAAATCAAAGATGTCTGTTATCAGTATTATTATTTCATTTTGTTCTAGAAATGCTAGCGATAGCAATAAGATAAGAGTAAGAAATCTAAAAAATAACTTGACAATGAAGAAACAAAACTATCACTTTTTAGATACGATTACATAGAGAATGCTAGAGAATCAACTAAAAAAAATCTAGTTGAAATAATAAACATTTTTTTCAAATTAATTGAAGCAGAAAATACTTGAAACATAATATCTTTCTTTCAAGTTCCTCTCTATGGAGTGCTTTTAATAGCCATAAACTCAACTTCATATAGGATGCTTTTCACAACAGTGGGTCATGTATTATTTCCAGAAAAGAAGCTATGCAGAATTAGTCACCCTCTTATTCGGAGAGAATTGTGACCAACACCTCAGGTTTTTGAGATGACTGTCTTCAGTTGAGTTTGCAGCCTCTGGTCACAGATTATAAATGTTCCACACAAGGATGAAGCATTTAATCCTTGTTTCATTAGTTATGCTGACAAGTGACTTAAAGATCCAGAAGAACAAATAGCTTAAATGCATCTTTGATTCCTGTCTTCATCATTCATCCATATAAAAATATCACATTTAAGCCAATATTTTTTATAATCATTCAAAAATTTGTCTTTTTGTTCCCTTTCCCTTCTTTTCAATTCCTTTACTCTTTTCACAGGTGAAAAAACATATAAGTACTTATAGGGTCAGTTTCTAATTCATTTTTTCTTCTTTCTCAGAAATTCAGATTTTCATTTTGTTTCAAGTCATTCCCTGTGTCTAAAATATCATTGCCATTTGTGTTCTTTACATAACTATGATAGAGCATCTTAAGAAGGGACATACTTTGTAATTCTAAGATTTTAATTAAAACTGTCCCTATAACAAAAGACAAAATAGTTCTAAGACCTCTACCTACCATATTTTTTGGAGGTCAAACTAATGACCATGGTCTTCCTCCAACAGCGCAGCCTAATTGTATCAGTGGCTGTGATTATGCTACCATGGAGAGGAGGGGGGGAAAGTTTCTATTGGGTAACACTAATTTCACGTAGCAGTGACTCTCAGAGCCAATCCAGAATTACAATTTCAGAAATCATGTGGGTTTTCATAGTCAGCTATTTTTTATTGAAGGCTGGTCATTCCTAGATCGTTGATTAACCTCTCCCCTCATTTTTGGAAGATTTCCTGTAATGGTTCACTTCACTCATGTCAGTACTATGGAATTCTTTCCTCTTCCTGCCTTGTTGCCCTCCCTGTCAGACCCACTTTAGTACCTTTTGTATTATCTTCCCCTAGTAGAATATAAACTTCCCAAGTAGGGTATGAAATACTGGACTGTATTTGTATCTCCAAAACTTTTCATAGAGACTGGTCCATCATTGATGCATAATAAATGCTTTTTCTTTTCCTCTTCCCTTGGCAAATTGTCCTTCCCTTCCCACACTCATTTTGCAACATCTTTTGTGAGTTGTCATTCCCTATTAGAATGAAACCTCATCAAGAGTTGCAAATGCCTTGCTAGAATATATTTGCGTTCTAAGAACTTTTTCACGCTGACTGGTACATAGCAGATGTTGAATAAATTCTCTCCTCTCTTCTCCCCTCCTCTCTCATTTCCTCCTCTTCCCTCCCTTCCTCTTCTCTCTTTCTTTCTCTGCCTCTCTCTGTCTCTATCTTTCTGCCTCTATCTCTCTTCCTCTCTCTCACTCTGTCTGTGTGTCTTATCACATTTTAGATAGACTTTTCGAACTAGATGGAAATCAAGGCATGATCTTGTTTCTCTCTCTCATTCCAGAGATGAGGAAATTGAAGAGTGAGAGGGAATTCATTACTTGAACAATGCCATGCAGCTGCTGAAAATAGAAACCCACTCCTTGCAATTCTTCCTTTATCACATATTCTTATTTTGGATACACTGTATTTAAATATATTTAAAAATTCTAACTGGAAAGTGGGCATTTTTCCTGTATATATATTTGATTTCCTCCACACAGGGTTCTAAGTGGGAGGTCAAAGCTCATTTCAGCTTCCCACTAAGCAATCTCTGCAAACGCATCCACATCTCAGTGACAATCTACTTTTCATAAACTTTCACATTATTCAGCGCTGCATTAAGATGTGAAAAATTGCAATTGTCAGAAATGTAAAAATAATTATGCCCACCTTGGTCTTTTCTGTTTAATAATTTGGGCCATGGATTGCTAACCTTTGTTTTGCCTGCTGTGCAATCATAAATTACTTTTATAGATCAAGGGAAGTTGAACTTTCAAAAAATGCTGTTTTAGCTTAAAAATGCTATGGTTTGAATATTCCATTTAAAGAAGAGGGAACAAGAGCGACACATTATAATATATGGGATGGCAGGTTCCTGTTTTTTTATCCTTTACTTAAACAGTTACTAGTGCTAAAAGGTTCATAACTCAAAGGAAATGGATTCTTACAGACCAATTTTTTCCTAAAAATAACAATTAAATAATTGAAATACTAAGAAGAAAAAAGAACCTAATTTTGAATCTAATCTTTTACATGGTTCACTGAATAGACTTAGAATAACTTTACAAATACAATTTTTAAATAAATAAAGACATTTAAATGTCTCTCTTTACACGGGACATTATGATCATCATTGGAGAAGATACAGAGTTTAGATAAGAAACAGTTTATGCCCTCATAAGTTTATTTTTTAGTAAAAGCGTAAGCTAACAAGGGGGTCAGGGGAGGGATGTGTATTATAAAATAGTACATTCATTAAAGAGTTATAAAACTAATCATTCTTGTGATGTTCAAGTTGGAGAGTCATTAATATCCATCCCTTTCCCCTAGAGATCAGAAAACAAATTATGGAGAAAAGGAAATTTATGTTGAACTCTAAAAGATAGGTACAAATTCAGTAGACTAGGATAATAGGGCATTCCAGGTCTAGGGAAAATGAGGGAGGTTCATCTTTGTAAAAACTAGATGTTTGTAATACCATAAACAAATGTTCAACATTTGGCACCTCTCAATGAACATTTTGATTTGCTGTCTCCCAGTCTTTTTCAAGTATATTAGCATAGACGTTGGCCTCTTATTTCAATGAGGAGATTTAGGTTATCCAATTACAGGTTCCTTAACTCTACTCACAAATTCCTAGTATCATCACTCCCTCTGTCCTCTTCTGCAGAGGGAGGTGTATCTAGCAGGCAGTTAGGTGATGTAGAGGAAGACCTGAGTTCAAATCTGGCTTCATATACTGTGTGACCCTAGACAACTCACTTAATCCCCATTTCACTCAGTTTCTTCATATGTTGGTTGGTTGATTGTTGCCCTTCATTCTCAGAGGATCAAAATGACATCACCATGATATAGTTAAGTTTCATACACAGTTGTAGCTGATCAGGCCAATATGAGCTCAGAATGCTCTTCCACAGATTGGGCACAGAGAGTTCATGTGAATATTTGGGGTGTTTACTCCAAATTTGTGTATCCTATGTTTCCTTTGTGTGGTCTCAATTCTGCTTTGCTCATAGAGCACAGCAACGTTTCTGATGTGGCCATGCCATGCTGAGCGGTCTTGTGCCAGTGTCTCCCATGTCACACAGTCAAATCCAAAGTTCTTAAGAGAGACCATAAGAACGTCCTTGTATTGCTTCTTCTGACCACCATGTGATCTCCTGCCCCATGTGACTTCTCCATAAAATAGTCTTTTTGGCAAGAGTACATTTTGCTTTCAAACAACATAGCTAGCCTATTGGAGTTGCATTCTCTGAAGCATAGTTTGAATGCTTGGCAGTTTAGCTAGAGGAATGACTTCAGAGTCTGGTACCTCATTCGGCCAGGTGATCCTCAGAATCTTCCTAAGACACTTCAAATGGAAGCAATTCATTTTCTTGGCGTGGTGCTAGTAGACTGTCCATGTTTCACAGTCATACAATAATGAGGTCAGCACAGCAACTCTGTAGCCCTTCAGTTTGGTAACAAGTCTAGTACCTCTTCTCTCTCAAACTTTTCTTCAGAGACTCTCAAACACTGAGCTAGCTCTGGTAATGCATACTTCAATCTCATTGTCAATGTGTACATCCCTAAAAAGTGCACTACCAAGGTAAATTAACTTGTCCACAGCATTCAAAACTTCTCCATTTTTTGTAACCAATGATTTCACACATGGGTGGTATGATGGTGGCTGGTAGAACACGTGCATTCTCTTGGTGTTAATTATCAGGCCAGAATTAGCACAGGCAGCAGAGAAATGATCCATAATTCGTTGCATATCAACTTCAGAGGTTTCGTTGAATGCACATGCATTTGCAAATAGAAAATCATGCACCAATACTCCGTCCACTTTGACTTGACTTGTTGCCTTTTCAAATTGAGGAGCTTACTATCAGTACAGTAGTTGACCTTGATGCTGTGTTCATCTTCATTAAAAGCATTTGACAACATGGCTGAAAACATTATGCTAAAAAGCATGGGAGTAAGCACATAGCCCTGTTTCACTGCATTGGTGAATGGAAAGGCATAAGAGCATTGTCCACTATCCAGAGCCCAGGCTAACTTGCCATCAAGAAATTGATGTATAATATTGATGAATTTCTCAGGGCAGTCAAATGTTGACATAATTTTCCATAAACTTTCAAGACTAACAGTGTCAAAGGCCTTGGTCACATCTACAAACATTGTGTACAGACCTCTGTTCTGTTCCTGGCATTTCTCCTAGAATTTTCAAGAAGCACATGTCATATCAACTGTCCCTTGGCCCTTTCCAAAGACACACTGGCTCTCAAGTATATGATCACATTCCAGGTGAAGGATCAGCCTATAAAGGAGAATTCTAGCAAGAATTTCACCAGCAATGACTTAGAGAGAGACCCTTTTGTGATTGTTACAGGACAATCTATTCCCTTTACCTTTAGAGAGACAGACATTGAAGGCATCCTTGAACTCCTTGGGGATAACCTCATTTTGCATATAACTTGAAAAATTTCAGTCAACTTTTGTATGAGCAATTTTCCCCCTATCTTGTATATCTCAGCTGGAATAGAATTAGCATCAGGGGCTTTTCCACATGAAAGAAGTCTAACAGCCCTCAAAATCTCTTCTTTTTTAAATAAAATATTCTTCATACGTAAAATGGATACCTAACACCTAACTCCCAGGGTTGATGTGAGGATCAAATGATATAATAAATTTAAAGCATTTGCCACAGCACCTGGTACATAGTAAATACTATATCAGTTAGGTGCTATTTTTATCTCATTTTTACAAAATCTGATTCCTCTATCTGTCTTGAATCTCATTTCTTCTGATCAATATAGTAGCCACCCATCCTCTGTGGGGAATTTAGCTGACCAACGGCATAGAATGGGATGAGACTGCACCTGTTAATTTCATTGAAATAAAGAACTCCTGATGAGGAAATTGTTTCTACCAATTCAGATCGGCATCTAGTCTGGAGCTAATAGAGTTGTCTGAGACCACTAGGATGTGAAATTTGCATCGTTCACAGCCTTTTCACCATACACACCACACACACACACATATGTGTGTATATGTATATGTGCATATATGTATATGTATGTGTGTGTATGCATAAAACAGAGCTCTCTCTTGTTCTTCTACAGTCATTTTTCTAGGTTAACATCAATCTATTAAGCAAGAATCTTTGGACCCTGTCAGTCAACCAAATTACCAAACAATTAACAGAAATGTTTAATAATTCAAACCATTTTTCTCCCCTTTGGTAACAGAATTACTGTGAGAGACTTCTCAGGATGCTTTTCTAAATTCCAGATGTGTTTTAGTGTCCCATTGTTATAATTTACTTATCCAAAAATCCAGTCAAAAAACAAAAAATTTATCTTGCTATGATATAATTTGCTCCCAGTGAATTAATTCTACTTTTACAAGTGATTTCAAAGTATTTCTTTAATATTGTGTTCCAAAATTTTATTAATAATCAAAATTAAGGTCACTAGTATGTAGTTTGAAGACACTTCTATGTGGAAAATAAAACCATAATTGCCTATCTTCAATCTTATAGCACCTTAAACATTCTCTATGGATTTCAGCTGTCATTGATACAAGAATTATATCTGCACTTTGGTTTCGGTAGCCTTGGGTGTGATTTGTCCATTTCTGGTTACTTCAGTTCATTAGGGATAACTAGGAATTCTCTTACAAAAAGAAGGAGGAGGAGAGCAAGCAGATAATCATTGCCGACTGTGTTCAGATACTGTGCTAAGCACTCTACAAATAATATCTCATTTTATCTTCAGGTGTTATTATTATGCCCTTTTACAGTTGAGGAAATTGAGGTACACAAGAGTTAAATAACTTGCCGAGGTCACACAGCTACATGTCTGAGGTCAGATTTGAACTAGTGTCTTCTTTAGTTCAGGTTTATTGCCTCATTTTATCTTGAATTTCAATTTCTTATTTAACTTATTTTTTTTAGTAAAGATCACTATCCTTTGTAAAGAATACAGAAGTCAACTAAGTTTAGAGAAATTCTGTCATTTCTAAATTAAACATCATCACCATTCTGCTCACCAAATCATTTACCTTTCTCTTCTATAGAACAGAAAGTCTAGTATCTGTTATAGTATCTATAGCATCTGTTAATCCCTTCTTAACTCATTCACTATAATGCTGGATTATGAGATGATATTTTTGTCATTTTTGTTTCTTTACACACAAATACATTTCTACAAAACATTAGCTGTCCCTATGATTTTAAAATTAGTATAGCCTCTCTACTATGCTTAAATACAGGCTCTTCTATTTGATAATTGTATAAGCAAAGTCTTGTGACTTTCTCATGAGCAGTTGTCTTGTCAGTACTCTAATTAAGATGTCTAAAAGATGAAAAATGTTATTGAAAATTGGTCTGGATTTTTAAAATTCTAGATCATGCGTAAAGCCTGGCATAGATTCTTTTTTGAAGCCCAGTTCAAATGCTACATCCCACATAAAGCCTTCTCTGAAGCTTACAACTGGTATTGATTTTTCTGTCATCTGATCTAATGGAATTTTGCATAGTTTTTATACTGCTTTCAAATTGCAATAACCAGTAACCCTATATTTTTAACTCCTACAAGAATGGAAGCTTCTTTAAGGCAGGGATCCTGTTGAAGTCATCTTTGATTTCTCCAAGTGCCTAACACAATAAACTACACATAAAAGGTACTTACAGATACTGATGAATGAGTGATGGTGTGAATAATCTAAGGGAGGAGTCGATGTATTATGGGACATTAGGCAGAGAATATGAAATATGGTATGGTGAAAGTGTGAGAATAGTAAGGAAGAAGGCAACCAGGATGGTAGGAAATTTTGCCAGAACACTTGAGGAAAGTAATATAATAGAATACATGTCTTATTTATTTTTCTATCTGTCCCAACTCCAAGATCATTACACAAAATAAATATTTTATAAACATTTGCAGTGAATGATTGATTAAATGAATGTGACAAATGTATGAAAAAATAAACCTATCCATGCTAAACAGAATAAAACCAAGTTTTAATTTCCTCAATATTTATATAAAATATATAGATAATGTATAATATTCAATTCATTTTGTAGTTAGAAAAACTGAGGCATAAGACAGCATTAGAGGCAGAAGAGTATAATGGAAAGACTTTAATTTTCAGAGTTAAACTACCTGTGTGCAAATCTTGCTATTTTAATTAATATTAGAGTATGTAGAAATCACATAAATTCTTAAGAGTTTCAGTAGTTTCATTGAAAAAAGTGGGTATTATAAGATTTATATCACATGCCTCACAAGGTGTGAGGAAAGCATTTTGTTAACCTGCAAGTGCTACATAAATGTGAGATAGCATTAAGGTTATATCATATATTTTGTCCAACACCATCTGTGGAAAGAATAATAGCTCTCCAAATAGAAAACAGGCCTCCTAACCTCCAACATCCTCACCTTATCTCATTCTGTCTTCAGACTTACATCTTATAAATCTAACCAACTTCCTATTCTTTAGTCTTCAAGGAAACCAGAATAATCTTTTGAGCTATATTCTGAATATACTCAATCTCACCCAGGACACCTCAGTGTAGTAAGTGAAAGGATTCATTGCTTTGAATTGAAAACACCTTATTCCTAATCCCTTATTTTAGTTGCATTAACAGATGTATTAAGAGAGAAATGACTGCCCTGAAAGTCTCTTAAATACATTTCCCTGGGGCCTACACTTGGAAAACTTCACAGTAAGACTGTGGCAGATTCTAAAAGGACACAGATGACAGAAAAAGACATTTCATGAAATTATAGCACAGACCCAGCCAAACTCCATTTCTAGCACAGTAACTAGAAAGCTAGAAGCCTGTATTCCTAGAGGCAGTACATCCAGCAGTGGTGTAAACTATGACAAATGACATGGACAGTGGAGGAAGTACTGACACCCACAGGGAATTGAACTTGTAGAGAGCCATATCTGTGATTAACTCTCCGATTGGCAGACCAACGTTCTTCGATCCTTTACCTAGAAGCTCTGAAGTATCAGAGGGCATGGATTCTGCAAATATGTGGTCTTTCAGCTCTCCCAGAGCTATGATTTTCTCTCAATGACTTTGTGGAAGACTATAAGTTATATTACGGACTGATTGCAGCATCTCTGGCACAGCATTCTTGCAGCACAGTCTACTTGGGAAACAATGGTATTTGTTGACTTTAATGTAGAACTGACTTACTCTATTTTGTTCAGTACAATGGAAACAAGAAAATTATTGCTAATTAATCTGTTTGCAATTCAATTCTGGCCCACAGCTTCAAGAAATATATCTCAGAAGTCTTTGAGTATAGTAGCTATTAATCAGCCCTAAGCTTTCATATCTGTCCTAATGCAAAGCATTCATTCTCAAAATTATTTTATGCCTGCAACATACCACTGAAGATCAACTTAAGTTTCCAATTGTCATTTATGTTTGTTTTCTTTTTTATTTATTATGGTACATCAGTCTTGGGAGTTTGACAAAATGCTGTTTATTTGACTCATGCTGGGGAGCTCCAGTCTCCAGCAGGGTTCAGTGGTTTATGTGATGTCATTGGCAGAGTGCATGCTGGGGTGTCATATCAAATGGCACTGGGATAAGGGGGAGGAGGCCCTTTGTAGAGTTGTTAAGAAGGCAAATCAAAAGAGCAGATACCTTCTTTCCTTTCTTTTTCTCAGTCATTTGGCTCATAATGAAGTTCTGAATTATACAGATTTTCTATACTATATCTATAGATACAATTTGTAGTCCAAATTTCCTCCCTCTGTGAACCCAGGACAGACCTTCTCAGTGGCATGAATATGTTTTTTCTACTTGAATGTACTTAATGTAGTTTTACTTATTTATATTAGTTAAGTAACCTAGACTGATCCAGGGATTCTATACTAACAACTTATTATGCTTTATAGAACTTTATTAAGTACCTTACATTTCACTGGGGTAAAATTAACATATAATTAATGAATATCCCTTACAAGCATAGAAAATAAACTACGAAAAAGTGAATACAGAGTAGGCAACTAGGTGGTGAAAGGGATAGGCTTGGCAGTAGGAAAGCCTGAGTTCAAATCTCCCCTCAAACCTTTATTACGTGTCTGACTGTGGGTATATCATTTAATCTCTTTCTGCCTTGGTTTCATCAATTATAAAATGAGAATAATAGCTGCAGTTACTTCTCAGGGCTGTGAGAATGAAATGTGTTACTATACATGTAAAGGGCTTCACAAATCTTTAAGTGGCATATACATGCTAGCTAAAATTATTATATGGTCTCAGATAGAGCCTATGTATAACTTTTGGTAGAGTAAATTCGGATTTCCTAGCTCTGTGATTTGGGGGCTAATTCCTTTACCTCCCTAGATCTGAGCTACTTTTTTGCACTCCCCCCCCAAAGAATATTAAAGCAGATGAGCCTTAGAGTCTTTTCCATGCCTAAAATTATGCAAATTTTATTTTGATGGAAAAAACATAGAACACTTTTTTCCTTGATGAACCCCTACTCCAACAAGCACTCTATTCTTTCATTTTCAGATCCTTCATATTCCACGCTGCAGTGTATAGAGTTGTAGGTTTGTCATGATATTCTGATATTTATTAGCTGTATGGTAATCATTTAATCACTTTAAACCTATCGATCTATTTTATCATCCATAAAAAGAGGGAGTTGGATTGTGTACTCACCAAAGTTCCATCTTGCTCTAAATCTCTGATTCCCAGCTCATTTGCTCCAGTGAATCTCAAATCCATCAGATGTAGTTATTGCTTTCAAATGATAGAAAGAGATGTTTGAGTACCTTGGCATTGTCTTACTTCTTTTTATGAGGTGCCAGTTTTTTCTTCCTGAAGTAATTTCTAGGATGGGCATAATAGAGTGAATTGTTCAGATAATTACAGGGGAAACTACTGTTCTCTAGAAATCAATTAGGTCCTCAGAGATTTCCATTAAGTCTTTTGTCCCTTTCAAGAATACTATTGAATGCTCTGCACACATTTTCTCCATGGTCCCTCTGTCATCTGAGAGATAAACATAGATTCTCAAACTGCTCAAGTTATTCCCAAGAGACATTACTGCACATTGGTATAACCCATCTGACTTAGCCCTGAACTGATGCTTTAGAAAGAGAGACTATTAAATAGCATTTTTATACAAACTGGGAGATAAATTCCACACATTCTAGAGATATTTCCAAGTCTTATTGAAAAGTACATAAGATTCAATACAATTTACAAGTCAGTAAAATCCCATGGGGATCTCTGATTTGTGCAGTTTGTTATTAAAGGGATTCACATTAGTAATAACGCATGACAATTGATTCAAACCTCCTAGCTCTCAGGCAAACAGCATTTCTCCTAATCCGAAAGTCCATAGAAAGATCAGTTAAGGAACTTTGCAACTACTACTAGGACCTTATTGAAAAAATGACTATAAGATGATATACTGTATTTACTAGCCCTGGAAAGGGAGTTAGAATAGCTTGGAAAATAATGGTGTTGTCAGTCAAAGAATGAGTGAGCCTGAGAATTTTAAACATCTTCCTATCTACCTTGATGCAGTAACAAAGTCAGGAACAAGAGTTTCTAGCAGGGCATGGCTCTTTGTACACTCCCCAGAACTGGAGGGGCAGAACTTTGGATACACCAATGCCTGCAGAAAACAGACAACTTATGGAACTTTTGCTAACAATAACACTTCATATTTGGAAAGCATTTTGTTGTTTTCAAAGCACTTTCTCTTCCTCTATTTCATTTGCTTCCTGATGGCAGCATTGAGAGATAAGGTCATGGCATATTTCATAATTTTTCATGTTTATATATATATATGTATATGTACATATATATATATTTGTATATACTATCTATAATAAGGCTGCTAGGTTGTACAGTAGATGGAATACTAGGCTTAGAGTTAGGAAGGTATGAACTCAAATCCAGCCTCAGATAATTACTTGTTATATATGTGACCTTGAATAAGTCCCTTTAACCTTGTTTACCCCTGTTCCTCACCTATAAAAACGGTTAGAGAAGGAAAGGGCATCTCTGACAAGAAAATCCCAAATAGGATGATGAAGAGTTAGACACAACTGAAAAAGTCTGAATAATAATCTGTAATAAATATATTTATAATTTCCACATAAAGAGAAATGGAGGTATAGGGAGGAAACTTTATGTGTAATTACAAAAACATACATATATTCATATTCACATATGTCTATGTGTAAAATAGCATAATCTACTGATGAGAACTGGCTTTAGAAATATCTGGGTTCAAATCCTCATTCTGACACATCCTGACTGTGTGACCCTGTGTTAGTCAAATAAACTCAATGCTCTGACCAATTCTCTAAGCCTATAGATTTCAGAGAAGGCTTTGATTTTTATCCTTAAAGGGATTTTCCTCATGTTGGAGCTCTAGAACATTTAAAACCAAGATCCCAAGATCATCTTGTTATGTTTGTTACTACTAAATTTCATCATTCTATAGCCACATATTGTTTCCAAGTATTGAGAAACTGAGGAAGTAAAAAGGGTAGATCACTTGCTCGAAAGAATAAGTCTAATAGGAGTCATGCACACTGAAGTGGATGGGGTTAGAGTGGGCCTCAGGGGACTGAATTGCTGACAGCTGTGGCAGTTTCTGGACTTCTCAAACCACAAATGCCAAAGACAACATAGAAGGTGGAACCTGGTCTGACTGGGGTCCTCCCCCAGCCCCAGGGTGGAGAAGGAAGGAGTGCTAGTGCCAGCAATGGATGGGGAGGCTACATCAGAAGCTTCTGGAGCTGTAGACTCTGGAAGACAGTGGAGGATTGAACAGCTGATACAAAGATACAAAACCGCCAGAAGCCTTGGACAGTACACCAATCCCCACCCCCACTGGAAGCAGAATCCTACCTGGCAAAGAGTTAGAAAGTCAAGTATTTGTCTGGGATGATGAGCTAATGGCATAAAAAAAGACTATAGAATTTTACTTTGGTGGCAAAGAAGATCAAACACACAACCAGAAGAAAACAAAATCAAAGCTCCTACATCAAAAGCCTCCAGAAAAATATGAATTGGTCACAAACTATGGAAGAGTTCAAAAATGGTTTTGAAAATCAAGTAAGAGAAGTAGAGGAAAAAATGGGCAGAGAAATGAGATTGATGCAAGAAAGTAATGAAAAGCAAGTCAACAGCTCAATAAAGGTGACACACAGAGGTGAAGAAGATAACACTTTAAAAAATAGACTAACTCAAAAGGTAAAAGATGTCCAAAAAAAATTAATGAGGAGAAAAATGCCTTAAAAAACAGAATTGGTGAAATACAGTTAGTCTTACACAACATGACTATTATGGAAGTCATTTGCAAAACTATATAGATATGGACTATATTGAATTGCTTGCCTTCCCAATGGGGATGGGTGGGGAGGGAGGGAGGAAGAGAAGTTGGAACTCAAAGTTTTAGGAACAACTGTTGAGTATTGTTTTTGCATACAACTAGGAAATAAGAAATACAGGTAATGGGGTATAGAAATTTATCTTGCCCTACAGGACAAAAGAGAAGATGAGGATAAAGGAAGGGAGGAATGTTAGAAGGGAGGGTAGACTGATGATAGGGCTAATTAGAATGCTCAGTGTTTTGGGGTGGGGGGAGTGGAGAAATGGGGAAAAATTTGAAACTCAAAATTTTATAGAAATGAATGTTGAAAACTTAAATAAATAAATTTTTAAAAATGAGGAACAGGCAGATTTCAGAAAAACCTGGAAAGATTTACACAAACTGATGCTGAGTGAAGTGAGCAGAACTAGAAGAACACTGGACATAGTAACAGCAACATTGTGCTGTGATCAACTATGATAACAGCTCTTCTCAGCAATACAATGATATGACAATTCCAAAAGACATTCATGATGAAAAATGCCATCCACATCCAGAGAAACAAGTGTGGAATCTGAATGCAGATTGAAGCATACTATTTTCACCTTTCTTCTTCCTTCTTTTGGTTTTTCCCTTTTGTTCCAATTCTACTTTAAATACTTTTAATATGATTGTACATGTATAACCTATATCAGATTACTTCCTATCTTGGGGAGGGAGTGTGGTGGGAGGAAACTCAAAATCCCATAAAAGTAAATGTTGAAAACTTTCTTTAAATGTAATTGGAAAAAATAAAATACGGTTACCCCAAAAAACAAAAACAAAAAAGAAAAAAGAAACAGAATTGACTAAATGGAATAGGAGGTCCAAAAAGTCACTGAAGAAAATAATTCCTTTAAAATTATAATGGAGCAAATGGAAGCTAATGACTTTATGAGAAATCAAGAAATTATAAAACAGAACCAAAAGAATGAAAAAAATAGAAGGCAATGTGAAATGTGCATTTGTCCTCTGTTTTTGAAGCAGATCATGACATCAGGGAAATGATGACAGAGTTGACCTTGATTTGAGTGAGGGAGGGCTGTGCAAGGTCACAAGCCTCACTTTTTCCTCCTGAAACATCTGGATCTGGTGACCAAATATCCATCAGGATGACTGGAGATGGCTCAGGACACAATGGGAGAACCTTGCCCTTTAAGGCTAAGTCCTTTTCAGGTACTCACTTAAAGTGAGGCAATGCCCATTCATGGAACAGTTCTTGCCTCTGTAAGAAGTGAGTTAAGGGTTGGTCCCTTTAATGCAAAAAAAAAAAATCAAGCTGGGAGAGGAAGACCCTCAAAGATCCTGCTCCAAAGAGAAACAGTTACCACTGACACTCACTCTAAATTCACTTAAAGCCAGGAGGGCCCAAAATGCAGTTATTAATTGGATCTTGGTCATGGACCCACTGTGGTTGAATGTATGAACTTCACTCTGAATTGGGGGGAAGGAAGGAGGGAAGGAAGGAAGGAAGGAAGGAAGCAGGGAGGAAGGAAGGGAGGGAGGGAGGGAAGGAGAAAGGAAGGGAAGGAGGGAAGGAAGGTAGGAATCTAGGCAGTAAACACCAAGTTAACCGGAAATTTACTCCCTCTGGAGAGGAGGAATAGAGGGAGAGGGAGACCTGAGTTACCCAACTAGCAGGATCCCCATTCAGGCAGCTTGGTTTACTCACAAGTTGAGTTTGTTCTTCATTTTCAAAGAGGACCATGATATCAGGGAAATGATAGCACGACTTGTGGTTGACTTTGATCCGAGTGATGGAGAGTTGTGAAATGTGGAATATCTCACTGAAAAAAACACTGACCTGAAAAATATATCCAGGAGAGAGAATTTAAAAATTTTTGGACTACCTGAAAGCCGGGATAAAAAAATAAAGAGCCTAGATATCATCTTTTAGGAGATTGTGAAGGAAAACTTTGCTGATATTCTAGAACCAGAGGGTAAAATAGATATTGAAAGAATCCACTGATTGCTTCTGGAAAGAGATCCCAAAAGGAAAACTCTGAGGAATATTGTAGCCAAATTCCAGAGCTTCCATGACAAGGAGAAAATCTGGCAAGTATCCAGAAAGAAACATTTTGAGTATTGTGGAAATACAATCAGGATAACCCAAGGTCTAGCAGCCTTTACATTAAGAGGTCAAGGAGCTTGTAATATGACATTTTGGAGGTCAGAGGAAAGAGAACCAAGAATCATTTACCCAGCAAAACTGAGTATAATATTTAAGGGGAAAAATTGGAATATCAATGAAATAAAGGACTTTCAAGAATTCTTGCTGAAAAGACCAGAACTGAATTGAAAATTTGACTTTCAGATACAAGAATCAAGAGAAGCATGAAATGGTGAACAGGAAAGAGAAGCCATAAAGGACTCATTAAGGTTGAACTGTTTACATTCCTACATGAAAAGATGATATTTGTAACTCATGAGACTTTGCTTTGTATTAGAGTAGTTGGAGGAAACAGATTAGATGAGGCAGGGACACAGAGTGAGTTGAATATGAAGGGATGATATCTAAAAATTAAAGTTAAGGGATGAGAGAGAAATAAATTTGGAGGAGAAAGAGAAAGATAGAATGGGGTAAATTATCTTATGTAAAAGAGAAAAGAAAAAGATTTCACAATGGAGGGGAAGAAGGAGAGGTGAGAGGGAATGAGTGAATCTTATCTCATCGAATTTGACTTAAGGAAGGAATTACATACACACTTAATTGAGTTTCTTACTCTACAGGAAAGTGAAGAGGAAGAGTATAAAGGGGGGAGATGCTAGTAGGGAGGGCAGATTGTAGAAAGAGGTAGTCAGAAGCAAACACTTTTAAAAAGGGTCAGGGTCAAAGCTGAAAATGGAATAAGTGGTGGGTGGAATAGGATGGAGGGAAATATAGTCTTGTGCAACATGACTATTATGGAAGTGTTTTTTTCATAACTACACACGTATAAGCTATATTGATTTGCTTGCCTTCTCAGTGAAGGTGGCGGGAAAGAAGAAGGAAGAGAATTTGGAATCCAAATTTAAAAAAACAAATGTTAAAAATTGTTTTCACATAGAACTGAGAAATAATATATATAGGCAATGGGTTATAGAAATCTATCTTGCCCTACAAGAAAGTAAGGGGGATGGGGATAAAAGGGGAATTGATAAAAAGGAGAGCAGATGGTGGGAAATGATAATCAGAATGCATACTATATGGGCTGTGGGGGAGGGGAGAGATGGGGAGACAATCTGGAACTCAAAACTTTGTGGAAATAAATGTTGAAAAAAAAGGAAATTAATAAAAAAAAAAGACTAATAAATGAAAGGAACAGGAACTAGAACCTAAATCTGTGGATGTCAGGCCAAAGTTGTTGTTTTTTTTCCCCAATTCAATTTCCCAATTTCCAAAATTCCCAATTTTGTTGTTCTATTGTTCTCACTCATGTCCAAGTCTTTGTGATCTCATTTGGGCTTCTCTTGGCAAAGAGATTGGAGTGGTTTGCCATTTTTTTCTCTAGCTTATTTTATAGATGGGGCCAAACAAGGTTGAGTGACTTGCCCAGCTAGCTAGTAAGTATCTCAGGACAGATTTGAGTCTTCCTGCCTCTATGCCCAGCCTTCTATTCACTGTAGCATCTAGGTTCCACTTTTTCATTTCAGTATAATGATAAATAAAATTTCAAAGCAGCAAATGAGTATCATTTTTCTTTCTATGGTATAATATCTTTTTTTCTTAAAATAAAGTTTGTTCTAAGCAATATTTTCAGATTATGTATGTTATTTTTTTAAATGTAAACATGGTTAATGACTTAAAAGTTAAATCTCAGAGAAAAAAATACATTCTGGAAAACTAAATATAAAGTATTATTATTGGCTCATTTTGGTATGTTTTGTTCTGTCATGACACTAATAGTTTAAATGTTTTTTTTTATTTTTTTGAGTCCTTATCAATGATTTTCATGACAACAGGGGCTTAGATGACTAAATCCAGAAAGATCCAGAAGTCCATTGAAACTACAGCAGCATAATGTCTGTTTTTCAATTGTTTTATTCTAAATGGGCCATTCCCTGCCAGAGTCCCACAGCAGCTTGTCCTGACTTGCACAAGAGAAGGAAAAAATTCCCGAGTTTTCTCTTAGAGGAAAATTTTTTATACACTCCCAGTACCAGCTGAAGAGCCAATCGAAAACCGTTGTCTTCACCAACTTCCAGAAGCAGGCTCTGTAAGCATTTGCATGTGATTTGACAATAAGCAGAGTACGTTGATTATTTTCTGAAGACAGTACTCTTGTTGACCAGTCCCCCATTAAATGTGAAATTTGAATGCACAGTTATATACATGAAGGATGTTGGGTAGATGTATTTTTCTGAACATCTTTGCTGCTGAAGGGAAATGTGCCTTGGAACAGGAGTCAGGTATACCTCCATCTACCACTAGATAGTTGTGTGATATATGAAAATCATTGGACTACTCTCAGCTTTCTTCCTTGTCAGCAAAGCGTGGATGATAGCAGTACTTGCCCTTTGGACCTATTATGGAATTTGAAAGTTGGATCTTTAGCCTGGAGAAGAGAAGGCTTATAAATTGGTGATTGTCTTCAAGTATTTGAAAGGCCATCATTTGGAAGCAGAATTAAACTTGCTATTTTTTTTTTACCTCCAGAGAGCTGAGTTAAAAGAAATGGGTAGAAATTGCAAAGAGGCAAATTTAGGCTTGATATTAGGAAAAATCTTCCTAGTGATTAGAGCTTCCTCGACATACAATGGAGTGTCTTGAAAGGTGCAAGTTTTTCTTTCCTTGGAGGTCTCTGAGCAGAGGTAGAAGAACTATTTCTCATAGATGTTATAGTGAAAACTCTTCTTGGGTCTGGGTTAGCTGCTGAAGTCTTTGATTCCACAATTCTTTGTTTTCAGAATATCTAGTCCAGTGGTTATAAACTTCAGTAGAAATAGGTACCTGCAACCTACATGTTGACTTAGAAAAACACACATTAACATTGCCTATGTTGTATTCTATTTTTATTTATTTTGTTAAATATTTCCCAATTATATTTTAAGTTGGTTTCAGTACCACTCAGGAGTTTGGGGGCACCATTTTGACCATGATCCAATACAAATTATATCTGAGCGGGAATCTCCTCCAAAACATCATCAACTAGTGGCCGTCAAGGCTTTGTTTGATTAAGAGCAACCCAGGCAGGACATTCTGCTTTTAGGCAATTCTGGAACAGAGTACTTATGTAAAAATTATAATGTAAGCTCCTTGAGGGTAGGGACTGTTTCACTATTGTAGTTGTATCCCCAGAGACTAATATAGTGCTGTCTAATGTAGGATGGTGCTGACGCGTAGTAAGTGCTCATTGAATGTTTGTTGATTAAGTGTTTGGTTGATTGAAAATGGTAAAGCTCTATTTAAATGGAAACCATTCTTGTTAGTTTGTATGGTGAGTATAGGAAGGTTTTGCACTATGTAAACATGGCATAAACTATGATTTGACTTTGTAGTTAAATGATACTATATGGACAGCCAGCTCCGATGCTTCAGGTCTCAGAGCAGATTTTATTTTTAATTTTATTTTTTATAGCCTAAATAATCACATTTGGCTTTCTATATTGATCCAATTAACTGAATCCTTGTCCAATTTCCACTCTACTTTGCTTTCTATGGACATAGCCCTGGGCCATGCTTACACAATGAATGGAAATCAGCTCCAGCATTGATTTAGTATTTTCAACTCAGCTCAATCTAAGAAACATTTATTAAGCACTTACTATGTGTAAGAGAAAAAAAAAAACCAGAACAAGGCCCCCATTTCAATCCTGTTTGAGGCAACCAATAATTGACAAAAATTGAGGCAATAAGAATTCTTAAATACCTACTAGGTGCCAGTCACTATGCTAAGTACTACTAGGGACACAAAGGAAAAAAGTAAAGCCATTCTGACCATCCCCACCCCACCAGTGTTCCTCTTTAAGGTTTATTTTCTAATAGGGGAGAGAACATGAGCATAGATTTCAGATAAACTTTCTGACAATCTGGATATTTTCAAATAACTAGAATGACTAGACTGTACCCAGATTATTTTCATTGCATTAATAGCATATAGTTAGTAACTTTATAAACTTGAGGAAGTCACAAACTTTTATTTACTCACTGTGCTTAGCAGTGAAACCAGACAAGATGTTCAAGCCTGCCAAAGAGAGCTGGGACATGTTAATATATACATGGATAAAAACAGCATGCCGTGAGGCTAAAATGCTTCAGAATTGGACATTGTAGAAAAAGAAACAGCCTATATCCTGCTTAAGTCCCTCTCTGGTAGTAAGCTCAGCACTTAGGGAGAAATTCTTTCAGTCCATTAGGTGATAATTACTGCTCTCCCACAGTTGTGCTTAAGGGCAAGGATTACATCTGACCAAAATTATGCCATTTCTTTCTGAGTTGCCAGGGCCATGTATACTTTGATTACTCAATAAATATAAACTTATGGTGATTACTCAAAATTCTACAGTCAAGATATGAAACCAAAAGTTCAGCTATTTGGGAGATAGATTGATAGATAGAGAGATAGATAGACAGATAAATGAATAAAACCATAAATAATAACACCATCCTCTTTCCAAGCAGAAACAGGATGTTATTACTTCTATACTTATGTTTGCCAAAAGTGCATATAATTTTAAAATAGAACTATAACTATATATATGCACACACATATTATACACAAAATTATATACATATGTATATATGAAACCAAAAATTTTGATAGATAGATAGATAGATAGATAGATAGATAGATAGATAGATAGGTAGATAGATAGGTAGATAGATAGATAGATTTAGGAAATGTTTCCAGTTTGTCAGTATTTCATAGTAGGTCATCTCGCATAGCTAGCTTGCACTTATACAGACTTACTCACATGTAGTGCTGAGTTGTGGGAAACACCATAATCTAAAACTATAAAATGTTAGCTCTTGACTGGACCTTAGAGACTGTGAAGTTCCACTGTGTCATTTAAATGACAAGCTTAGGGCAAAAGACTTTAAGTCAATTACTTAAAGTCATAAAGGTTTTTACTGACAGAGCCAAGAGTACAATTCTGGCTTGATTTCCTTTTTCAAGTTTTTTTATGAAATCTTTTTTTCCCTTTAAGTCTAGGGGCCATGTATGACTTTGTCCATTGTCCAACTCTTGTTTGTCAATCAAGAATTTTAAGATGACAAAGTCATTTTTCTCTCAATATTTCCATTGCTTCCATTTCACCAACTAGTTCCTACTTGACATCAATATCTTCACTGTTCCATCACCTGTTGAATCTACCATTAATGTTGTTTTACTTTTTTAGGTGTTCTATCAGGTTTTAGTTGATTTTATATTTGTATCTTTTCGATTTTTATTTGGATGTATTTTTTTTCTGGTAGGGATGATTGATATACACTACAGTCCAGTAGACCATAATTTCCCAGTTTAGGTTACCTGTTTTATCCATGTCTACGAAATAAATAATGATTTTTTTTAAGCTTTGAAACTACACTACTTGGATTTAACATATCCTCCAGAATGTGAGTCCTCTCCATTTCTCTATTTTCTAGTGAAACTACCCTGCACTCTGTTCCCTGCTCTCTCTAATTCATACCTCTGGACTTTGCTCATGCTATGCCCTGTACTTAACATAGATTTCCTGATTGTTGGAATTCCTTCCTTAAATATATAGCTTAAATGTCACTTCCTCCAAATCAATCATCTCTAGTCAGGGACTACCCTTCTTAATTATCTAGCCTGTGTTTACAAATGCCACTTCTTTGACTTCCATGTTTAGCATTTGATTTAATTTCAATTGCAGAATTTTCCCACTTATGAGAAGATGCATTGAACAATGAGTATAGTCTCCAAAAACTGAAAGTCATGTTCATGTGACATGCTCATCCTGACAGGGAAGAAGGTGAGTTGAGGATGGGGATTGACACTCTAATTCTCTCCTCTTTCACACTCTCTTCTCTTAGCATTTCAGGATATCACTCTCTCCTAGTTTTCCTCCTACCAATCTGACTGCTACACCTGTATCTTCTTTGTTGGCTCCTCCTCCAGGTCATGACCTCTACTCATGAGTATTACTTAGGATTCTGTCCTGGGCTTTCTTTTCTTTTCCCTCTATACTACTTCAGTTGGTAATCTCACCAGCTTCCATGGATTTAATTAGATCTATGTTGATGATTCTGAAATCTACTTTCCCTGTCCAAATCTCTTTACTGACTTCAAATCTCTCCTCTCCTAATGCCTTTCAGACATTTCAAAACAGTGTCCAGTAGACAACCTAAATCCAATATGTCCAAAGCATAACTTATAACCTCTTCCCCCCACCAATTTCCACTGGCTCTATCTTCCTTATTACTGTAGAGGACAACGGTATACTCCTAATCTCTTAGACTCAGGAGTCATCCTGGATTTCACACTATTTCTTACCCCCTTACCCAGATTCAAGCTGCTGTTAAGGCATGCTGATTTCACCTTTTGCCACAGCTCTTGAGTTCACCTCCTTCTCTCCTCTGACAGTGATAACACTCTAGTGCAGGTTCTTTTTGTCTCATTCCTGGATTATCACACTATTCTAACTGGTGGGAATGGTTGCCTCAGGTTTGTCCCCATTCCAATCCATCTTTCAGATCTTTGTCTTTCTTATCATTGTTCGATAAACAAAATGTGACTGATCACTTTTGTGGTGCATTATAGAGTGAAATTTGTTCAGGTGCAAGTTAAATATGATACATTTTGAGATCTCATTACAACTGAGATTCTTTTTTTTTCTTTATCTCATTTCTGACATCCATTGACATGGCCATGCCATAGGTCTTACTATCTTTCAGAAGTATTCCATCTGCATGATCCAGAGTTTTATACTTCTAATCTTCAAAGACAATAACTGATCCTTTGCCCCTCCCATTTACTTTCAACGGCAACAATAACAAGAAATAAACATTTATTAAGGGCTTACTATGCTCCATTGTCCTTTTCTGAGCTTTTGTTTTGATCATCCTATTCACCCTAGTAACTTTTGAGTCATGGTCTCTGTTTTCTTGTTTGCTATTTTTTCCCAGACTATTTCCTGATTTTCTTGGAATAATTATTTTGTTTTCAGTATTCTATAATCACTTCCATATGTCTTAAAGTTTTTTCCCCTTTCTCCCTTTGTGGCCCCCTCTCTCCCCATTCCCTTTCCATGATGGCTTGCAATCTTATATATGTTCTACACATACTTTCCTGTTAAATACACCCTCACCATAATCGTGTTGAATAGAAGAATTCAAATGAAAGAGAGAAACCATGAAACAAAACAAAAGAACACATAACACAAAAGAAAAGGGTTTGCTTCATTCTAAGATCCAATTCAATACTTCTTTCTCTGGATGTGGAAGGCATTTTGCCTCAAAAGTACATTGGGAATTTTTTAGGTCCTTGCATTGCTATGAAGGACTAAATCTATCAGAAAAATTCCTCAGACACTGTAATTGTTGCTGTGTACAAAGTTCTCCTGGTTCTACTCCTTTCACTCAGCATCAGTTCATATAAGCCTTTCCAGGCCTCTCTGAAGTGTTCCTGTTCATCATTTCTTACAGCACAATAGTATTCCATTACATTCATATACCACAACTTGTTCAACCATTCACCAATTGATGGGCATCCCCTGGATTTCCAGTTTTTGGCCACCACAAAGAGAGCTGCTATAAATATTTTGACACATGGGGGACCCTTTTCAATTTTTATGATCTTTTTGGGGATACAGTCCTAGAAGTGATATTGCTAGGTCAAAAGGTAGACACATTTTTGTAGCCCTTTGAGCATAGTTCTAAATTACTCTCCAGAATGATGGGAACTCACAGCTCCACCAACAATGAATTAGTGTTCCAACTCTCCTACATCTTCTCCAAAATTTATCATCTTCCTGTTTTATCATGTTAGCCAATCTGATAGGTGTGATGTGGTACCTCAGAGTTGTTTTGATTTGCATCTCTCTAATCAATAGTGATTTAGAGCATTTTTTCATATGACTACAGATAACTTTAATGTCTTCCTCTGAAAACTCCCTGCTCATATCCTTTGACCATTTATAAATTAGGGAATGACTTGTATTTTTGTGAATCTAAGTAAGTTCCCTATATATTTTAGAAATGAGGCCTTTATCATAGACACTAGTTAAAAAAATTATTTCCCGGTTTTCTGCTTCCCTCCTAATTTTGGTTGCATTGGGTTTTTTTGTGCAAAAGCTTTTCAATTTATTGTAATCAAAATTATCCATTTTGCACTTCATATTATTTTCTATCTCTTGTTTTGTCAAAAATTTCTCCATTCTCCATAAATCTAACAAATACACTACTCCTTTCTACACTAATTTATAGTATCACCCTTTATCTCTAGATTATATACTCATTTGGACTTGTTCTTGTGTATGGTGTCAGGCATTGATCTATACCCAGTTTCTGCCACCTGTTATAGAGTTTTCCCAGCAATTTTTGTCAAAGAGTGAGCTCTGATCACAGAAACTGGAGTGCTTGGTTTTATCAAACAGTAGATTGCTATAGTCGTCGACTACTGTGTCTTGAGTACCTAACCTATTCCACTGGTCTACCTCTGTTTTTCTTAGCTACTACCAAGTGGTTTTGATAACTGTTGTGTTATAATATAATTTGAGATCTGGTAGGGCTATGTTACATTCACAAGCATTAGTTTTCATTAGTTCCCATGATATTCTAGACCTTTTGTTCTTCCAGATGAATTTTGATATTATTTTTTCTATCCATACAAAATAATTATCTGGTAGTTTGGTATGGCACCAAATACATAAATTAATTTAGGTAGGATTGTCATTTTTATTGTATCTGCTCTACCTACTCATGAGCAACTATGTTTTTCTACTTAATTAGATCTGACTTTGTTTGTGCAAAAGTGTTTTGTAATGTGTTCATATAGACCCTGAGTTTGTTTCGGCACACAGACTCCCAGCTATTTTACAGTGTCTACTTTAGCTTTAAATGGGAATTCTCTTTCTATCTTGTGCTGCTGTGCTTTGTTACCAATATATAGAAATGCAGATGATTTATCTGGGTTTATTTTGCACTCTGTGATTTTATTATTTCAAGTAGTTTTTGACTTGATTCTCCAAGTATATCATCATATCATCTGCAACGAATGTTAGCTTAGCTTCTTCTTTGCCTCTTCTAATTCCTTCAATTTTTTTCTTCTCTTACAGCTAACATTTCTTGTACCATATTGAATAACAGTGGTGATAATGGACATCCTTGTTTCACCCCTGATCTTATTGGAAATGCATCTAGCTTATCTCCATTGCATATAATGCTCATTGAAGGATTTAGGTAGATTCTGCTTATTATTTTATGGAAAGTTCCATTTATTTCTCTTCTCCCCAGTGTTTTCAATAAGAATGGATACCGTATTTTGTCAAAAGCTTTTTCTGCATCTATTGAGATAATCATGTGATTTCCCCTACTTTTGTTGTTGATATGATGAATAATGCTAATAGTTTTCCTAATATTGAACTAGTCCTGCATTCCTGCTATAAATTCTCTCTGATCATAATGTATGATTCTTGTGATAAGTTACTGTATTATTTTCGCTAATGCCATATTTAAAAGTTTTGCAGCTATATTCATTAGGGAAATCGATCTATAATTTTCTTTCTCTGTTTTAGCTCTTCCTGGTTTAGGTATCAGAACCGCAATTGTATCATAAAAAGAATTTGGTGGAACTCCTTCTTCTCCCAAATAGCATAGAGAGTATTGGAATTAACTGTCTTTAAATGTTTGATAGAATTCACTTGTAAATCCATCTGGCACTGGAGATTTTTTCCTAAGGAATTCATTGATGGTTTGTTCAATTTCTTTTTCTGAGATGGGATTATTTAAGTACTCAACTTCCTCTTCTGTTGATCTGGGAAATTTATATATTTTTTTAAAATAACCATCCATCTCATTTAGATTGTTGGATTTATGGGCATACAGTGGGGCAAAGTAATTTCTAATTATTATTTCAATTTCCTGCTCATTCGAGGTTAGTTCACTCTTTTCATTTTTGATATTGGTTATTTTGGTTTTTTTGTTTCTTTTTTAATCAAATTGACCAAAGGTTTATCAATTTTGTTGCTTTTTATTCATAAAACCAATGTTTAGTTTTATTTATTAGTTCAATAGTTTTCTTAATTTCAATTTTATTAATCTTTCCTTTCATTTTCAGTGTTTCTAATTTAATATGTACTTGGGGATGTTCAATTTGTTCTTTTTCTAGCTTTTTCAGCTGCAAGCCCAATTCACTGATCTCTTCTTTCTCTATTTTATTCATATAGGCATTCAAAGATATAAATATACCCCTAAGAACTACTTTTGCAGTATCCCATAAGATTTTGTAGGTTGTCTCATTGTTGTCATTCTCTTGGATGAAGTTGTTGGTTGTTTCTATGATTTGTTGTTTAATCCATTCATTCTTTAGGATTGTTATTAACTTTCCAATTAATTTTTGGTCTATCTTTCCATGATCTTTTATTACATATAATTTTTATTGCATTATGATCTGAGAGAGATGCATTCACTATGTCTGCCTTTCTGCACTGGATTGTGAGGTTTTTATGCCCTTGTACATAGCCAGTTTTTGTATATGTGCCATGTACCACAAAGAAAAAGGTATGTCCCTTTCTATCCCCATTCAGTTTTCTCCAGAGATCTACCATAGCTACCTTATCCAGAGTTTTATTCATTTCCTTAACTTCTTTTTGTTTATTTTGTTAAATTAGATTTATCATGTTCAGAGAGGGAGAGGTGGAGGTCCCCCTCTAGTATAGTTTTGCTGTCTATTTCTTCCTGTATCTTCCTTAATATCTCCTCTAAGAATTTGGATTCTATATGACTTGGAACATATGTATTTAGTACTGATTGTTTTGTTGTCTATGGTGCCTTTTAGCAGGATATAGTTTCCTTCCTTATCTCTTTTAATTAACTCTATTTCTGCCTTTGCTTTGTTTGAGATTATCATTGCTACCTTTGCATTTTTTTACATCAAACGAATCACAATGTATTCTGCTCCAATCTTTTACCTTTACCCTGTGTGTATGCCCCATTTCTAATATGTTTCTTGTAACCAACAAATTGTTGGATTATGGTTTTTAATCTATTTTCCTATCTGTCTCCATTTTATGGGAGAGTTCATCCCATTCACATTCACAGTTATGATTACTATCTGTGTCTTTCCCTCCATCTTCTTTCCACCTGTTTTTCCTTTTAGTTTTCCCTTCTCCCTTTTTCTCCACAATAGAGTTTTAATTTTTCACCACCCCCTCCATTTGTCTTGTCTCCCCTCTTTAACCCCCCTCCTCATTACTCCCTTTTCCCCTTCCTACTTCTTCTTTCCCTTTTAGCCTCCCTTCCCTTTTCTTTACCCCTTCCCCTACTACCACCTATAGAGCTAGTTAGGTTTCTATACTTAACTGAGTTTTTTATTCCCTACTTGAATCAAATCAAATGAGAGCAAATCTCAAACAATGCTCATCTCCCTCCTTTCTTTCTCTCTACTGTAATATAATTTTGTGCCAGTTCCTGTGATGTAATTTACCTTTTTCTAACTTCTTCTTTTCCTGTCTCCCATTACAATCCCTTTGCACCCTTAAATTAAAATTTTTGGGTCTTTCAAGGTCAACAAGTGGAGAGGTAGAGCATTTACAGATTACTCAGCCATCGTGGCTGTTGGAAGGTCAAGCAGCTATTTCCTAACTTTTAAATTTATGTTAGCAGGGGTACCATCTCAAGTTTCAGTTTTTTTGTGTTGCTGTTTCTGAGCATATTCTGGGGGTTTTTAATTTTTTCATATTTCTAAGGTATACAAAGACAGATGTGGTCACTGATCTCTTGCCCTGTTTTATATTCTTTATCCAGGAAAGGTCCTTGTTCCCCTACAACCACAAGTGCTAGTGTCTTTCTTGACCCTGGAACAATGACCAGGACCCCTACTTTTCTGCAGTCACAGACACTATTGCTCCTATTCACACTGAAACTATGACTCTGAACTTAGTATGGGTAATGTAAGAGGATCCTGCCCCCAATACCAATAAAGCTGCTGTTGCAAATGTTGCAGTAGCCTGTTGCCAGTGTTGGTGTGATATACTCTAGGTGCCCCCACTTATTGTTATAGATTTCTACTGCTGACCTCCTAAGCTATCTTGGTGTAGAAAAATGTCTCATCCCAACCCTTTGTTGACTCTTCCACTCCAGAATTCAATTTGAGGAACTATTTCAAACTTCCTTGGGGTGAGGGTATGTTAAGACAGTTCTATTGAGTTGCTGCCTGTACTCCATTATTTGGTTCTGCCCAATGCCCCACCCCCAAGTTCAAATTCTTATTTGGGATCATGTGTGACTCAATTTTACCCTTGTCTCAGATAACTCATCCCTAACATGAAAATTTAAACTAATTCATCACCATTCATTTTAGTTCTAAGTCCTATAATCCAACAAGTGGAAATTACAGAAAAGATAGGGTTTTTTTTCCTACTGAAATATTTTATAATTAGAGCAGTTCCAAAGTAGAGTAGTACTGAATTCTCAATCTGTAGAAACCATCAGGTGAAAGGTGAATGGTTGCTTGTTTGGATTGCTGAAGAAAGAATTGTCTCAAATATGAAACAGTAGAAAATTCTTTTAATATATTCTGTAAAATTTCAAAGTCATTTAGTTTTTAAAACTGGATTTACTTAATTCTCTTTCTTGAAGTCTTTAAACTCATGTAACTGCTATGGATACAGTAATGTTTGAGGACAGATTCATTTTCCTCCCTGAATTGACATTTTGTATATATTTGTGACAGTAATATATAATTTAATGAGATCTGTTCCCATTGACACAAGCTACAGGTTTTTTTTTCAATCTCTATCCAATCTAAAATTTATTGTGGAAGCAAAAATATTATATTCAAATCTGATTTCCAACATTTGCTCTCCTTATGTCCCTGGAAAAGTCATTGAATCTCTCTGTCTTCAATTAGCTGTTTGTAAAATAGCAATAAAAAATCCTTCATTGCCTATGTTAGGAAGTGGTTTTTAGGAAAGTAATAATGTAAAACTTCTATTATGAATTACATAATCACAATTAGCAACACCATTATAATTTGCATTATGTAACATTCTATGGAACTAAATGGCACAATAGATAGAGTATTGTATTTGTATCCTGGGTTCAGTTCCTGCCTCTGATGTTTACTGGTAGTATGACCATAGGCAAAATATTTAACTTCTTTCATCAATAGTTTCTTCAGGTGTAAAATGAGGGATTTGAACTCCAAGGACTTAAAAGCCTTTCTGGATCTAAATATATGATCTTTTGATCAATTTCTTCTTTTTAGCTCTCTAGTCAGTCCGTTTTTTACAGGACTCAGAGATATCTGGTCAAACAACATTGTGTGTTGGGGGGTGGAAGAGTAGGAAGGAAAAGTGAATCTAAAGGGTTTAAATGAATGAAAGTCAATTGTGAGAAAGCAATATTACACGTATTATACCAACTCCTCTGAGAAATACATTGAGGAGAACAAAAACTGTGATAGTCCAATTGTACATCACTATAGGGCAGACCTTAACTCTAGCATTTTCTATATTTCTAGAAGCCACATTTGTAGAGGGTAATGGACATGGGCAGGAGTTCTTAACCTGAATTACATGGACAGTCAAGAGATCTATCTCATTATTTTCTCAAGTTCCTAACTGAAACTTAACATTCCTTTCAATTTTTTATTTAGTCAGTTACTACATTGTGAAGGGATCCACAGGTTTCACAAGACTATCAAAGTGTCTATCATAAACAAACAAATTATTCTTATCTTATCTGTCTACAGAAAGAACTGGGCATCAATATCAAGAGGTGGAAGTTAAGCCATTATTTGAAAGAAGTTTCTAATAATTGCAATTATTTGAAAATAGTTTGATCTCCTTATTTAGGGAATCAAGTCCCTATCACTGAAAGTTTTCAAACAGAACCTTGGTGACCACTTGTTAATGATATTGTTGAGTTTTGTCATGAAAACAGTAGTGAGTTTAATTATAAAGTGCTTTCCAACACTGATTAATTTCTTCATCTACATACATATATAAATTATTATTCCTTGACCAAATTTTTGTGGATAAAGTATCTTAAAGACTGATGCAGAAAAATATCAAATTATTTAATCACATTTAAAATCATAAAATAACATAATTTAATGTGTATATTATCTCCACTGTCCCTCCAGTTTGTATAATTGAACATTTATGAGATCATCTATCTAGGGATGAAAGGAAACATATAGATCATATACCTCAATACAGACATTTTACACTAAACAAACTGAGGCCCTGAGAGGTTGTGATTTGTACAAGGTCACTCATATAATAAACAGAACATTTTTTGAACCTTAATTTTCAGATTCATAATCCAAAGTTCTTGTTCCAATGTCATGATTCATTTTAACATTCATTATTTTAAAATAATATTCACACTGCCTAAATAAAACCTCAGTAGCTACTTAAAATAAATGATGAATGTTATAAGAATTAATGTTGCAATGAGATGCTTTTTGATCATTATAAGCAGAGAGTGGGATGGACAAAATTATGAAATGCTTAACTGTAAAATCCTTTCAGTACAGTAAGCTTTTTTATATCAAGCAAGAAAAGGATGAATTACTATTGCATAAGTAATTCCAACAATATCATAGAAAGGACTAGGAAAGTATCATAGTGAATAGAACCTACACTGCCAGAAGATGGTCAAGAAAATGTAATTAGCTTTACAATCACCAATTTCTCTATTAACAAAATGATGGGTGAAAACAAGGAATAAATTAGTTAGATATTTATCATTCTTTTTCGATTATAATTAGAGAATATAGATGATGTATATGAATGGCAGAAAATGTATAGTAAATATTAATAATTCTTTATCACAGGAAAATAAATGGAAAACTGGGACATGGTGAGATAGGGACTATTGAACTGTTATACGCCCTTATCAATGGGAGAATATTTCTGAAGTAATGTGAGCAAATAATTGCTTGTATATTTCCTCACATTTGAACAATATATAACAGAGACAACATAAACTGACTATATTTACCACAGAGGAATATTGATTACAAGGAATATGATTATGATTATAGATATGTATGCAGTAGTACTGTGTCACTAAGTCAGGTCTATGCTTCTGCAATTTTTATGGTCCAGAAAATATAATTTTAGGTATGGCACAGCCAGGCATGAGGAAACAAAGGGATTGGAATAATTTTCTTCCATCATCTTTCTCAAGAGCAGAATGTTTTCTTCCTGCTTCCACCCTCCAGCAATAGCTGGGAAAAAGGAATTCAGGGCTCAAAGTGGCACCTGTATATACTAAAACCATGGGATGATTGAAAGTCTGAGGCAAAGCTTGATTCACAGGATGAATAGCAATAGTTCTTCTGGATGACTGTAGCACTTTGTGCTTTTCCCAATGCTTTTCCACATTTTACCTTCCATTATACTTGCATGATTACATACACTATAAGTCCTGATAAATTATAGTAACTCTTACCAATGTAGAACTTTCAGAGGGGAGCACTTTTCTTACAAGAATTTCATCAAGTAGACAACATAGATAACACATTTCAAAAATGAGAAAACTGATGCAGAAGAGCTTGCCATCATGTTCAGTAAATAGGAAGGAAAGATTTGAAATAGGTTACTCCAGACATCTTGTCCAAAAGTATTCCTACTGAATTATAGCATAATTCCTTTGTAACCTACATAAAGGCAAGGACCTATTCTTTGAATACCCCATAGAATTTGGCAGTGTGCTGAACACATAGAAGAGGCTGAATAAATATCTATTGAATAAATAGGGAATATGTTAAGATTGTTCAAAAGCATTGTTAAAAACTTTCCTAAGAACTAGAATACGTTATCCATTTTATTCTATCCCATTCCAAATCCCAATGCTAGCATACTATTTTATAATGTTAATGCTTATATTTGATGGAATTCATTCCTAGCCTTCATATCTTTACCTAATTAATCTTCTTTTTGCTGGGAGACAACACAAACATTTTTTTGCTTTTGTTTAATTCCAGTGATATTAGAAAGGAAAAAGGGATTGCCATGGCGTGTGTTATCATGGGTAATAAGGAAATGGCATCAAGGAGCCATGTTTTTCACCATTCTACTCCCTTTTTCACCATTCTACTCACGTTCAAACAGATATCAATGAAGTAGAAGCTTGTCAGTTGCTTCACAGAAAGTGATACCTTTGGGGGAGGGGAAGAGCCAAGATGGTAGAGTGGAAGCAGGGAATTGCCTCAGTTCTCACTCCAAACCCTCAAAATACCTGTAAAATAACTCTAAAGAAATTCTAGAGCAGTAGAAGCTACAAAATCACAGAGTGAAAAAGTTTTCCAGTCTAAGACAATCTGGAAGGCCCGTAGGCAGGGTCTATTACAATGGGCTCAGAGCAGAGAGCAGCCCCAGTTTGGGCTATGGCAGTACAGGTGAAACTGGAGCAGGCCTCAGGACACTGAATCACTGGCAGCTATAGTGGTTTCAAGATTTCTCAACCCAGAAACACTAAAGACAGTTTCAATGGTCAGTGTGAAAGTCCTCTCACCTTGGTGAGCGAGGAAACTGGTCCAGTCTCAGTCCCAGTCCCAAGGTGGCAGCCACTTCACAAAAGTAGCTGCTTCTGGAATTCTTGTCCTAAAGACAGTGGGGGAATGGAGCACCTGTTCTGGTTGCAGTCCTGGGGCCAGGAGGAGTGCTATCATTATAGAGCTGGTGGTAACTGTGGAGAGGGAATCCTATTAGCAGTTCCAGGGAACAAAAGAGTGCTTGTGGTTGCTTGCAGAGCAGAGTGCAGGCCTGGAGAGGAGTAAACACCTCTCCATTGAGCACACTTTTTTGGAGGAGCTGAGAATTTACAGGTCCCTAGAGATACCTCTGAAAACAGGTGGCCAAGAACCATGAAACTTGGGACAATATACCCGGCACATTTTTGAGATCAAAAGTCAACTAATTGGCTGGGAAAATGACCAAAAAGGGAAAAATAAGACTATGGAAGGTTACTTTCTTCCTGAAAAAGTATTTTCTTATGGTGAGGAAGATCAAAGCATACTAATGGAGGAAGACAGCAAAGTCAAATTCTCCAAGAAAAATATAAAATGGTCTCAAGTCATGGAAGAGCTCAAAGAGAAATTTGAAAATCAAGTAAGAGAAGTAGAAGAAAATGGGAAAAGAAATGACAGCAATGTAACAAAAACATGAAAACCAGCAGAATAGTTTGCTAAAGGAGAACCAAAAAAATGCTGAAGAAAATAACACCTTTAAAAATTGACTAATTGACCAAATGACAATTGGACTAATTGACAAATTGCCAATTATTGTTGTGTTCATCCTTAGTTGCTAAAGACCATGCCATCAAAGAAATGATAACATGACTTGCACTTGACTTTGTTTTGAGTGAGGAAGGGCTGTGCAGGTCACCAGTCTCACTTCTCCTCCAGAGCCATCTGAATCCAGTGACCAGATATTCATCAGGATTGTCAGAGATGACTCAGGATGCATTGGGAGACCTTCACCTGTTAGGCCAAGATCTATTCAGGTACTCACTAAGGGTGAGGTAATTCCCATTGCATGAATAGACCTGTTCAAGAAGGTGATAACTCCTTTGATGAGGCAAAGAAAAATAAATGCATCAGACTGGGAGGGAAACAGCAACAGTTACTGTTGATAATCACTCTTAAATCAGGAGGGTTCAGAAGAGAGCCCATAGGCAGGGGTCTTTTGTTGTCCAATGCATGAGTTTCAGAGTGCATTAGCGTTAAGGCTTTGGGAAAGGAAAAGGAAAGGAAAGGAGAGGGGAGGGGAGGAGAGAGCAGGGGGGGAGAGGAGAGGAGAGGAAAGCATAATATTTCAGGCAAGAAAATGGACATTTGGGGGAGGAGCCAAGATGGCAGAGTAGAAAGATTCACATATGTTAGCTCTGAATCCACAGCCCATAAATTACCTGTAAAAAGAACTCCCAACAAATTCTGGAGCAGTAGAAGCCACGAAGCAACAGAGTGGAGGAGATTTCTGTTCCAGAGAACCCTGAAAAACCAACACCAAAGGTCCGTTGGGCACTGGACGGGCAGCAGAGCCCAGCCCTGCCTTGGCCACGCGGCACTGAGAGGAGCAGATTCGAGAAGACTTCAGGGATGGAATCTCCGGGGCCCTGAAGGTCCCTCAACCCACAGGCACTACAGGTCAGTGAGAGAGCCTTCTGGGCTGGTCGGGAGGGCACCAGAGTGTCTCCATAACTCAGGCCCCCTCAGGAAGAAGCAGCGGGGGAAGCAGCTGACAGGGTCTCCCAAAGCAGACAGGAACTCAGATCCATTGTTGAAGGTCTTCGCATAAACCCCCTGAGGGAACTAAGCCCTGTGAGCCAGCCCTGCCCCCACCTGAGAACCTGAACTTAATCCCACTGGATAGCAGCCCTGCACCACCACCACCACCACCACCCCCCCCCCCCCCGGCTGAAAGCCCTGAGGCTGGGAAGCAGCATTTGGATTTCAGACCCCAAGCACTAGTGAGGCAGGGGTGGAGAGGAATCTCAGAAGTCAAGTAACTGGCTGGGAAAATGCCCAGAAAAGGGAAGAAAAATAAGACCATAGAAAGCTACTTTCTTGGGGTACAGATGTTCCCGCCTTTCATTTCTGATGATGAGGAACAATGCTTACCGTCAGGGAAGGATGTGGAGGTCAGGGCCTCTGTATCCCAGACATCCCAGGGGGATGTCCGGTGGGTTCAGGCCATGGAAGAGCTCAAAAAGGATTTTGAACATCAAGTTAGACAGGTGGAGGAAAAGCTGGGAAGAGAAATGAGAGAGATGCAAGAAAAGTATGAAAAACGGGTCAATACCTTGGTCCAGGAGACCCAAAAAAATGCTGAAGAAAATAACACCTTGAAGACTAGGCTCACTCAATTGGCAAAAGAGGTTCAAAAAGCCAATGAGGAGAAGAATGCTTTCAAAAGCAGAATTAGTCAAATGGAAAAAGAGGTTGAAAAGCTCACTGAAGATAATAGATCTCTCAAAAATAGAATGGAACAGATGGAGGCTAATGACTTTCTGAGAAACCAAGAAATCACAAAACAAAATGAAAAGAATGAAACAATGGAAAATAATGTGAAATATCTCATTGGAATAACAACTGACCTGGAAAATAGATCCAGGAGAGACAGTCTAAAAATTATGGGACTACCTGAAAGCCATGATCAAAAAAAGAGCCTAGACATCATCTTTCATGAAATTATCAAGAAAAACTGCCCTGATATTCTACAACCAGAGGGCAAAATAAGTATTCAAAGAATCCACCAATTACCGCCTGAAAGAGATCCAAAACGAGAAACTCTTAGGAACATTGTGGCCAAATTCCAGAACTCCCAGGTCAAGGAGAATATATTGCAAACAGCTAGAAAGAAACAATTCCAGTATTGTGGAAATAAAATCAGGATAGCACAAGATCTAGCAGCTCCTACATTAAGGGATCTGTCATGGAATAGTATATTCCAGAAGTCAAGGAACTAGGACTAAAACCAAGAATCACCTACCCAGCAAAGTATAATACTTCAGGGAAAAAAATGATCTTTCAATGAAATTGAGGACTTTCAAGCATTCTTGATGAAAAGACCAGAGCTGAAAAGAAAATTTGACTTTCAAACACGAGAATGAGAAGAAGCATGAAAAAGTAAACAGCAAAGAGAATTCATAAGGGACTTACCAAAGTTGAACTGTTTACATTCCTGCATGGAAAGACAATATTTGTAACTCTTGAAACTTTTCAATATCTGGGTAGTTGGTGGGATTACACACACACATACACCAACACACATGCACACACACATGCACATGCACACGCACACACACATGCACGCATGCACGCACACACAGAGACAGAGAGCACAGAGTGAATTGAATAGGATGGGAACAGATCTTAAAAAAATTAAGGTAAACAGTGAGAGAAAAATATATTGGGAGGAGAGAGGGTGAAATGGAATGGGGCAAATTGTCTCTCACAGAAGAGGCAAGCAGGAGACTTTTTAGTGGAGGGAAATGAGGTGAGCTGAGAGAAAAACATGAAGTTTACTCTCATCACATTCAACTAAAGGAAGGAATAAAATGCACACTCGTTTTGGTATGAAAACCTATCTTACAATAGAGGAAAGTGTGGGAGAAGGAGATAAGCAGGGTGGGGGGATGATGGAAGGGAGGACAAGGGGAGGAGGGAGCAATTTGAAGTCAACACTCTTGGGGAGGAACAGGATCAAAAGACAGAATAGAAACAATGGGGGGCAGGATAGGATGGAGGGAAATACAGTTAGTCTTACACAACATGATTGTTATCGAAGTCATTTGCAAAACTACACAGATAGGGCCTATATTGAATTGCTTGCCTTCCCAAAGGGAATGGGTGGGGGGAGGGAGGGATGGGGAGAATTTGGAACTCAAAGTTTTAGGAAGAACTGTTGAGTATTGTTCTTGCTACTAGGAAATAAGAAATCCAGGTAATGGGGAATAGAAAGTTATCTGGCCCTACAGGACAAAAGAGAAGATGAGTTCAAAGGAAGGGAGGGATGACAGAAGAGAGGGCAGATTGGTGATAGGGGAAATTAGAATGCTTGGTGTATTGTGGTGGGGGGAGGGGACAAATGGGGAGAAAATTTGGAATGCAAAATTTTGTGAAAATGAATGTAAAAAGTTTAATAAATAATTCTATAAAAAAAAAGTCTTTGCCGATTCTTTAATTTTTCTTTATATGGAAGAATCATGTCAACAGCCTTCAATTTTTTTAAAATTTGTTTCTTCATTTGCTTCTTCCTTTTTTGTGTGTTTGTTTACTTGTATTTCTGTTGCCTGGGATGTCAGAGAAACAAATAATCTGCTCAAGCCTATAATATTATTGTTTTTGTTGATACTTTTTTGCTGAGGATGATGATAGTATTGTTAGAAGAATGTTTCAAATGATTCTCATTTATTGAACATTCCTCTTTTTCACTGATTACTAGGCTCATGTCTTTAGCACATGGCCCCATCACTGGCACATTAAGGCTCTTTGTTTTTCATAACATATTCTATTCTGTTATTGTGGTTGCTGGTAGGGGCAGAATAGCCTTATGTTATTCGAATTTCTTCTTTTCATATTTACATTTATTTTTAGTGCTTCTTTGCAAAACTTTTGTCACTGGAATTATTTACAGGAGTATCTATAGGAGTTTACAGTCAAGTTTTTTTTTTAGTTTTGTTTCATTTTTCAATTATTTTTTTTTCTTTGTGGAATGTTCTGTGGATTTTTTTCACTTGGTATTTTGTTTTCTATATTCAAGAGTTCTAGACAGTTTTCTTCTATTATTTCTTCATATATGTTTTTCATGATTTTTGATTTTATCATATTCTTCTGGTAGATTTTTTGATCCTTAGGTTGTTACAAATCCTGTCTTCAAAATCAATGTGCTTTGCTTGAAGAGAAATGATATTTTATTTTTATATTTTGTTTCTCTTTTTCAAATAGGCCTCCACTTCTGAATGTTTTTATTCCTAATCAGGTATCCCGTCCTTTTTCTTTGGTGAAACTTACGTCCGTGGATTCAGTGTTTTGTTTTTGATTCATCAGATTATTTCTGCTGTGGTCATAAATCCTACTTTCATAATTCTTATTTTTCTCTATAGGAATATTCTTCTGTGATTCTGTTTTCTTGAGAATCTACAGTGCTCCTTGCATCATCATCATACCTTAGTCTTATGATATCCATTGATGTCTGGACTGATTTAGCTAATGTGGAAACTACATTCTTTCTGTTATTAATATCTTCCCTTGTCAAGTTTTTTAAATTAGCTTTTTTGCCCCGATATCATTTATAATTGGAGTACTTTTGCTTATATTCCCCAGTTTCTGACTCCTTCCTCTATGATTTTTGGTTTTCCCTTGGGTGTGAACCTAAAATCTATCTTAGGTTCTTCCCACGGTGGGGAATTTATAGTTTGCCTTCCTTAGTCTCTGTCCCAAGTGACTTCTGTGGGACAAAACTGAACTTTAAGGTAGATCCTTTCCCTTAGGCTTAGATACTACACACAGAATACCTCAATACCCTAGTTTTCTTTGTGTAAATTCTCTAGCTAAGTTTGATTGCAGGATCAAGTGCTTCCATGTTTCAGTCTTCTCCAATACGTCAGCAATCTAACTTTGTGAGACTTATTTCAGCAGACTTCAAAAATGTTATCTTCTATCAAGCTGAAATATTTTCCACACTGTTTCACAGATGGCATACAGGAGGCATTAGAGGTTTTGAACTGCTGTCCCTATCAGATTCACTCTTAATCTGGTCAGACATATAGACAGCTTTATAGGTGTAAATAATCAGCTTTATTTTAGTCTAGTCTTCTGAAATGGTTGTTGAGAGAACCAGATCCTACAGCATTCCCTAATCAGGAGCTGACAAGAAGGGGTGGGTGGTCCCTACCCCTATATCTTGATTGGATCAATCGAGACAGTACACTGGTTCACTCTCCTAAATCCCCCCAAGCTTCATTGGGGTCCAGTTGAGGCCCACACAGATTCTCCTATGTGTTCCCTGTGGTTTTTCCTCATAGAAGTTTTTCCCCATTCACTGACCAATGCCCACTTGCTTTTATAGGTCAATAAGGCAAAGAAGGCTTCTTGATAACATTAAGCTCACAGGTTAACTTTAGCAGTACTATCATTTAGTGCAAGCATAGTAAATATTACATTATGTCACCCCTTATGTTGCAGTGCAACCTCAGTAGGACTATCTGTTACTATGATTCTAAGAACTACAGTTTAGAATCCTTAAGGCTATTCTTGGAGTTATTATCAAGCACCTGGAATCTAGATTTTCCCATGGCCATGGATTCCTAGAAACTAAACTCTAAAAGGGTAACAAAATCCTCCTTACATATACATACTATATACTCTTATATAATTTTATCAAAACCTTCTGGCCCTTATTCAATTTTAAGCTAGTCATGGGCAAGGTCTACATAACTTTTTATATTCTCCACATCTATTACTATGTATAATGTATTTGTTATTCATATTGAACTCATTTAATTGAATTGAATTAAAAAGGTTCCGCCTTGATACCCTAAATTTAGCAGTAGACTATTTCCAAATTACTACGTAAAAGAAATGTAAGCTCTTCCACCACCATTTTAAATTGGGTTCCATCTAAGCACTGCTGTTACAACTGCCTCTCTGTGCCACCAGTCCTGCAGCCATGGAGGATTTGAACAGTACAGTAACATGGAGGAGTTCCCAGAGGGCTCCAAGATCAATGCCAGCAAGAACCAGCAGGACTATGGTAAAATGTGTATTGGAAGGCAACCTGTGATGTGAGCAAGAAAGATCTCACTGAGTACCTATCTATTTTTGGAAAGGTTGTAGATTGCAAGATTAAAACTGATCCTGTCACAAGGGGAACGAGAGGAATGGGATTTGTACTTTTCAAAGACGTTGCCAGTGTGGACAACATCTTGGAACACAAAGAACACAAGGTGAATGGCAAGTTGGTACATGAAGCAGTCCAAAACTGTCAAGGGAAAGGAGCCTTCCAAAAAGTGTTTGTTGGTGGACTGAGCTTAGACACATTGGAAGAAGAAATCAAAGAGTATTTTGGATTGTCTGAAAAGATTGAGGATATCAAACTAAAAAAAACATAAAAGAAATGAAAGAAGAGGATTTTGTTTTATCATATATGCAGATGGAGAACCAGTAAAGAAAGGATCAGAAAACAGATATTATTATATTGGTTCTGGGAAGTGTGAAATCAAAGTTGCCCAGCCCATAGAGGTATATAGGCAACAACAGAAATAACAGAAAGGAGAGAGGGGTACTGCATCTGGCGGCCAAGGTGGGACTAAGGGTTGTGGCCATGGTCAACAAAGCACTTATGACAAAGCATCCTGAGGGGATGGTAATCACCAAAACAATTACCATCCATATTAAAGGAGGACCTGGAGAAAACAGGTGCAGATACTATAGTAGGCTATTTTGCAGGATGTCAACATTGAATGGAGAGTATTCTTCTATTGATCTGCGATGACTATTGAAACAGACTTTTAGTGTGCATGACATAACTGTGTCCAATTGTATATGGCAGTCAATTTGATTTTCTTGTTTTTATTTTGCCCTTTGCCATTTGTGTTATGACAAATATAGATTTGTGTTTATACAAACTTTATTTGTATAATTTCTGTTAAATGAATCTCAAAAATAAATTACTTGTGATTTTTTTTTAAAAAAAGAACTTCAAAATAGACATCTTGTACATTTTTATGCTTTAAGTTTTTTGTGATTTTAACATCCTGTCAGCTTATGTAAATTTGAGAATGATCAAATTTTCCCTAAATTATTTCACCATAACTTAAGGAAGTGATCATTTCCTAACTAAATGTTCAGCTTTCTTTCTCCTGGAAGTGAGTTGTTTGATTATGTATGCCTATTCCAGGTAACTCACAGTCTATTCTATGTTTGCATGAACCTGAAAGGTAATGAAAGCCAAGAAATCTGCACAAATTTACTTTTTTGGGGGGAGGAAAATGTTACCAGTACGATTTTGGATAAAAAAAGGATTGCTTCTTTTTTCTGAACTAGTCTTTTTGCTTCCCTAGCTTATGTCATAAGTATGACTGATGATTCTGAACTTGAAAACATATCTTTCACAGTACTGTTTGGAGGGCCCTGAAGAGGAAAACCTTATCCAATTATGTGCCTAAAATTTTATGAGTTTCCTAAGCCAAATCAGCAGAACTATCTGGCTACAAATACTTTGGTAGAGATTCAGCCAATCTGAGACAGGCAACAACAGCCCAATCATTTGTAAAATATCCAAATACTATCAGAAAATGATAAGCCTTTCTTTGATGAAACACAAATATTTTGACAACTATAATCCCTTCAATTTTAAAATGGTTAGCAACAATACAGATAATATTGCATTCATCTCATGAGACTTCTTCTATAATCGTCTATAATTCCCTATTACCAAGATTTTGGTAGAAATAATGTCCCAAAATTCAGGTGTTGATTGAAATACATTTTAGAGACATCTTGGTTGATGTAGATTTTACAAGAAAGCTTTATTTTTTTTCTAAGTGCATGTTTAAAAGTGATGTGCCCAAAGCTAAAAGTACATTTTCTGCAACACAGAAAGAAGTGAAGGTACCTTGCCTGGCATGTCACTCTGTGTTGTAATTATGATATTTTTTTTAAGTTCTGAAGATGACAAATGTTCTTTCCATTTTAGTCACTCATGTCAAAGCTTATGCCTCATCATGTTCAAGAACTTCTTTGAATGTTTATTGTGCATATTGGGCTGCAATTTGCATTTTTTGTCTCTTTTTTGAACATTATTCATTATGTTCTCTCTTTTTAGATTTTCTAAATTGCCTTTTTCCACCTACAACCACTCAATTGAATTTTATTTTCAGCATCATATTATCTCCCTCCTCTATTCCTCAAACCATTGATAATGCAAGAAATGCAAAAATTCAAAAAATGAAGTCATGCAAATAATGTTTCTGCATTAACTACGGCTGAAAAAAAGAAAAAATGGTTTTAATTTGCACTCTGAATCCATCAGTTTCTATCTTGGAGTGAACAGCATTTTTCACCATGGGTCAATCCTTTGGAACTGTAGTGGACTATTGTGTTGATCAGAGCTACCGTATCTTTCGATATTGTTGATAATATAAATCTCATCCTGCCCATTGCATTTTCTATCAATTTATACAGACATTCCTAGGTTTTTTCAAAACCATCTCCTTCATCATTCATAATACCATAATAATGTTCCATTGCATGCATATACAAAAATTTGTTCCACCTTTCCCCAGGTGAGAGGCATCCCCAGTAATTACCACAAAAAAAGTTGCTACAAAAATATTTATTTTTTTCTGAATATGTGGCACTTTCCTTTACACTTTATATCCTTCTTTTTGGAGGAGAAGTTATAACTTTAGTGCCACATTATTCTCCAAAATGTTTGGATAAGTTCATTGCTCCACCAACAAAGTGTTGGTATACCTATGTTTCCCAAATGTCCTTCAACATTTTCCTTTTCTGACATTTTAGCCAAAGTAATAGATTTGACATGGTTCTCAAAATTGCTTTAATTTGCATGTCTTTAGTTACTAGTGATTTAAATCATTTTTGAATATGACTATGGTTAGCTTTGTTTTCTTACTCTGAAAAACTGCTTATTTTTTTAATTACTAATTTATTTGTTTTCAGTTTTCAACAATTACTTCCATATGTTTTAAAATTCTCCTCCTCTCTTCACCCACCTTCCCCAACATGGCATGAAATCTTATATGGGATGTACACAGACATTCTTATTAAACACATTTTCACCTTAGTCATGTAGTGAAGAAGAATTAAAATGGGGGCAGAACCAAGATGGTGGAGTGGGAGCATGGACTTACCTTAGCTCTACAACAAATTCCTTCAAGTACCTCTGAAATGAGAATCTGAACAAATTTTAGAGTGGCAGAATCCACTAAGAGGTAGAGTGTGGCAGATTTCCAGCCCAGGATATCCCTGAAGGTTAATGGGAAGGATCTGGTACACGGGGCTGGGGGAGCACAGAGTACACAGGCTACACTAGCACAGACTCTCATAGCAGAGCCAAATAGGAACAACTGAGGTGGACTAAATCAGAAGCAGCAGTGCAGATCGTCAAACACTTTAGCACATGACAGAAGTGCCGCAGAACTGGGTGAGAAAGAGGCGAAATGTCCTCAGCAAACAGCAGCAGCTACTCCTGAGACTATCAGCCCACAGATTAAAAGTTTGAAAGTCAGGTACTTGGACTTCCAGGAGCCAAGATGGCAGAATAAACTGGAAGTGATTTCTCTGTCTCTTCCCTTTTTGATCTTGGAAAAACCCAGAGAATACTGCCCCTGGAAAAATCCTGGAATAGTGGGACCCGCAGAAGCAGTTAACAGTCTGTCAGCTTGGGAGGCTAGGTTGATCATCAAGGAGAGTTGTTCTTGCTGTGACTGAAGAAGAACAGGGCAGGACAGGAGCTGTCCCAGGCAGTGCCACCTCAGTGAACCAGTAGGAGATCCTGAGTCCCCAGGGGTGGAGCCCATAAGCAGCAACACCAGCAAGCCTGGGAATTGAGCAAACACTCATGTAGAAGGAGGTTCAACAGCCATTGAGTCTGCCTGTGCTCTAGCTCAAAGGAGAAGGAGACTTCTGGTGGCCAGACCACCCCTCCCCCAAACCCCACACAGTGAACTTCAGGATAACCCCAGGGAAACTCAGAAGGACTTCACCTGGCCTCTACCATGGCACAGTAGCCAGTTCAGCACCAGGTAAGCTGCAACATTCTAGGTTCTAGCTGAAAGAACCAGAGGCCACAACACATAATGCCTCAAGTTCTCAGGACAAGAAAAGTGAGTCAGAGCCCCCTGTCCCCAAGAAGCCGAGGTCCACTGTAAAAGCCAGGAAAATGTCAATCATCATGAGCAAAAAGCAAACCAGAAAAGCAAAGACCATAGAATCTTACCATAGGGAAAAAGACCAAAATGGGAATGCAGAAGAGGTCATCATTGAGACTGTACTCTCATCTGAAACCTCAGAAGGGAACGTGAACTGATCTCCAGCCCAAGAAGCATTTTTGGAAGAGCTTAAGAAGAACTTTAAAAGCCAAGTTAGAGAGGTAGAAGAAAACTGGCAAATGATTTTAAAAATATGAAAATGGAATTCACTGAACAATTAAAAAGGAAAATTTGTCAAATGGGTAAGGAGATACAAAACCTAACTGGAACAATTGGGCAAATGGAAAAGGAGATGCAAAAATTAACTGAAAAAAGCAATTAATTAAAAATTGGAATTAGGCAAATAGAAGTTAGTGACTCTATAATACACCAAGAATAAGTCAAATGGAAGTAAAAAAGAATGAAAAAAATGAAAAAGAAAATGTAAAAGATCTCATTGGAAAAATAACTGACCTGGAAAATTGATCCAGGAGAAAAAATACAATAATTATTGGTCTACCAGAAAGCCATGATGAAAAAAAGAGCCTCAACAATATCTTCCAAGAAATAATCAAGGAAAACTGCTCTGAAGTCCTAGATACAGAGGGCAAAATGGATGAATATTTAAAAAATAAAAATTGACCCGATTAACAAAAGAGGAAGTTAAATACTTAACCCCAACTGAGAAAAAGAAATTGAACAAGCCATCAATGAACTCCTTAGGAAAAAATCTCCAAGGCCAGATGAATTAACAAGTGAATTCTTTGAAACACATAAAGAACAGTTAATTCCAATACTATATAGACTATCTGGGAAAATTGGCAAAGAAGGAATTCTACAAAATTCTTTTTATGATACAAATGTTGTTCTGATACCTAAATCAGGAAGAGACAAAACATAGAAAGAAATCATAGACCAATTTCCCATCCATTTTAATTCTTCTATGCAACAGGACTAATATGAAATGTGTTTAATAAGAATGTATATGTAGAACCCATAAAAGATTGTATGCCGTCTTGGGGAGGTAGAAGAGAGGGAGAAAATGTAAGCCATATGGAAGAGATTGTTGAAAACTGAAAATAAATTAATTTTAGCAAAAGAATTAAAATGAACAACAGAAACCATCAGAAAAAAAAACCAAAACAAAACATAACAAAAGAGAAAATAGTCTGCTTCATTCTGAATTTTGATTCTATAGTTCTTTCTCTGGATGTAGATGGCATTTTGCATCCAGAATACTTTGGCAACGTTTTAGATGCTTGCACTGCTGTGAAGCCTTAAGTCTACAGGAAACACTCCTCACACACTGTGGCTGCTAATGTGTATATTTTTCTCCATATTCTGCTCATTTCACTAGGCAACAGTTCATGTATGTTTTTCTAGGTTTCTCTGAAGTCTACCGATTCATCATTTCTTATAGTACAATAGTACTCTATTACAATCATAAACCACAACTTATTCAGCCATTCCCCAATTGGTGGGCATTCCCTTGATTTCTAGTTCTTTTTTTTTTATTTTTTAATTTGTTTTATTTGTTTTTTATTTATTTTTTCTTTTTCTCTTTTTCTTTTTAATTTTTATTTATTTAACTTTTTACATTCATTTTCACAAAATTTTGGGTTCCAATTATTTCTCCCCTCCCCCCACCCCAATACGCCGAGCAACCTAATTTTCCCTATCTCCAATCTGCCCTCTCTTCTGTCATCCCTCCCTTTCTCTTGTCCCCATCTTCTCTTTTGTCCTGTAGGGCCAGATGAATTTCTATTCTTCATTAACTGTATGTCTTATTTCCTAGTAGCAACAACAGTACTAAACAATTGTTCCTAAAACTTGAGTTCCCAATTCTCCCCATCCCTCCCTCCCCACCCATTCCCTTTGGGAAGGCAGGCAATTCAATATAGGCCATATCTGTGTAGTTTTGCAAATGGCTTCCCTGATAGTCATGTTGTGTAATACTAACTGAATTACCCTCCATCCTATCCTGCCCCTCATTGTTTCTCTTCTGTCTTTTGATCCTGTCCCTCCCTGAGTGTTGACTTCAAATTGCTCCCTCCTCCCATTGCCCTCCCTTCCATCATCCCCCTCCCCTTGCTTATCTCCTTCTCCCCCACTTTCCTGTACTGTAAGATAGGTTTTCATACCAAAATGAGTGTGCATTTTGTCCCTTCCTTTAGTCAAATGTGATGAGGGTAAACTTCTTGTTTTTTTTTTTCTCAGCTCTCCTCTTTTTCCCTCCACTAAAAGGTCTCCTGCTTGCCTCTTAAATGACACATAATTTACCCCATTCCATTTCACCCTTTTTCCTCCCCCTACCTTTCTCTCTCACCATTTACCTTAATTTCTTTTAAGATATGGTCCCATCATATTCAATTCACTCTGTGCTCTCTGTCTTTGTATGTGCATGCATGTGTGTATGTGTGTGTGCGTGCATGCATGTACATGTGTGTGTGATCCCACTAACTATCCAGATACTGAAAAGTTTTAAGAGTTACAAATATTGTCTTTCCATGTAGGAATGTAAAGAGTTCACTTCTGGTAAGTCCCTTATGACTTCTCTTTGCTGTTGACTTTTTCATGCTTCTTCTCATTCTTGTGTTTGAAAGTCACATTTTCTTTTCAGCTCTGGTCTTTTCATCAAGAATGCTTGAAAGTCCTCTGTTTCACTGAAAGACCGTTTTTTGCCCTGAAGTATTATACTCAGTTTTGCTGGGTAGGTGATTCTTGGTTTTAGTCCTAGTTCCTTTGACTTCTGGAATATCCTATTCCATGCCCTTCGATCCCTTAATGTAGAAGCTGCTTGATCTTGAGTTATCCTGATTGTATTTCCACAACACTGGAATTGTTTCTTTCTAGTTGCTTGCAAGATTTTCTCCTTGACGTGGGAGTTCTGGAATTTGGCCACAATGTTCCTAGGAGTTTCTCTTTTTGGATCTCTTTCAGGTGGTGATCGATGGATTCCTTCAATACTTATTTTGCCCTCTAGTTGTAGAATGTCAGGGCAGTTTTCCTTGATAATTTCATGGAAGATGATGTCTAGGCTCTTTTTTTGATCATGACTTTCAGGTAGTCCCATAATTTTTAAATTGTCTCTTCTGGATCTATTTTCCAGGTCAGTTGTTTTTCCCATGAGATATTTCACATTCTCTTCCATTTTTTCATTCTTTTGGTTTTGTTTTGTGATTTCTTGGTTTCTCAGAAAGTCATTAGACTCCATCTGTTCCATTCTTATTTTGAGAGAACTATTCTCTTCAGTGAGCTTTTGAACCTCTTTTTCCATTTGGCTAATTCTGCTTTTGAAAGCCTTCTTCTCCTCATTGGCTTTTTGAACCTCTTTTGCCAATTGAGTGAGCCTATTTTTCAAGGTATTATTTTCTTCAGCATTTTTTTGGGTCTCCTTTACCAAGGTATTCACCCGTTTTTCATACTTTTCTTGCATGTCTCTCATTTCTCTTCCCAGTTTTTCCTCCACCTGTCTAACTTGCTTTTGAAAGTCCTTTTTGAGCTCATCCAAGCCCTGAGCCCACCTGACATCCCCCTGGGATGACTGGGGTACAGAGGCCCCAGCCTCCACATCTTTCCCTGTTGGTAAGAATATTTCCTTGTCATCAGAATTGAAAGGCGGGAACATTTGCACCTGCTCAAAGAAGCTCTCTGTAGTCTTATTTTTCTTCCCTTTTCTGGGCATTTTCCCAGCCAGTTACTTGACTTCTGAGATTCCTGTCCACCCCTGCCTAGATCCGCCCAGCTAGTGCTTGGGGTCTGAGATTCAAATGGGCTTTCTGCGGCAGGCGTAGCTGCTATTTAATGTGAGCTTAAGTTCTGGTGCTGGGGTGGGGGCAGGGCCGCCTCCCAGGCTCAGTTCCCTCAGGGGCTTTATGCTGAGACCTTCAGTAATGGAGCGGGTGGGGCAGGGCCATCTCCCAGGCTCATCTCCCTCAGGGGGTTTATGCAGAGACCTGAAGTTCTGTCTACCTGCTCGGGGAGTCCTGGGGGGGCCACTGCTGCCTCTGTCGCTGCCCCTGTCTCTGCCGCTTCCTGCCCCTGCCTCTGCCTCCGCCACTTCCTCCCAAACCACGGAGGCACCCCTCTTGGCCAGCCCAGCTGTCTCTCTCACTGACCTGTAGCATCTGTGGGCAGAGGGACCGTCCCTTAAGCCTGCTCAGATCTGCTTCTCTGGGGCCACCGGGCCAGGGCAGGGCAGCGGTGGGCTCTGCTTTCCGGGGCGCGATGGACCCCTGGGAACCACTCTCCAGGGCTCTCTGGAATGCAAATCTCTTCCACTGTGTTTCTGCGTGCCTTGCAGTGATCCAGAACTTGTGGGGAGCTCTTCTTACATTAAATCCATGGGCTGTGGGTTCAGAGCTAGCATACATGAGTCTTTCTACTCCGCCATCTTGACTCCGCCCCCAAAACCAACTTGATTTCTAGTTCTTAACCACCATAAAAAGAGATGCTATAAATATTTTTGTACAAGTAGGACAAATGTTTTCCCATTTTTGTGATCTTTGGGATACAGCCTTAGAAGCATTATTGTTGGATCAAAGTGTATGCATATTTTGATAGCCCATTGGACATTGTTCCAAATTGCTCTCCAGAATTGTTGGATCAACTCAAAGCTCCACCAACAATGAATGAGTGTTCCAACTCTCCCATATCTTCTACAACCTTTATATTCTTCCTGTTTTGTCATGTTAGACAATCTGATAGGTTTGATGTGGTACCTCAGAGTTGTTTTGATATGCATATCTCTAATCAACAGTTATTTAGAAAATGTGCTCATATGACTATAGATAGCTTCAATTTCTTCTTCTGAAAACTTCCTGTTCAAATCCTTTGATTATTTATTGATTGGAGAATGACTTGTATTCTTGTACATTTGACTCAGTTCTCCATGCATTTTAGAAATGAGGCCTTTATCACAGACACTAATTGTAAAAACCTTTTCTCATTTTCCTGCTTCCCTCCTAATCTTGGGTGCTCTGGCTTTGTGCAAAAATATTTCAATTAAATGTAATCAAAACTCTTCATTTTGCATTTTATAATGTTCTCTTTCTCTTGTTCAGTCATAAATTTCTCCATTCTCCAAAAATCTGACAAATACACTATTCCTTGCTCAGCTAATTGGTTTATGATATCAATCTTTATACCTATATCATGTATCCATTTGGATTTTATTCTTGTGTACATTGTCAGGCATTGGCTACTCCCAGTTTCTGCCACACCTTTATGTAGTTTCCCCAGCAGTTTTTGTCAGACAGTGATTTCTTATCCCAGAAGCTTGGGTCCCACTTTTTATCAAATAATCATTGACTACCATGTCTTGTATACCTAACCTATTCCACCGATCTATCCCTCTATTGCTTAGCCAGTACCAACTGGTTTTGATGATTGCTGCTTTACAATACCATTTGAGATTTAGCCATCTTTCCTAACATTTCTTTTCACTAATTCCCTTGATATTCTGGACATTTTGTTCTTCCAGATGAATTTTGACATTATTTCTTCTAGTCCTAGAAAATAATTTTCTGGTAGTTTGATTGGTGTGTCACTGAATAAGTAAATTAATTTAGGTAGAATTAGCCTACCCATGAACAACTGATGCTTTTCCACTTACATATATCTGACTTTATTTGTGGGAAAAATGTTTTATATTTGTGTCTGTATAGTCCCTGTGATTTTTTTGGCAGACTCCCAAATATTTTATAGTGCCTACTGTAACTTTAAATCACATTTCTCTTTCTATCTCTTGCTGCTGGGCTCTGTTAGCAACATATAGAAATGTATGTGATTTATGTGGGTTTATTTTTTATCTTGCAACTTTGCTAAAGTTGTTTATTATTGCAAGTAGTTTTTTATTTGATTCTCTGGGATTCCCTAAGTATGTCATCTACAAAGAGTGATAGCTCATTTTCATGTTTTCCTATTCTAATTCCTTCAATTTCTTTTTTTTTTCTCATTGCTGTTGCTAACATTTCCAGTACCATATTGAATAACAGTGGTGATCATGGACAAACTTTTTTCACCCCTGATCACATAGGAAATGCTTCTCTATCTTATCCCCATTACATATAATGTTTGCTGATGGTTTTAGGTAGATATTATTTATTATTTTAAGGAAGGTTCTATGTATTATACACATTAGCAGCCACAGTGTGTGAGGAGTGTTCGTGATAGACTTAACCCTTCAAGACAATGCAAGCACCTAAAACATTTCCAAAGGACTCTGGATATAAAATTCAATGTTTTCAATAGGAATGGGGAATGGATGTTGTATCTTATCAAAAGTTTTTTCTGTATCTATTGAGATAATTATATGGTTTCTGTTAGTTTTATTGTTGATATGATTTATAATGCTGATAGTTTTCCTAATATTGACAGAGTCCTGCATTTCTTCTATAAATCCTTCTTGATTATATTGTTATTACTCTTGTGAAAAGTTGCTGTAATCTTTTGGCTAAAATCTTATTGAAAAATATTGCATCTATATTCATTAGAGAAACTGGACTGTAGTTTTCTTTCTCTGTTTTGGCTCTTCTTTTTTCATGTATCAGCACCATATTTGTTTCATAAAAAGAATTTGGTAAAACTCCTTCTTAATCAGTTTTCCCAACTAGTCTATATAGTATTTGAATTGATTGTTCTTTAAATATTTGATAGAATTTGCTTGTAAATCCATCTTGTCCTAGAATTATTTTTATCTAGTGAATTCATTGATGGTTTATTCAATTTCTTTTCCTGAGGTGAACTTATTTAAGTATCTTACTTCCTCTTCTCTTAATCAAAGTAATACATACATGTATATATATATATATATGTATACATATATACATATATATACATATATATTTAAATATTCATCCATTTCACTTAGATTGTTAAATTTATGGACATATAGTTGGGAAAAGTAATTCCTAATTATTGTTTTAATTTCTTCCTTGTCGGAGGTGAGTTTCCTCTTTTCCTTTTTGATATTGACAATTTGGTTTTCTTCTTTCTTTTTTTAGTCAAATTGACCAAAGGTTTATCATTTTATTGGATGATTTTTTGTATAAGCTTACTCTTAGTTTTATTTAAATACATAATAGTTTTCTTAATTTCAATTTTATTAATCTCTCCTTAGTTTTCAGTACTTCTCACTTGATATTTAATTGGGGATTTTTAATTTGTTTATACTCTAGTTTTTTTTTTTCAGTTGCATGACCAATTCATTGATTTCCTCTTTCTCTATTTTATTTATGTAAGCATTCATTGCTATAAACCTTCCCCTAAGTACTGCTTTCACAGCATGCCATAAGTTTTGGTAGGTTGTCTCATTATTGTCATTCTCTTGAATGAAGTTATTGATTGTTTCTATAATTTGTTGTTTGACCCTCTCCTTCTTTATGATTAGGTTTTTTAGTTTCCAATTAATTTTTGATATTTCTTTCCATGGTCCTTTATTATATGTAAATTTTTTTTTCATAATGATCTGAAATCAATGCATTGACTATCTCTGCCTTCCTGCATTGGATTGTGAGGGTTTTCTGCCCTAGTATACAGTCAATTTTTGTGTATGTGCCATGCACCACTGAGAAAAAGGTATATTCCTTCTTATCCCCATTCACTTTTCTCCAGTGGTCTATTTTAACTACCTTTTCCAGAATTCTATTCAACTTCCTAACTTCTTTCTTCTTTATTTTGAAGTTAGATTTATCAAGTTCAGAGAAGGGAAGGTTGAGGTCCCTTACAAGTATAATATAGCTGTCTATTTCTTCCTGTAACTTCTTTAACTTCTACTTAACTTAACTTAATATGCTGTACCACTAGTTACATATGTATAGTGTAGTGATACTATTTCATTGTCCATGGTGCCTTTTAGCAGGATATAGTTTCCTTCCTTATCTCTTTTGATTAGATCTATTTTTTGCTTTCACCTCTTCTTAGATTAGAATTGTTATTTCTGCATTTGTTACATCAGCTGAAACAGAATATATTCTGCCTAAACCTTTGTCCTTTGCTCTATGTGTGTTTCCCTGTTTGAAATATGTTTCTTGTAAATAACACATTGGTGGATCATATTTTTTAATCCTTTCTGCTATCCACCTCCATTTTATGGGAAAGTTCATCCCATCCACATTCACAGTTATGATTACTATCTGTGTCTTTCTCTCCATCCTACTCTCCTGTTGATGCTTTTACTTCTCCCTTCACTCTTTCCGTCCTCAAAAGTGTTTTACTTTTGACCACTGCCTCCCTCAGTCTTACCTCCATTCTATCAGTCCCCTTCCCTTTTATTTCCCTTTTCACTTACTACTTCTTCCCTTCCTTTCCCCCCCTCAATCTCTTTTCTCTCCCCTTGCCTGTAGAACAAGTTAGATTTCTATACATAACTGAGTGTTTAGTTCCTTCCTTCAACCAAATCCGATGAGAGTAAAGCTGAACGCTCATCACCCTCCCTCCTTTTCCTGTAATGTAATGTTTTTGTGTCTCTTGCTGCAATGCAATTTACTTTTTTCTCTTTCTCCTCCTTTTTTCTTCTCCCATTAGATTCTCTTTGCACCCCTTAATTATATTTTTTATCATAACATTAGTTAATTTATACCCACTCCCTCCATCTATGTATATTCCTTTTAAACGTCATAATGAATATACAATTCTCAAGATTAACAAGTTTCATACTCCCATATAAGGATATTGCCCACAGTGAATAACAAGTTTTTGTTTTCTTTTTTTCCCTGTTTACCTTTTCATGCTTCTCTTGAGTCTTGTATTTGAAGATCAAATGTTCTATTGAACTCTGGCGTTTTAATGAGGAAGGCCTATAAATCCCTTATTTCATTGAATGTCCATGTCCATGTCTGAAATATTATGCTCAGTTTTGCTGGGTAATTGATCTTTGGCTGTAGTCCAAGCTCCTTTGCCTTACCAAATATCATGTTCCAATTCCTCTGATCTTTTAATATAGAAGCTACAGGGTCCTGTGTGATCCTAACTGTAGTTCCTTGATATTTGAATTGTTTCTTTCTGGCTCCTTGCAGTAATTTTTCCTTAACTTGTTAGTTCTGGAATTTGGTAACAATATTCCTTGACATTTGCAATTTGGAATTTCTATCAGGAGATGATTGGTGGATTCTTCTGATGAGTAATTTGCCCTTTGTAGCTAGGACTTTAGGGTACTTTTCCTTGGTGATTTCTTGGAATATATTATCTAGGCTCTTTTTCTCTTCATGGCTTTCTGATAGACCAATAATTATTAGAATTTCTCTCCTGGAAATGTTTTACATTTCAATTATTTTTCCAGTGAGATATTTTACATTTTCTTCTATTTTTTCACTCTTTACATTTTCTTTGACTGATTCTTGATGTCTCACAGAATCATTAGTTTCTACTGCCCAGTTCTAATTTTTAATAAATTGTTTTCCGCATTTAGATTTTCTACTTCCTTTCCATTTGTACATTTTTTTCCAGTTACGTTGTGTGCTTCCTTATCCATTTGGCCAATTTTACTTTTAAGGTGTTCTATTCAGTGAATACTTTTTCCTTCATTTTGTCAATTGTATTTTCAAAACCATTGACCAATTTTTCTTCTACCTCTGCAATTTAGCTTCTAAAATCCTTGTTGACTTCCTCCAAGAATGTTATTTGGTCTTGAGGCTGGTTCATATTTCCTTTTGAGGTTTCAGATGAGAGTAAATTGCCAGTGCTTCCTCTTCTAAATTTACATTTTGGTCTTCATTGGTAAGATTCTATATTCTTTGTTTTTCTGATTTGCTTCTTATTCATGATGATTGCCTTTTTCCTGACTTGTAAAGTAGATCTCTTCTTCTGGGGCACAGGGGGCTCTGTCCCATGTTTCTTGTGATGATAACTTGAGGCTTTATCACTGGCTTTGTGTGTTGTGACCTCTGGTTCTTTCAGCTAGAAACTGTATAATGCTGCAGCTTACCTGGTGCTGAGTTGGCCAGTGTGCCAAGACTGAGACCAGGTAAAGTCTTTTTGAGTTTCCCTAGCTTCACACCAAAATTCACTGTGTGAGGCTTTGGGAGGGGTGGTCTGGCTTCAGGAGTTCCCCTCTTCTAGGGCTGAGCTAGAGCACAGGCGAGTGTTTACTCAATTCCCCTAGGTATGCTAAGGCATGCTTGGACTCCTGGTATTGGTGCCTACAGACTTCACTCTCCTGGAGCTCAGAATCTCTTCCTGGTCTGCTGACTTGGGGCTTGCTGGACCCCTCTGGTGTTGGCATTGACCCTTCTTCTCATCGATCTCCCTAGCTGAGAGCCTGCTGTGCCCCTTCTCCTGATTCCACTAGTCCAGGATTTTTCCTGGGAAAATATTCTCTGGTTTCTTCAATGTCAACAAAGGTAAGGTGAGAGCAGTTAGAATTTACTCTACTATCTTCCTACCAGAAATTCAAGTAAAAAAACTGCTTGCTCTTATCCCTTGATCATTTATCAATTGGGGAATGGCTACTACTTTTATAGATTTGTTTCAGTTCTCTTTAAATTGAGAAATGAGCCCCTTATCAAAGAAACTTTATACAAATACTTTTTTGAGTTTGTTGCTTTTCATCTGATTTTGCTGCATCAGTTTTGTTTATGCAAAGTATTTGTAATACCATGCAATCAAAAACATCCATTTAAATCATGTGAAACTATCTCATGTTTGGTCATAAACTCATCCTGTCTTCATAGATATTATGTACAATGTTTTCTGTGCTTTCCCAATTTGCTTTTTGAGATCATTCTTCTGGTATCACTGTCTAAATCATGTACCCATTTTCAATTTACCTTGGTATATGATGTGAGATGTTTGTCTATACTTCCATTGTTGCTGCTGCTATTATTTCTACTACTGCTCCTGCTACTACTCCTTATTACTATTACTTTCACTTCTGGTTTTTCCATGAACAAGACACTCTATCTCTCATCTCCAGGCATTTTCTCTGGATATCCCCCATACCTGGATTCTTCATTTCTCCTTCTCCTCCTCCTAATACTACTACTACAGTTGTTGTTGCTACTACTATACTAGTATACTACTAACACTACTAATACTTCTACTACTACTACTACCAAAACGACAACTACTGCTATTGATACTAATACCACCACAAATACTACTATTACTATTTCCACCATCACCATCCATACATTGCTACTACTACTGCTACTACAACTGCTGCTGCTGCTCCTGTTACTACAACCACCACCAATAATCCTTCCATTTCTATTGGTACTTTTACTGTTACCACACTCGCCTATACTACTACTGCTCTTGCAACTATCACAGCAATAGTGCTAGTAGTACTCCTACTACCACCACAAATACTACAACTACTATTACTGCTATTATTGATCCTACTACTACTGCTGCTACTACCACTACCCCTAGCACCAATACAACTGCTACCACTATCATCATCACTAATACTCCTCCTCCTCCTTTTACTCCTACTTCCACCACAGTCAGACTACAATTAAACAGTTGTGCTGCTGCTGCTGCTGCAACTAATACTAGTTCTGCTGTGGTTACTACTGCTACTACTACTATAGTTACTTCTTTTATAATCATCACCACCACCACATCTACCTACAATTACCATCACAATAATAATCCAAGTGACTGTATTTGGTGGTCCTATACCCATTTCACCAAAACTTGGCCAACTGTGATTTGGCAGATTGATAGACCATATGCATGGAGAGATAGGAAGGGGGAGAACAGGATGGGACTTGACCTCAAGAAGACTTGTCTTTAGATCCTGCCTGTCTGACCTGAGTAAATCAATTAACCTCTCCAAGATTCATTTTCTACATCTGTAAATTATAGATAATAATAGTAGCTGTTTCTCTGTCTTGTTGTAAGAATTGAATGAAATAATATAATTAGATGGTCTTGCAACCATTTAAATATTCTATAGATGAGAGCTATTAATAAATGTGATCTGTGAACTTTGCTAGATACATTGATGGCAGTTAATCAGTTCAGTTGTGTCCAACACTTTGTGATCCCATTTGGGAAAATTTTGGCTAAGGTAATGGAGTGATTTGCCATTTTCTTCTCCATCTCATTCTACAGATGAGAAAACTGAGGCAAATAAGCTTAAATGACTTGCCCAGGGTCATATAACCAGTAAGTCTCTGAAGCCAGATTTGAACTCAGGAAGAGTCAGGATCCTGACTCTAGGCCCAGAACTCTATCCACTTTACCACCTAGTTGCTCTATTATAAAATGCAATAAAACATTAATTGTATTTCCATTGGATTTCAGTTTTTCTTTGCATTTTTATTTTCTATCTTATCTTACAGATAAGGCTGAATATCTTTTCTTCTTTTTTTCAAAATTTGTTTTATCCTTATGTTTTGATGATCTATTACCCTTGTTCCAACAAATAAGAAATGTCACATTCCCCTCCCCCAATAGTCACATCAACTATTTTTATCTTCATTTATTTGACTCAGTACTTATTTTTAATATGTAAATAGAATTCACTTCAAAAATGGTTTGAATTTCAGTGGTTACATTTCCATAATAGTCTCTCTCTCTCCCCTTCTTTCTCTCTCTCCATATACATATGTGTTTTTATATGTATATGTATATATCTAAAGTATATATAGAGAGAGATGTCAATATCTCTCTCTGTCTCTCTCTCTCTCTCTCTATATATATATATATATATTCACTTACACATACAGATAGAAAATATCTCTCAACTAATCTTAGTAAAAATTTCATGAAATTATTTTGTTTTTTAATTGACATCAATAACAATAATTATCATATACCTGCAATGATTTCCAGGTTCATTTTTTTAATCCAAGGATCACAGAGTTAGAACACAATAAGTAGCAAAGTCAGAATTTGAATATAGCTCCCCAAACCTCAGATATTTAGATCTTTCTACCATATAACAAAGCATTCTTTGAAAATTATTTATATCCTTGGGATACTGGATAGATCCCTGAAGCTGGAGTCAGATACCCTAGAATTGATTCCAGGCTTTGTTACTTAACACCAGTATAACATTGTTCAAGTCAGTTAGGTAATGTGGGAATCAGTTTCTTCATCTTTAAAATGAGAGGAGTTGTACAAGATGACAGCTAAGGTCCTTCTCTGCTCAATCTCTTATGATCTTATAATTTAAGAACTTGAATCAGTTCTTCAGGGTGATTTATTCTGCTGTCAGTCTGCCTTTGTAAATGAGTTGCCCTTTTTCTCACTGTCTGACTCGCCTCTAAATCCTTTGGCCCATTTCCACTGAAAGTTATAAAGCATGGTAAAATAAAAATAAGTAGAAACTGATTTAGTAGCATTTTGAGAGGGACAATTAAACTGATTTGAAGGGTTATGGAAGATTTTGACAAAAAGAAAAATCCACCAATTTCATATGTGTTTGTTTGGCAAAAGAAGCATTTTTTTTTTCACTTTGTCTTGCCTTTGATCAAAAGTGTAGGTTTTTGCAAAAGAAAGGTCTGCATGGTAGTGTTTTTTTTTTTTTTTCCCTTTCTTAACAAAGTGATACTTCTCCAGTATTTGAGGTCAACATGAAAATCTAGATCATGTTACCTTATGTTTCATCATGGAAATCAAATTGTTCTGTCTCTTACTAAATGTTATTTCCTTGATCTTTTTTTTTCATCCTTTTCCTCTGTAGGCACATTTATACTTAGGTTTAGTCCCTACTCTTTCCCCAGGCCTATCCCTGAGTTTGAAAGGAGTGGGTCATAATACAACAGAGCTGATGGACGGATAAAACTCCCCATGATCACATTAGTTTGATAGTTCAAGTCATTTCTCTTATAAGTGTAAAAAGTTTGGCCTCCTGTGAAATCACCACCTGTGCTGGGAAAAGTTAATCCATTCAGGTAGGTCAGCTTTGAGAAGGTGCTGTGGTGCCTGGGGCTGCCTCTTGAGTTTCAGTCATAGCAGCTGCTGGGATATGAAGCTGGGATGGTCCGTGTTACAGAAATTAGACAGATCAGGAAGTAAACAGAGGAGTCTTTCATCTGATCCAGCCCTGAGACAGGCGGGAGGGGTTAAAAGGGGGAATTCCTCTTCTAATTACTTTACGGGTCAGTTCTCCTAGACTTATGTCAATGTCTGACACTCTTAATCTTGTTGAGGGGAGGAGAAAAAGAGAAAAGGAGAAAGGAAGAGTCATAAGCTGTTCAATCTGTCACACCTTTCTTCCTCACCCCTATCCCCCTTTTTTTGAGATGTTGCTATATTTGGTTTGCAATGTTGCAGACTCTTGTGGTGGTTTGACCCTTCCTTCAATTGTAGTCTACAAAGCAAAGAAATCAGAAGAGGACCTTCTTAAGATCCAAAGATTTTTCTTTGAACATGAAGTTCTCCACTTTTTTTTTGAATTTTAGATGTTTCCATTTCTTTGATAACTACAGGCAAGTGTCATCTGCTATCCAGATTGTATCAGTATTATCTTCATGTCATGAGACTGCCCCTTGTGAGTTTAATCCCACTTACCAGCTTCCTCTGATGATAATTTGTGATCCTAAAGTTAAGGAAGGGGAAATAAAGGAATTGGGAAATTTCAGGACCCCCAAAATCTAAATTACAGAACAATTCAGAGAATCAGCAGAGATTCCCTAACTCTTAATTTCATCTTCTTTACTCAGATGGCAAGAATATTTTTTCCCTTTTGTTAAAAGATCACCTATTCATCTAGGTCCAAATTTTGCCAATATTCTTACCACCTCAAATGGCATTCTTTCTTGGAAGTCTTATTTAGCTCTTAATTTTAAGAGAGGGGACATTAAGGATAGAATTCTTGACTGGATGTCAGGAGGACCTATGTTCTAAACCTGCCTTTGAGGAGCAAGCCACTCCACTTCTCAGAACCTCAATTCCTTCATTTGTAAAATGGCAATAATTACTTTGGTACCTACTTACTGTATGAAACTAAGAAAGTCACTTAACCTCTCAAGAGCCCCAGCAAATTGTTAATACTAAAAGTAGAGAAACAGGTGCTGATAATTGGTGGAAATGAAACTGCATTTTTCAACTTTAAGTTCCTTCAGCCAGCTATGGAAAAATGGAAACATGTCATACTTCATTTAGAGAAAGGATCCCTAGTACACTTTTTACACTTAACAAATATCAGTCAATGTTAATGATGAAAATGGTTGTCTATGTTTCTTATTTGCCTCAAAGGTTGATTTATTTTTCATTACTTTATTCTCATTTGAGAGTTTGCTTTTGAACTAGATCAAAGGGATCTGGAAAACTTCAAAAGTTGAGGAAAGATTTCACAGTGAAAGTGAAATGCCTATTGTGCTTAAAAGTTCAAAAAATACTACTATGACAAGAACCCGTGAAGAAGGCAGTGTATATATTTTATAGATGAGAAAACTGAGACTCAGAATGACTGGCCTGCAATCAAAACAAGTAAGAATCATTCTTGGGATTTAAAGTCAGATCTCTCGATTTCAGATTCAATACCCTTTTTAAAACACTTTACAATTTTCTTGGAAATGTTTATGACCTATTGATATGAATTATACTGAATAAGAAGGAATACATATTCCAATCAAAACTTCTGTTCTATCTCTAAAAGCAGTGTGATAAAAAATAATTGTTCTTACAAAAATTATACGTGAATCACAGGATTTAGAACTAATGGAGACACTGGAGATTGTCTAATTCGATCACTTTTTACTTGCTGTTTTTACTTCCCTTGCTATATTCTTCCTTTTGGTGATCTCAGCTTCCATTCATTCAACTATCACCTCTCTGTAGATGGACCTTCAAGCTACATGAGAGGAGCCCATCTCTCTTCTGAGCCCCAGATTCACCTCTTCAACAAGCTGCTGGATGAATAGCTCTGCCTGGGTGTACCATAGATACAGAAACTCAAAACAAAACTAATAATCTTCCCCCTTAAACTCACTTCTCCTCATAACTTCCTGGTTCAATTTTGTGTCTGCATCATTCTTCCAGTCTCCCATATTCACAACCTGGGAGTCATTATTGATTCATCACTCTCTCTCACCCCTCTTCTTCTCCAATCATTCACCAATTCTCATATTCTTCTTTACTACACTCATACGGCCATCTTGTTAGTTCAGAGCTTTATCACTTCTTGCATGCATTATTACAACAGACTCTTCATTGGTCTCCCTCCATCCAATATCTCCTTTCTTCAGCATCCACACAGCTGCCATAGCAAATATCCCTAAAGCACAGGTTTAATCCTGTCATTCCCCTACTTGAGAGGTTTCAATGGCTCCCTATTAACATTTAAGGCCCTTTCAGTCTGACTTTCTTTCCAGGTTAATCCTATATTACTCCCTCTCATGCACTCTATACTGAAATCATACTGGCCTTATATCTATTGGCTGTATATAGTGTTCCTTCTCCCTTCACTGATATTTTGGACAGGCTGTCTCTCATGCCTGGAAGACTCTTCTTTCTAACCTCCATTTAGCTCAAGTGGTATTTCCTTTGAGAAGCCTTTCCTAAATATGATACTTAGTATCATATTTAGATAAAGACACTTAAGTACCAACTTAAGTACCATACTTAAGTACCAATACCATAAATATACTTAAAGTACCAACCCATCCTATGATAAAATTATTTAGTATTTATTCTTTTTATGTCTTGAAATTATTTAGCTGTGAACATGTTGTATTTCCCCAATAAACTGTAAATTCCTTGAGGAGTTTTATCATTACTCACTTTTATCATCGTATCCTCTGTTCCTAGTGCAAAGTAATTGTTTTTGTTTGTTTTAATGAATGTCTGTTGATTTCTTGATCCTCTCATTTTACAAATGAGAAAACTGAAAACTGAAAAGGGTAGGTAAATTTCGGGATTTTTCCTTTGATTATTCCTATCTTACATCTGGAGCTGACCCTGCAATAAAGGTACAATTGAGTACTCCAGGAGGAGCACATATTGAAAAATCTCTCTCTCAAAAATTCCTTTTTAATACAATGTTTAATTTCTTCATCAGTGTTTGACTCCCTCTCCATCATTTGGAATGTGTTTCTACCCTGGCTTATATAGCTTTGATCTTTTGGGAAAGGATGTCTACATGCTTGGTTTTTATTCTTTATGGACACCTGAGGACTCAGTAATGGGTAGGTCCTAACAATGTTGGAAGACTGTTTGCTATAAATAGCAATACCAGCTAGGCAGCTATTGTTGTTTTTGCTCATATTTTTTAACAAAACATACATAAGCATAAACACACAGTGGAGATTGAATTGAAATCATTGTTGCTGATTATTCTAAATGATAATAATATATAGAATTTTACAAAATTCTTTGCATATTCTACTTTATTTATTATTCAGAAGAACCATGTGTGTAGCACAAGTTATTATTGTCATTTCCATTTTGGCCAGGACAAAGTTGAAGCCTAGTAATGGAAAATGGCTTGTTCAAAGTCACAGTTCCAGTTGCCCCTATAGTGCCTGAAAAGTAGAAATGACTTTAAAGGTCATCTAGTATAGACCCTTCATTTTATAGATGAGAAAACTAAGATCCAAAGAAATTAAGTGAGCCTAAAGTCACACAACTAGTTAGTAAGAGACCTAAGAACTTCAAACTGTGCCCTCTAACTGCAAATTTGAAGTTTTTTTTCATTGGGCTATATTGGCTAGTAACAGCCAGTTCTAGTGAGACGTTAAAATTATGATCTTAATTTCCACGTTGTAAACATACAGAGAAGAGAGTTTTGAAAATTATTCACATATAAACGATTTAAATATGTTGCTGTGTGTGTGGTTTTTTTATATTTGATGAATCATTTTGCCCTGTATTATCTAGTGAGTTGTCTTTGCCTCTCCCTCCCTTTTCTTTTTGTGCATCATTGCTATCATGAATTCTGAAACTTTAGAACCTTTTTAAAAAAAAAAAAAAAGATACAGTTAAACCATTATTGGACTACATGTGCTAAAATGGGAAAGTATAATTGCCCATTAATTTAGTGTCTGTTTGACCAATGAATAGTAATATGTGTGAAGTCTAATATTTCCAGAGAAGTACAATATGCCCTTTACCTAATGAAGTAAACAACTCTTTGTGGTTTGTGGTGACTGCTCAGTCAGCTTTTTGAAGATAGTCTAATGTGATATATGCGTAATATACATATATGTGTATATTTCTTCTTTTATTTTCCACATTTGAAATACGTTAAAATCATTTGGAGAAATAAAGGATTGAGGTCCATTGAAAATAAAGTTTGATTTACTTCCCTTGACTCAGGGTTCTTTTTTTCTTCATTTATTGCTGATAGAGATGGAATTTCATTAGCTACATATGTCTTATCCACACTAAGACAAAACATGTTTTTGTCTTTATTGTTGATCTCACTTAGAGGTTGAAATGAGGGTTGATATCACTGTAATCAAAATTTAATAATGAAAGAATATTGTTATTTTATTTCTGGAAAGATTATGCATTCACTTTAACAGGGAAACATTTATTCTCTTTGACTATGATGGTGCTCATCAGTCTTTCATTTTTCAGATAAATGATCATGATGAGGATAATGAAGATGAGATAGGCAATTCATCAGTTTCTGATGAAGATTTGTTGAGGACTATTATTCTGGAACTTTAGTCCCATTTATTCAAAGTGGTTCTCATGATGATACCTTCTACTACTATAATATTTGTCTTCCTCATTTACAATTTGGCCAAATACTGGACAGTTGGATTAGTATATGAAATGATGCTTCCTGGTCTCATAATGATATGCAACTTTTTCATATTGCTTGAGGGACCAATTGAAATGACTCATCAGTCTCAGATTTCTGCTTCTATAAGTTTCTATGATTCTCATGAATTGGGTCTTGAGGATTTCACAATTCAGAAAGACTGTTTCTTGGTAGAACACCTTTTAGATGTGCTGTTGTCTCTTTTTCTGTTCTATTTGTTTTATAATCCTGTGGGCATTGTAAGCATGACCTTTAGAACTGATCACTAAAGAAAATTCCACCATGCATTATGCTGAATTTAATCTGAGGCCAGTGTCTATACTATAAAATTATATCATTAAAGAACTTAAAATTAGAACATCTCCTGTCAGTAGAATTAGGACAAAAGTCAGAATCCCTGACATCTTCTGAAATAGCCAGTGTCTAAGACTAACAACATCACTGACAGAATTTTGCATGAAACAACTTCATCATGTATTCTCTCTGAGAGGTTTTAGGGACCTAAAATAGATGACTATAAGACAGTATCCCACTGCAGGATAGAACCTGCAGAAGCGGGTTTCATATGGAAACTCTGTAAATCTGCGCATTTAATATTTCTGAATGTGCTGAGAAAATATTGCAAAAAGTCTTTTTTTTTTCTTTTGGAGTGGGGGCACAGAGAGGTTGGGGGATGGAATATGACTTCTCCTCTTTAGGAATTCCATACTGTGGAAACTCCTTCCACTAATGCAGATAAACAACAGTTCTGAAATTTATTTTCATAGAGTTGCTTTAGGCATCATTAGATTAAGTTGTTTTGACATGCAACAACATATATATGCATATACACATATGAATACATACATATATATGTGAATATTCATGTGTATACATACATATGCTGTGTATATATACACACACAAACAGCAATGAACTAGGAGATGTCAGAGGAAGGATTAGAAACTAGTTCTTAATAACAAGATAAGGCAATACAAGAGAGAATGTAAGCACTTTAAGACAAAGAACTTTCAATCCTGTCATTGTCCAGTGCAAATATTAAGTGTTTGACACTTATTGAATTTATGTGACTCAAATTAAATTGATTTGTGTTACTTCGAATCTCCATGACTTGGCAGAGTTGTTGGCATAAAATTGGTGCTTAATGACTGTTATATTTGAACTGGAGGAAAAGATAAACATATAAAACAGAGTCAAACTGTTTTGTACCTAACTTTATCATTCATTGTTTATGCAATTTTGAATGTTACCATTTTTCCCCCTAGATTTCATTTTCTTAATCTGTAGCAGCCGATGATCAAGATAGCCCTTGACAAACTTCTTCAGTAGGAGAAGTCAATCTGTCAATAACCAGTCAAGAAACATTTATTAAGTGCTTAACTCTATATGTGCCAGGCATTGTGCTATGTGGTGAAAATACAAAGAATTACAAAACAATTGGCTTTTGTCCTCAAGGAGCTCACCTTCTAATGGAGGAGAAAGCACACAGTCAGACACACACACACACACACACACACATCTATACATGCATATGTGTTTTATTATATGTGTATGTGCTTCTTATATTTCTGTACATCATCTATTTCTAGATTAATAAACACATGTAAATATAAATTGTATGTATATGTGTACATACATACATATGTATGTATGTATGTCAAGAAAGAGACACCAGGTATCTGAACCAATGGAACTGGATGGAAGAATGTGATGAATGTTCTGAATTTTTTCCCTCCCTCTTTAAATTCTAACCACATTCTCTCCATTCAAAGCCTTAGTCTCTCTCCTGATTTCAAGTTAACATCTAAAACAAAGATGTTTTCTGAAATCTTTGCCAGTACTAATGGGTTCATACATTACCCTTCACAGGTAAAGTAATTACATTTCATAGTAGTTTTCTGGAGACCATATTTCAATCTAAAGGAATTACTCTAGAGGAGGAGATCTTATCCTATGTCTGTAGTTAGATTTCAGGCTGTTCATGAATATATATGGAGAAAAAAATTCTTTATTTTTCACTAACCTCTGATATTTATTATTCCCCTCAATTATTAAAAAACATCATGTCTGCTTTGTTCTGAGGTTTCCATATGCATTTCCAGATTTCACAAGGATTCCAGAACACATACTAAATAGATCTAAAAACCAGTTAAAATTTAGCTTTGGGAAATGTCAAGCACTGTGACAGATCAATGGAGAAGATCATTGTGGGTACATGGACATTTGAGTTATGTACCTGAAAATGGAATATAAAAGTATTGTTTGTAAATTATAATAAACTTGTTGTATTCAAAATTTAAAACTTTTTTATTTTTTCTTGATTTCTTCTTTCACTTTGTTCTCCCACTCTCTCCATGGAGAGATCTCAGGTGATGCCCAGCTACCACCTGTTTAATAGATTCCTGTGGCTTTGAGGCATTGTTGGAGTCAGCTATTTGTACTAAAGGGGAGGTAATGAATAGGGAAAATGCCACCAAAAAATAGACTGCCTTTCTCCAAAGGTACAGATGTCAACTTATCAGATGCAAGGAAAGGAAACTCTTGTTAATTGGATCCTATTCTCCCTCTGCCAATTTCATTTAAGAAGAAATTTTAGTGCACAGCTGGAATTTGGTTGGTCTGTTTAAACAAGGTTTCATAAAAGCAAACTGGTATCTCTAGGCTAATGTTCTCTTTTATTCCTTATGCAGTGTCTGTCACCTGTAAATATAAAGATTTTAATAGAATTATTAGATATTGGAATCATCTGAGGAAATGGTCAAAGGAAAGCAAAAAAAAAAATAATCATAATATACCTGAGGTTAGAAAAACAAAAGCTCTATATTATATCCTTTGACCTGTCCCTGACTGATTAAAGTAACCTGAACATTTTTCAATCTGTGTTGTCATATTAAACTCTAATTTTCATCTGTAGATACATTATCCTTAAATCTCAGAAGGCAGGGATTATTTTCTTCATGTACAATCCCTAGACTGCTTCTAATTCTTGATTAAGTTTCCAAGGAAAGAGGAGCATTTTGTTTCTTTCCAAGATGACTGTCTTAAAATTTCTTTATGTAGTATTTAAAAAAAAATTGCAAACACTATTTGCCCATCCCTGAATGACTTTTAAGTAATTAGACATAATGGTATTGAAGTATTGGTGTGTACATACATGCAATTATTGCATTGTGTACATGGACATTTGCATTTGTTGAATTGACAGGTGAAATCCAGCATTAAATATTAAAGGAGCTTTGCTAAGCAAAACAGAGAAACCATTCTGACACTGGAACCTTCCGTCCCCTGAGCATTGGGTAGATTTAGTAATCGTGCCACATTTGGGCACTAATGTTCTTCTAAACATAGTCTAAGGCAATACAAGGTCCTTACCACTTTCACTACAAAGAAGAGACATCTGCTGTTACTATTACCTCATGACAGAAAGTATGAAATTGGAAAACTGTCCACCATAAATCTGCAAATCCATAAACCTTGCAAACACATTTTGAATTCTTTTCTCAGAGAGCTTTATCTTAACTATACTTTATATTGCACAGGCACATAACCCAATGTGTTTTGCCTTCTAGGCACTTGATAAAGGTTTACTGTATATATTGTACAGTATTATATAGTGAACTTGTTTCACACACTGTATTTTTCTTCATCATCTACCATATGTATTATTATCTGTTTTGCAGCAATGGCATTTAAGCTATCTAGGATTTTATTTGGGAGTTTTAGTCTAGTTTTAGTTTCTGTTCTCTTTGGGAGTATATCTTTGAGAAATGGAAGTCTGTCCAAGACTTTGTTGGATGCATCCATTCTAAACACATTTTTGGAAGTAACTTAGTGGATTCTCATATAATTAGAAAAATTATGGAGAGATCATGAGGACAATACAGAATATTAAAGATGACCTAGTCCCAACCCCTACTTTATAAATGAACAAACTGAGGCCAACAGGAATTTCAAATTATAGTTTTCCTAACTTAGTAATGAATTTTTAATATCACTTCTAATCTTTGGACTTATATTTCCTAATCTTTATTTTGCATTCTCTGACTTTATATACCGAACTGACTCAGATATATCTGAATTAGGAAGGAAAATAATATGTATACACACATGCACATACAAATATACACACAAAAATAGAATAAAATAAAGCTAACAAATTATCATGGATCCCAACTATTCTAAAATATGTTTAAATATATTCATTTATTTGAGCTTCTGGAAGACAGAAACACACTCCAGTAAGAGATATGACAACTTATTATAGAAGGAAATTGGACCTGGAATCAGGAATGCAAGGTTCAAATGCTACATTAGACAGTTGGGTGAATCATTTAGCTTTTCTGCATCACAGCTTGATCCTTTACTAAATTTCTTCTAACTCTAAATCAAGGATCCTATGATCTTTGCCTTTATAAGGGACTGTAATGGTAATTTAAATGGGAACATCTTTCCCATTCATTAATAGGCCCATGTGACTTGCCAGAGTCAAATTGAAATCTGAGTCACATGGAGCCTATGGTGGCAGGAGTTTGCTAAATAGGTGGTACAGGAAGGGTGGGGCAGGGAGGGTGGAACATGAAGAGGTAGAGCTAGAATAGAACTGAAAGGAAATATGGTCATGAGAGCCGTCAGAGTTAGGTAGGATGCAGGTAAGAAAGCTGCTGGCTAGCATGAGTGAAAGAGCTAACTTGTGATTTTGATTAAGGGAGCCTGTTTGTGATTTGTTTAATGGATATGGTTTGCAGGAAGCCTAGCAGGGGGTAAGGCTTGGGGATGGTCTTGTCCTCTGCATTGTTATTGTGCATAGATTTTTTTATTACTGTGATGGATTTGGCTTTCTGTCTTGCATGTGGAGAGTCTCTTGTATTTCGTGATTCAGAATTGCACTGGGATATTCATGGCCATTGAAGGCACTGTGAAAATCCCATTAGTACTACAGGTACACATTCAATAGATAAATTGACATGAATGACAGATTTCTTCAGAAAGTAGAAACATGTTGGGGTTTTTTATTATTATTTTGCTTATTTATTTTTGTGCCAATTCATTTCCTTATCCCATCCCCTGCCCTGAAAGCTAACTTTTAAAAAAAATCTTTAAGTAGGGAAAGCGAAAAATAAATAGCTACATAAAACTAGCAAATCCATTGACTGGCTAGATTGTATATCTAATCCTCCCCATCTATAATTCCCTATTTCTTATGATTGAGAAGGAAAATTACTTCTTAAATTCCCCCCAACTCAGAAACAAGCTTAGTCATTTTTATTGCATAGATTTCAGTCTCATTTTTTAATCTTTCTTCTTTTCATTTACATTGTTATTGGCCTTGTGTATAGATTTTTCATCTCTACTTATGACGCTTAGCTTCATTTCATTTAAATTTCCCATCTTTCCTCTTAATTCTTCATAATTTCCATTTCTTACACCAGAATGATGCTCCATTATGTGACTGCAGTGTAGTTAGTTATTCTCCAATGTGCATCTACTTTTTTCTAGTGTTTTGATACTACAAAAATCTCTCTACAAAAAAAAATATTATAAAAAGGCCATTTCCCCATTGCTTTCATATCTTTGAAGTCCTTGAGATACGTGCCTCACTATAGGATGTTTAAGTAAAAGGATATGGGCATTTTGGTCTTTTTCTTTTAGCACACTTTCAAATTACCTTCCATAATGGTTACAGCAACTTATAATTTTGCCTCCAGTACATCAATGTGCTAGTCATTATGTACTTCCTCCAAAACTAACTATTCAATGTTTTGTTTTCCTTGCCAATTTGATGGGAGTGTGCTAAAACCTCAAAGTTATTTTGCTTTGCAATTTTGTGATTATTATTGACTTGGAACAATATTTTATAATGTCAATAATAGTTTGCAAATCTTCTGAGTACTGTTTGGTAACGTCTGTTGAACATATATCCATTGAATAGTAGCCCTTGGTCATATATATTTGTGTTCCCAAAGGTACTTGACATCAGGCCCTCATCAGAGCTAATTTATGTAAAGACCATTTTCCCACACGCAACAGTTTGCTTTCTTGTCCTTGCTTCCTTGATTTTATTTGGGCAATGGTTTTTAAAATTCAATCAATTGAAATGTTTTTATTGTGCTGTCCTCTATTTCTTATTTGAGTAATAATTCTCCTCTAGTCCCAGTTATAGAAGGCATTTGATCTAGTGCGCTGCTATTTTTAACAAAGTGTTTCATATTTCATATATCATTTGACTTTATTGTAGTATATGTTTCAAGATATTGATCTAAATACAATTTCTGCCAAACTACTTTTTACTTTCTCCAGAGATTAAGTAGTTAAATACTTAAGTCAAGCTGTTAGTTCTTTCCCAAAGAGTTTGTATTCTTACCTTCATTGATCACGAGTTTATTGATTTTGCGGACTTCTTATGCTTGTCTATCTACTGATAAAACATTTTTCATGATAGCAAATAAACCAATTATGGAAATAATTGGTTGTACTATTTGCTCTGGTTTCCCAAAAGTAGCCCTTAATTAGGCAAATAGTCAGAGTATGGCACAGTCAGTGGCACATGGTAAAAAAAAAAAATATTTTTTGACTGATTTTCTGGGTTCTACAACTCCAGAAGTAGAGGAAAAATGACTTTCACAATAGCTTTCAAGTAACTGAACTGATATGTGCCTGGCAGTGGTCAATAGAGCTCTTAATCATATGATTATGAGGGGGGGTTGGGAGGAAGGAAAGTTTTCAAATCTTGGTTTACTCTCTGTTATAATTTGTTGCTTTTAGGAAAGATGGGAACTTATATTTTTCAGGCCAGATGGAATGTGTAATCTATTAAGTATCACTTCAACTGTTTTATTTCTTCTTTCCTATATAGGTCCATGAGATTGTTGATGTTTTCTTAATCAAACATCATGGCCTTCTAGAAGACTGGGAATCAAGTTAGCAACGACCTTTCTACTGACTCACATCTGAATGGCCCTGTCCATTTCAGTAGCATGAAACCAAGGTTGCCTCATAAGTGGACATTACTCTTGTAGGTGAAATCAGTCATTGCTTACTCCTCATGCAGAAAGGTAGGAATTAAACTGAGCAGAAAGACTCAAGAGCTAATTTTCATTAAAAAGCACTTAAAATCAGGAAGCATGAATTTCAGCTAAATATCCTGGCTTACCATACAATTTAAAAATGTAAAAATGGGGTCAAGTGATCTCAGTGTTACAGAGAGGACAGTTACTGAATAATAAAAATTCCCCCGCCCCATTTGTTCCCTCCAGAGGTCATCCATGGGGGAGGGAGGAGGTTTGGGACTCTGAATGGACCTGAAAAAAGAACAGTGAACACAGAGGCTGAGGAAGTATCAGGGATGTGACCACTGAAGCGAATGATCTATCTTATAAATTAGACTTCAACTAGAGTAAAAGCCAGTGAAGTGAGGGCCCAATTGTTTTGGTAGTCTGTCGGAAATAATTTCAAACCTGACAGGACACCAAGCCTCATAGTGTGAGCTCCCAGCTTTCAGTAGTCATGCTGAAAGAAAAGCAAAGTAGTGCAGGCAAAATCCTGATAGGCATAGCAATGCTGCCAGCTCCTGTATACCACATCATTGTCATTTGCAGAGGCTCTCTATTCCTCCCTCCTCCCATCACCTCATCAGTCCTCTTGCCTCCTCCTCCATGATCCTCATCTCTCTCCTCCCTTCCTTCCCTTGGTGAGTATAGAATTCTGTGCTTTATGGTTCCAGGACCAGCCGACGTATCCAGTAACAGCAACAACATCAAAAGAAATTACACCATCATCAAACTCTCACATAATATCATTAGTGACCCAAATTAAAGCAAAATAATTGCCCCAGCAGACAACACACAGCCATGAAGAATACTAATAACTCTGCAAGTATGTTCCAGAACAGAGTCAATAAGAGAAAGTTCACAATGCTTCAGTAATTGGGGAAAGAATCCACTGACAAAACTGTTTCTTAAGTTCAGAAAAATAAAAATGGAACTAATGGAGACTTTAATCTTTTCACAGAAAGTCAGGCATATTAAAGTCATTAGAAGTGGAAGTAAGGACACTAATATTCTCCTAAAGGAAGACATTTGACTAAATAATGTTGAAAGCACATTTTTCTATGGTGTCTTGAGTTTTACAAAGCACTTTCTTCAACATAATTTGTGGAATAGTTGGAGCAATTATCATTTCTACTTGATAAAGAAATCAAGGCTTTCAGAGCTTAAGTGATTTTTCTTAGGCTAGCATAAAAAAAAAAGTTAGACCCAAGATTTAAACCCAGATCTTCTGACTCCCATATGTTTTTTATCAGGTCCATATACTCTAAAATGTACTACCAAAGCCAAAAAGTAAGTCACAAATATATTGAGAAATGTGATTCACAAATATTACAAAATGAAAGTGCATTCATTGGAAATCTGGTCTGTGGAGTCACTTTACAGAGGAGAATCCAAAATGGTACTGAAGCTTTAGTATTAATAGTTTCGGTAAACTCATTTGAAATCTCCCACCATTTTAAAGAAGATTTGACATTTATTCTGTCCTCTACCAATTTTGAGGATCAAATGTTGATCCAGTCTTCCCCACCATTATTTCTGAGGGGTAGACCAGGTCCATATGGATGTATAATTAAGTAGCTAGTACTATGAGAAACAATCTCTCTCTCTCTCTCTCTCTCTCTCTCTCTCTCTCTCTCTCTCTCTCTCTCTCTCTCTTTTCTCCTACACACACACACACACACACACACACACACACACACACTCCTACACATGAACAAAGTCTACAGAAACCACTCCACTGGTACACAACACCAAAGTTCTCATGCCTCAGATTGTGAGGACAGAGCAGAGATTTCATATGAAAGGAGGTTTATTTTTACAGTGTTAGACTATGGTCATTATGTCATTCTTTCTAAATACACCTAACAGCAATTTGTGTTTGAAAATTGTGGGATATTTGTTAGGTAAAGAAAATGTATGACTGGACATCAAACTATAAACAAGGAGAGATATTTGATTTGCTGCTTTTCCCCCCTAAAATGTTGAATGACTGTGATCTCTGTTAAAAAAAAGTTTGAAAAATTCTGCCTACCTATTGTCTTCTCACATTTTCAAATACATATAGATCATTTTCCTGAAGATTTTCTCTATTTATAGTGAACCCCCAGTGAGGAAACCCCCTTTACCAAAACACATCTTTTTCTGTTATATGATTTAGACAGTTACCTGACACTCACATTTAGAGGCTAAGTGATTTACTCAAAGTCATTACTAAGTGATACCAAGTAACAAGTTGGTACTTGAACTTAAATTGTCATGATTCCAACCATGCATCCCAACTTATTGCACCATGACCTCCACCTCAAAGTTGTGAATGCTTTTTGTTATTGTTGCTTTTTTAAATAGAGATGAAGAAATATTATAAGTAAAATAATTCTTATTTGACTGCCCAGTTTGAGAACTCTGCCATATTTTTTGTCAACTCCAGGACTGATGTCCTCTTTATATAATTATATTGGTCTAGTTGGTTGCTCTCCCCACCTTGTTATTACGTTGAGTCACTGGCTCTCCTTTCTATACTATATCCAAGCTTTTTTAGTCTTAATCTAATGGTTCTGATGGTAAGATGAGGCATTCTGAAAATTCTGACAAGTCAGTTCCATTTTCTGTCTCTAGGAAATCTTCCAGTGCATTTAGTATCACCTGGATGAAGAATTTATGGGAAAGCATGGACAAGAACCAGAGGGGATAGGAAGATTTCCCACTGCACCATGGGTGGTAATACTTTTAATTGAAAATATTGAGGTATTCCATACTATTGGTCTTCATATGAGTTCCTGACACTTGAGATTCAGCTAGAAAGTATAGATCAATGAAAGGTAATATTTCTTCATTCTATGAGACTATTCTGATTGTTCTTCACAGGAAGCAAGCACACCTCAGAAGGAATCCACTGTGACTCGTGTCCACCTTCATTGAGTTAAACTCCTAATTTTCAGCTGTATGTGGTTTTTTGTGGGCCCTGAAACTGCTCCCTCATGAGCAGGCAAGGAAGACTAGCCACTTTGTAGAGCACTGACTTGAGCTTGGAGAAATAATCCGAGAATTGTGGCTGAGTTGAGATGAAGTGAGTTCAAATCCCACCCTTGATGTTTGACTTTGGGTGTGACTTTGGGGTAAGTAAATCGTATGAAATTACTCAGGCCTTAATTTCCTCAACTGAAAAATAATGGGATTAATATTGGATAGCCTCTGAGGTCCTTCCAGTCATTTGATCTGTGATTCTCTCTATCTTATAACGGCAGTAATATTAGCAATCTATACCAATGTAGCTAAGGTATTGGTATTCTGTGGTAAAAGTTTCTCTGAAGAGGAAAGTTCACATTCCCCTGGAGTTATCCTAGGGCTGATATTTATTCTTACTGATGTTGTTTTTTTCATTTCAAAATATACCTAAAGACCAATTATTCTTATATTACAATAATGTAGGATTTGGAGTCAAGAGAACTGGATGTAATCTTTTCCTTTTATACTTGTTTTCAGTGTAACTACACACAACACACACCCTGTCTGAGCCTCAGTAGTCTGCAAAATGAATGTACTATAATATTAATATGACTCAGCTCTTTAGATGAGGCAGCTGGGAGGCACAGTGGATAGGGTCCAGGGATTGGTGTCAGGAAAACCCATCTTCATGAGTTTTAATCTAGCCTCAACACTTATTATCTGTGTCCTTTGGGCAAGTAACTTAACCCTGCTTGCCTCACTTTCCTCATCTGTAAAATAAGCTGGAGAAGGAAATGGAAAACTACACCAGTATTTATGTTAAGAAAACTTGAAATGGGGTCACAAATAGTTGCATATGACTGAAACGAGCGAAAAACACAACAACAAATTCTTTGGATGGCTTAATTTTCATAGAGATGTGGAATAGTAGAGTGTTCTAATCAGAAAAGAACTCAGATTTCAACATTTCCAATCCCTCTTAATATACAGAAGAGGGAACTGAAGGTCAAATGATAAAACTGAGATCACAGGGCAGAAAAAGAGCTAAAATCCAGGTCTGCTAACTCCTAATCTCGTAGTATTTTAATGATACTATTTCACTTCATTACCAGGACACCTCATGAGTCAGTCAGTAAAAGAGAATCTAACCTACTAAAATCAAAAAATAAGTTAATATTCCATCTACTAGTGTAGCCATGATCTAGACCCAAAAGACTGAACTATGCAGAATCTGATTTTTTTGGCCCTGTAGTGTGCTCTAAGAGCCCATGATTGAACACAACTTCCACATTCCTGATCCTCATATTTGGAAAAGGTGTCTTTTTTGTGGTGAGTATTTCAAGTTATGCCTTTCCAGGTAACACAGATTGAAAATGAGTGGTTAGGGCAGGAAGGTAACTTCAGAACTTCCCAAAAAGAAAGTTACAGTGATTTTGGCCTCTTTAGTGGGGCAGAAAACAATGTTCTCATCACAGTGCTTTTGTGCTTCTCAACTATGAAAATACAGCATTCTGTGAGGACTTATCCAAACTTTCATCCAGATTTCTATTTTAAATTTGTCAAAGTGAAAAATTAAAAAAGGGGGGAAAGCAGGCTGATTTCTCCTAAAGGTTTAAGGACCATGATTTCCTCTCTTCAAGATAAAAGAAATAATATAGATGCTTCTTCATTAACAATATATTACTGATCATGATCATTCTTTCTCCCGTATAAAATGGTAGTAAATTACCACATTTACCTAGAGTGTATCTAAACTCTATCAGTCCACTGATTAACTCAGGTTCACAGCAAAACAAGCAGTTATTTGCCATCCTTGTGAATCACCATGAAATGACTTTTTGAGGGAGAAGGGAGGGCAGGTTTATTGGTGGAAACTCCAAGTATACCCAGTATGGAAGCTCCCTCCATTTGTGCAGATCAGCAAATTATCTTTAACTTACAATTTTAGCAAACCATGTGGAAATATTGAGAGATGATTATATAATGACTATATGTTGGAGTTAAGGTATGAATTCTGGTCTTCTTGACTCTAAGGCTAGCTTACTATCTACTATATTCAATTGTCCTTCTATTAATTTATATTTACTTTGTTTTGACTTCCCTTTTTACATGGAGTGTCCTTCACTTCAAGTGCCACCTTTCACGTAAATTTCCTGAGAATAAAGACTGTTTTTGTTTTTGCAGTCACACTGAATTGAATTGCATTGAGTTAGACAAAAGAATGAGTTGAGTGATTTCTTTTCTCAGTTTTCAACCAAGAGAGAATGGATTGTGTGTGTGCGCGTGTATGTATGTGTACCCTTGTTTTAGAAATGCTGTGATAATATAAAGGACAAGAACTCTAACAACTTCATGAAAAAGTGAAATAGATAAAGAATACTGATTCTGAAACAAGACAGCCCAGAATCAAATCTCACCTCCGTTATTTAACCTTTTTGTTACTTTAAGGAAGTCTTTTAAACTTTCTGTCCCTCTATTCCTTCATCTATAAAATGAGGGGGTTGAACTAGATGATTTTATATTCCCTTTCATGTCTACATCAATACTAAATCTAGGACTTATGACAACAGTTGGAATTGTGTTTGCCACAGTTGCCAAATTACATTTAATAAATGTTTTTGATTTTAACCAATAAGATGGCTACTTTACAATTTTTATATTTTATTTAACAGTAATAACTCACATTTTTGTATTGCTTTATTCGCAATGATCCTGTGAGGTAATTATTATATTACTATTTTCCCAATGATAAAGAAACTCAGACTCAGAGAATTTAAATAATTATTCCAAGATCATATGATCATGTGAGTGTCTGAATTTGAATTCATATTTTTTTCCTCTATATCTATCAAGTTTCTCACTAGATCATAAAGACCAACTTGTTTTAAGGAAGTGGATAGATTGGGAACTTGAACAAAACAATGTTAACTTCTTGAAATGGTATGAGAGAATGCTTCATTTTTATATGTAGCATGGACTAGGAAGTCTTTACTTAGACCGCAGAAAACTGGAAATGGCTTGTTCCAATGTCCTCCTCACTGGCCTAAACTTCGCCTCCCCCAACCAAATTACACATTTCTAAATGAACTGTGTTACCATTGATTCAATAAGAGATTACATTTTTATGCAACTTTCAATTTGATGTTAACAGGCTTGACTCCATGAGAAACATCCATGTAGGTTTCTGTTTATTACTTTTGCAATCAGATTTGCATAACATTGATGCTTGCTCTCAGGAGTCCATTTGTGATATAAGGAAGGTATGATTGAAATGGGGTCGAATCCATAGCAAGTTTCTACTTAGCCTACTTTTCCCTCTGTCTCATACTACATTTGTTTTCCTAACCAGTAAATCCGATGGAAACCAGGAAAAGCAAGAGTAGGCAATAACAGTGCTCACTCTAGCTGGAACAAACTGGTCCAAACAGCAGGCCTGGTTTTGATTACATCTAGTAATCAAGCCCTGTACAGTATGACTTGACTTAATGTCTCAGGAAATGTTAATCTGAAACATTGGAAAGCTTGCTTCTAGATTGTATGATTCATTGACTTGAACAAGGAGTCACAGTTCATCACTTCCCTTCCCCCATCCCAACCCTCTGTTCAGTTAGTTTTCATTTATTACTCCCCAGTTCTCAATTTCTTCCTGGATAATGGATGACTTGGTTAATAATTTGGTAGGATTCATTTTCCAGGCTTAGTGGGAGAGCAATATTAAAGAAAGAAAACAATATCTTAAGTCCTTCCCCTTAAATTCAGGTCACACTTTATGTGTAGTTTCCATAGTCAATCTGTGTATTATCCTAGATTTCAAAAGCCAGCAAATTAATTGGATGTCCGTTTTACTGAATATATTAAACTTTGTAGATGTGGACAAGGAGTATATCACAAGAGCACTGTTTCTGAAATTAGAGGCCCAGGGTTGGAATTCCATTTTTGCTATTTACAACCTATGAATTAGGGTAAATCACTTCAACTCAAGCCAATTCTAACTCTAACATTCTTTTATCCTGGCATAGAATTTGGATAATTAATATAATTTTAATTTTTTGTCCTCTAAAAAGTGGTCAATCAAAATTAAGCATCCTCAAAGTCAAGGCTCAGGTCCTTCTTGGTATGCCATGGGGCAGTGAAAAGGTGTTTTTAAAAATAAAATAAAATAGAACAATTCAATCAACAATATCAGTCTACTACAAATACTTCATTATGTGTTAAAAAAAGACATGAATAGGAATGTAAATAATTGTTCATCTTAAAAACTGAGTTTGCTGAGTCAGTCTTAAGTAAAATTAAAATCTATATATCTGTCAGATAGAGACAGACATGCTCATTTCTTTATCGAACTACCAATATTGAGTATCTACTTTGGAAAAGATTCTTTGTTTTACATCAGAAAGGAAACAAAAATAAATATAAAACTATTCCTACCATCCAGAAAAATAAATCATAAGTTTTTATATAGTATTTGAAGATTACAAAACATTTTTAGAGTTTTAAGCTAAAATAAGACATTGTAAAGTGCTTTACAAATCTTAAAAGAATCATATATATATAAATATATATACATACACATGAGTTTATAATGATTAAATAAGAAAATTGTATTTCACAAAATTTTAATTAAAATAATTTATAAAATCATAGTTTCCTTAAATAGAAATATGTATTTAATGTCTTTATTTAAAAATTAAATAATAATTAAATGCATTTGCTAAATCAATCCAATACCCAATTTTGTAAGTTACACAGGAATGGTATTGTTTCACCATTTTTATGATAAGGATATTGGTACAGAGAAGCTTGCTAATTTACCCAAAATATCCTAACTGGAAAGTTTTGGGGAAAGGGCTCTTGCAAGTATTACCTTTTCTGTTTTCTAGTTTAAGAAGGCATCCCCTACATGTAGGATAGGGATGTTGAGTGACTAAAAGAGAGGCAGAATAGAGATCTTTAACCTCTTCTTTCTCCACCCTTCTTCAGAGGAGATTTGAATTATTGCCAGGATGGGAAACAGGAGATCGGGCCAGAAGCTTAGGCATTCTACTCTCCTCAGATAGGGAAAACCTCATATTGGAATAGAGGTAACAGATCCACCAAGAGTTAGAGGTCCAGATCTCACCTAAAGGGAAATTACCCAAAGACTCTAAGGGACCTGGCTTGGGATAGGGATGTGATAGAGACTCTAGCATCTTTCCTCTTGACATCTTCCTAGAGTTTTATTCCTTTAGCAATCTGAAGTAGCATCATCCATCTTCTTTCTCAGAGGAAACCACAAGGGCTGGAAGAGACTGAAGAGCCCAGAGGGAATGAAGAACCCTCAGAGACTACAGAGAACAAAAAGAGTAAGCAGCCAGAATTTCTCATTCTTACTTGCTCTTCTACTTCTTTTTCTTTCTACCTGAGTGGACCAACAGAAGATCCTGAACCCCAGGAAGGTGGAGGTGGCAAATGCCAACACCAGGACCCCAGGCATGGTTTAGCCAGCCAGAGGAATTCAGAAGACACCAGCATAGATGGGGTCAGTGAAGTTCTATGTGAGTAGGAGACCTTCAACATCCAGATCACCCCTCTCCCACACTTCATGCTGTGAGCTTCAGTGTAACCCTGGGAAAACAAAGACTTCACCTGGCCTTGACTTTGGCATATACCAGCCAGCTCAACACAAGATAAGCTACAGTATTACATAAATTCTATTTGAAAGAACCAGAGGCCACAGAACACAAACCCAGTAAGCAAGACCCTAGCTCCCAGCACAAAAAAACATGAGATAGAGCCCCATGTGCCCCAGAAGCAGAGATCCACTTTAAAAGTCAGGAAAAATGCAATTGCTATGAGCAAGAAGAAAATTAAAAATGCAAAGACCACAGAATCTCATTACTGGGACAGGGAAGAACAAAATATGAACATAGAAGAGGATAGTATTGAAACTGTATCCCCATATGAAACCTCAAAAGGGAATGGGAGCTAGTCACAAGCCCAAAGAGCATGTTTGGAAGAGCTCAATAAGGATTTCAAAAGGCAAGTTTAAAAGGTAGAAGAAAAATTGACCAATGTTTTCAAAAATAAAATCAGCTTAAAATCAATTTAAAAAGTAAAATTGCCCAAATGGGTAAGGAGATGCAAAACCTAACTGGAGAAAATAACTCTTTAAAAAAGGAGGTTTAAAAGCTAATTGAAAAAGCAACTCATTAAAAATAAGAATTGGGCATGTAGGAACTAGCAACTCTATGAGGCAACAAGAATCAGTCAAAAAAAATCTAAAGAATGAAAAAATAGAAGAAAACATAAAATATCTCTTTGGAAAAGCAACTGAACTAGAAAATACATCCAGAAGAGAAAATCTAAGAATTATTAGTCTACTGAAAAGCCATAATGAAAAAAGAGCCTACACACTATCTTCCAAGAAATTATCTAGGAAACTTGCCCTGAGTTCCTAGATCCAGAAGGCAAAACAGTTATCAAAAGAATCCATCAGTCACCTCCTGAAAGAGATCCTAAATTGAAAATGCTAAGAAATATTGTTACCAAATCCAAAACTACCAAGTCAAAGGGAAAATACTGCAAATAGCTAGAAAGAAACAACTCCAATACAGTCAGGATCACATAGGACTTTGAAGCTTCCACATTAAAATGTCAGAGGGATTGCAATGTGATATTCTGTAAGGCAAAGGAGCTTCAACAAAAACCAAGTATCAATTACCCAGAAATTTTGAGCATAATCTTTCAGACAAGGAGATGATGGTCATTTAGTAAAATAAGGGATTTCCAGACCTTCCTGATGAAAACACCAGAGCTCAATAGAAAATTTGATCTTCATAAACAAGGCTCAAGAGAGGCATAAGAAGGTAAAATGGGGGGAGATTTAAAAAAAAACTTGTTATTCAATATGGGCAAACTGTTTATTTCCCTATATAGGAGAACAATATTTGTTAATCTTGAGAACTTATTTATTATGACATTTAAAAGGAATATACATAGATAAAAGGTGTGGGTATAAATTAACTGATGTGATGATAAAATATAATTAAGGGGTGCAAAGGGAGAAGAGGAAGGGAGGAGGCAGAAAAGGGTAAGTTAGATCACATGAAGAGGCACAAAAACATATTATTGTAGAGGTAAAGGAGGGAGAAAGATGAGCATTGTTGAACTTTACTCTCATTGAATTTGGTTAAAGGAGGGAAAAAAATTCTCAGTTATGTATAGAAATCTAACTTGCACTCTGGCAGTAAGAGGAGAAAGAAAAGGGAGAGAGTGGTTAGAAGGGAGGAAAGAAGTAGTAAAGTAAAATGGAAATAAAAAAAGAGGGGAACCTGATAAAAAGGAGGGAAGACCAAGGGAGGTAGTGGCCAAAAGTAAAACTCCTTTGAGGAGTGGAAAGGAGAATGGAGAAATAATAGCATAAATAGAAGGAAAATGGGATGGAAGGAAAGACACAGATGTAATCATAACTCTGAATGCGAATAGGATAAACATTCCCATAAAATGGAGATGAATAGCAGAATGGTTTAAAAATCATAATCTTACAATTTGTTGTTTACTAGAAATAGATTTGAAACAAGGGGATAGATAGAGGATAAAGGTAAAAGGCTAGAGCAGAATATATTATGCTTCACATATATTAACAAAAAAGCAAAAGTAACAATCCTAATCTCAGACAAAGCAAAAGCAATAGCAGATCTAATCAAAAGAAATAAGAAAGGAAATGATATCTTGCTAAAGGTCACAATATACAAAGAAATAATATTATTACTACACATAAATACACCAAGTGGCATAACATCTGAATTCTTACGAGAGGAGTTAAGGGAGTTACAGGAAGAAATAGACAGCAAAGCTATACTAGTTGTGTCCATAACTTCCCCTTCTCTGAACTTGGTAAACTTTACCTCAAAATAAATAAGTAAGAAGTTAAGGAGGTGAATAGAATTCAGGAAAAGGTTGATATGATAGACCACTGGAGAAAATTGAATGGGGATAGAAAGGAATGTAGCTTTTCCTAAGTGGTACATGGCACATACACAAAATTTGACCATGTACTAGGGTATAAAAATCCACACAATCTAGTACAGAGACATTAAAGTAGTCAATGCATCCTTTTCAGATTGTGATGCAATAAAATTTATATGTAATAAAGGACCTTGGAAAAATAGAGCAAAAATTAATTAAAAATTAAATAATCTAATCCTAAAGAATGAGTGGGTAAAACAACAAATCATAGAAACAATCAAAAACTCCAATCAAGAGAATGACAATAATGAGACAAAACTCATGGGATGCAGAGAGAGCAGTTCTTAGGTGAAGTTTATACATCTGAATGCTTACATAAATAAAATAGAGAAAGAGGAGCTCAATGAATTGGGGATGCAACTGAAAAAAGCTAGAAAAAGAACAAATTTAAAATCCCCAAGTAAATACCAAATTAGAAAAACTGAATAACAAAGGAGAGATTAATAAAACTGAAATTAAGAAAACTATTGAACCAAAAAAAATAAAATTAAGAGCTGGTTTTATGAAAAAATAAAATAAAATTGATAAACCTTTGGTCAATCTGATGTAAAAAAAGAAAAAAAAAAACAAATTATCAGTATCAAACACAAAAAGGGTGAATTCACCTCCAAAGGAGACAAAATAAAAACAATAATTAGAAATTATTTTGCACAACTTCATGCCCATAAATATTACAATCTAAGTGAAATGGATGAATATTTACAAAAATATAAATTGCTCATATTAGCAGAAGAGGAAGTAAAATACTTAAATGCCCTCATCTCAGAAAAGAAATTGAGCAAGCCATCAATGAACTCCCTAGGAAAATATCTCCCAGACCAGATGGATTTGCAAGTGAATTCTATCAAACATTCAAAGAACATTTAATTCCAATACTATATAGAGTATTTCAGAAAATTGACAAAAAGAATTCATACCAAATTTCTTTTATGATACAAATATGATACTGATACCTAAACTGGGAAGAGTTAAAACCTAGAAAGGAAATTATAGACCAATTTCCCTAACGAATACAGATGCAACAATTTTCAATAAGATGTTAGCAAAAAAGATTACAGCAACTTATGCTGAGAATAATGCAATTTGATCAGATAGGATTTATACCAGGAACACAGAGTTGGTTCAGTGTAAGGAAAACTATCATATCATAATTGATCTTAACAACAACAAAACTAACAGAAACAATATGATTACCTCAATAAATGAAGAAAAAGCTTTTGACAAAATACAACACCCATTCCTATTGAAAAGGGTATGGGAATGAATGGAGCTTTCCCTAAAATAATAAGTAGCATCTACCTATAACCACCAGCAGGCATTACATGTTATGGGGATAAGCCAGATGGATTTCCAATAAGATCAGTGGTGAAACAAGGATGTCTATTACCACTGCCATTATTCAATATGGTGCTAGAATTTTTAGCTTTAGCAAAAAGAGAAGAAAAAGAAATTGAAGGAATTAGAATAGGCAAAGAAGAAACTAAGTTATCAATGCATATATAATGATACATTTAGAGAATCAAGTATAATGTTACTTGAAATAACAAACAACTTTAGTAAAGTTGCGGGATACAAAATAATTCCACATAAATCATCTGCATTTCTATATATTACTAAGAAAACCCAACAGAGAGACATAAAAAGAGAAATCTCATTTAAAGCTACTATAGACACTGTGAAATATTTGGGAGTCTACCTGCCAAAACAAACCCAGGGACTATATGAACATAATTACAAAACACTTTTCACACAAATAAGATCCGATCTAAATAATTGCAAAAAAACATCACTTGCTGGTGGGCAGGCAAAGCTAATACAATAAAATGACAATTCTACCTAAATTAATTCACATTCATTGCTGTACCTATCAAGCTACCAAAATACTGTTTTATAGAACTAGAAAAAAATCATATCAAAATTCATCTGGAAGAAAGAAAGGTTCAGAATATCAAGGGAATTAATGAAAAGAAATACTAGTGAAGGTGGCTTACCCATACCAGATCTCAAATTATATTATAAACAGCAATCATCAAAACCACTTGGTACTGATTAAGAAATAGACAGGCAGATCAGTGGAATAGTTTGGATATACATGAACCAGTAGTCAATGACTATAATAGTCTACTGTCTGATAAATTCAGAGACCCCAGCTTCTGGGAAAAGAACAAACTATTTGACAAAAACTACTGGGAAAACTGGAAAATGGTGTGGCAGAGACTGGGAATAGACCAATACCAGATGCCATGTACATTCCAGAGTCAGTTTTCTTTGCTCAAACCACTCATCCCTGCTACTGTCCTGGGGACCAAGGGATTGCTGAGCTATTACAAAACCCTTCACCACTGAGCACATTTACTCCTACAAAAGAAGACTGTGTTTTGATGGGAGGGTGTAGAAATTGCTCCCTTTATATTAAAAATATCATAGGATTGTCAACTTCACAGAAATGAAAAGACTCTCAAGGCTAATTAACCATTGATGAAAAGGAGAAGGTGAAAGAATTATGGTTTTCATCATTTATTTTTCCCTTTTACAAGATAAGCAGCATGATGTAATGAAAGAAATAATGTATTTGGAGCTAAAAGATCTGAGTTAAAGAGTCAAGATGGTGGAGTAGAAAGACTCACGTATGCTAGCTCCGAACCTACAGCCCATATATTTATTACAAGAAGAACTCCCCACAAATTCTGGATCACTGCAAGGTGTGCAGAAACACAGTGGAAGAGATTTCCGTTCCAGAGAGCCCAGGAGAGCCATCCCCAGGTTCCATCACACTCCAGAAAGCGGAGCCCACCCCTGCCCTGCCCTGGTCAGGCGGCCCTAGAGGAGCAGATCCGAGCAGGCTTCAGGGACGGAACCTCTGGCAGCTGAGAAGGTCCCTCCGCCCACAGACACTACAGGTCAGTGAGAGAGACTTCTGGGCTGGCTGAGAGGGGAACAGGGTGTCTCCGTGGCTCAGGCCCCCTCGGGAGGAAGCAGCGGAGGCAGAGGCAGGGGCAGGAAGCTGCAGAGGCAGCGGTGGTGGCCCGGGACTCCTCGAGCAGAAGGCAGGATCTTAATTACTGAAGGTCTCTGTACAAACCACCTGAAGGAGCTGAGACTGGGAGAAGGCCCTGCTCCCACCCCAGCACCAGAACTTAAGCTCACATTGAATAGAAGCTGCACCTGCCACGGAAAGCCCATTTGAATCTCAGACCCCAAGCACTAGCTGGGAGGATCTAGGCGGGGGTGGACAGGAATCTCAGAAGTCAAGTAACTGGCTGGGAAAATGCCCAGGAAAGGGAAGAAAAATAAGACTATAGAGAGCTTCTTTGAGCAGGTGCAAATGTTCCTGCCTTTCAAATCTGATGACGAGGAAATATTCTTACCAACAGGGAAAGACGTGGAGGGTGAGGCCTCTGTATCCCAGACATCCCAGGGGGATGTCAGGTGGGCTCAGGCCTTGGAAGAGCTAAAAAAGGATTTTGAAAAGCAAGTTAGACAGGTGGAGGAAAAGCTGGGAAGAGAAATGAGAGACATGCAAAAAAAGTATGAAAAACGGATCAATACCGTGATAAAGGAGACCCAAAAAAAAGCTGAAGAAAATAACACCTTGAAAAATAGGCTAACTCAATTGGCAAAAGAGGTTCAAAAAGTCAGTGAGGAGAAGAATGCTTTCAAAATCAGAATTAGCCAAATGGAAAAAGAGGTTCAAAAGCTCACTGAAGAGAATAGTTCTCTCAAAATTAGAATGGAACAGATGGAGGCTAATGACTTTCTGAGAAACCAAGAAATCATAAAACAAAACCAAAAGAATGAAAAAATGGAAGAGAATGTGAAATATCTCATGGGAAAAAAAAACTGATCTGGAAAATAGATCCAGGAGAGACAATTTAAAAATTATGGCACTACCTGAAAGCAAGGATCAAAAAAAGAGCCTAGACATCATCTTCCATGAAATTATCAAGGAAAACTGCCCTGACATTCTACAACCAGAGGCAAAATAAGTATTGAAAGAATCCATCGATCACCACCTGAAAGAGATCCAAAAAGAGAAACTCCTAGGAACATTGTGGCCAAATTCCAGAACTCCCAGGTCAAGGAGAAAATCTTGCAAGCAGGTACAAAGAAACAATTCCAGTATTGTGGAAATAAAATCAAGATAACTCAAGATCTAGCAGCTTCTACATTAAGGGATTGAAGGGCATGGAATAGGATGTTCCAGAAGTCAAAGGAACTAGGACTCAAACCAAGAATCACCTACCCAGCAAAACTGAGTATAATACTTCAGGGGAAAATATGGTCTTTCAATGAAACAGAGGACTTTCAAGCATTCTTGATGAAAAGACCAGAGCTGAAAAGAAAATCTGACTTTCAAACACAAGAATGAGAAGAAGCATGAAAAAGTAAACAGCAAAGAGAAGTCACAAGGGACTTACCAAAGGTGAACTGTTTACATTCCTACATGGAAAGACAATATTTGTAACTCTTAAAACATTTCAGTATCTGGGTAGTTGGTGGGACCACACACACACATGTACATGCATGCACGCACACACACATACACACATGCACACACATACAGAGACAGAGAGCACAGAGTGAATTGAATAGGATGGGACCATATCTTAAAAGAAATTAAGGTAAATGATGATAGAGAAAGGTAGGGGGAGGAAAGAGAGTGAAATGGAATGGGGTAAATTATATGTCATACAAGAGGCAAGCAGGAGATTTTTTAGTGGAGGGAAAAAGAGGAGAGCTGAGAAAAAAAAAACAAGAAGTTTACCCTCATCACATTTGACTAAAGGAAGGAATAAAATGCACACTCATTTTGGTATGAAAACCTATCTTACAATACAGGAAAGTTGGGGAGAAGGAGATAAGCAAGGAATGGATGATGGAAGGGAGGGTAATGGGAGGAGGGAGCAATTTGAAGTCAACACTCTTGGGGAGGGACAGGATCAAAAGACAGAACAGAAACAGTGAGGGGCAGGATAGGATGGAGGGTAATTCAGTTAGTCTTACACAACACAACTATTATGGAAGTAATTTGAAAAACTACACAGATAGGGCCTATATTGAATTGCCTGCCTTCCCAAAGGAAATGGCTGGGGAGGGAGGGATGGGGAGAATTTGGAACTCAAAGTTTTAGGAACAACTGTTAAGTATTGTTGTTGCTACTAGGAAATAAGAAATACAGGTAATGGGGAATAGAAAGTCATCTGGCCCTACAGGACAAAAGAGAAGATGGGGACAAGGGAAGGGAGGGATGACAGAAGAGAGGGCAGATTGGAGATAGGGAAAATTAGATTGCTCTGTGTATTGGGGTGTGGGGAGAGGAGAAAAGGGGAGAAAATTTGGAACCCAAAATTTTGTGAAAATGAATATAAAAAGTTAAATAAATAAATTTTTATTTCAAAAAAAAAAAGATCTGAGTTAAAGTGCCCATTCTGAAACTTTTAGTGAACTTATGTTATTGTCATTACTTTGGTTCTCAGTAACCTCATTCAAAAAAAAAAAAAGATGGCAAAGGAGATGATTTCTAAGTTCCTTGAGAGCTCAGAATTCTCTGACTGTATTTTCAAATGCCTTAGTCTTTTTTGTAATATAGATAAATAGAAACATTAGTTTTTTCTACTGACTTTTTAACTTTTAATCTGCAGAGGAAAATAGCACTGAACCATCACAGGACATCAAACTTTCATAGAGATGGGTGAAATAAAAGTTAAAGAAATATTTAATGTCTTCTGATAAGAAATTATGTTGTAAATTTTGACTCTGAAAATTTATAAAACAGGTAAAATGCTAAGTTTTCAAACTGAGTCATTACTATTTTTTTACACTAGTAAATAAATGACCTGACTTCTTTTGCCCTGAAGAAGAGATTTGGAAACATTTTATTTTGGACTTTGGATAAAAACTCAATATTTGACTAAATTAGGCAGACACAGAAAAAGGTATCAACCATTCTTCATTATCACTCCTCCTTCAGATCCAATCAGTTGACTTATCTTGTTGGTTCTACTTGTTTAGCTTGTAAAATCTCTCTCATCCTCCTTATTCACAGTCCCCGCATCTCTTCTATGTATTCTTAAAAAAATAACTTTTTAAGGGTCAATGAATGTAGGTAATTTAGCAATTTTTTGGGCATAATTCCACATTCCTTTCCCAAATGGTTGGATCAGTTTACAGTTACGCCAACCGTGAATCAGTGTCCCAATTTTTTAACATCTCCTCCAACATTTGTTGCTTTCCCCTTCATTCATTTTAGCTTGTCTGACTGGTGTAAAATGATATCTCAAAGTAATTTTAATTTGCATTTCTCTAATCAATAAGAAATTGATGCATATGTATGAAATATATATGCATAATAATGAATTAAATAATTTTTCCATATGATATAAGTTGTTTTGATTTCATCATCTGCAAATTTCCTGTTCATATGCTTTGATGATTTTTTAATTGTGTGATGACTCATATTCTTATAAATGTGGCAAGTTCTTTATAAATTTGAGATATGAGGCCTTTATCTGAGAAAAAATGTCTGTAAATTCCTTACCCCAATTTTTTGCTTTCCTTCTGATCTTAATTACATTATATATGTTTATATTTGTTTTAAATTTAATGTAATCAAAATTATCCATGTTATACTTAACACTGCTCTCTCCCTTATTGTTTACCTATTCATCAGAATGATAAGTAATCTATTCCTGATTCTTCAAATTTATTTTAGTAATATTTCTCTTTAAATCAAGGTCATGTATCCATTTTGACCTTATCTTGATAAATGTTTAAGATACTGGTTTATGTCCAGTTTCTACCAGAATTCTTTCTAGTTTTCTAAACAAATATTTAATGAATAATGAATTATTACTAAAAAAATCTTAAGTCTTTACACTTGTCAAATACAAGGTTACTGTATTTTCCTGGTGTAAATAGGAAGTGTACTCTGCTTCATTGATCTAGCTTTCTATTTCTTAGCAGTAACAGATAGGTTAGATAATTAATATATAATTAGAAAATACTGCCTTAAAATGTAGTTTAAGATCTGGTACTGATAAACTTCTTTACATTTTTTCCATCACTTTCTTTGATATTCTTGACTTTTTGTTCTTTTAAATGAATTTAATCATTTTTTTCTAATTCAGTAAAATAAATTTTTGATAAATTAATTGGGATAGTATGAAATACATAAATTAGTTTAAATAAAATTGTCATTTTTGTTATATTGACTGTCTATATTTGAACAATTAATATGTCTCCAATTAATCAAATGATATTTTTGGATTTTTTTTTTATAATTTAACTTACATACTTCATTAGTTTATTTGGCAGGTGTACTCCACAATATTTTGTAATAAGTTATTTAATGGGGGTATCTCTAAATCTATCTTCTTTCAGAGTAACATTTGTGATATGGAGGAGTGATAGGAAATTATGTGGATTTGCTTTATATTACACTGGTAAAATTATTAATAGTTTCAACTTTTTAGTTTAGTCCTTGAGATTTTCCAAGTATAACATCATATTACCTTCAAAAGTAGATATTGTTAGCATCATTTCTTATTCTGATCAATTCTATTTCTTTTTTTCCTTCTTTTTTATTGCTAGGATTTTCACTGCAATATTGAATAATATGGATTGGGCATCCTTGTTTCTTAACTGATTTTCCTGGGAAGGCTTACATTTTATCTCCATTACAAAAACTGCTTGCCAATTGTTTTAGGTATTTTTAAGTGATTTTAAGGAAAAATACATTTATACCCTAAACTTTCAAGGTATAATACACTAATAGAAATCAGTGTTATTCATTATCAAAAGCTTTTTTAATCTATTGATTATGATGATGTCTTTTTTCTTTTGTTATCAACTATGAAATAAGGCAATAGTTTCCTTATCATCCTTGCATTCTTGATATAAATTCCATTTGAACATAATGTATGATTTCTGTAGTATAGTGTAAATTTTGGTAGTATTTTATTTAGGGTATTTTGCATCCATTTTCATCAATGAAATTGGCTTATATTTTTCTTTCTCTGTTTTTGCTCTTCCTGGTTTAGGCAACAGTATCATATTTGTTTCATAAAAGGAGTTTGGTAGGATCTTTTATTACCTTAGAATTCTAAATAATTCATTTAATATTGGAATTAGTTGATTTTTAAATGTTTTATAGAATTTACTTAAAAACCCACCTCATCCGGGTACTACAACAATTCTTACGCTGACTCTCCTAGATCTGTTCCACAGATCATTTTTTTTCTAATGAGATGTTTCATATTCTCTTCTATTTTTCCAGTTTTATTATTTTGTGTCCTATAATATCATTCAGTTCCCATTATCTGTTTCTATTTTTCAAAGAATTATTGTATTCCTCAAGATTTTGGAACTCTTTATGATTAGTTTACTTTCTTTTCATAATTTTCTTAGATAGCTTTTATTTTTTTTAACATTTTGCCTCATTCTCTCTTATTTGCTTTTTGAAGTCCTTTTGAAGTTCTTCTAAATTCTCTTTTGGTTCTTGTGCTATTTGATGTAAGTCTTTGGTGTAGGAGAGGTGTTTGTTTGTTTCAGCTTTGCTATCTTTCTCTGAATATGAACCCAGGTTTTCTTTTATATTATAATAGCTTTCTAGAGGGTTCTTTTACCTTTGCTTACATATTTTTAATTTCATTTTTTAAATTTTATTTACAACAATTTATTATTATAATCAGGGTTTAATCTCATTATGGATAATGTTGTCCCAGGCCTCAGATCCTCCTTACTGTTATTTTCTGAATTCTGTCCAGGTCCCTGTCTCAGGTACTCCTTTTCTGTGTTAAACCACAGTTAGGGTCCCCAGCCATGTTGTCCCAAAAATGTTCTTGCTTCCTGAGGGACTGTACTTGCCAGATATGTGTTCACTCCTCTTTACCCACAGCCTTAGTCCAGAACTATGTCTGGTCCTTCAGTATTTCTTCACTTAGCTCTCTGATCCTCAAATTGTTCGTTAGATAAATTTGTGAAGTAAAAGTTCATGTGGCAAAAGTTTGTGAGGTGAAATTTCTTGAAGCCTACTCTGTTTCTCTAGAGAACAGAACCTGCTGTTTGTTGACTCAATAGAGTTGGCTTAGAGGTATCTTCACTTTACTCAGACTAAACCTCAGCTTCTGAAGGTCACGTCTTTCCTGTGGTGAACTCAAGTTGTCTTTGAAGAATGATTGCCTTCCTCTTTTCTTTTTTGCTGCTTTACAGATATTTTGTAAATATATGTAAATTCTCTCTATTTGTAGAGGAAATTTGGAGAACCAGGAAATTTCTGAACTACTGTGCCATCATCCCAGAATTCACTGTATGTTTTTTTTTTTTAACATATGATAGCCAGGCTATTTGTTTCATAATGATTCTTAGATGATCTCAAAGGAATTGCCTTTAAGAAAAATGTCTTTGGTTCATTGAAACCTCTTTTTTTCAACTTTACTCTCCTTTGATTTTGCTTTAATACTTGTTCCATCTCAACCATTTTTGTGTTGAACATCTGTTCTTTTTTGAGAGTGGCCATTGTTTGTTAAGATACTCTAGTTGTTTTTAAACAGGTAATTTTCTTCCTTACTTTTTTTCCTGAATTCTTTCTTGAGGGCTTTGGTTTCTATCTTTCCATATTTCTTTAATTCATGTATTGAACTTCTATACCACTCTGAAAACTATTATATTTGTTCATTTCCATTTCTGGGTATCTTACTGTTATTTTTGAAGTATTCTTTCTTTATTTTGAAGATTTTCCCTTTTTGAGTACGCTGTAATATTCAAGCATTAAACATTTAAAAAAATATATTTCTTTCATATTTGCTGTATTTTGCTCTTCCCATAGCCCCTTTTGTACTTTTTTGTTTGCTTGTTTTCTTCGGTGAATTGTTTTTTTTTTTTTCTGAGGAGAAAGAGGAAGGGATTATACATGTTGATTTATTCAGACATCTTGCCGGAAGTTTAGGGAAGTGACTTTCTGTTGTTTTAGAGTGGCATCACTTCTCCCTTTATCAAGGTTTACTTATACTATATATTCACATACAGAGACCCATAAACATGTAGATGCTGGAATACATGCATACATATATATATATATATATATATATATATATATATGTATGCATGTGTGTATATGTTTCTGCATTTCTATGAAGATAGGGAAAATTATTTAAATTGTTGTTTTTGAGAATTAGGCACCCATTGATATAACAGAAGACTGTAGAATATTGCAAAATGATGTTTAGAACATTTGCCTTGGGCAACATTTATTATATGATGTTCTTCAGTGACCTTTTAAGTCATAAGAACAAGTTAATGCAACTCTCCAGTAGTAACTGAGTTACTACTAAGGTCGGGGAGCATCTGACAAACTGGAGGAACATAGCTCATCCTATAATACTATGCAATACAAAACAAAGGAAAAACATACTCTCCATTCTATAGAATCTTATTTTCCAACTTTTAGTTGTATCATATAATAACAGGATTTCAGATCAAGTGAAAGAAGATCATCTCTTTGCTACCTTTCCCAATTTTTTCTTAAGGCTTGAATATTTTGCCTTTGTAAAATTTATGTTTATATTTTCCCCTTGTGTATTTCTTTGACATAAATGGGAAAAGTTTTGAAAAAGAACATTAGAATATCATTTAGACTTGGTAGGAATTCTTAGGGCTACCCAGAGTAGCACTGCTTTTTGGGTGGTAGAAGCATATTAATTTTTCAGTAATTCTGCTTACTCTTATAACAGAACTTAAGATCTGCCTATATCACATTTTCACATCTGTGCATGGTAAGTTCTCTCTGTTTCTGTCTCTGTCTCTGTCTTTCTCTCTCTCTCTCTGTCTCTCTCTCTCTCTCTCTCTCTGTCTCTCTCTCTCTCTCTCTGTCTCTCTCTCTCTCTCTCTGTCTCTCTCTCCCTCTGTCTCTCTCTCTCTCTCTCTCTCTCTTAGTTACTAAGGTTTACCCATACTGTAATGATTTCCAAAATATATATTTTATATTTAAATATATATTTAATATATATGTGTACACACACATATGTATATATATATGCATATACATACATACATACATACATCTGTGCGTATTCATGTTTCCAAAAATCATTAGAGCATGGTTAAGCTTTAATAGATTAAAAATTAGAGCCTAAAATATCTTAAATTTTAATCACTTAGAGCTACATGAGGGCTTTTGCTTTATTCTATCTATATGTATCTTCTCAGTTGCTATTCTTTATTTGTAAAATGGAAATACTACTTGTCTTTTCTTAATTGAATTGTTTTGGCTATCAAGTGAGACAATAAATGCAAAGCATTGTGTGAGCCTTAAAGGGTTATTTAAGTGACAATGACTGCTATGGGAGCATTGGAATGTTTTAGGACCATTTGTAACTGAATGTTAATTATTGTATCATGAATTTCAGTTGAGGTCTTGAGGTATTTTCAGTGGTTTCTGGAACCAATTTTCAAGGCAGATCCTATGCACTTATGTAAACAGAGTGAAATATTATTTATAAGCGTTTTGTAGAATTTGTATCTAGATCCTAATATCACTTCCTGTTGCTGTATAGATACTTTTCTTTATTTCCTGTTGTGTATCACTGAAGTTTAGATTATGTTCAGGTCATTCTTCATTAAACATATAATTTCCTGTAGTAAATTTAGTAAATACACGGGCTGAAAAATTGGGTTGCTTGTCATGATTTTCCCTAGTCCTTATTAAATTAAAAGGATTTTTATCAGTTTTGTCACTGGTATTAATAATAATGATTTTCCACTAAAGTTGAACTGTGATGATTTTTTGTGAAGCCTGGATCCTTTAAAGGTACGTCACAGTCATAATCAATGGCAGATTCATTCACACTAGAAAGGTCTCATGTCCAGGCTCAGTATTGGAATGTGTACTATTGTCCTACCTATACAGAGAGCATTGGTAGAAGAAGACTGACAAACAGGAGGATCTATTTTTATAAGAGAGGGGGAGGTCAAGATTTCATGAAGATTATCTGAAAAGAGGTGAATGAATTATGGTTTGTTCTGGTATATAAAATACACTGATCAACTTACACATCTTTCAAAGTCATATAGATTCCCTTTTATGATTATTTTAATTCAAAAAGAACTATGTAGGAGTATAATAGAAACTGCAGCTGGTAAACAATACTTACAATATTTTCAATCATTGGAGGGCCACAGAGCACCCTCAACACAAGATATGATACATGATACATGAGTGAGATCGGGGATAGCCAAGGGAATTTACCAGGTATACTCGGATGTATGTGAGATCTTCTTGAGGGGTAGAAACTGAACAAATTCCTGTAAGCCTCATTGGTATGGATTATTTCATTCTCACAGATATTATTATGCCTTTTCTGTTCATAGGAATCCCATCGAGAACCACAAATGCTCCACATACTGAAAAGGTAAGAGGAAAATATAGATGAATTAAAGCATCATAATTTACATCAGCATAAAACAAGGGATTTTATTTGCATAAAGGAGTCATGGTGATTTTTACAAAACATTTGGGGGAAATTTTGCCCCTGTTCCCCAAATTATTTCTTTGCAGCACTCATAATGTTTAACTCTTTCTAAATAATGAATAAAAGCACTAAAATGAAAGCTTGCTGCCTTAACCAGCCCCCCATGCATCATTTCCCTTCTGTGAACAATGCATCAATGTCTGTCCTGCTATTAGTCCTGATTCTTTAAACTAATCTTAAGCGAAATTATCTCTAAAATGTCTCCAAACCAAAAACTCAGTCAAGCTCTCCATTAGTTTGCTCAATAGCCATTTATTCCAGTCAGCTGGGCTGCTGAGAAAGAACAAGCATAATACAAAATGTTACACTCGGTAAATTATGCACATTTTGTTAATTGTGTACAAATGAACCTAGTGGGAACATAACTCTATAATTTCCAAGTCTGCAATGTAGGTGAACAGGTTTTTAGGCATGTGACTAATACCGGATTTATGCTACTGGCGTGCATTATCGCTACCATTATTGGGTAGTAATGCTACCTCTCTCTCCTTGACAATTTCATTAGTTGAAACTTCTAATTATTATGGGTTGGATCGTGAAACTTTTTGCCCAGGAAACTTTAAAAATAAAGATCGTATTTAACCTTTCAATAACAAGTTAGGTTAAACTGCTTCACGTGAAAAATGAGTAAGAAGAAATCACTTTTCAAAACTACATTTTCTAAAAGAAAGATACTGTCTGAGAATTCTACTGATGCCAACCTCAACCAAGAAGAATGAGAATAATATCACAAGTTATGTTCCAATTCATTGTTGGAAGTCTTTAAAGATCTTTTGTTCCAACTCCCTTTCTTATGCATGTACTTTAGTGCAAATAAGGAATCCCATGAAGCAGTCTCATCATTTGAATTTATATTGTATGCTTCCACTTGGCTGGGACCAATTACCATATTTCATATAACTGTAACTTCAAATAACATAAATATGTGACCTCTTTGGGGAATTCATTATTCACTCTAATCAGGACCTAGCTGTATCTCCCTAGCAATATCATGTACACACCTGACTATTCAGGTGATGAAAGGTACCAGAAATAAGGAATTGTCAAGTCATTTCATTCCATGATTGGACATATTTAATGATAAAGACAGTGATGATGATGATGATGATGAATTATTTAAAATTATTAATAATTGCATTAATAATGTGACTTTAAATATTATAATAGCTGAAAATGCCCTTAATTTCTATCAATGGCTTATTGAAGTCCCACAGATAAATATATTCTCATATGATAGTCTCCAAATATTCAAAGATAGTTATTACATTCCCCTACTACACCCTCATTTACACAAATTAAAAATTCTCAGTTCATCCCTCTGTTTCTAAAATTACATGTTGCTCACTATTCAGTATGCATGTCAGCATTCCCTGAAAAAAAGTGTTGAAGTTTACCCAACAATATCTCCTTCAGAATGTGATCCTTAGTCCTGAAAGTAACTCTGGAATTACAGTCTAACCCTATTTTTCTGGTCAGTTGATTATTTGAAAGTGTAAGAACCAATCTCAAAGGTATGTCAATTGTTTCCAATGTTTTGTATTAATTGACTAAACAAAATTGCATTTCCAAAAGTGACTAGCAGAGTGCTGAGAACTTTTTGCATACTCAGCACTTAGACTGAAAAAAGAAATTGCTTCTGTCTAAACAAATATGTTAACTAATGCAATTAATTATAAGTAAGCCTTTTAAACTTTTATGATAATGGGAAAAGTATCTAAATAATACCTATGTATTCTTCATTTTCTCCCAATTCCTTTATATGACTCATATACATTTTGCTTCCCTTTTAGTGAAAAAAGACATTTCAATGTTAGACTATTTATGACCCCAAGAGATTTGAAGAGGTGATAGATGAATATCATAGAATAAAAATGGATATCTGATATACATATACATATGAATGCATGTGTGTATATGTATACATATAATATATATGTATATATATTATGTGTATATGTATACATATAATATATATGTATGTATATATTATGTGTATCTACATACACATACATACACACTTATACTTTTAAAAAAATAGTCAAGATATATATCACCGTACCCACTCTAACATATAAAGAATTCAACAGATGAGGAACTATGCAGAAGATATATGATGTGTTTTAAAAAAAATCTTTCAGAAATTGTACTTGAGATTATCCTGTCTTATTGTCTAGTTCTACAATGCATTTGTTAAGGCTATAATTTAATCATCTCTTCCTCTAGAATACTATATATGATAAACATGCTCCTAATAGATGATAGATTATTGAAATGTAAAACATTTCACTTATGAAGATATCAATAATATTACTAATAGGGCAGACAATTAAAGAACAGGATTCCATACCAGAAATGACACAAAAGGCAAAGGGACAATGGAAACGTTTTGACCAGGTTTGAATGATAACTGATAGAAATTTGTATCCACATTTTTTTACATTGTCAAGTATTTTGAAAAAGTATGGAATTTTGATAGAAGTATGGACCTGCTGTAACTCCTCCCCACCATAGCTCATAAAATAATTGTAAAAAATAACACTAAAAAAATTCTACAGCAGCAAGAAGCCACAAAATGACAGAGTGAAAAAGATTTCCAGCTGAAGGCAGCCTGGAAGACCAACGGGAAAGGTCTATCACACCAGGCTCAGACAGCAGCACAGCCAAGCATGGGCCACACAGACTGGCAAGGACAGAACTGGAGCAGGCTTCAGAGCATGAAATCACAGGCAGTAGCTGTGGTTCCCAGATTTCGCAACCCACATATGCCAAAGACAGCTTCAAAGGTCAGTGAGAAAACTCTTTCATCTGAGTGAGAAGGTAGCAGGTTCCAGCCCTAGCCCAGGGCCCAGAGTGGCAGTAGCAACTGTGGCATCGTGTCCATTTTTGGAGCACTCAACCTAATAACCATGGGGGAATTAAGCAGCTGATCTGGGTCTCTGTCCTGAGTGGTGGCCCTGGAGTGAAGAGGAGCACTGGTGTGATGGACTTGGTGGAGGCTCTGAAGTGGATCCTGGGCAGTAAAGTTTGTGATTGCATCCAGACGAGAGTGCAGAGGGGAGAGGAGTAAACTCCTCTCCCTTGATTGTGGAGGAACTGAGAACTCACAGGATCATTGAGTATACCCTCCACTTGACAAAGGACTCAAAGGTCAAGTAATTGGAAGGGAAAATGCCCAAAAATGTGGTAAAAAAGATCAGACTCTAGAAGGCTACTTTCTTGGTAAACAGGTATTTTCTTCCATCCCTTTGTAAGAGGAAGAACGAAGCATATAATCAGAGGAAGACAGAAAATCCGAAACCTCCAAAAAAATTTGCTATGGTCTCAGGCCATAGAATAGGTTGAAAAGGATTTTGAAATTCAAGTAAAACACGTGGAGGAAAAATTGGGAAGAGAAATGAGAGTGTTACATGAAAATCATGAAAAGTGAGACAACAGTCTGCTAAAGCAGACCCAAAAAATGCTGAAGAAAATAATACCTTTAAAAATAGACTAACCCAAATGGCAAAAGTGGTCCAAAAAGTCAATGAGAAGAAGAATGTTTTAAAAAGCAGAATTAGCCAAATGAAAAGGGAGTTTCAAAAGCTCACTGATGAAAATAGTTCTTTAAAAATTAGAATAGAGCAGATGGAAGCTAATGACTTTATGAGAAGCCAGAAAATCACAAAACCAAAGGCTGAAAAAATGGAAGATAATGTGAAATATCTCATTGGAAAAACAACTTACCTGGAAAATAGATCCAGAAGAGACAATTTTAAAATTATGGGACTACCTGAAAGTCATAACCAAAAGAAGAGTCTAGACATCATCTTTCATGAAATGATTAAGGAAGCCTGCCCTGATATTCTGGAACCAGAAGGCAAAATAAATATTGAATGAATCCACTGATCACCTCCTGAAAGAGATTCAAAAAGAGAAACTCCTAGGAATATTGTAGCCAAATTCTAGAGTTCCCAGGTCAAGGAGAAAATATTTTAAGCAGTTAGAAAGAAACAATTTGAGTATTGTGGGAACACAATCAGGATAACACAAGATCTAGTAGCTTCTACATTAAGGTATCAGGGTGGGAACATACGATATTCTGGAGGCCAAAGGACCTAGGATTAAAATTGAAAATCACCCACCCCGGAAAACTCAGTATAATACTTCAGGGGTAAAAATTGGATACTCAGTGATATAGATGACTTTCAAGCATTCTTGATGAAAAGATCAGAGCTGACCAGAAATTTTGTGTATGTATGTGTATATGTGTGTATATGTGAATGTGTATGTACACACACACACACACACACTCACACACACACACATATATATATTCATGTATGTGAATACATATGTAACACTAACGCAACATTCACAGCACCTATGGTGGCCATGAATATCGTGGAGCAATTCTCAATCATGAAATACAACAAACAGACTCTCCACATGGAAGATAGAACAAAAACATTTATTCCAATACTGGAAAGCCAAATCCCAATATTAGAAAGTCCACTTCATCATAGTAACAAATATCTATATACTATACCAATGCAGAGAACAGCACCATCCTCAAATTTTCACATTCTATGGCCTTCCCACAAACAAACAAATACTTATATGCCTGCCTGCCTTCACTCTGTTCTTCAGTTCTGACTGCTCTGACCAACTTCCTCTCTGCTCCAGTTCAACCTCTTTCTGCTCCACCCCTTCCTGTTGCATGTGGCTTGACTCTTGTGACTCAGGCTTCTATGTGACTTAAGCAGGTCACATAGGTTTATTGATGGATGGGAAAGATCTTCCCATTATGAAGCAAAATTACATTAATAATAATCAAAAATGCATTATCAATGCATTTGGTCCCAAGTTCTTTCTTACTCTTTACATAGGTCAATGGGGCCACTCATATCAACAGATCTTTAATGGGGATAATGGAGAGATAACAGGATAAGAGGAGAGTTTGAATGCTGCAGGACAAAAAGTTTCTTCTGCAAACTAGCCGTAATGGTAATTTGAATGGGAAGATATTTCCCACTCATTAATAGGCCCATGTGGTCTGCGTAGAACACATGGAAGCCTGAGACACATGAGTGTAGAGGAGTGTGCTGAAGAGGTGGAGCAGGAAGGGAAGAATAGGAAGAGGTGGAGCTAGAGCAGTGTTAAGAGAAAATTTAGCTAGAGCAGTCAGAGCTAGGAAGTGTTTTCCTCTCCCTTACTTGTAACCAAGCAATTTCTATAAGGAAATTGACTGGGGCTATTTGTATCACTGCTCACCAGAAAATGGAAAACTGAAGTCAGAAGTGGCTGGCAATTTCCTACAGAACCTAATGCCATTATTGCATGTATTTCGTCAGCCCAAATGTTCCACTTGTATTGCATCACTTCATTCCATGACATAGTTTTCAATGACTTTTTTTTTAGCACAATCTAATCTTTGTGATTGATTAATTCAACAAAAGCCATCTCACCTGGTTAAAGTAATTGATTAATATTGTTTTATTGATATAGAAATGTCTATGTCTTGTTCATACCTAGTTCATACCTGTGAATGATTGATTTAATTGAGAAACCAAGGAGACTTCTACCATTAAATACAAACATTTAGATTTTTCCTATGGTTATTTTGTATTTTGAGGAATTGCTCTCATTATTTTTATGGCACACTTATTAGAATGATGAATATTTTATATTTATCTCATTTTTGAAAACTTTCAGAGGAGTAGAATCTCCTTTCAGTTATGCAAAAACACAAAATGGGGGGATACACGATTTATTCAGGAAAGGGGCATTTTGTTTAAATTTTTTTTGCATCAATATTCATTTGGGAAAGCAGTTTTTAGTTTTCTTTTTATGTTTTGATTCTTCTGGTTTAGACATCAAGACCATATTTGCGTTAAGATTCCTTCTTTATTTTTTCAAATGGTTTATGCTGTATTAGGATTATTTCTTTAAATGTTTAGGAAAATCTATTCACCTGATTTTGTTTTTATTTTTCAACAAGGGAGATCATTATGGATTATTTGATTTATTTTTCTAAAGTAAGATTAAAAAAAGGGAGGGAGGGAAGGGAAAAAGGGAATTTGGAAAATTCAAAAAATATATAGAAATAAATGTTAAAATTGTTTTTATATGTAATTGAGGAAAAATAAGATAATTTAAAAAAACTAGAATTCAAATAAAAAGGAAATGGACCCATGTGTACAAAAATATTTATAATAGTCCTCCAATTAGAGAATGGTTGAACAAGTTACATTGCATGAATGTAATATACAATAATGCTGTAAGAAATGACGAAAGGAATAGTTTCAGAAAAATTTGGGAAGATTGTTGTGAACTGATGCAGAATGAAGTGATGTGAATCAGGAAAATAATTTATATTGAAATAGCATTGTTAAGATAGTCAACTCTAAAAACCTTGGGAAATCAAATCAACATAATGACCAACAACAGTGTTAAATCATTCCAGAAGAAACATGCTATCCACCTCAGGAGAGAAAACTGATGGACTCAAATTACACACTGAAGCATACTTTCTTCTTTTTTATTTCTCCCTTCCCCCCTTGGAACATGGTTAATGGGGAAGTTACTTTGATAGATAGATAGATAGATAGATAATAGTAAAAAGCACATGTTATGGAATGTGGGACCACGATTACTCTTGGCTGGAAGTTTTCAACGACAACTTACATTTCAGCTTTAACTTTTGTCAAACATTTGAATGAAAAGTGAAAACACTGATATATTCTAAGTCTTTGTCTCAATTCCTTTTTCATAGCACTTAAGCCCCCCAGTTCTGAACCTCGAGAAACGTTATCATAACTGCAATTGCCACTATTTTTGAGATTATTCACCTAAATTTTAACAAGCTCCTTTGTTGGCATTGGTATCATCTGCCCACAATGGATTGCAATTTATTTTTTTTTAATTCTAATTTATGTGTTTATTTTTAGTTTTCAGCATTCATTTCCACAAGATTTTGAGTTTCAAATTTTCTCCCCATGTCTCCCCTCCACCCACCCCAAGACATCATGCATTGATTACCCCTTCCCCCAATCTGCGCTGCCTTCTATCACACTCCCCCTTCTCTTATTCCCATTCCCTTTATTTTTTTGGAGGACAAAATAGATTTCTACACCTCATCGCCTGTATATCTTATTTCCCAGTAGCATGTAAAAACAATTTTTAACATTTATTTTTAAAACTTTGAGTTCCAACTTCTCTCACTTCCTCACTCCACACCCATTCCCCCTGAGAAGTCCAGCAATTCAATATATATATTATACATATGCAATTATGCAAAAGACTTCCATAAAAATAATGCTGAAGAAGACTATTTCCCTCCATCCTATCCTGCCTCTGACTTATTCTATTCTCTCTTTTGACTCTATCCCTCCTCAAAAGTATTTACTTCTAATTATGCCCTCCTCCCATTTTCTCCCATTGTCATCCCCCCAACTCCAACTTATCCCCTTCTCTTCTACTTTCCTGCAGTGAAAGATAGAGTTTCATAGCAATACCTCCTTAAGCCAAATGTGATGAAATTAAGGTACAATTACTTACCTCTCACCTCTTCTCTCTTCCCTTCCACTGAAAAAGGTTTTCCTTGCCTCTTTTATGTGAAAGATAATTTGTCCCATTCTATTTTCCCTTTTTCCTCTCAATATATTCCTCTCACTCCTTAATTTTATTTTATGAAATATCATCCTTTCCTATTCAACTCATCCTGTGTCCTCTGTCTATATGTATATAATCCCTCCAACTAATCTAATACTGAGAAATGTCTCAAGACTTATAAATATTATCTCTCCATTACGAATGTAAACAGTTCAACTTTATCAAGTCCCTTATGATTTATCTTTTCTGTTTACCTTTTAATGCTTCTCTTGATTCTTATGTTTGAAATTCATTTTCTATTCAGCTCTGATCTTTTCATCAAAAATCCTTGAAAGTCCTCTATTCCATTGAAATTTCTTTTATCCCCCCTGAAGTATGGTACTAAGTTTTGCTGGGTAAGTGATTCTTGGTTTCAATCCTGGTTCCTTTGACTTCTGGAATATCATATTCCAAACTCTTTAATCCCTTAATGTGGAAGCTGCTAGATCTTGTGTTATCTTGTTTGCATTTTCATAATACTTGAATTGTTTCCTTCTGGCTGCTTGCAATATTTTATCCTTGATATGGAGCTCTGGAATTTGGCTTCACTATTCCTAGAGTTTTCCTTTGGGTATCTCTTTCAGGAGGTAATCAGTGGATTCTTTCAATATTTATTTTACCCTCTATTTTCAGAATATCAGGACAATGTTCCTTGATAATTTCATGAAAGATGATATCTAGGCTCTTTTTTTGATTATGGTTTTCAGGTAGTCCCATAATTTTTAAATTGTATCTCCTGGATTTATTTTCCAGGTCAGTTGTTTTTCCAGTGAGATTTCATATTATCTGCTATTTTTTTTCCATTCCTTTGGTTTTGTTTTATAATTTCTTGATTTTTCATAATGTCATCAGCTTCCATCTGCTACATTCTAATCTTTAAGGAGTTACTTCCTTCATTGAGTTTTTGGACCTCCTTTTCCGTCTTTTCCTCCTTTTCCAATTATTCTTTTTAGGACGCGCTTCTCTTCATTAGCTTTTTGGATCTCTTCTTTCGGTTGGGCTAGTCTACTTTTTACAGTGTTATTTTCCTCAGCATTTATTTGGATCTCCTTTAGCAAGCAGTTGACTCGTTTTTAATAATTTTCTTACATCACTCTCATTTCTCTTCCCAATTTTTGCTCTACTTCTCTTACTTGATTTTCAAAATCCTTTTTGACCTCTTCTATGGCCTGAGACCAATTGTATTTTTCTTGGAGGCTTTGGATGCAGGATCTTTGGCTTTGTTGCCTTCTGTTTGCATGTTTTTATCTTATTTGTCACCAAAGTAAGATTCTATAGTCGTTTTCTTTTTTCAGTTTTTGCTCATTTCCCCAGTCACTTACTTGACTTTTGAACTCTTTGTCAAAATAGATCTCTGCTTCCATTGTGGGTGGGGGATGTACTGTCAGCTGCTCAATTCCCCCACAATCTGTGGTCTTAGAGCCCCAGAAACAGTCTTTGTCTCTAATTCTGCTGCTACTGTACTTCCTGTGGGTTTCTCTGTGCCCTCTTTCCCTTTTTCTACCCTGGGGCTGGGGTCGAACCACTCCGTTCCCCCACACTGACCCTACAAGCTTTTTCCACTGTTCTTCCAATTTGTCCTGAGTGTTCTGAGATTCTGAAGTCTAGCAATTTCCACAGGTGCTAGAGATTCAATTTCCGCAAGGCGTGCTCAGGTCCTGTCTGTGCCTGAGTGGCCCAGGCTGGACTATGCACAGCCCCCTGCATGGTGAGATAGACACTTTCTGATCACCTTCCTGGTGACCAAGGCTGTCCTGGACTGGAGATTTGCTTCACTCCAACACTCTGTGGGTTATGCAGCTACAGAATTTGTTTAGAGTCATTTATTACAGGTATTTGACTGGGCTTGGGGACAGTGACCTTGAAAATGTGTGCTGCTACTCCACCATCTTGGTTCTACCTTGATTGCAATTTCTTGCTGGAAGAGGATAAACTGGAGACTAAGAGATGTTTCACAATAAAGGTAAGCAAAGGTATTTATTTCCTTGAATATACATGTATATTAAAATATAGTTATTTTCTAATTGCAATATGAGCATAGATAGCTATAATTTTCCTGATGAACTCTATATCTTCTTCAGTGGTACGCTAATGACTTATGTAAAAATAGAAATGTCTTATAGATTTAACTTATGTTTTTATATGAATTTCAATTATTTAATCAATTTAAGACTCTAAAAGATCTAAAGATTTTTTTTTTTTACTTTATCCCTTGGAAGACATCAGAATGTACTAGATTGAGGAAAGTCTTAATGATATTGCTCATTTAAGGAAAGTACAAATCTAATAATCCCCAGAAAAAAGAAGAATGTAAGAATATATTATTGTCCATATTTTCTCACTTTCACTGTAGGTTATGTGACCAAGGTCAGGTTTGTCTGGTATTAATAATGGCACACCCAGATTTTCAGGAGTGTGTACATATATGTGTATCATATATGTTCACATACATATATGTATATATCAACTAAACATGCTATAAAAAGCAAATAAAATAATTTCATAAATTTACTTCACTTAATTTTGTTTGGTTGTTGATGTTCAATCATATGTGACTCTTCATGTCCCGATTTTGTGTCTTCTTAGCCAAGATACTGGAGGAGTTTGCCCTTTCCTTCTCCAGTTCATTTTACAGATGAGGAACTGAGGCAAACATGGTTAAATGACTTGCCCATAATGACACATCTAGTAAATGTCTGACCTCATATTTGAAATCGGAGAGATAATGCTTCCTAACTTCAGTTCCAGTGCCCTATTTAGTGTGCCACCTAGCTGCTTATAAATGACACCAATTCCAAAGGTAGATAGCTTGAGTAGTAATAAACATAGTAGAGTGAGGAAAACAAAATAGAAAGTGTTACCTTATTTCTGCCCATCTACTCACATAGCTATACTAGATATAGAAAGGAGAATTCTTCCTGATCATTTCTCAGGCTAAACATATCAGTAGATAGTTCTAACCCATAATGTATAATTCTAAGACAAAAGAACTATTCCACACCTACTTTCATATCTGTACTCCAGATGCAGAAATCAACTTGAAAAGTCATGAAATAAGTTGGAAAATGAACAAAGTAAAGGAGCTCTGACCATAGAAAGTTATTATTGTGAAAGGGAAGATCAAAGCACTACCACAGAAGAGTACAGCACTGTCAAAATGCCTACATGTGAAGCCCCAAAGAAGAATATGAAGTTGTCTCAAGATCCAAAAAGGTTCGGAAGGGCTTAAACAAGATTTTAAAAATCAAATAAAAGAGGTAGGAGAAAAGTGAGAAAAGAAATGAAAGTGAATCAAGAGAACCATAAAAAGAGTTAATAGCTTAAAAAAAAGACAATAGCTCCTTAAAAAGTACAATTGGTCAAATGTACAAAGAAGTACAAAAGATAACTGAAGAAAATAATTCCTTAAAAATTGGAATTGGGCAAGTAGAAGTTAATGCCTACTTAAAACATCAAGAATCAATCAAACAAAATCAAAATAAATACAAAAATATGGAAGAAAATCTAAACTACCTCACTGGAAAAACAAGTAACCTGGAAAATAGATCTAGGAGAGATAATTTAAGAATTATTGGGCTACCCCAAAGGCATAATAAAAAAAAAGCCTGAATGCCACCTTTCAAGAAATTATCAAAGAAAACTTCCCTAATATCCAGAGGATAAAAAAGTAATTAAAAGAAATAAAAGGACCTCCTGAAAGAGATTCTGAAATGAAAACTTCAAGGAAAATTATAACCAAATTCCAGATCTCTCAGGTCAATAAAATGCTACAAATAGCCAGAAAGCAGCAGGACTTGGAATATGATATTCCAGAAGTCAAAAGAACTTGACTTACAAACAAGAATCAATTACCCAGCAAAACTGAACATATTTTTTCAGGTTGAATAATGGACATTTAATGAAATGGGGCACTTTCAACTTTTCCTGATGAAAGGACCAGAGCTGAACAGAAAATTATATTTTCAAATACGAGATTTCAAAGAAGCATATAAACAAGGAAGAAAAAAACAACCAAACAAACATGTGATTCAATAAAGTTAAACTGTTAACAGCCCTACCTGGGAAGAAGATACTAGTAACTCTTATGAACTGAATCCTTATTAGGGCAATTAGAGAGAGTATTTATCTATTGAGTGGATATGGATATAAATTGAGTGTGATGTGATAATATATTAAAAAAATGTTTAAGGGGCAACTGAATTAAAGGGTATTTTGGATTTGTTTCAAAGAGTAAATAACCTATACATTCAGTAAGGAATGGGTATCTATCTTACCATATAGTAAGGTATGAGGGGAAAGGAAAAGAAAAAGGGAGGGCATGATAGAAAAGAGAGAAGATTGAAGGAGACAGTGATCAAAAACAAAACACTGGTGAGGAGGGACAGTGTTAAAGGAAAAAGAGAGAAAAAACAAAAGCAGGGGAAAAATAGGATGGAGGGAAATACAGGGTTAATAATAGTAACTGTGAATGTGAATGGGATGAACTTTGTCACAAAATGGAATTGGATGGTAGAGTGACTTCAAAAGCAGAATCCTATAATATGTTGTCTAGAAGAAATTCATTTGAAGCAGAGAGATATGAAGAGTAAAGGTAAAAGGCTGGAGCAGCTGAAGCAAAAACACAGGAGTAGCAATTTTGATCTCAGACAAAGAAAAAGCAAAAATTGATCTAATTAAAAGAGATAAGGAAGGAAACTATGTCTTGTTAAAAGATACCAGAGACAATGAAGTAATTCAATATTAACATACATGCACCAAATTATATAGTATCCAAATTTCTAAAAGAGAATAAAATTTTTTAGTGAGGGAAGTCAACCTTCCCTCTCAGAACTAGATTTATCTAACCACAAAGAAACAAGATGTTAAAGAGGTGAATAAAATTTTAGAAAATGATATGAATTTAAAAAAAAATAAATAAAATTAAAAAAATTAAATGATAGACTTCTGGAGAAAACTGAATGGGAATAAAAAGGAATACACCTTTTTCTTAGTGGTACATGGCACCTACACAAAAATTGACCATATATTACAGCATAAAAATTTCATAAAAAGTGCAAAATTGCAGAATTATCATATGTATTTTTTTAAGATCATGATGTAATAAAAATACATTTAATACCAGGCCATGGAAAGAGAGATTAAAAATTAATTTGAAAAATATAATCCTAGAGGGTGGGTCAAACAACAAATCATAGAAACAATTATAATTGCATTAAAGAGAATAATAGTAATGTAAAAACTTTTCAAAATTATGGGATTCAGTCAAAGCAATAGGGGAAATTTTGTATCTTTAAGTGATTATGTCAATATATTGGAGGAAGAGGAGATCAATGAATTGGATATGTGATTGAAAAAAGTAGGAAAGAATGAATTAAAAATCCCCAATTAAATACCAAATTGGAAATCCTGAAAATCAAAGGAAAGATTAATGAAATTAAAATAAAGAAAACTATCAAGCTAATAAATAAAACTAAGAGCTGATTTTATGGGGAAAAACAATAAAATAGATACACCTTTGGTTAATTCAATTTTTATAAAAAAGAAAGAAGAAAACCAAATTACCAGTAGAAAAAAAAAACGGAAAAGGATGACTCTACCCCAATGAAGAGGAAATTAAGCCAATAATTCAGAGCTGTTTTGCCCAATTACATGCCAATAAATCTGATAATCAAAATGAAATGGATGGATATTTGCACTTTGCACAGATTAGCAGAAAAGGAAATAAGGTAATTAAATAACCCTATTTTAGAAAAAGACACAGAAAAAGACCTCAATGAACACCTAAGAAAAAAATCTTCAGCGACAGATGTTTTCACAAGGGAATTCTACCACACATTTAAAGGACAACTAATTCTAGTACTATATAAACTATTTGGGGAAATAGGCAAAGAAGAACTACTACAATATTTCATTATGACATAAATATGGTGCTAATACATAAATCAAGAAGAGTCAAAACAAAGAAAATTACAGATCAATTTACCTAATGAATAGTGATGCAAAAATTTTGAATGAAACATTAGCAAGCAGGTTGCAGCAATTTATTATGAGAATGATATACTATGACCAGGTGCGATTTATATCAGAACTGTAGAGCCGTTCAATATCAGGAAAAATATTGCATACTGGACCATATCAATAGTAGAACCAACATAAATCATCTGATTATCTGAATAGATGCACAAAAAGCTTGTGACAAAATACAACACATATTCCTATAAAAAAAATTAGAGAGTATAGGAGTAAATGAGCTTTCCATAAAATAATAAGTACCTAAAACCAACATCAAGCATTATCAAATGAGCTTTCCATAAAATAATAAGTACCTAAAACCAACATCAAGCATTATCCCCAAGTTATGGGGATAAGTTAGAAGCCTTCCTAATGAGACCAAGGTGAAAGAAATATGTGTATTATCACCACTGTTATTCAATATTATACTAAAAATATTCCCTTTAGAAATAGGGGAAGAAAAAGAAATTAAAGGAATTAGAATAGGCAAAGAAAAAACAAAGCTATCACTGCCAAAACAATTTTCAAACAAATAAAGTCAGATCCAAACAATTGAATAAATATCAATTGCTCATGGGAAGGTCAAACTAATATGATAAAAATGACAATTCTACCTTAATTAATTTACTTATTTGGTGTAATACCAATCAAAACACCAAAAAATAATTTATATAGCTAGAAAAAGTAACAAAGTTACCAGCAAGAACAAAAGATCAAGAGTATCAAGAGAATTAATGAAAATCTTATTATAAAATAACAATCTTTAAAACTCTTTGGTACTGGCTAAGAAATAGAGTTGTGAATCAGGGGAATAGCTTTGGTACATAAGACAGAGTAGTAAATATCTATAGAAATCTATGTTGGATAAACCCCAAGACTCCAGATTCTGGGATGCAAACTCACTATTTGGCAACAACTGATAGGAAAACTGGGAAAACAGTATAGCAGAAACTAGGTATAGAGCAACATCTCACTCCATATACCAAGCTGAAGTCAAAATGATTATATGATTTGGAAATAAAAGATGACACCATAAGCAAATTAGGACAAGGAACAGTTTATCTGTCAGATCTATGGGAAAGGGAAGAATGTATGACCAAACAAGAGATAGAAACAATTATGTAATGCAAAATAGATAATTTTGATTGTATTAAACTAAAAGGGTTTTGTACAAACAAAACCAATGCAATTAAGATTAGAAGGAATGCAGAAAACTGGGAAACAATTTTTGCAGCAAGTATCCTTGAGAAAGACTTCATTTCTCAAAAATATAGAGAACTGAGTCAAACCTTTAAGAATACAATCCATTCCCCAATTATTAAATGGTCAAATGATATGAACAGGTAATTTTCAGATGATGAAATCAAAGTTACCTTCAGTCATATAAAACAAAATGCTCTAAAACACTATTACTAGAGAGATACAAATGAAAATAACTCCAAGGTATCACCTCATACCTATCAGATTGCCTAATATGACGGATAAGGAAAATGATAAATGTTGGAGAACATATATATGGGTAAAATTGGAACACTAATGCATTATTGGTGGAGTTGTCAGCTAATCCAAGAATCCTGGAGAGAAATTTAGAACTATGCCTAAAGGTCAAGCAACTAACTGTACATACCTTTTAATCCAGCAATACCACTGCTAGGCTTGTATCCCAAAGACTTCAAAAATAAGAGAGAAAAGAAATGAAAAAGGACCTACACCTACAGTAATATTTATCAGATCTTTTGATGGTGACAAAGGATTGGAAATTGAGGGGATGTGCCTATCAACTGGAGAATGGCAGAACAAGCTGTAGTATATGATTGCAATGGAATACTATTGTGCCATAAGATATAATGAGAAGAAAGATTTTAGAAAAATCTGGAAAGATTTCTAAGAACTGATGCTGAATGAAGGGAGCAAGACTAGAGAGCATTGTATTCAGTAGCCATAACACTGTGTGATAAACAACTATAACTTAGCTCTTCTATGCAATTTAATAATTCAAGATAATTTGAAAAGTCTCATGGTGGAAAATGCTATGCACATCCAGAGAAAGAGCTGTGTAGTCTGAACGCAGGCCAAAGCCTACCATTTTTTCACTTTTTGGGTGTTTTTTTCTTTTGTTTATTTTTTCTTTTACAACATGATTAATGTAGAAATACTTTACGTAATTGCACACATATAACCAATATCAGATTGGAACTCAAGATCTTTTAAAATATAATTGTTAAAAAAGGTCTTTGCATGTAATTGGAAAAATAATAAAGTGCTATTATTTGTTTAAATGGCTGGACCTATTCACAGGTCCACCAAGGATGTATTTCTGTGCTTGTATTTCTATTTTTGAACCTTTGTCCTTTTTTGACTCTCACCGATCAGAAGGCTATGATGTATAATTTCAAAATAGTTTTAATTTGCATTTTCCTAATTATTAGTGATTGGACAATTTTTTTTCTCTGTGATTTGTGAGAGCTTAGATCTTTCCTTTGGAAAACTTGATGTTCAAACCCTCTGACTACATAATAGAAAATGCCACCAATTCCAGTAAATTTTAACCAGTTCCTTATAGATCTTAGGTATGAGACCTTTATGAGAAAAAAACTTGCTGAAAAGATTCTCTTCCTTCCCCAATTAACTGTTTCCCTTCTAGTTAAACTGAATTGCTGTTTGTCTAATATATATTTCATTTTACTTTCTGTGATCTTCCCTAGTCAACAAACATATTAGGCACCTACTATTTCCTGGGCACTTTGTTAAGGGTTGAGGATAGAAAGAAATGAAAAAATGCCCCTGTGCTCAAGGAATCTATTGTTTTTATTAGGGAGTCAACATGTAAAGAACTATGTGCAAAGCATATACATGCAAGATAAATTGGAGAGAATCTCAGAGGGAAAGAACTAAGATTGATGTGAATTGGCAAAGATTTCTCGCAGAAGGTGGGACTTAAATTGAGTGTTAAAGGAAGCCAGGGAGGTGGAGATAAGAAGGAAGTTTCAGGAATAACTGTCATTGAAAACTCCTACAATAGGAAGATGAATTGTGTTGTCTCAGAAGCGAAAAGGAGGTCAGTGTCACTGGAACCCTGAATACATGGGATGTGATAGGCTGGGGATAACAGAACGGGAATAATGTATAAGAAAAATGGAAAGGTAGGAATAGACTAGTTTAGGAAGACCAGTAACAGGGTTTTATTGCTGATCCTTGAGGTAAGAGAGACTCCCTGGAGTGTATTGAATATCGTCACAACAATTTATTTTCTGTTGTGACATAATTTTATTGCTTTATTTATAAACATGTAGCTTAAAAGGAAAATCTTTCAAAGTTTGCATTTTGTATAAACACCTGTGGGAGTTTAAGGGCAATATAATGTAAATCCTTAAACATGGATGTGTTCATATTCATAGACCTCTACAGGAAATAACCAATAACCTCTTCTAATGTATAGACTAAATCAGTAATAACTGTAGTTTTTAAGGTATCTTTTTCTATTTAACCATTCATATGGTTAAAAATATCTAGAGGATTTGTTTACAAAGGTTGACCCCATTATCCACTTGGGGTTTACACCAGTGCCAAATGCACATGGATAAAATCTCGTTATATTTATTGCTCAATTAAAAACCAGGTATCAATGCCACAGCCTGAAGCATATTAGTGCACTCTTTGACCTAACCTGTGAAGTTGTATTTTTTGTTTTTGTTATTGTTTTTCCTACCAATGAAACTCAGAATTTGGCTTAGCCATGTCTCCTACTGATTTCTCTCTATCATCACATTTTCTCCTTGGAAGGTAAGTATGTTGCTTTTTCTTCTATCCCACCTGTCAAAATAATATGATACTTTTCTTAGGTATTTTCCAAGTTAGTGCTGAATGAAAAAGTATCGTAAGAGTTATATAGGCTTTTTGAACAACCTCAACTTTTCATGACTGCTCATGGGTTACTAGATCTAATATTTTCTTAGTCCCTCCTGTTCTATGGTCAACATCCTACTTTCCATCCCGTTCTACGAGTCAGCCTGCTCCATGATATTTCAGTTTTCATTTTCTAGACAGATACTGGGAACAGAAGAAGTGAAGTGTAAGTAGATTGGAAAAGTAAAAAGGGATTTGGTTATGAAGGAAATTAATAGCCAAACAAGGGATTTTATATTTGATACTGGAAAGAATAAGGAACCATTATTTTGTGATTTACTGAGTGTGGGGGCATGGTGGAGTAAGTGACATGATTAGACTTGTGCTTTAATAAAACAAAATTGACAGTGGGGGAGGATGAACAGAAATGGAGAAAAATTTTGAATCAGGGAGACCAACATATTGGCTCAGAGAAGAGATTTTACATAGGTAAAGATTTGGCAAGGAAATATGGAGAGAGAGTAAGAGAAAGTACAGTTAAGGATGATGTAGATTAAGAGCCTAGGTTATTAATAGAATAATAATGCCCCCCAAGAGTAATAGGTGAGTTGAGATGAGGAGAGGGTATTCAAATAAGATAATGAATTCAGTTTTGGTTGGACATGTTGAGTTTAACATGTCTATAGAACATTCAGTTTGAAATGTCTATTAGGCAGTTGATATGAGATTAGAGGTACAGATAAAAATTAGGTCTGGACAAATTGATCTGAGAATAATTGGTGTTGATATCATGAGAGCTGATGAGATCAAATGAAGTAGCATAGAGTAAGAAGAGAAGAGGCAATCAGGACAGAACTTGTTAGGCCAACATGACCTGGATGAAGATCCTGCAAAGGAGACTGAAAAGAATCAGTCAGAAAGATATGAGACTCAGTTTCACAAAAATTTGAGGAGAGCATCACAGAAAAAAGAATAATGGATAACGTCAAGCGTAGTAGAGTAAACAAAGGTGAGAACAGAAAAGATTTAGCTATTAAGAAATCACTTGTAAATTTGGAGAGAGTAGTTTCAGTTGAATGAAGAGACTGGAAACTAGATGCAAGGATTTAGGAAGAAAATTGCAATGAAAGTACTTGGAAGCACAGATAATAGGTGGTCTTCTCAAGGAGTTTAGCCACAAAAGGGAGGAAAGACCTAGATGATAGCTAACAGGAATGGATACATTAAGTGAAGACTTTTTGAGGATGAATGAGACATGGGCAGGTTTGTGGGAAGTAGGGAAGTAGCCTGTAGACTAGCATAGGGAGTTCATAGAGGGGATTACCTATTGTAGAAGATAGGATTGAATGTGATCAGTTGTTCTTTTAAAGGAGTTTGTGTTTGTAAACAGAATAGCTACTTTTTGTGGCATGAGAGTGGAAGAGATAACGGCAAAAGGCATCAGACTGATCAGGCATGAAGAGTATAGGAAAAGAGGGAGAAATGTCTTCTTTTGTTGTAAAATATGAAACAAGTTTCTTAGCTGAAAAAGTAAGAGAGAGAGGATATGGGAGGTTTGAGGAAGGATGAAAAGATTTGAAAAAGATAGTAGGGAGTGTGATAAGATGTCAATTAGAGAAATGCAAAAGCATTGTCTTATGTCAGTGAGGACCCAGCTGACATTATATAGCACTTCTTTTTTCATAATTTTCTTTAGTTTTCTTCAAGTGCAGACAAGAAGAAGCAAAGGAAGCAGTTGGTGGGCTGAGGTTTGGCAAGAAAAGATCTGTCACAGTATAAGAGCAAAGTACCTAGAGAAGAGGATGATGCAGAGTTAAAACAGTTCAACAGGAAGTAAAGGTGACAAAGAAGGAAGAGCATACTAAATGCAGGTGAAATGGTTTGAGAAAGAATTAAGGGACTGAAATATTGGAAGCTTTGGTGAGGATGAAGAACAAAAAAGACTTGGAGGCTGAAAGCATAGAGAGAAATACAATTAAAACAAATTGTGATCAGATAAAGGAATTTCAAGTTTGTCCTCAATTTTTTTAGAGTAGTACTTGATCCATTTTTCCCAACTGGACTATAATCAGAGCAAGTTATTTTTCATTGTAAATCTATTTCTTAAACTTAGGTCATGACTGTTGCTTATTGATACTTGAACATCTTTTTGTGAGTTTTCAGTACTTGTTTTTTCACTGTGGGAACTCTGGATTTTGACTCCTGTATTCCTGGGACTTTTTTTTACATATCCATGTGTATGTGTGCATGTGTGTGAATATGTCTATGTGTATATATGTATATGTATTTATACATATAATATGTTATATATTATACACACACATATGGCAGGCTCTTTCTATGTTCACTTAACTGTTTGGACCTAATTGATCTAGTCAGTACTAATCATGTTTTCTTGAAAGGTAGTCTCTTTTTTATCATGATTCTTAGGAAATTAAATGATTCTCAAATTATACTCCTTTAACTATTTTCAAGTTAGTTGTTTTTGATATCTTACATTTTCTTCTACTTGCCAAGTGTTTGGTTTTTTGATGTTAATGTTTCTTGATGGATCCACTGTATTTTCCTGAATTCACTGATCACTATGCTACTTTTCAGGAGATTCATTATTTGAATAAAGTTCATCACTTTCTCTTCTAAGATATGTATTTTTTCTGATTCTAAACTTTAGAGATTATATTTCATATTTAAAATGGCTCATTTTGTTTCCTCTAGATATTAATATAGTTAGCCCTTGTAGCAACAAGTTGCAGATTTCTCAACTCACAAATGCCAAAGACAATTTCAAAGGTTAGTGAGAAAGCTTTCACTTGGGTGAAAAGGGAATGCAGCAGCACCTTCCATTGTTGGACCCCTAGCCTAAAGCTTGTGGGATAATTGAGCAGCTCACCTGGATCTCAGCCCTGAGTGGTGGCCCCAGGGTGAAGAGGAGTCCTGGCTGGTGTAGGGGAGATGGTGGAGGTTCGGGAGAGGAAATCCTGCTCATAGACCAGAGCACAGTCCAGGAGAAAAATAAGCTCCTCTCCCTTGATTGTGCCACCTTCAGTAACTGAGAACTTACAAGTCCCCAGAGAATACCCTCCCGTTGGCAAAAAAACTCAAAAGTCAATAACTGGTTGGGAAAAATTCCCAAAAAGGGGAAAAAGGATAAGACAATAGATGTTACTTGCTTGGTGAGCAGATATTTTCTTCTATCCTTTTAGATGAGGAGGAACAATGCATGCCATCAGAGGAAGACCTAAAAGTCAAAGCTTCTGCATCCCAAACCTCCAAAATAAGTATGCTATGGACAGCACATAAAATACCTGTAAAGAATAACTCCCAACAAATTCTAGAGCAGCAGAAGCCACAGAATGATGCAGTGGAGATTTCCAGCCCAGGGTGGCCCAAAAAACTGATGGGAAAGGCTTGTTGCACTGGACACAGAGTAGAGTGCAACCCAGCCTTGACCATGCACTGCTGGAAGGAGTAGAGCCAGAGCAAGCTTCAGGGGTAGAATTTCCAGCAGCAACAGAGATTCAAAGATCCCTGAACCCACAGACACCAAAGACAATTCAAAGGACAGTGAGAGAGATTTTTCACCTATGTGACAAGGGAACAGGGTCCTCTCATAGCCCTAGCTCCAGGCAGTGGCAGTAGCAGCAGGAGCAGAAGTAGGCTTGTCACAGAGAATAAACACTCTTGGGGAGGAACAAGGTCACAAGAGAGAATAGAAGAAATGGGGAGCAGAATAGAATGGAGGGAAATACAGTTAATCTTACACAATATGACTATTATGGAAGTCATTTGCAAAACTACAAAAATATAGCCTCTATTGAATTGTTTGTCTTCCCAGTGGTAATGGGTGGGGAGGGAAGAAGGAAGAAAAGTTAGAACTCAAGTTTTAGGAACAAATGCCTCAGCATTTGTTTTTGCGTACAGCTGGAAAATAAATACTGGTAATGTGGTATAGAAATTCATCTTGACCTACAGGACAAGAGAGAAGATGGGGATAAAGGAAGGGAGGGATGTTAGATGGGAGAGCACATTGATGGAAGGGGGAATGAGAATGCAGGATGTTTTGGAGTGGGGGTAGGAGAGAGATCAGGAAAAAATTTGGAACTCAAAATTTTGTGGAAATGAATGCTGAAAACTTTAAATAAATTAATCAATTAATTGTAAAATATAATAAATATGCTATGTCTCAGGCCATGGAAGAGATCAAAAAATAATTTTAAAAATAAAGAAAGAGAGGTGGAAGAAAAATTGGAAAAAGAACTGAGAGCGATGCAAGAAAATTATGAAAAGCAAGTCAACAGTTTGCTAAAGGAGACACAAGAAAATGCTGAAAAAATTAACACCCTTAAAACTAGACTAACTCAAATGCCAAAAAAGGCCCAAAAAGCCAATAAGGAGAAAAATGCTTTGAAAAGCACAATTAGTCAAATGGAAAGAGAAGTTCAAAAGCTCACTGAAAAAAATAGTTTTTTAAAAATAAGAATGGATAAGATGGAAGCTAATGACTATACGAGAAACCAAGAAATTACGAAACAAAATCAAAAGAATGAAAAAATAGAAAACAATGTGAAATATCTCTTTGGAAAAACAACTGACCTGGAAAATAGATCCAGGAGAGACAACTTAAAAATTATGGGACTACCTGAAATCCATGACCAAAAAAAGAACTTAGATATCATCTTTCATGAAATTATCAAGAAAAACTACCTTGATATTCTGAAAATAGAAGGTAAGATAAATATTGAAAGAATCCACCGATCACCTCTTGAAAGAGATCTCAAAAGGAAAACTCCTAGGGATATTGTAGCCAAATTTCAGAGATCACAGGTCAAGGAGAAAATACTACAAGCAGTCAGAATGAAGCAATCTGAGTACTGTGCAAATGCAATTAGGATAACACAAGATCTAGCAACTTCTACATTAAGGGATCCAAGGGCTGGGAAAGGGAAATTCTAGAAGTCAAAGGAAGTAGGTCTAAAACCAAGAATCACCTACCTAGAAATACTGAGTATAATAGTTCAAGGGGAAAAATGGTCATTCCATGAAACAGAGGACTTTCATTCTTTTTTTAAAATATAAATTTATTTATTTAATTTTTTAAATTAATTTTCACAAAATTTTGGGTTCCAAATTTTCTCCCCATTTATCCCCTCCTCCCACCCCAATACACTGAGCATTCTAATTTTCCCTATCACCAATCTGCCCTCTCTTCTATCATCCCTCCCTTCTCTTGTCCCCATCTTCTCTTTTGTCCTGTAGGGCCAGATGAATTTCTATTCCCCATTAACTGTATTTCTTATTTCCTAGTAGCAAGAACAATACTCAACAGTTGTTCCTAAAACTTTGAGTTCTAAATTCTCCCCATCCCTCCCTCCCCACCCATTCCCTTTGGGAAGGCAGGCAATTCAACATAGGCCATATCTGTGTAGTTTTGCAAATGACTTCGATAATAGTCGTGTTGTGTAAGACTAACTGTATTTCCCTCCATCCTATCCTGCCCCCCATTGTTTCTATTCTGTTTTTTGATCCTGTCCCTCCCCAAGAGTGTGGACTTCAAATTGCTCCCTTTTTCCATTACCCTCCCTTCCATCATCCCGCCCACCCTGCTTATCTCCTTCTCCCCCACTTTCCTGTACTGTAAGATAGGTTTTCATACCAAAATGAGTGTGCATTTTACTCCTTCCTTTAGTCGAATGTGATGAGGGTAAACTTCATGGTTTTTTTCTCAGCTCTCCTCTTTTTCCCTCCACTAAAAAGTCTCCTACTTGCCTCTAGAATGAGATATAAATTTATCCCATTCCATTTCACCCTCTCTCCTCCCACTACATTTCTCTCTCACCACTTACCTTAATTTATTTTAAGATATGGTCCCACCTAATTCAATTCACTCTGTGCTCTCTGTCTCTGAGTGTACATGCATGTGTGTATGTGTGTGCACGCACGCATGTACGTGTGTGTGTGTGTACATCTGTGTGTGGTCCCACCAACTACCGAGATACTGAAAAGTTTGAGAGTTACAAATATTGTCTTTCCATGTAGAAATGTAAACAGTTCACCTTTGGTAAGTCTCTTATGACTTCTCTTTACAGTTTACTTTTTCATGCTTCTTCTCATTCTTGTGTTTGAAAGTCACATTTTCTTTTCAGCTATGGTCTTTTTATCAAGAATGCTTGAAAGTCCTCTGTTTCATTGAAAGACCATATTTTTCCCCTGAACTATTATACTCAGTTTTGTTGGGTAGGTGGTTCTTGGTTTGAGTCCTAGTTCTTTTGACATTTGGAATATCCTATTCCATGCCCTTTGATCCCTTAATGTAGAAGCTGCTAGATCTTATGTTATCCAGCTTGTATTTCCACAATACTGGAATTGTTCTTTCTAGCTGCTTGCAAGATTTTCTCCTTGACCTGAGGAACTCTGGAATTTGGCCACAATGTTCCTAGGAGTTTCTCTTTTTGGATCTCTTTCAGGCGGTGATCGATGATCCTTCAATATTTATTTTGCCCTCTGCTTCTAGAATCTCGGGGCAGTTTTCTTTGATCATTTCATGAAATATGATGTCTAGGCTCTTTTTTAGATCATGGCTTTCAGGTAGTCCCAGAATTTTTAAATTGTCTCTCCTGGATCTATTTTCCAGGTCAGTTGTTTTTCCAATGAGATATTTCACATTCTCTTCCATTTTTTCATTCTTTTGGTTTTGTTTTGTGATTTCTTGTTTTCTCAGAAAGTCATTAGACTCCATCTGTTCCATTCCAATTTTGAGAGAACTATTATCTTCAGTGAGCTTTTGAACCTCTTTTTCCATTTAGCTTATTCTGATTTTGAAAGCATTCTTCTCCTCATTGGCTTTTTGAACCTCTTTTGCCAATTGAGTGAGCCTATTTTTCAAAGTGTTGTTTTCTTCAGCATTTTTTGGGGTCTCCTTTAGCAAGGTATTGACCCATTTTTCATGCTTTTCTTGCATCTCTCTCATTCTCTTCCCAGTTTTTCCTCCACCTGTCTAACTTGATTTTCAAAATCCTTTTTGAGCTCTTCCATGGCCTGAGCCCACTGGACATCCGACCTCCACATCTTTCCCTGATGGCAAGCATTGTACTGCCTCATCAGAAATGAAAGGAGGAAGGAACATCTCTTCTCCAAGAAAGTAGCTCTCTATGGTCTTATTTTGCTTCCTTTTTCTGGGCGTTTTCCCAGCCAGTTACTTGACTTCTGAGATTCCTCTCCACCCCTGCCTAGTTCCACCCAGCTAGTGCTTGCGGTTTGAGATTCAAATGCTGCTCCCCAGCCTCAGTGCTTTCAGCTGGTGGGAGTGGCTGCTATTTAATGTGAGCTTAAGTTCTGGTGCTTGGGTGGGGGCAGGGCTGCCTCCCAGACTCAGTTCCCTCAGGGGGTTTATGCAGAGACCTTCAGTAATTGCCCTGAGCTCCTGCCTGCTGCTCTGGGAGTCCTGGGCTGCTGCTGCCTCCTCTGCTCCCTCTGCCGCTGCCTCCCAAGGGGGCCTGAGTTGTGGAGACACCCCGCTCCCCTCTCAGCCAGGCCAGAAGTCTCTCTTACTGACCTGGAGCACCTGTCAGTGGAGGGACCTTCGCAGCCGCCTGAGGTTCCGTCCCTGAAGCCTGCTCATATCTGCTCCTCTGGAGCAGGAGCAGCTCAAGGGTGGGCTCTGCTGTCCGGAGCACAATGGACCTTTGGGCTTGGCTTTCCAGTGTTCTCTGGAATGGAAATCTCTTCCACTGCATTGCTGCATGGCTTGCAGTACTCCAGAATTTTGGGGAAGTTCTTTTTACAGGAAATTTATGGGCTGTGGATTCGGAGCTAGCATATATGAGGCTCCTTTCAATCATTCTTGATGAGAAGGGCAGAGCTGAATAGAAAATTTGACTTTCAAACACAAGAATCAAGAGAAACATGAAAAAAGTAAATAGTAAAGAGAAGTCAAAAAGGACTTACTAAAACTGAACTGTTTACACTCTTACATGGAAAGATAACCTTTGTAACTCTTGAAACTTTTCTCAGTGTTTTGGGAGTTGAAGGGATTATACGCATATATATAGCCAAAGGACACAGTGTGAGTTGAATAGGAAGGGATGATATTTAAAAAATAAAATTAAGGGATGAGAGAGGAATATAATGGGAGGAGAAAGGGAGAAATGGAATGGGGCAAATTATCTCTCATAAAAGAGACAAGAGGAAGCTTTTTCAATGGAGGGGAAAAAGAGGAGGTGAGAGAGAAAAAGTGAAGCTTACGCTTGTCACATTTGGTATAAGGAGGGAATAACATGCACAATCAATTTGCTATGAAAATCTATCTTACACTACAGGAAAGTAGGCAGAAGGGGATAAAAGGAGTATAGGGGAATGATAGAAGGGAGGGCAAATGAGAAGAGTGGGGTAATTAGAAATAAACATTTTGAGGAGGAGTAAGGTCAAAAGAGAGAATAGAATAATTGGGGGGGCAGGATAGGATGGAGGGAAATATAGGTAGTCTTTCACAGCATAACTCCTCTGGAAGTCTTTAGCAAAACTATACATATATAGCATATATATATATATATATATATATATATATATATATATATATATATATATATATATATATATATATATATACATATATATAGGCTTCTCAGCAAGGATGTGTGGGGAGGGAGGAAGGAAGAGAATTTGGAACTTAAAATTTTAGGAATGAACATTGAGAATTGTTTTTGCATGTAACTGGATAATAAAAAATACAGGTAATGGGGTATAAAAATCTAACTTGCCTTACAAGAAATGAGAGAAGATGGGGACAAGGGAAGGCAGGGGGTGTGATAGAAGGGAGGGAATATTGGGAAGGTGTAATCAGAATGCATGATGTTTTGGGGTGAGGGAGTGGAGAGATGGGAAGAAAATTTGAAAGTCAAAATCTTGTAAAAATGAATGTTGAAAATTAAAAATAAATAATTAAGTGAAAAAAGATTATAGAATGGTAAAAAACAGTTTACTCATAGGTTTGGAGTCTAGACGATAGAATAGGGATAGTTTTGGGAGAAAGATGACTAATTTATTTTTTTTAAATAAAAATTTATTTCTTTAACTTTTTACATTCATTTTCACAAAATTTTGGGTTCCAAATTTTCTCCCTATTTATCCCCTCCCCCCCACCCCAATACAGTGAGCAATCTAATTTTCCCTAACACCAATCTGCCCTCTCTTCTGTCATCCCTCCCTTATCTTGTCCCCATCTTCTCTTTTGTCCTGTAGGGCCAGATGACTTTCTATTTCCCATTAACTGTATTTCTTATTTCCTAGGAGCAACAACAGTACTAAAAAGTTGTTCCTAAAATTTTGAGTTCCAAATTCTCCCCATCCCTCCCTCCCCACCCATTCCCTTTGGGAAGGCAGGCAATTCAATATAGGCCCTATCTGTGTAGTTTTGCAAATTACTTCCATAATAGTCATGTTGTGTAACACTAACTGAATTACCCTCCATCCTATCCTGCCCCTCACTGTTTCTATTCTGTCTTTTGATCTTGTCCCTCCCCAAGAGTGTGGACTTCAAATTGCTCCCTCCTCCCATTACCCTCCCTTCCATCATCCCCACCCTTGCTTATCTCCTTCTCCCCCACTTTCCTGTATTGTAAGATAGGTTTTCATACCAAAATGAGTGTGCATTTTACTACTTCCTTTAGTCGAATATGATGAGGGTAAACTTCTTGGTTTTTTTTTTTTTTCTCAGCTCTCCTCTTTTTCCCTCCACTAAAAAGTCTCCTGCTTGCCTCTTGAATGACATATAATTTACCCCATTCCATTTCACCCTCTTTCCTCCTCCTACCTTTCTCTCTCACCATTTACCTTAATTTCTTTTAAGATATGGTCCCATCCTATTCAATTCATTCTGTGCTCTCTGTCTCTGTATCTGCATGCGTGTATGTTTGTGCATGCACACATGTACATGTGTGTGTATATGTGTGTGTGTATGTGTTGTGTGTGGTCCCACCAACTACCCAGATACTGAAAAGTTTTAAGAGTTACAAATATTGTCTTACCATGTAGGAATGTAAACAGTTCACTTTTGATAAGTGCCTCATGACTTCTCTTTGCTGTTTACTTTTTCATGCTTCTTCTCATTCTTGTGTTTGAAAGTCAAATTTTCTTTTCAGCTCTGGTTTTTTCATCAAGAATGCTTGAAAGTCCTCTGTTTCATTGAAAGACCATATTTTCCCCTGAAGTATTATACTCAGTTTTGCTGGGTAGGTGATTCTTGGTTTGAGTCCTACTTCCTTTGGCTTCTGGAATATCCTATTCCATGCCCTTCAATCCCTTAATGTAGAAGCTGCTGGATCTTGAGTTATCCTGATTGTATTTCCACAATACTGGAATTGTTTCTTTCTAGCTGCTTGCAAGATTTTCTCCTTGACCTGGGAACTCTGGAATTTGGCCACAATGTTCCTAGGAGTTTCTGTTTTTGGATCTCTTTCAGGTGGTGATCGATGGATTCTTTCAATACTTATTTTGCCCTCTAGTTGTAGAATGTCAGGGCAGTTTTCCTCGATAATTTCATGGAAGATGATGTCTAGGCTCTTTTTTTGATCATGAGTTTCAGGTAGTCCCATAATTTTTAAATTGTCTCTCCTGGATCTATTTTCCAGGTCAGTTGTTTTTCCCATGAGATATTTCACATTCTCTTCCATTTTTTCATTCTTTTGGTTTTGTTTTGTGATTTCTTGGTTTCTCATAAAGGCATTAGACTCCATCTGTTCCATTCTAATTTTGAGAGAACTATTCTCTTCAGTGAGCTTTTGAACCTCTTTTTCCATTTGGCTCATTCTGCTTTTGAAAGCATTCTTCTCCTCATTGGCTTTTTGAACCTCTTTTGCCAATTGAGTGAGCCTATTTTTCAAGGTGTTATTTTCTTCAGCATTTTTTTTGGTCTCCTTTACCAAGGTATTGACCCGTTTTTCATACTTTTCTTGCATCTTTCTCATTTCTCTTCCCAGTTTTTCCTCCATCTGTCTAACTTGCTTTTCAAAATCCTTTTTGAGCTCTTCCAAGGCCTGAGCCCACCAGACATCCCCCTGGGATGTGTGGGATACAGAGGCCCTGCCCTCCACATCTTTCTCTGATGGTAAGAATATTTCCTCGTCATCAGAGTTGAAAGGCAGGAACATTTGCACCTGCTCAAAGAAGCTCTCTATAGTCTTATTTTTCTTCCCTTTTCTGGGCATTTTCCCAGCCAGTTACTTGACTTCTGAGATTCCTCTGCCCCCCTGCCTAGATCTGCCCAGCTAGTGCTCGAGCTCTGAGATTCAAATGGGCTTTCGGAGGCCTGACTAATTTATTAAGATCATAAATTTTCTAGAATATAGCTTATAGATTTTGTTTTAAAAATGATCTTAAATAGTATACTGACCAATCTCCTTTTTCTATAGACAAAGAAACTGAGGGGCAGATTGAAAAAATTACTTTTTTTTACAGTCATACCAGTAGTGTCAGGATTCTAATCCATGTCCTTTGCCTTCAAATCCAGCATTTATTTCAATTGTATTATAGTGCATTTTGGGGATAAATTCAATAACAAGTAGCCAAAAGTCATTTGGGTTAAAAAATGCAGCTGGCAATTAGAAATATGGCTCTATAAAAAGATTGACTAGGGTTTCTGGAACAGGTCAAAACCACAAATGTAGATTTTACAGTCCTCTGTAAGGAGTCAGTAATCTTATTCATTAAAGAGGATAAGGTCACCAATAGAGTGTATATAGAGTGAGAAGAGAAAGGTGCTGAGGATACACCCTTGAAAATAGCTTCCACTCATAACATAGGGGGAAAAGAGGGTTTGTAAAAAGAAATAGAAAAAGGAGTAATCAGAGATATAAGATGAGATCTAAGAAAAATGCTCAGAAATTATAGGAAGGAGACAATATCAAGGATAATGCATTTAAGGATAGAGAGACAGACAGATAGACATAGACACTGATGCAAACTCGGAGAAAGAAACAGAGACAGAGAGAGACAGAGAGATTGAATGAGATAATTGGCAACAAAGCAGTTTAAGTGACTGAGCAGATTAAGTCATAAAGTTTTATCATTGGAATGTATAGTGGACATGTTTTCTTCTCTGTTCTAACATATGAATGCATAAGTGTGAAGTATTAATTGAATATTTATCATATGCCCAGAACTGTGTATTAAGACTATAAGAAAATACTTGCAAGATACTAAGTACCATAAAGATGAAGATTCAAATACGACACCTTCTCTGATTTCCTGATCTATTTAGATCTAAAAAGCTACTCTATTTATAGGGTGAAGGCAATCAAACAAATAAATTGAGATGAAATCTGAGAATTATGGTTTCAACAATGGGTAAGAGAAGGAGAATACAATCATCATTATCTGACTAGAAACTCAATTGACTTTTTCTTCTCATATTTGCAATGGCATCATAATTCATATGTATATATTATATGCAGTATATGTGAAATATATATTATAAATGTATGTAAAGTTTGCTCTTTCAGAGACCTATTCTCACTAAGACTAAAGCCTTGGAAACAATCAGTAGTCAAACATATTTAGCTATACAAACATATGCAATCAAAATCCCTGAGGCTGAACACATCATGGAAAGACAATTGTCACAATGTGTATCTCCAACTCATTTTCACCTGTTGGGCAGCATGTACCTGCAGTTTGTTACTGAACTAATAGACTCGTGTGGGAGATTTCCTGGTTCTAATGTATGTTAACTCTCCTTTCAGACTGAGTGTTTAACTGATTGATACCTATTTAGGTGATTTTTCCCAAGGCTTCCAAAGACTTTCAACTCTGTTTTTCAAAAGCATTCCTGCAAAAACAACATCAAACATTAAAGAATATCAACCCAATCCAACAAGCAAACCCAAAATCCACAGATCAACAGTCACACTTCAGACTCATTGGAGTAAAGGAAAAGTTTTCCTACCTTTACCTAACATGGAAACATTCAATCATATATCCACATGTAAAAGCAATGGAATGAAAAGTGAACTATTTGAACATTCTACAAGTTTTCCTCGAAGATCAGGGAGAGTTATATACCGCAGGTATTTCTGTAATTGCAGTACATTAGGAATATATCATATTTCATGGTTCTTATACTCACTTGTTCACTGTGTGAGACAGTGGCCTAAAGTCAGTGCAATAGGCAGAATATCAGATGTGTAACAGGTTGGGTAATAAGATGTAGCAGTCCAGGTTAAGGTCTATAAATAACTCTGGCTGTCTCAGAGTTTTGCTATTGATTAGTTGTGTGATGGAGTAAATCACTTATGTGACTTCAACATGTTTAGCTTCCCTCAGATCAAATAGGTCCACTATGACTAAAGTGTTTCACAGGTTCATTGTGAGAAGCAAATCATAATTCCTTGTGAAACCTGATGAAAATTTTAAAATTCCAAATAAAACATTGGTAACACCATATATCTCCTCAAACTGAGATTAACAGGTCAAGTAAAGAAGTTCAAAAAGAGTTTGGGTAACATTTACATACTTTATTGAGTTTGTCATCTCATCAGTCTTTCTCATCTCTCCTTCAATAACTCTTAAATATCCACCTTTGCCCTATTTCTTAACCATGATCATCCTACAAATCTCTTTCTTAAGCCCTTTTTTTCTTCTTTCTCTATATCCTCTGCCTCTGTAATCTCATCAGCTCTGGTGGGCTTAATTATCATTTTATGCAGATAGCTCCCAAATCTAAATTTATATAGCTCTAATTTATCTCCTGAACTTCAGTCTCACATTATCAGTTGGCTGATAGACATCTCCAGCATCGTATCCTATATGTATCTCAGGATACTCATTGAAAACTATATAGTATAGTAGAAACAGCAGCAATTCTAGTCAGTTACCATTTGCTTCCTAGATCCCTATCTCCTTCCTCCTCAAATCATTATCTAAAATGAACTATCTGTGAACCTTAGTTCCAATCCATCACCTGAAGATTATAAATAAGCAACTTGATGAAAAAACAGTTTATTTTTCTTTGGCCTTTATATCTGCTACAGCACAGTATTACTATCGTTGTTCAACTGTTCAGTTGTGTCTGACTCTCCATGGACCATAGCATACCAGATCCCTACATGCTCCACTATCTCCAGAAGTCTATCCAAGCTCATATCTGTTGCTTCCATGATGCTATTTAATTCTCTGGCAAACCCTGCCCCTTTTGCCTTCAGTCTTTCCCAACTTCAGGGTCTTTTCCAGTGAGTCTTGTCTTCTGGTTGTGCGGCTGAAGTACGTAAGCTTCAGCTTCAATATTTATCCTTTCCATGAATAGACTGAATTAATTTCTTCAAGTATCACCTGATTTGATCTCCTTGCAGTCCAAGGGACTCTCAAAAGTTTTGCTTACTTAAAATTCTTAACAAATGCTTGATGAATTGGATTGCATTGGTAGAAGTCACAACTATTCTGTGACTTTTCGTCTCGTTTCACTCTTATATGTATCCTCCCATAAATTCTCCAATATTCCAAAATGGATTTGATATCAGTCATAATCAAAATGTAGACATCATTATCCCTTGCCTTTGCTCTATGATCAGCAAAACTCCTTTTTCTGTTATATATCTACCTGATAATCTCAATTATGCTGTTTCTCCTGTACATATTTTCTAAAAAACAATATTTCTATGTGAACAAATAAATAAAATCCTTTAATTTAATGAGCATATTATATTATGTTTGTGTCTTATTTATATTTATATTTAGGGAAAATTCCCATAAACTTGAGGAAAAAGTTCATAGGAATATAGATTTAGAGCTCTAAGGGATCTTTAGAGGTCATCCAGTTCATCCCATTACCCCCATTTGATGAAAGAGGAAAGTGGGGAGAAAAGAGACCAAGTCATTTCCCAGGGTCAGAGAGTCAGATGATATTTGAAACCTATTCTCCCTAATTCCAAATATATTTCTCCCTTAAATATTCCACAATTTCTCTTGGATGATAGCATTTTCATTAAAGCTTCAATCACCTTCAAGCATTATGTAATAACAATAATAAACTTAAGAGTTTGAATTTCTAAAAATATAATCAGAAATGCAAACAAAATATTTTAAAAATTATACTCATAAGCAATTACAGAGTCTCCCCATAGGGTCTCAGGATGTCTTAGAAAGAATTTGATAAATCAGCCAAAATTGTAGAACTAAAGTCACAGTTACTTCATTGGGTAAGTATAAGAGGAAAAGAAGAGGGGAAAAGGATGAGGATTGGGAATTGATGAGGAAGTGATATAATGAATTATAAAAATAGAGAGAGAAAATAAAAGAAATGGCATTACACATTATTCTCTGAAATCTAAAGGTATTTGGGGAATAACCTAGAGTTCTTGATAATTACATCAATGAAATAGAAGCTCTGGACAATTTGACAGAGATTGAAAGGCTTCAAGTATGCACTTTGTGACAGATAGATGTGCATCTATTGTCTAAGGCACATTCTAAGTTTGGAGAGGCTCATTGTCAGGATTCTGACTTTAGATGTCCCTTCCAGATATAGCAGTTCAGAAAAAAGCCACTTATGAAGGCTCAGAAGAGCTGTGATTTGCATCAGTGAAAGGAATCATTGGCCAAATCACAAATCATTCAAACATCAAAGTATTTTATAGTGTAGAGAAAAGAGTGATGGACTTATACTCAGATGATCTGGTTTTAGTCCTGGCTCTGCAACTTATGAGGTATTTTACTAGAAACTCTCATGTGATGCAATGACTAAGAGCCTTAGAGCTGTAGCCAGGTAAATGGGAATTTCAATTAAGATAGCTTAAAGGACTTACTAGCTGTGTCAATCAGGACAAGGCAAGATTTTCTCATCTAAATAAAATGGGGGACATAATGTTAATAATTGTGAGGATAAAATGAGAAAATATTTGTAAAATGCTTTGTAAAACTTAAAGCACTATATAAATATTGTTGTTGTTTGGATAGTCATACGACAATTGGCTTACATGAACTCTTATGATAATTTCTGTTAGTAACACTGTATTTCTATAACATACTTTTTTCCCATGGGATTTGGGTTTGTAACCTGGAAACTTAAAATATTCAAGAGAAACAACTAAAATGTAGATATGAGAACTTTTAAGAGATGTTTCATGTCACAAGTATGCCATTATATATATATGTTCTCTAAGGATTAGAGAGATTTTCAGTCTTTGCCATCAATCATGCTAAATCTTTGATATGAAGTTCTGCTTTCAACAAAGGCTGATGCTAAATGTTAGGGACAAAAAGAAATGACCATAACTTACTTTTAAATGAAAGCCTAAAATTTTCTGGAGACTTAATGACTCTTTTAATATTTCCAAGATCAGTTTCCCTATAGAGAGAAAACTTCATTTACCATACCTTTAATTCATATTATTTCTTACTCTAAATTAAATTGGAACACTAAAGAACTCAAAGGTAGGTAGTAAAGAGTAGTGTCTGGAACAGACTATCTTAGCCTGGGATGCATAATATAGTTTTTTTTACTTATTTTTTAATTCATTTTATTTCTTTTTAATGTTTTACAATCACTACCATAAAACTTAGATTTTTTTTCTCCTATCTACCTCCCACCACCACCCCCTCCTCAAGACTGCATAAAATTCTATACAGCATCTACATATACATTCTTATTGAATACATTTTCACTATAGTCATACTGTGTAGAAGAATTAAAATGAATAGGAGAAATATAACAAACCAAAACATAATACACACACACACACACACACACACACACAAATAATCTGCTACATTCTGCAATTGAATTCCACAGTTCATTCTCTGGATGTGGAAAGCACCTTGCCTCAGAAGACCATTGGAAATTTTTTTGTTTTTATGTCCTGGCATTTGTTATGAAGATCCAAGGCTACCAGAAAAAACTCCTGCACACTATGGTAGTTGTTGTGCACAAAGTTCTCCTGATTCTGCTCCTTTCACTCAGCATCAGATCATATAAGTCCTTCCAGGCCTTCCTGAAGTCTTCTTGTTCATCATTTCTTATGGTGCAATAGTACTCCATTACATTCATATACCATAATTTATTCAGCCATTCCCCAATTGATGGGCATCCCCTTGACTTCCAGTTTTTGGCCACCCCAAAGAGTGCTGCTGTAAATATTTTTGTACATGTGGGACCCTTTCCCATTTTTATAATTTCTTGGGGATACAGTCCTAATAGCGATATTGCTGGGTAAAAGGGTATGCACATGTTTGTAACCCTTTAGGCATAGTTCCAAACCATTCTTCAGAATAGTTGGATGAGCTCACAGCTCCACCAACAATGAATTAGTGTTCAAACTCTCCCACATCCTCTCCAGCATTTATCATTTTCTTGTTCTGTCATGTTTGCCAATCTTATAGGTGTGATGTGGTACCTCAGAGTTGTTTTGATTTGCATCTCTCTCTAGTCAGTAGTGATTTAGAGCACTTTTTCATATGATTATAGATATCTTTAATTTCTTCCTCTGAAAATTGCCTGTTCATCTCCTTTGACCATTTATCAATTGGAGAATGACTTGTATGGTTATACATTTGAGTCAGTTCTCTATATATTCTAGAAATGAGGCCTTTATCCCCGAGCTTAGCTGTAAAAAATTTTTTCCCAATTTATTATATCCCTCCAAATTTTGGTTACATTGGGTTTGGTTGTGCAAAAACTTTTCAGTTTAATGTAATCAAAATTATCCATCTTGCATTTCATAATGCTTTCTATCACTTTAGTAAAAAATTCTTCCCTTCTCCATAAATCTGATAAATACACTATTCCTTGCTCCTCCAGTTTATTCATGGTATCAATCTTTATACCTAAATCATGTACCCATTTGGACTTTATTCTTGTCTACGGTGTCAGGCATGGGTCTATGCCTAATTTCCGCCACACTGTTAACCAATTTAACCAGCAATTTTTGTCGAACAATGAGTTCTTATCCCAGTAGCTGGGGTCTTTGGGATTATCAAACAGGAGGTTGCTATATTCCTTGCCCACTATGTCTTGAGTGCCAATTCTTTTCCATTTGTCTACCCCTCTGTTTCTTAGCCAATACCAAGTGGTTTTGATAATTGCTGCTTTATAATAAAATTTGAGGTCTGGTAGCACTAGGCCACCTTCCCAAGCATTTCTTTTCATTAGTCCCTTTGATATTCTGGACCTTTCATTCTTCCAAATGAATTTTGATATTATTTGATCCAGCTCTAGAAAATAATTATCTGATAGTTTAATTGGTATGGCACTAAATAAGTAAATTAATTTAGGTAGAATTGTCATTTTTATTATGTTAGCTCGGCCTACCCATGAATAACTGATGTTTTGCCACTTACTTAAATCTGACTTTATTTGTGCAAAAAGTGTCTTGTAATTGTGTTCATACAGTCCTTGGGTTTGTTTTGGCAGGTAAACTCCTGAGTATTTTAGAGTGTCTACCCTAGCTTTAAATGGGCTTTCTCTTTGTATCTCTTGCTGTTGGACTTTGTTGCTAATATATAGGAATGCAGAAGATTTGTGTGGCTTTATTTTGTAAGCTGCAACTTTGCCAAAGTTGTTTATTATTTCAAGTAGTTTTTTACTTGAATCTCTGGGATCTTCTAAGTATATCATCATATCATCTGCAAAGAGTGATAACTTAGTTTCTTCTTTGTCTATTCTTATTCCTTCAATTTATTTATCTTGTCTGATTGCTACAGCTAACATTTCTAGTACTATATTGAATAAAAGTGGTGATAATGGACATCCCTGTTTCACCCCCGATCTTATTGGAAATGCATCTAGATTATCCCCATTGCATATAATGCTTGCTGAAGGTTTTAGGTAGATACTGCTTATTATTTTATGGAAAGTTCCCTTTATTCCTATGTTCTCCAGTGTTTTTAATAGGAATGGGTGTTGTATTTTGTTGAAAGCTTTTTCTGCGTCTAGTGAGATAATCATGTGGTTTTTGTTAGTTTTGTTGTTGATATGATCAATAATGCTAATAGTTTTCCTAATACTGAACCAGCCCTGCATTCCTGGTATGAATCCTACCTGATCATAATGTATTATTTTCATGATAAGATGCTGTATTCGTTTTGCTAAAATCTTGTTTAAAATTTTTGCATCTATATTCATTAGAGAAATTGGTCTAGTATTTTCTTTCTCTGTTTTGTATCTTCCTGGTTTGGGTATCAAAACCATATTTGTATCATAGAAAGAATTTTTGAGGACTCCTTCTTCCCCAATTTTCCCAAATAGTCTATATAGTATTGGAATTAACTGTTCTTTAAATGTTTGATAGAATTCACTTGTGAATCCATCTGGTCCTGGAGATTTTTTCCTAGGGAGTTCATTGATGGCTTGTTCAATTTCTTTTTCTGGGATGGGGTGGTTTAAGTATTCAACTTACTCTTCTGTTAATCTGGGCAATTTGTATTTTTTAAAATATTCATCCATCTCATTTAGATTATTGAATTTCTGGGCATAAAGTTGGGCAAAGTAATTTCTGATTATTGTTTTAATTTCCTCCTCTTTGGAGGTGAGTTCACCTCTTTCATTTTTAATATTAGTAATTTGATTTTCTTCTTTCTTTTTTTTATTCAAATTGACCAAAAGTTTATCAATTTTATTAATTTTTTCATAAAACCATCTATTGGTTTTATTTGTTAATTCAATAGTTTTCTTAATTTCAATTTTATTACTCTCTCCTTTGGTTTTCAGTATTTCTAACTTGATATTTTCTTGGGGATATTCAATTTGTTTTTTCTAGTTTTTTCAGCTGCATGCCCAAGTCATTGATCTCCTCTTTCTCTATTTTATTTATGTAGGCCTTCAAAGATATAAAACTTCCCCTAAGAATTGCTTTTGCAGTATCCCATAAGATTTAGTATGTTGTCTCATTATTGCCATTCTCTTGAATGAAGTTGTTGATTGTTTCTATGATTTCTTCTTTAACCCATTCCTTCTTTAGGATTAGATTATTTAATTTCCAATTGATTTTTGCTTTATCTTTCCATGGCCTTTTATTACATATAATTTTTATTGCATTATGATCTGAAAAGGATGCATTGATTATCTCTGCCTTTCTGCACTGGATTGTGAGATTTTTTATGTCCTAGTACATGGTCAATTTTTGTAAATGTTCTATGTACCCCTGAGAAAAAGGTATATTCCTTTCTATTCCCATTCAATTTTCTCCAAAGATCTATCACATCTACCTTATCTAGAGTTTTATTTACCTCCTTAACCTCTTTCTTGTTTATTCTGAGGTTAGATTTATCGAGTTCAGGAAGGGGGAGGTTGAGGTCCCCCACTAGTATAGTTTTGCTGTCAATTTTTTTCCTTCAACTCCCCCAAACCCTCCTCTAAGAATCTGGATGCTATACCACTTGGAGCATACATGTTTAGTAATGATATTTCTTCATTGTCTATGGTGCCTTTTAGCAGGATATAGTTTGCATTCTTGTTCCTTTTTATTAGATCTATTACTGCTTTTGCTTTGTCAAAGATTGGGATTGCTACTACTGCCTTTCTTACATCAGCTGAAGCACAATATATTCTGCTCCATCCTTTGACCTTTATCCTATGTGTGTCCCCCTATTTCAAATGTGTTTCTTGTAAGCAGAATATTGTTGGATTATGGCTTTTAATCCATTCTGGTATCTGTCTCTGTTTTGTGGGAGAATTCATTCCATTCACATTCACAGTTATGATTACAATCTGTGTATTTCCCTCCATCCTCTTTCCCACCAGATCTCCTGTCTCCCTTCCCATCCTCAATAGTATTCACTTTTCACCACCTCCTCCTGCAGCCTTCCCCTCCTTCTTTTAGCCCCCCATCCCTTTTACTCCCCTTTAGTCTTATTGCATCTTCCCTCCTTTTTAGCCTCCTCCCCTTTCTTCCCCCTTCCCCTCCTACTGCCTCTAGAACTAGTTAGGATTATCTACTTAAGTTTATTGTTTCGTCTTTTAAACAAATCAGATGAGAGTACCTCTCAAACAATACTCATCTCCCTCCCCCTTTTCCCTCTACTATAATGTTGTACTTCTTCTTGTGATGTAATTTGCCATTTTTTGCTTCCTCCTTTTCACACCTCCTATTACAATCCCTTCTCATACTTAAACCATATTTTTTATCATGATATCATTTACTTTATACCCGTTCCCTCTATGTATATGCCTTTTATATTTCATAATAGATGTACAGTTCTCAAGAATAATAGGTATCATCTTCCCTTATAGGAACATAAACAGTTTTCCCAAATTGAGTAACACGTTTTGTTTTGTTTTTCCCCCCATTTACCTTTTATGCCTCTCTTGAGATCTCCATTTGAAGATTGAATTTTCTATTAAGTTCTGGCGTTTTTTAAGGAAGGTCTGGAAATCCCTTACTTCATTGAATAAGCATCTCCTTGCCTGAAATGTTATGCTGAACTTTGCTGGGTAGGTGATCCTTGGTTGTAGTCCCAGCTCCTTTGCCTTACAAAATATCATCTCCCAATTCCTGCAATCTTGTAATGCAGAAGCTGCAAGGTCCTGTGTGATCCTGACTGTAACTCCTTCATATTTAAATGGTTTCTTTCTAACTGCCTGTAGTATTTTCTCCTTCACTTGATAATTCTGGAATTTGGTAACGATATTTTCTGGGGTGTTGAGTTCGGGATCCCTTTCGGGAGGTGAATGGTGGATTCTTTCGATAACTATTTTGCCCTCTGGATCTAGCACTTCTGGAGAGTTTTCCTGGATGATTTCTTGGAAGATATTGTCCAGACTCTTTTTTTCATTGTGGCTTGTTAGCAGGCCAGTAATTCTTAAATTTTCTCCCCTGGATCTGTTTTCCAGGTTAGTTGTTTTCCCAGTTAGATATTTTACATTTTCTTCTATCTTTTCAATCTTTAGATTTTGACTGATGCTTGCTGTCTCATAGACTCATTAGTTTCTACTTGCCCAATTCTAATTTTTGTTAAGTTGTTTTCTTCAGTTAACTTTTGCATCTCCTTTTCCATCTGTCCAATTGTTCCTTTTAAGGAGTTATTTTCTCAAGTTAATTTTTGTACTTCCTTTTCCATTTGTTCAATTTTCCTTTTCAAAGAGGTGTTCTCCTCAGTGAACTCCTTTTTTCATACTTTTAAATTCATTGGCCAGTTTTTCTATTCCTTCTTCAGCTGCTCCATGAGAGCTGTTTGTGAATGCAAGCAGTTCAGAGTCCCTTCTGAAATGTGAGATCAAAGTACAGTCTCACTACGGACCTCTTTGGTATTTGTGTTTTGGTCTTTGTCCCCATGGAAAGATTCTATGGTTTTTTTGCTCTTGTTTTGCTTTTTCTTGCTCATGATAGTGATTGTGTGTTGTGGCTTCTGGTTCTTTCAGTTAGAAGCTGCAGAACCTGGTGTTGAGCTGACTGGGGGGAAAGCTAAGAGCAGGTGTCTTTTTTATCTTTTGGTTTTGTGTTTCCCTGATCAGTTCTGGGAATAGCTTGTCAAGTGTGGCGGGGGAGTGGTCTGGTCATGGGGGATCTCAGTTGAGCTGAGGCAAAGACAAGCTCAGGGGTTGGTGATCCCAGCTGCCCTATTGTCTTCCCATTTCCCCTGGAGTACTGAGGCACACCTATATCCTAGTGTGAATTTCTACCCCTCCTGGGACTCCTCTCCTAGCACTGCATCTTGCCTGCGTCCTAGTGTGAGTTTTCACTAACCTGGAGCCCCTCTTATTCCAGTTCATCTCTGCCACAGTAGGTCAAATACCCCTTGGTTATTTTCCTAGCCTCATATGTTATGAGACTATATTTTCCCTCTGCTGTTCCCACTGATCCAGGATTTTTCTGGGGAAATATGTTATGGTTTTTTCGAGGTCATCATGGGGGAAGAAGAGAGCATTTACTAATCACTCCTCCATGCTGGCTTCCAAAAGTTCAAGTAGGTGTCTTACAGATGTTTAATCTCCAGGCTGAAAGTCTCAAGAGCTGCTGTGGCTGATATCTGGGGCTTAGCGGCTGTCACTCCCTCAACTCTGTTGGTCTCTCATCCTGGGCTGCCACTCTGCCAATTCCACCTGCTGCTGCCTCACTATGGTATAGTTTTTAAGTAATCATTAAAGCTGGGTAAGATGAAATGCTTATTTTCACTAGCCTCTAAATTAAATTTAGTATTTCCTTCAAGTATTTAAACATATTGTTTGGAAAAGAGATTCATATCCTTCACCAGATTGTCCAAGGCATCCATGACACAAGGAAAATTATGAAATCCTAGTCTGGAGGGTAAGTCTCAAAATCACAAAAACTCTAGGTTTAATTTTAAAATCTGATAATGCTAGATGTGTATTCCTGACCATGTCATTTAACTTCTCAATGACAAAAATATGAATTACAAATGAGTTGTAATTTTCATTGATGAGAGGAGCTTCTACTCTAGGAGAACCCAATATGATTCTGTACCAATGAAACAAAGAAATAAAGGTTATTTTCTAATTTGCTTATATCAGTTTGGCCAAAAAAAAGATAAAACAATCAAATCAATTAATAAGCCAACCAAGAGTAACCACTCAGCTTCAAACACTACTTAGGAAAGACTTACTTTCAAGAATATATAGTAAATCAGTGGCTGAGCTCAGAAAAGAATTGCATCCCAAACGTGATTATATTCTTAACTTGATTGTAATATTTCCTCTTAAAACTTAAGAATAAAAATAAACAATAGGATTGGAAAGAGGAAAATGATATGCAATTTCCTGACTTAGGCCAAACATAAAATTTCCATTAACATTAAGAGACAAGCCATCTGGGGTGCATGTATAAAAAATAGTGTTTCCTTTTGACCATATCTTTAGATAACATCAGTGTTCAAGCATTAAAGAAAACAAAACAGTCTAGAATCCAAATAAGATGGCAAGAGGTGATATTTATTCTGTCTCCAGAAATGATCTTTGTTGAGCTTTCTTTGAATAACTGTCATGTTATAACTGTAGCTCTGCTTCTGATTTGCTTGTTAAATATTTTTAAAAATCTTATTGGGGAATTCTTTCTTTTATTGTTCAGAAATAATTGTGTATTTTAGTACAATTGAAGCTTTTGACCCAGAGGGTCTTTGGCTCAAGTTGCATCAAGGGAGGACAAAAAAAGTCTGTGTGTGTGTATGTGTGTATGTGTGTGTATCTGTATCTGTGTATGTGTTTGCACTGCTAGACTACTGTATAATTTCATATGTTATTGGTTAGTATAGTGTAAGGAGTAGTTTTAGAAGAAAAAACAAAAGAGCTGATCTGAGAGCTTGACAAAAAAGCATTTTTTTTTCTGGCATTGAGTGAAGTATTGAATAAGACTAACAGGGAGCAGGGGTTGAGTATCAGAGATAACGTATTCTTCCTAAAAGTTAAACTTTCCTCTTTTTCAATTAACAACCATTTATATTCTTTCATTCATGACTTCTACAGCCTGTCTACAACCAATGAGAAAGGGGGAATTTTTTTTTAAATCTTTAAAATATGCATAAAGATGCATAGCCTATTCTTAGAATTTCCACTTAAAATGACTAAAGGCTAAAGATGCTAGAGCAAAAGTAATGCAGCTAACCTCTCTCAACATTCCCCTCCCAATATTTTTTATTTTTTTATTTTATTTATTTATTTTTAGATTTCAACATTCATTTCCACAAAATTTTGAGTTGCCATTTTTATTTCCATCTCATCACTCCCCCCACCCCATAGTACTTTGCATTCTGATTATTCTTTCCCTTAATGTATCCTCCCTTCTATCACACCAAACCCTTCCCTTATCCCCACCTTCTCCCTTTTCTTGTAGGGCAAGATAAGTTTCTACATGCCAATATCTGTATTTCTTTTTTTTTAATAAAAATTTATTTATTTAGCTTTTTACATTCATTTTCACAAAATTTTGGGTTCCAGATTTTCTCCCCTTTTATCCCCTCCCCCCACCCCAATACACCGAACATTCTAATTTTCCCTATCACCAATCTGCCCTCTCTTCTATCATCCCTCCCTTCCCTTGTCCCCATCTTCTCTTTTGTCTTGTAGGGCCAGATGACTTTCTATTCCCCATTGACTGTATTTCTTATTTCCTAGTAGCAAGAACAATACTAAACAGTTGTTCCTAAAACTTTGAGTTTCAAATTCTTCCCATCCCTCCCTCCCCACCCATTCCCTTTGGGAAGGCAGGCAATTCAATATAGGCCCTATCTGTGTAGTTTTGCAAATGACTTCGATAACAGTCATGTTGTGTAAGACTAACTGTATTTCCCTCCATCCTATCTTGTCCCCCATTGTTTCTATTCTGTCTTTTGATCCTGTCCCTCCCCAAGAGTGTTGACTTCATATTGTTCCCTCCTCCCATTGCCCTCCCTTCCATCATCCATTCCTTGCTTATCGCCTTCTCCCCCACTTTCCTGTATTGTAAGATAGGTTTTCATACCAAAATGAGTGTGCATTCTATTCCTTCCTTTAGTCGAATATGATGAGGGTAAACTTTTTCTTTTTTTCTCAGCTCTCCTCTTTTTCCCTCCACTAAAAAGTCCCCTGCTTGCCTCTTGAATGAGATATTATTTACCCCATTTCATTTCACCCTCTTTCCTCCCACTGCATTTCTCTCTCACCATTTACCTTAATTTCTTTTAAGATATGGTCTCATCCTATTCAATTAACTCTGTGTTCTCTGTCTCTGTATGTGCGTGCATGTGTGTATGTGTGTGTGCATGCATGCGTGTACATGTGTGTGTGTGTATGTGTGTGTGTGGTCCCACCAACAACCCAGATACTGAAAAGTTTAAGAGTTACAAATATTGTCTTTCCATGTAGGAATGTAAACAGTTCACCTTTGGTAAGTCCCTTATGACTTCCCTTTGCTGTTTACTTTTTCATGCTTCTTCTCATTCTTGTGTTTGAAAGTCAAATTTTCTTTTCAGCTGTGGTCTTTTCATCAAGAATGCTTGAAAGTCCTCTGTTTCATTGAAAGACCATATTTTTCCCTGAAGTATTATACTCAGTTTTGCTGGGTAGGTGATTCTTGGTTTGAGTCCTAGTTCCTTTGATTTCACATTCTCTTCCATTTTTTCATTCTTTTGGTTTTGTTTGGTGATTTCTTGGTTTCTCAGAAAGTCAGTAGACTCCATCTGTTCCATTCTAATGTTGAGAGAACTATTATCTTCAGTGAGCTTTTGAACCTCTTTTTCCATTTGGCTAATTCTGCTTTTGAAAGCATTCTTCTCCTCATTGGCTTTTTGAACCTCTTTTGCCAATTGAGTTAGCCTATATTTCAAGGTATTATTTTCTTCCGCATTTTTTTGGGTCTCTTTTACCAAGATATTGACCTGTTTTTCATGCTTTTCTTGAATCTCTCTCATTTCTCTTCCCAGTTTTTCCTCCACCTGTCTAACTTGATTTTCAAAATCCTTTTTGAGCTTTTCCATGGTCTGAGCCCACTGGACATCCACCTCGGATGTCTGGGATACAGAGGCCCTGACCTCTATATCTTTCCCTGATAGTAAGAATAGTTCCTCGTCATCAGAATTGAAAGGCAGGAACATCTGCGCCACATCAAAGTAGCTCTCTATGGTCTTATTTTGCTTCCTTTTTCTGGACATTTTCCCAGCCAGTTACTTGACTTCTGAGATTCCTCTGCACCCCCGCCTAGATCCACCCAGCTAGTGCTTGGGGTCTGAGATTCAAATGGGCTTTCTGTGGCAGGTGCGGCTGCTATTCAATGTGAGCTTAAGTTCTGGTGTTTGGATGGGGGCAGAGCTGCCTCCCAGGCTCAGTTCCCTCAGGGGTTTCATGCAGAGACCTTCAGTAATGGCCCTGAACTTCTGCCTGCAGCTCGGGGAGTCCTGGGGCCACTGCCGCTGCCACCTCTGCCGCACCCTCCAACGCTTCCTCCCAAGGGGGCCTGAGTTACAGAGACACTCCCCTCCCTTCCTGGCCAGCCCAGAAGTTCCTCTCACTGACCTGTAGCATCTGCGGGTGGAGGGACCTTCCCACTTGCCAGATATTCTGTCCCTGAAGCCTGCTTGGATCTGCTCTTCTGGGGCCGCCCAGCCAGGGCAGCACAGGGGTGGGCTCCGCTTTCCGGAGTGCGACGGACCCTGGGTACGGCTCTCCAGGGCTCTCTGGAACGGAAATCTTTTCCACTGTGTTTCTGCACGCCTTGCAGTGCTTCAGAATTTGTGGGGAGTTCTTCTTGCAGGAAATATATGGGCTGTGGGTTTGGAGCTAGCATACATGAGTCTTTCTACCCCGCCATCTTGGCTCCACCGCAATATCTGTATTTCTCATTCCCCAGTTATGTGAATGATAATTCTCAATATTCATTTCTAATACTTTGAATTTCAACTTCTCTCTCTCCCTCCCTCCCTACCCAATTCCACTGAGAAGGCAAGCAATTCAAAACAGGCTGTATATGTGTCATTTTGCAAGAACTTTTATAATAGTCATTTTGTGTAGGAATAACTCTGTTGTCCTCCATTCTATCCTGCTCCCCTTTTTCTTTCCTATTCTCTCATTTGATCTTGTCCCTTCCCAAAAATGTTTGCTTCTAGTTATTCCCTCCTCCATTTGTCCTCCCTTCTATCATTTCCTTCACCCCTCTTTTCCCCTTCTAACATACTTTTGTGTAGTATAGGATAGATTTTTATGCCAAATTTAGTGAGCATTTTATTTCCTCTTTAAGCCATATGTGAAGAAACTAAGCTTCACTTTTCCCCTATCACCTCCTCCATTTTCTCCTCCATTGAACAGGGTTTTTCTTATCTCTTTTATGAGTGATAGCCTGTCCCATTCCATTTCTCCCTTTCTCCTTCCAATATTTTCCTCTCTCACCCTTTAATTTAGTTTAATTTTTTTATGAAAATCATCTCTTCTGATTCAACTTAACCTGTACTCTGTGTGTGTGTGTGTGTGTGTGTGTGTGTGTGTGTGTAATCCCTTCACTTACCCAAATACTGAGAAAGAGTTAAAAATATTACCTTTCCATGTAGGAATGTAAACAGTTCAGTTTAGAAAGTCCTTTATGATTTCTCTTTCCTGTTTAAATTTTCATGTTTCTCTGATTCTTATGTTTGAAAGTCAAATTTTCTATTCAGTTCTGCCCTTTTCATCACAAATGCTTGAAATTCCTCTATATCATTGAATGACCATTTTTTCCCCTGAAGTAATATACTCAGTTTTGCTGGGTAGGTGATTCTTGGTTTTAATCCCAGTTCCTTTGATTCTTGAAATATCCTACTCCAAGCCCTTTGATCCCTTAATGTAAAAGCTGCCAGATCCTGTGTTATCCTGATTGTACTTCCACAATACAGGAATTGTTTCTTCCTAGCTGCTTGAAATATTTTCTTCTTGACCAGAGAACTCTGAAAGTTGGCCACAATATTCCTAGGAGTTTCTCTTTTCAGGTCTTTTTCAGGAGGTGATCAGTGGATTCTTTCAAAATTTATTTTGCCCTCTGGTTCTAGAATACCAGGGCAGTTTTCCTTGATAATTTCATGAAAGATGATGTTTAGGCTCTTTTTTTGATCATGGCTTTCAGATAGTCCCATAATTTTTAAATTGTCTCTCCCGGAGCTATTTTCCAGGTCAGTTGCTTTTCCAATGAGATGTTTCACATTATCTTCTATTTTCTCAATCTTTTGGTTTTGTTTTTTAACTTCTTGGTTTATCTCATAGTCACTAGCTTCCCTGAATTCCAGTCTCTCTTTTAAAGAACGATTTTGTTCAGTGAGTTTTTGAACCTTCTTTTCCATTTGGCTAATTCTGCTTTTTAAAACCTCCTTCTACTCATTGACTTTTTGGAGCTTTATTTTCAATTGAGTTAGTCTATTTTTAAAGGTTTTATTTTTCTTCAACATTTTTTTGGTTCTCCTTTAGCAAGCTGTTGATTTGCTTTTCAAGTTCTTCTATGGCTTGAACCCATTTCATATTCATTTTGGAGGTACTGGAGGCAGAAGTCTTGACTTCCTCTGACAGTATGCCTTGTTCTTCCTCTTTGGAAACAATGATAGGAAACACCTGTTCACCAAGAAAGGAACCTTCTATGGTCCTATTTTTTTCCCTTTTTTTGCACATTTTCCTAGCCAGTTACTTGACTTCTGAATCCTTTGTCAAGAGGAGGGTCTTGGTGCTTCTCTTTCCCTCAGTACCATGCTCAAGGCTGAAATTCAGGTCAGTTGTTCAATTCCCCCAGGGGAAAAACTGAACAATTTGAACAAAAGAATATTATTATTCTATCAGGGAAGAATATGACATAAACTCAGAATGTGAATATGAAAACAACTGTAAAACCTCAGAAATCCAGCTCATAAGAATTCCTATAAGTGATAATGAAAGAGACAAGAGTGGTAGAACAAAAGTTGAGGAGAAAATGAGAGTGAAGGAAGAAAATTAAGAAAAGAGAATTAACAGCTTTGTAGAACAAGCTCAAAGATACTGAAGAAAATGAGATATTCAAAAACAGAAATGTCCTGATTATAAAATGAGGCACAAAAATTCACTGAAGAAAGAACTCCTTAAAAACACAATAAGCAAATGAAAAAAGAATGGATAAAATCTCATGGAAGAAAATAATAGAAACAATGAAAAAACCCAAACGAATGAGAAAAGAAGAAAATGTGAAATACTTCATCAGAAAATTTAATTTCAAAATAGCTTAAGAAGAGATAATTTAACAATTATTGGACTATTTGAAAGTCATTGTCAAAGAAAGAGCCTCAATCTCACATTTTAAGAAATTATCAAGGAAAATTATTCTAATATCTTAGATCTGGAGGGTAATTTACAAGTGGAAATAATCCACAGATCACCCCCTGGAAGAGATTCCTAGTGAAAACTTCTCAGAATGTTGTAGCTAATTTAAGTGGTCCCAGGTCAAATAGAAAAAAAAAATGCTTTAAGCAATTCGAAAGAAAGAATTTAAATCTTCTAGAGCTAAAGTCAGGATCACATAAGATTTAGCATTTTCACTTTAAAGGAGTTGAGGGCTTTATTTAATATTCTAGGTAGTTAAAGGAGCTAGGATTTCAACCAAAAATAAACTTCCTACAAAACTGAGTATAATCCTTCAAAAGGAAAAGTAGATATTTAATTAGAGAACTTTCAACAATTCCTGATATAAAAAAACAGAATTCAATAGAAAATTTGACATTCAAAGAGAAGACTCAATAGAAGCATAAAATGTAAACAAGAAAGGATAATCATAAGACATTCATTAAGGTTAAAAAGTTTATATTACTGTATGAAAAGATGATATAGGTAAATTCTAGGAATTTTATGATCATTAGAACACTACAAACAAATTTATACAGATGGATAGCATGAGTTGTGAGCTGATTATGTTGGAATGACCTCTACTAAAGGGGTAAGAAAGAAGAATGTATTGGTAGAAGGGGAAGAGAGAAGTAAAATAGGAATTATTTTCACATAAGTGAGGCATGCAAGGAAGAACTTTTAAAATATAGGGGAAAATAAGAAGGATGATGGACAATGCTTGAATCTTACTGTCATCGGAACAAAGAAGAAAGAATATATTTACCCACTGATTTGTAAAGAAATGCAATTTACACAACAGGGAATTCAGAGGGTAAAGTGATAAGAGGAAGCAAGAATGATAAAAAGGGAAGGTAGATAAAGCAAAATAAATTTTTGAGGAAGGACATTATGATAAGAGCAAGAAATGAAGAAATAGAAAAAAAATGGAATAGTAGGGAAAACACAGTAATCATGGTGAATGTGAATAGGATGAGCTCACCCATAAAATGGAAGCAAACAGTAGAATGAATTAGAAACCAGAAACCAATATTATAATGTTATATGAGCCAAATTTATTGGAAAAGAATTCCATTCCCAAACTGATTGTTAGTGAAAGGATATAAACAGATAACTTTCAGAAGAAGAAATCAAAGCTATCTATACTCATATACAAAGGCTCTAAATCCTTATCGATTTTAAAAAGGCAAATTCAAACAACTTTGAGGTAACACCTCACATCTAACAGAAATGACAAATGCTGGAGAGGATGAGGGGAAAATAGGTACACCAATGAACTCTTGATGGACTAGTGAATTGATCCAGACATTCCAGACAGCAATTTGAAATTAGGCCCAAAGTGCTATAAAACCATGCATATGGATTTCTGGTTCTAAAAGAGATAGTGTAAAGAAGGAATTCCCAGAAGCCTTCCCAAATTCCCCTTCAAACAACCATGAAAAATTCCTCAGAACCAACTGAAGAGTGGAGAAGCAACTTACCATCACAGCAAGAAAGGTCTGTCTCCCTTGGCCTAGAAGAGGAACCCACTAAACAAGCAGCAATAACAGGCTGCATTTGCAGCAAGGATAAGAATCGTGGAGAAATCTACCAGCAGGGCTCCTACCCCTTGCAAACCAGAAACCCTAGACCAGCATAACAACTAGGCCCCATCCCCAGTATTCACCACCAGTGAGACCCACCCAATTGCTGACCAGTAGAGCAGTACATAGATTAAAAATCAATTGGAATCTAAATGATCTAATCCCAAAGAGTGGGTCAAAGAAGAAATCAGAAAAACAATCAATAATTTTGTAAAGTGAGTGATAACAATCAGGCAACATGAAAATTTTTGGGATGTAGCCAGTGCAATACTTAGGGGGAAAATAATAACTCTGAGTTCCTTATATCAATAAAATAGAGAAAGAGCATACCAACGAATTGAACATGCAACTAAAAACATAGAAAGAGAACAAATGAAAAATACCTATTAAAAAAACAAATTGGAAATCCAGAAATCAAAGCAGAGATCAATAAAACTGAAAGTAAGAAAAACCATTGAACAATAAATAAACCTGGAAGATTTTTTTTGGATGGGGAGACAATAAAACAGATAAACCATTGCTTAATTTGATTAAAAAAGCTAAGTAGAAAACCAAATTACCTCTATTAAAAGTGAAACAATGAATTCACCACCAATGAAGAGGAAAGTAAAATAATAATTAGGAACCATTTTGCCCAATTCTGTGACAATAAATCTAACAATCTAAATGAAAAGGATGAAATTAACAAAAATACAAATTGCCCAGATTAACAGAAGATAAAATAACCACTTAGATAACACTGTATTAGAAAGAGAAATGAATAAGTCATCAATTAACTCCCTAAGAAAAAATCTCCAGATGGCTTCACAAGTGACTTCTACCAACCACTTAAATCCCAATGATATATAAACTACTTGAAAAAAAGGCAAAGAAGGAGTCTTATCGAAGTTCTTTTTTGACACAAATATGGGTGGTGCAGTGGATAGAGCACCAGTGCCTGAGTCAGGAAAACCTGAGTTCAAATCTCACCTCAGACACTTGACACTCACTAGCTGTGTGACCTTGAGAAAGTCACTTAATCCCAAGTGCCTCATCCTGGGTCATCTCTAGTCATCCTGATGAATATCTGGTCCCTGGATTCAGATGACTCTGGTGGAGAACTGAGGCTGGTGACCTGCACAGTCCTCCCTCACTCAGAACAAAGTCAAGTTCAAGTAATGTCATTATTTCTCTGCTGGCATGATCTTCTTTGGCAACAAAGGATGAAGACACACGTGGTGGTGAAACCTAAACCAAGAAGAGTTTAGGTATACAATACATGGTAGTAAGTTACCATAGTCATCTAATATTTGATAAACCCAAAGATCTAAGCTTTGGGACAAAAACTTCTGGGAAAACTAAAAAAAAAAAATGACAGAAACTATTTTATAAACAAACATCCTACACCACATATCAAGAGAAGACCAAAAAGGATACATGATTTAGACATAAAGAATGATATCATAAGCAAATTAGGAGAGCATAGAAGAGTTTCCCTGTCAGATCAGTAGTTAGGAAAGAATTTAGGACCCAACCAGAACAAACAAATGCAAACAAAAATAGAAGAAAAGCAGAAAATGGGGGGTGGTTATTATAGCAACGATTTCTGATAAAGACATCATTTCTCAAATAAGTAGAGAACTGAGTCAAATGTAAAAGAATGCAAGTTATTCCCCAGCTGATAAAGTGATCAAGGAATATGAACAGGCAGTTTTCAGAAGAAGAAAAAGAACTGTCTATAGTCATACAAAAAATATTGTAAGTCACTCTTGATTAAAGAAATGCAAATTAAAGCAACTCTGAGATACCATCTCATACCTATCGGATTTACTAATATGACTAAAAAAGAATGATAAATGTTGGAGGAGATGTGGGGAAACTGAGACACTAATGTATTGTGGAGTACTGAACTAATCCAACCACTCTGGAGAATAATTTGTAACTATGTCCAAAGGGTTACAAAACTGTGCCCACCTTTTCATCCAGCAATACTACTGTATTAGCTCTGTATCCCAAAGAGATTTTTAGAAACAGGAAAAACACATATCTGTACAAAAATATTCATTACAGCTCTTTTGTGATGGCAAAGAATTGGAAATTAATGGAATGTCCATCAATTGAGGAATGGCAAATAAGTTTTGGTGTATGACTAATGGAATACTACCGTGCAATAAGAAATGACAAATAGTATGATTTCAGAAAACACTGGACTTACACGAACTGATTCAAAGTGAAGTGAGCAGAACCAGAAGAACAACATACCATGAAGAACTTGGATGACTTAGCAATTTTCAGTAATAAAATTATTCAAGACAATCCCAAAGGATTCATGATGAAAAATGCTTTCCATCATGAAAGAACTGATATTGTCTGAATATCACCTAAAGCATATCATATTTTCCTTCCTTCCTTCCTTCCTTCCTTCCTTCCTTCCTTCCTTCCTTCCTTCCTTCCTTCCTTCCCTCCTTCTCTCTCTCTCTCTCTCTCTCTCTCTCTCTCTCTCTCTCTCTCTCTCTCTCTCTCTCTCTCTCTCTCTCTCTCCCTTTCTCCTCCCTCCTACTCTCTCTTTTCTTCTTTCTTGAGTCTTCTTTCACAAAATGACTAATAACAAAATGCTTTACACGATTGTGTATATATAATCAAGTTTAGATAACTTACTATCTCAAGGAAGCAAGACTAGATAGAGGGGGAGATAAAATTTGGAATTTAATACTTTAAAAAATGTAAAAAAATGTTTTTATGTGAAATTGCAGGAAGAATAAAATATTGTTTAAAAAACTGCACACCCTTTGACTCAGTAATATTACTAACAAGTCTGTATCCCAAAGAGATATAAAAGAACTTACTTTTAGTAAGAAAAGAAAAATTATTTATAATTGCTCTTTTTTTGTGGTGGCAAAGAATTGCAATTTGAGGGAATGCTTATCAATAAGGGAACAGCCAAACAGATTATGACATATGATTGTGATGGAGGACTATTATGCTATAAAAAATGATGTAGTGGGGTGATGATTTCAGAAACTATAACAAGACTATTGTCAATTACTGGAAAGGAAGTAAAAATAACCCCAAAATTATAGTGAACAGTAGCAGCAATCCTGTAATGATGATCATCTGAGAAAGACTTGGTTACTCTGATCAATAAAATGATCCAAGTAACTTATGATGAAAAAATATTTTCCATCTCCAAGAGAGAACTCTTCTGACTTCAAATTTAAGTGTAATTTTCTCACTTTATTTTTCTTGCTTTTCAAAAAATAAATCTGGCTGAAATGGAAATACTTTTTGTATGACTTCACATGTACAAATGATATATCTATTGCCTTCTCAGTAGGTGTTGGAAGGAGCATGAGCGAGGCAGAGAATTTGGAATTCAAAATCTAAAACAAAAAAATGGCAAAATAAATATTTTTTTAAAAAATAAAAAAGCATATTCTCGCAAAATGTATCTCATTTTGAGAATTAAATCTGTCACATATGTAGGTGTTAAGTAGTATTGTTTCAGTGCCCCTCTTATGTCGTTTTTCTTTTGGTCTTTCAAAGCCAAACTGATTAAATTTCAGGGCATACTCCCCTTTTTATTAATATTATTCCATCATTTAGGAGTAAAATTAGCAGCTATAAAGAGACGTTAGGTGTTGGTTATCTTTTTCATCTAATGAAAATTTTGAAAAGGAAAACATTTAAACATATTATATTTTCCTTACTATCCTTACCCCTCCCTGCCTCAAATTTGCAAACAAAAGTTAAATAGATTCACTTATTTAGGAAGAAATTCAAACTTATAAGATTTGCCTCAACTTCTGCTAACCACTCCACAGCATGCCTGTATGGAAACAATTATCATGTTAACACATGAGATTCACAGAATATATGTTTGCAAATACTCTAAATGCTGACATAACTATTTCTTCCTTATGGGATTTAACATTCCAAAATGTTCTAAGTGTTTTGAAATGTTTAAAAGTAGTAATAGGGAAAACACATGTTCCCTCACCTTGGTTTGCATAATGATTCATTAAAGAAAAAGGAACTAACTAAATAAGGTCAATCTGGCCTATGTAAAATATTATTTGGTGTGTAGCAGTTAACCTCTGGAGAGAGGTATTTGAATATTTAGACTAGTAAGTTTAATACCATAGTATAGATACGAGGCAGGAAAAACACCTGCTGCTAATGTTTTCAATTAACGTAACGTTAGAGTCGATCTTTATGAGTCCAGACATAACAACTTAACATTGCCTTATGTGCCGTTAATATTAGAAACCAAAGATAGCCAATACTAAATATGATTTATAAGATGTACTGTAATTGTTCACACTTCCATTTCACGAGTTTGGTTATGTGTTCACCATACCAGGTATTTTTTGTCCTGGATTAAATTTTATACCCAACTCCAGTCCATAAAAAAAAACAAAAACTCCTTTCCTTTATTTTATCAAGAGGAAACTTTTGTTATTTTTTTTCTTGCATGCATTTGTGTATATTTATGTAAATATATGTATATATATATGTGTGCGTGTGTATATACATAGAGGCATGCATGTATATGTGCATTCATACACAAGGATTCTAGGATATTAGAATGAATGAAATAAAGCATATTTCATTCAAGTTCCTTCATTCACTGTTGAAGATAAAGGGCATAATTGAGAAATCTTAGAAGTTTCAAAAAAAGAAAATATAGACTCACATGACCTGGCTTTTAGTTCGTGTTTCTGAAAAACTCTAGCTATAAGTTTTATTGAATGAATTGTGAATGATAATGTTTGCCTGTCCTTTCTCCTTTTATCAAGGATAACGTTGAAATCTACCCCAATAGCTGCAGGTAACATGTCCCAAGACTGTTCAGGTCTCTTAAAAAGAAAATGGCTTTTAAGATTAGCAGCTTCCCCAAGTAGATTTCATAGGCACTGGGATTTCTGGGCCTGTGTGGAAGTAGTGTAGTCACCAATGCTCTACTTCATGTATAATAATGCTAATCCTAATGGTCATTATTTACACAGTACTTCATACATATTATCTTATCCTCTCAACAACCTGGGGAGGTAGGTGCCATTATTTTCCTTATTTACAGATAGGGAAACTGAGGCAGAGGCTAAGTGACTTGCCTGTAGTCACAGAGATAGTAAATGTTTGAGGCTCAATTTAAATCAGATCATCCTGACATTAGATTTAGGGCCTCTTTTCATTGCAGCTTTTCGCTTAGTCTGAATCACTTCTTCATCCTGAGCCACACTTCTTTACTGAGTAGTATTGCTCGAAAAATAGGTGAAAAAGAATGGAGGTACCCCTGGAAATCTTCCAGTAAAATCTGGATGATTATTCATATATGTTCTAGTGAGGCTTCTTCCAAAACAGGTTGGACTTGATGATATCTGAGGTCACTTCTGTCTCTGAAATTCTGTGGTTGTGTGAAAAACATCCCTTTGTAGCTGTGTGTGCGAGTGAGTCTCTTCACACTTCCCACATACGGCCATTCTGATGTAGTTTTAAACTAGAAGCAGAGAATTTAAAAATGAAAAGGGATTAAAGGGTTTATCTCTTCATGTAATCACATGCTGAAGTATAGGAAGCACCTTGGAGAGAACGAAATTCAATCCTCTCATTTTACACATGAGGAAGCTGAGATTTAGAGGAAAAATGTGTAATTTCTCAAGATTACACCATGATTTAGAGGCCTACCTTGACTTAAAGTCCAGTCTCATGAACATCAGACCCATGCTGTTTCCCATTGCCCTATAACGGTTTTATTCTCTCCATTTCCTAAAGATTAGAGGCCCATAGAAATAGGAAACACCAGATGACTTCACAAAATACTTTTTTTTAACCTAATATTCATTATTTAAAAGTGTCATCACTGTTAATATCTAGAAAAGCACAATGGCTTCAAGGAACTCATGATTATTAAGGTGTGATTTGGCTTTGAGATAGTTGATTTATGTGAAATAAAAGCTAAGCTACTGTTCAGGAATGAAAAAAGGTATACCCCAAAGCACTGTTTCTAGACCATTTTCTTCTCATCTTGATTCATGAAGTCAGGTATCACATGAAGGGTATGGTTTTTATCAACTAAAGAGAAAACATTGAAAGTGAGACAAGAAAAGAACAAAAAAGTGCATTTCTGAGTGACTTGGCAAAGACCATGCATTTTCATCTTGAAAGCCTATTAGGACTTTTCAATTGTGTGGATTTCACACTCCTTTTTATTTTATAAAATAGGAAATGATTACCATTTTGTGTAATGTATTGTACAGGTTTAATAGGATTGCACTCTTGCCGAGTACTGTAGTAACAAATAAATGCAACAGAGAATTGCTGACACCATCGAAAACTGCTAGTTCAACATAAATGGTTTTTGTAAATAAATCTTGTGTAATTTCCCTATATGTCTTCACTGCTGCTTTCAGCTGTGCTCACAAGCAAGTGGTTACACTAGGCTGGCCAGGGCTCTTATTTCTACCTCTTCTGCACCGTCATGGCCTAGCAACAGTTCAAGCACACAGCCCTAAAGTGTGCAGAGACTCACACAATCTCACACAGACCTGGCTTGGAACTTGGATGTTTTCCAACGTAGCAAACAGCCAGAAAGTTACAGGTGCAGGACAAATGCATGAGCAAAATGGGGAATGAAGGGTTATACTTCTGTGCTAACCTTCACTAAATTTCAGAGGAGGTGGTACAATCTTTACTTTAATGTTCAATTTTCTAAAATAATGACCATGTTAAAAAAACAGTGCTATCATTCTCTGAAAAAGGTGAAAAAGGTGAAGAAATATACAATTATGCTGGCTTTACATCAAGGGTTCTTGGATATAAACAACAGATTTTTTAAAAAGCTACTTGAGTTAGATTTTCAACTGTCTATTAACTGGAATCAGGTAAAGGAATAATTGAAATTCCCTTCAATTATGTTCAACACACATTTACTATGTATTTTCTATATGTCAGGTGCTGTTCTAGGTACTGGAAAGACACAAAAATGAAATCGTCCCAGCTCTCAAGGAGTTTACATCGATAATAATAGTTATAACAAATGTTATTATTACTGTTATAGTTTATAATATCATGCATACCTTATGATGTTATAAAACTATCATATTACAATAACATTATGTAATGTTATTAAATAACATCCCAAGATTACATACATATGTATGTATGTAAGTATATGTTATTATACAACAGTATAAAATTTGCAAAGCACATTGCATATATCATTTCATTTGATCCTCACAACAACTCTGTGAAGTAAGGGCTATTATTATCTTCATTTTACAGATGAGGAAACTGAGGCTAAGAGTTCAAGTACCATGACCAAAGTCACATAGCTAATAAGTATTTAAGGAAGGGTTTGAACTCAGATCCAACTAATTCCAAATCCAACACTGTCTGTTGAGCCATTTGCTATTAAAATCTCTCAGGGAAAAAAGCATGTAATTAAAATGTAAGGTCCTGGAGAGGTGACTGTCTTGTTTTCTACATGTAGTAAGAATTTGGAAAAAAATCCTTTGTTTTTGTTGCTCTTCTCTTTCTCTGCCTTTGTCTCTGTTTTTGTTTCCCTCCCTCTGTATCTCTCTTTCCCTGCCTCTTTCTCTTCCTTTCTCTCATAAAAATATGATTTTGGAAAGCAATGAGCATCAACAATGAGGTGGAGAGTGTGAATATTTGGTAATCCAGAAAGACTGTTTGAGGGAAGTAGGTGGTATTTGAGTTGAGTCCAAAAAAAGTCATTCTAAAAGACAGAGATGAGGAAGAGGGTGCCATCCAAGTATGAGGGACAGTCTGTCCAAAGGCACTAAGATGGGATATAGAATGATCAGTTTGGTGAACTAAGGAGAATAATACAAAGTAAGTCTAGATTATCGCTCTGCTTATAAACATCTATATATGAAGGTCTTAAGAGAATCATATAACCATTATTACTTGGCTTACTACTAGTACATGCTATCCTCAACTCAATTGTCATTAAAACATACATCTTTTACTATCTGAATGCCTATCAACACCCCCATATTCCCTCTTCAGACCCCTAGAGCAGTCCTTCCCTATTCCTCAAAAGAAGACCTCATCTCATGATCTCCCTCTTCTCCCTAATTCAATGCATCAAATTCCTTCTCTTCTCCCTTTACTCTTGTTGGATATGGAGGTGGCCCATCCTCTCACAAGGCTAAACCTTGTGCTTATGCCCTTGATCCCATCCCTTCATGTTTTCTCTAGGGCTTTCCTTGTCAATTATCACCCTTCTCTTTCCAATTTTCAATCATTCCTTCACAGGCTCTTTCTTGCTGCCTCTATGCCAGCTGACAGTTCTTCTATTCTTAACACTAGAAGAGAGAGGAATAAAATTTTACTTTGAAACAATGATTTTCGTCCTTCTATATCTATTTTATTCACTTTAAGAATAAAAAGTTCACTGCATCAATTGATACAGCATGAACCTTTGAGATAGCATTAAGTTCTAATTCTTCTAGTGTTAAAAATCAAAGAAAAACTTCCAACCTCATTTGACCCTATTACCATCCCCTCAAGCTAATGCCCTATATGAGTTCTCATTTTCATAGCCAGTCACCTAGAAGTATGCTGTCTATACTCATTAGCTTCCCTAATCATACATCTCACTCCTGAACTCATAGCAATCTAGCTTCTGACCCCAGTGCTCAGTTGTTTACTACCCTTTCTGAAGTCACTAATGATCTCAGTATTAGATTGCAACAACTGACAAAGTGAGGTGTCAGACAAAAATATCTTGGGCTAAATTAAGAGGAGCCAGCTTTCACGAATTAGAAGGTGACTGCCCCATTGAACTCTGTTCTCATCAGATTATGTTTAAAGCCTTGTTTGTTTCTGAATGTTAAAGAATATCAATAAGATGGAAAACATCCATAATTAGCACCCATGTTGATGAAATCCCATGCATCCATGTCACATGAGGATCATCTGAAGAAACTGATAATATTTAGCACAGAAAAAATAAAACTTGGAGAGGGGTTGCTATGACTGCTGTCTTCAAGCATTTGGAGGATTGTCATGTGGGAAAGGGGTTAGACATATTCTTTTTTTGCCAAAGGCAAAACTGGCAGCAATGGTTGGTAGTTGCAAAGAGGAAAATGTAATCATCCTTTTTGTCCTCTCTGAACCATTTCACATTATTGATCAACCCCTTTATCTGGTTGGTCTGTAGTGCCCAAACTTTCATACTATTCTCTCTTGGTTCTCCTCTTACTCATGACTACTAGGACTCTGATTTGGTCTCTTTCTCTCTGTTTATCAGTCTCTGCCTTACTGTCTCTCTCTGTCTTTGTATTTCTGTCTCTGTGTCCCTGTCTGTGTCTCATTTTCTCTCCCTCTCCCTCTATTTATGAAGGCTCTAAGAGAATCATATAACCATCATCTCTTTCCTACATCTCCAACTTTCTGATAGATACATTCATTTGGCTGGTCCACAAGCATTTGAAACTTAGCATTTCTATGAATAAGCTCATTAGATGAGCCTCTAAAAGCTTAATAGAGAAAGCTGGAATCAACTCCTGAAAAGCAATTTTCAATGTGAGCATTTATACCTCGGAAATAGGTGAGTGCTACAAATCAAGGCTCATTTTATGATTTTGCTGATTGTCTAAACTTAATGAAGATTAATGGTTACACTACAAATTAAACTTTAAAATGTGTCAGGTGTTTTTGGAGATCTAGTAGTTAAGCATGTACCAGCATACTACTTCCTTGAATCCTTACCTACTCCTAGAATCACTATTTCTGCCAAACATGATGCTATTCTAATCACCCAGATCTAGGAGTAACCCTTGACCCTTCATTCTCCTCATTTTTTCTATCTGGTTAATTGCTAACACTTGTCAATTCCACCACAAAATCTCTTGCATCCATCATCATCTCTCTAATTGCATGTCCACCATATTTAATGAAATTCCCACCACATCTTGCCTGTACTGTTGCATAGCTTCATTACTGTTCTCTCTGCCTTCAGTTGCTCTGCTCTCCAACCCACCCTTTACCCAACTGCCAAGATAAAATACCTAAAGAATAGATCTGACCATCTTACTCTTCAGTGCAAGAAACATTCATTGCCTCTGGAATTAAGTACAAATTTCATATTGATATTTAAAACCCTTTACATTCTGGCTTCATCCTGTCTTTCTTATCTAATTAGACATTATTCTCTCTTCTTTAGTCACATTGGCCAGCTTGAAATTGCCAACGTATGATATGCTATTGTCATTTCTGTTCCTTGGCACAAGCCGCCATACTTGGAATACTTTTTCATCTTCTGTCTTATGAAATTTCCAGCTCCTTTCAAGGCGTTGTTCAAATGTTATATCCTACTAGAGTCACTTCCTCACTCACACAGTTGTTAGCATTATTCACTCTTTGACATTACTTTATATTTATTTTTTAATTACTTCTCCAGGCACATGTCATATTCTTCTCCAATAAGGACTCTAAGCGTAAGAGATAGCTCATCTGTTTGTTTACAAAATACAGTATTATGTCTTGCATTATTTCTCAGATCAATTCTGAGAGATCAATTCTTGAAAACAGGATGAGCACCTGATTATGGAAGGCTTTAAATTCAAACTCAGGAGCTTATATTTTATCCTGTGGTCAGTATAGTGCATTCTATCAGATAAGAAAGCACCTGAAAATTTCTGTGCATGCAGGAATCAAGATCAGACCTTTATTCTTAGATATATTCACTTGTCTACTGGATAGAACAGTCAAATTCAATGTCAATTATGTCCAATTCAAATAGAAATGGGGCAGATATTGACTTAGAAAACCACAAATTAACATAATCTACATAGTATTTTTATTTATTTTTATAAAGGTATTTCTATATTCCATTTTAATATGTTCTAAGGCTCGCACTACTTCTGGACCTTGGACCATAAATGTAGGGGACAGGTAATAGGAGAAGATACTAGAACCATGAATAGTATAGTCAAAATGATTTGTAACCTTGTCAATGTTGGAACACAAAATAATAATTGCTATTACCATTATTGTTATTATTACTGTTAATGAACTCACTACATGCTTGTCATTGTGATAAGAAACTTACAATTATATCTCATTTGATTCTTGCAACAACCCTGAGGGGTAGGAGCTATTATCCCCATTTTACAGATGAGGAAAGTGAGGCTTACATGGTAAAGAAGTATGACTTGCCTGAGATTACACAGCTAGGAAGTGTCTGAGGACAAATTTAAACTCATGTCATCTGGACTGCAGGCCCAACCCTCTCTGGAGGCTTCAAGATGGCAACTCATGCAGATTATAATCCAATTTGACCTGCCTGACATGGGAGACTTTTATCATGTCCTCTCAAAAATTCAACACTGGTGGGGGAGGTAAACCCAACATGCTAAATGCCTTCCTCAATTTCTTCTATTACCATAAGGATAGCAGTGGAATACTCTGGCCATCTACTTTTCACTCCTTTCTCTCACCATGTGACTACCCCATTTTTTTATTCTACAATTAGTTGATGAGATTTTTAATAGATGCTTTCCTAAGTCAGTCAGTTATCAAAGTATTCATTAAATGCCTACTTCCTTCTAGGAGGTGAGAATTCAAAGACAAAAAATGCAACAGTTCCTACTCTCAAGAAACTTACATTTTACATGCGAAGAGAATATATAAAATTGTAAATGCATTCAAAGTGAGCATATACACAACATATAAAAGGTAACCGGGGATGGAAGCAATAGAGGCCTGGGAAAATTGGAAAAAGTTCAAGCAGATGGTGGCTTTTGAATGCAACTGTGAAGGAAAGTTCCAACTGTGGTGAATCTGAAGTCTTGAGGTCACATGTGACCTTCTAGGTTCTCAATTGTGGCTCTTTGACTGAATCCAAACTACAAAGAACAAATCCCCTTAATAAAATTATTTGTTCTGTAAAACATGGACCCAGTCAAAAGGCCATACTCAAGGCCCTAGAAGACCACATGTAGCCTTGTGGACTGTTTCCCCACCTCTGAATCAATTAGACATTCTAAGGGATGAGGATGATGAGGGGATACATCCTAGCCATTTATTACAAAACAACAGATATGAGAAATGGAATATTGTATATGCAGAACAGCAGAAAGTCTAGTTTGACAGGACCAAAGATAAATTGATATCCACGCTGGATAGACTAACATGTACAAAAATCCACATCTGGAAGGTTGAAAAAAATGAAAAACACATACATTAAATGCTTATTTTTACGTGTGTTTTTGACATATTATTTGTAGAAGCATCTCCTGCTCTACAAATTCTGAAAGTTTCATTGTACTGGGACAAGATTTTGAGAAATATTAATCTTTCTGTTTTTTAAAGTCCAAATTCAGAATTTGGTGAAAGAGCATTGGAGTCAGAATTCAGGGGTCCTAATCTTTCCTCTGTCACTTATGGACCAGGTGAACTTGGATAAATACCTGCCCTTCTCTGAGCCCAAACATCTACTACTTCACTGAGTCGTTCTCAAGATCTAATATAAAATAACTTCTTAAATTATTAAACATTTTACAAAGGTAAAATATTAGTAGTATTACTCATTGCACATTTTTGTTATTGGTCTTTAGGGGAAGAAACTAAGTTTTTAGTCTTGTCTCTGACACATAATCATCTTTATTACCCCAATCAAGTCCCATAACATCTTATAACTCTAGGTAACTCTCTTAAACAATGGGTGCCTAAGACAAGAAACCTTCAGAGAGGGTCCCTTATATCAGTGAACTCACAAATCCTCTCCCAATACCTAACCTCTAGGGCAGCAGTTCTTAAACTTTTTGGTCTCAAGAGCCCTTTATATTCTTAAAAATTATTGAGGACCCACAAAAGATTTTGTTTACGTGGGTTAATTGGTATTTATATCATTGGAAACAAAAACATCCTAGTATTATTTTGAAAATAATTTTGACCACACGGATTTCCTGAAACGGATCTGGAGGAACCTCAGAAGTAATTTCTTTTGGAGATTAGTAGCATCTGGGCAAAAATGATGAACTTCAGAAATAACTTTTGATGACTTATCTTTGAAAATGGTTTTAACTAAATGAGAAATTTCATCTGCTAACCCTACTGCTAAGTTCAGAAAAGAACTAAAATTCATTGAATAATTGTAATTGTTTTCTTACTATATTTAAAAACTTACAGTTCAAGCTAGATAAAGAAATTCTTCCTTTTAGAAAAGTTTGTCAATGATCTCCAAACAATAGGGCTTCACATTAATATTCCTAATACTCAGATATACAAAGCACATTTCCTTCTCATTCTTATCTTTATATCATTTCTCTTTCTTCCCCCTCCCCCTCTATTTCCTGCCTTGTGCCTCTCTCTTTTCTTTCATTCTCTTCAAAGGTATAAAATTTCAACATACCACCCAGGAAAACAACAAGACAACTTGTTTTCATCATGTGTCCACTTTTAATTTCATGTGGTTAATTTTTCAGTGAGTATTAGAAAACTGAAATCAAAGGGAAAAATGTCCAAGTAAGCACTTGGCCACACTCAGAAATGCGATGAAAGCAATAAAAAGCAATGTCCCATTACTGGGAGGTGTTATTGATACTATAGAAAAAATAGCCCCAACAGGGCTCTGAAACTAATTTCTTGGTTTATTTATGTGGTCCATTCCAAAAACCAAATTCTCATTTTCAGAGCAAACCAAATTTAGAACTGACTCCTCAACACTTTTGATTAGATCATGAAACATTCCACATTTAACAGTTCCACACAGTGACACATACCATATTCTTTTATTTAGGTCTTAGCCTTTGAATGTTGCTTCCATAATCACTTAGAAAGGCAGAGTGATATGGTGGGAAAAGCATTAGATTTGTATTAAGAGGACCTGAGGTTGCAATGCTGAATCTACTGATACTACCCTGATAACTTGGATTAAGTCACAGTCTCTCCCAATCTCACTTTTTTCATCTGTAAAATAAAGAAGCTAGATTAGATTATCAACCAGTATTTGCTAATATATATACATATATATGTATATATATATATATACATATATACATATATATGTATATATATTAGCCAGGCAAGATGCTAAGAACTGGAAATACAAATAAACTAAAGACATATTCCCTTCCCTGCTCTCAAATTGCTTACCTTCTAATGGAGGAAGGCAATAGATACAAGAAGGCATGGGAGAGAATGTCCTGAGTATAGCCTGAAGAAGAATGAGAGATCATTGCCCTGTCTACCCTCCTCAAAAGGAAGTTACAAGAAGTCATCCAATTAGAAGGAGAGGACAAATAGTGAGCGGGCATTTCTAATGTGCGAATTTCAGGCCTGAAATAGGGCTTCCAGAAGAAGAGCTAAACCATGTCAAAGAAAGTACAGAGTACATCCATGAGAGGAATACGGCAGTTAGGTGTGCAGTGGTTAGAGCTGGAGGCTGGAAGACCTGTGCACCACTCTGGCCTCAAATATTCGTCAGTTATATCACCCAGGGCAAGTCACTTAACCTCTCCTATCATCAGTTTCATCATCTGTAAGGATGTAATAATAGTACTTAACAGATGGGATGGTTGTGAGGATTTAAAGAAGTACTATTTACAAAGTTCTTTGCAAATCTTCAAGTACTCCATGAATGCTAGCTATTACTATTATTAAGATTTCATCCATCTCATTTTCTATGTTAGTATGTTTTGCTCGTAGAAAATAAGTTGCCTGACAATTTATATCCTTAATGCTTGAAGATATACCTCTACTGGAAACATGACTTTTTTTCAATCAGCTCCTTTGGATAAATGGCATTATTTCCTATTAACCAGATTTTATATTGCCCTCCCTACTTTCTTCAAGCAAAAATATCCAGGGACCATAGACTCTAGAAAAGTCTTACCTGTATATTTCATACCTGCATGAACTAGTTAGAGAAGTTATTGCCCCCCTCTTAGTGGGATGGGCATTTTAAATGGGAGCCTGGGGAGTAGGAAATGCTAAATCTAAAAAGAGATCTTAATGGTGGTATTTCAGATACCATGACAGCAAAGTATATAATATAATTTGCCCACAAGTGTGTTCCCAGAAACTTTTATATAACTCACCTCAATGGCCAACTATGTTTTCTATAAGTGGGAACAATTGATTAGAACCCCCTACTCCTAATTTACTATGCCCAGAATTATTTCACCAGCTTCCAGTAGTGGCAAGTTCCTTAGAGTTAGGGATTGTTTATCTTTCTTCTGATAGCAACTCCCCTAGAGCCTGGCATACAGCAAGTACTTAAAAATGTGTTGATCAATTTTTTTTTTTCTATTTCCAGTACCAAGTGCAGTTTCCTGCAATTACTAACCTCTTAAGAAGTATCTGTTGAATTGAAATGAATTAAAATATTGAGAAATCTATATTGAAATACTCCTTTTTGAAGACCAATAATCATTAAAAAAAAATTGGATGCTTTTTTGGAGAGCAATTAGGTTCAGCCTAAAGAAGAGGATCAAGCTTTTCTTCTTATCTGTACCTTTTTGAGAAGGTTCTTGGACATTCACTGAGATGTCTCTAAAGCAGTAGTGGACTGTGACATTGTTAGAATGTATTTAATTTCATTTCCTACTTACCATATGCAGTATCCCACAATGCAGGCTTCGTTATTTAGGTGACTGCCATACAAGCATCAGGGAAAGAGAAGATATAGGAGAGGGTTACTTGGGGGCCTGATCTCCTGCAGAGTACACCTCAGGGCTGGGCAGAATATTCCTCATCCTGGCTCTAACGGGCAAGATGAGCTAGGCTTGGCATTAGTATTGTTTGTTTTTATCACCAGACTTTCGCTACCTGGAATCTGGAGGCTTGTTAGGCAGTACTACCTCCTATCTTCCTCCATTCCTCTGAGAGAGAGCACTTGACAGACAGGAGCCAAGCCAGTGTTTCACCCTATGGGGCTGGAGACATGCAAAGTGTCTGTCAACACTTCCTAACACTGTCTAGCTTATGCAGAGGTAACGCTTCCCACCCACTCCCGCACCCCTCTCCCCTGATGTATTCATCACCAGGCTGCAGACACCTAGTTAATCCATTTAGAACCTATCAGCTCTGTTCATCGGCTCATAAACCTATTACCTTGGAGGCGCTGTGCTCAGGGACACAGGTGCCAGACCATGCACAAAACCCAATTGAGTTATGGAGCCAGCGGTGAGCGCCTCCAAATCATGATTCTGACTGCATGGGGAATTGCCCGTGTTATGTGGCAGCAGCCACTTTATTAAATATCGATTTAAATCACAGCCTTTAATCAAATCTGATAGAAGACCTTTTTCACCTCCTCCCCTCTTGTGCTTCTCCCTTCCCCCCTTCTCTTCCAGGGGGCTTGGCTGGTGACATAGGAGCCGAGGAATGAATGAGGGAGCAGCTCTGTAGAAAGCCTTCCTCAACAGTAATGAGGCATTTGTGATAATCGAGTGATGAAATGTAAATGGGCAGTAATGAGTACAATTACATCCACTAGGGAACCATCAAAGCGGCTTCTTTCCTCACAGATAGACGAGCTCCTTCACTGTCATTGCCCGCTGCTGACTTCATGGGAAGCCTGGTGCAGAGGTGGCAAAGGGGAAAGGGGCAGAACGAACAGCACTTCAGGAAGTCAAGTTGGGAAAGTGGGGAGACAAAGACAGAGATAGAGAGTGACAGAGACAGAGACAGAGAGAAGACCATACAAACTTGCTGACTGACAGCAGCCAGGTTAAAAAAAACGAAAAACCACACACACAAAAAAAAACTTGAGTCCATTTGAATACTATCATCTCAGATACAGATCCTTCCTTGCTTTCAACCCCCTCCTCTTTCCCTCCCTGGCAGAGTCCTTAGGGATGATTTGATTTGCGGCAATGTTTGAAAACTGCCTCATTGTGCTAACAAGATTAAATTTGAACCTCTGTCTGCTTGCTGCACTGAAATTGTGCGGGGTGACTAGGACCCACTGGCTTTTCTCTGGAACCAGAGCCAAGAAATGGGATGGTTGCCAGGAAACACAAGCACCATAGCTGCTTATGTCATCTTTGTAGTCAGGGAATTGCAGGGAGAAACACTGACATTTTCAGGAAACAGGATAGCTCAGCATTTCAGTAATCTCTCAGTCCATTATTAACAAAATCTGAGAGTACTTGGCCATACATAATTCTATCAAAACTGAACAAGCTTCTGTTTCTTGACCTAATTATGAAGGGATGAAAAAAAAGATTAAAAAGAAGTAAAAAAATTGCGGGAGAGGAACAACTGGATAAAGTTCTGTTATTGATGTCTTATGTGGAAAAAAAAATGGTGCTGGGTTCTATCCCAGAGCACAAATAAAATGAATTATTGCACAATCTTCTCAATGTAGCTGCATGACAACTAGTCTTCTTTCTTTCTTTTAGAGAATGTAATGGGTTAATGAAGCCAGAATGCAAGGTGTAACTGTAAGGGAAAGGACTAGCAATTTGAATATTGACCTCATGCATTCAGATGAGGGAAAAGAAAAAAAAAATCCAAGTGGACCTCGTATATTTGGAAGCCCTTAAGCATTCATGTGATGACTGTATAGAATTACTTTCCTAATTTTTTTTTTTTATTTTTTGTACTGAAGTTTATCTTCCAGCGTTCTTCACCATATGAGTCCTAAAAAGCCTTGTGTAGTTCAAGCTGATAAGTGATCATGGCAATGTTGTTCAAGGTCCAAATTTTGCCTTTGGATATCATGGAACAATCTGTTGAATATATAAGGAAAAGTTTTGCCATCCAGTTCATCCTTACTTCTATGTTGACTTTGTACATCCCTGCCTCACTTAAATACAATTCGCTTGCAAGTCATGGCATCCCCTTCCTGATGTCATGTTGCTCTTTGATAATAAAGGACATACATAACTTCCCAAGTACTTCAAAGAATAGAAGTTGGGCAATTAGAATATGTTTAATTACATGGACAGTAAAGATTTCAAGTTGATTTAGATGTAGTGACTATTTTATCAGTTAGTCAATAAATATTTGTTAAACTCTTACTATGAGATAGTTACTCTGCTAAAAACTTCTATTGACAAATAGAACCTTAGGAGCAGTTTGGTTCATATTCCTCATATCGCAGATGATGAAACTGAGACCCACGAGACTCATCCAAGTCACACAGCCAGTAAGTAACAAAGTTGGATTGAAATTCAATTCCTCTGAGTGCTAATCTGGAGCTCTTCCCCACTGTACCATGGTACTCCCTCATGCCCAACTGGAATTGCAACTAAAACATGTCATGAATTTATATGTATAATCTTTAAGAATCTTGATCAAAATTTATTTATAGTACTAAAGGAAAATAATCACCAACTACATGGTTATTATCTCATACTCAATCCACTGATTTACATTCACAAAGCATAAATGCTATGGAAAATACAGAAATCATTCCATGAAGGAATATGAGTTACAGTCAACCAAGAACATAATGATTCCCCAAATCACACATTTTCCAGAAGTAGATAGTTTGAAGTATACAAATATTTGCCATGAATCTCCATTGTACTCTTCTGTGTAGACACAGCCTGCTCAAAAACAACTTCTAATGACCCTTCAAACTTACCAGTAAGAGAGTTCTCTCCTTACAGAAACATAAGATGAATCAGGAACAAATAAAGCAGGATGTCCCCAAAGTGTTGGTGCTGTTTTATGTTTTAATAGATTAAAACAGCACTAAGATCTTTTGGGACACTCAGTATATAGAATAGGTATTCATGATATATGCCATATAACTAATAAATAGGACTGTGTTAATTCCCTTTTTCTTGGTAAATCAGTTCAAAAGTGCTGAGTGAGTTGTTACTATAATTGTCATTGATGACAGGTGAATGAATATTTTAAGTATGATATAAGCACAGTACAAAGTCAGTCACTATTTCATCCTTATTGATAAATTAGATTTCCCCTAGCAGCCAAGAAGTGCTAGGAAGCAGTATTCTAAAGGGTCAACCCAATTGGTCAACCCAAAAACCTCATTATCATGCATCTTGGAAACCAATACAATGGGAACACCTTATAAAAAACATGATTATTAACTGAATATTTTGAAACTTCAACTACTAAACCCCCTTGGATGGCATTCAAGAGAGACTTGCCTAATACTAAAGTCTGCTCTGTACAATGAATGATCTTACAGTAAATTTTGAGTGCTCATATCTGGGAGGGTCTGACTAATCCCTTCCTAAAAAGCTGTTTCATTGTTATCAATAACCTTATTTCACTCTACAATAAATATTCAAGTGTTTGTGGATTTCTTACATCACCTGTGTTTATCCTGACCAGTGTATGTTTGCACAAATGCATAGAATCATTTTCCCATTTAGAATATGTTACAACAGGCAAAATTGAATCACTTAGAAAATAAAGAAAAAATTTCACCATAAACAAAATGGTGATTTAGGTCAGATGACTCCATGAAGAAGTGGCCAGTGGTTCCCCAAGGGTAAGGCTTTTTTGAATGATGACACAGTGATCATTTGCAATCATCTCTATGTGATCTGTTATGTGGGATAAGGATATCAGTGTAAAGTGTTTGCTTTGTTATCAATAGTGCAAAGAGAAAAAAAATAGTTTCACTGTGACGTATCCAAGTGGGGAAATATATAAGTTTGGCTTTTCTGGGTTTGCAAGAATTTCATTGAGAGCCCCAGGAGAGGCATAATGTTTGAAAGAACCAAGAGGTTTTAAAGAGTTATGGCATCATGAAAAGTAGGTACCGTATAGTAAAATCTTGATTAACCCTGACTGAGGAAGGCAAGGGATATTCTTATTCACTGAATTTTGTTGAAATTTCTTGTTGAAAATCTTCCTAAAATGAATTAGTCCATGTTCTTCCCTTAATGAGTACACGATTTAGGGTAATTGAATCATTATTTGATTATAAAAGTCTTGCAATGTTTCAAGTTCATGATAATGAATATTACTTTCTATCACATGGTTCAGTCAGTGCTTGACTTACAAATGGCCAATGAGATGTCTGACTCGGGAAGGTAGTCAAGGGAACGTAGAAACTTTCTTTCTTTTTTTTTCCTAGTTACCACTATTTTGTTTAATTATTTCTTTTCTATCTTCCCATTCTTTCTCCCTCCAATCACAGACTTTGGAATAGCCTATGGTTATTTGCCCTACAGCTAGCACCATTTCCCACTGCCTATAACATTCTAATATTAGTTTAAGAAAGGATACTAGTGAGAGGATTAAATGATTTTAGTGAGGAGAACCAAGAATAGATCTATGCAGACACTTCTCTGTTTTTTTTTTCTTTCTAAAGAGAGAGAGAAAGAGAGAGGGAGATTTAGTTTTGATACCACAGACACCCAAATAATCCCTGCTACAAAGTATAGTCCCTAAAAAAAACCAATTGTTAACAAAAACAAGTATTCCTTTTAACTTTGGTAACATGATAGAGAGGCAGTATCATATAGTGAACAGAAAGCTGGCTTTGAGGTCAAGAAGACTGACATTCAACTTCATATACAGCATACAACTTCCTAGCAGAGGATGGTTTCAATCCACGGACCTCTGAGTTATGGGCCCAGCTCTCATGTTGTCAGGTGCTATCAATGAGGATGAACAGGGTATCATGATCAGCTACTACACTAAAGATAAATTCTTCAATTTGAAAAGGCTACAAGTCAAGCCAAAGTGGAGGGAGTGTTGGTGCATGATTTTCTGTTTGCAGATGATTGTGCACGCAGTGCAGCCTCTGAAGCTGAGATTCAACAAAGTATGGATAAATTCTCTATTACTTGTGCTAATTTTGACCTAAAAATTAACACCGAGAAAACACAGGTGCTCTATCATCCACCATCACACCATCCATATGTGGAACCATCAGTTGCAACAAATGGAGAAGTTTTGAATGCTGTGGATAAGTTCACTTGCCTTGGTGGTGGAGTTTCCACTGATTCACACATTGAAAATGAGGTTGATGGGGGGCAGAGCCAAGATGGCAGAGTAGAAAGACAAACCTATAAAAGCTCTCCCCCATAGACATAAAATACCTGTAAAAAATGACTCTAAACAAATTCTAGAGCAGCAGAAGCCACAAAACGACAGAGTGAAAGAGATTTCCAGTCCAAGGCAGCCTGGAAGGCTGACAGGAAAGACGTATCACAGCAGGCATGGAACTTGGCCCAGTGTGGGCTGTGCAACACAGTAGGGATAGGACCTGGAACAGACTTCAGGGAGTCACTGGCAGCAGCAATTTCTAGATTGCTCAAGCCACAAACACCAAAGAGAGCTTCAAAGGTCACTGAGAAAGCTTTTTTACCCAGGAGAAGGCAACATGGTCTGGACCGCCAGCAGCAGTCACTGCAGCAGCACTGTCCATTGTTGGAGCCCTTGGCCTAAAGCCCCTGAGGAAGTTGAGCAACTGATCTGAATCTCAGCCCTAAGTGACAACCCTGAGGTGAGGAGAAGCACTAGCATGGTGGAGCCAGCAGTGGTTGTGGAGAGGGAATTCTACTTGCAGATTCTGAGCAGAAAAATTTTTGGTTGCTCCCAGACCAGTGTGCAGGTCAGGAAAGGAGTAAACCCCTCTCCCTTGATAGTGTCACCTTGGAGGAACTGAGAACTCACAGGTCCCCAAAGTATACCCTCCTCTTGATGAAGGACTCAAAAGTCAAGTAACTGGTTGGGAAAATTCACCAAAAAAGGAAAAAAAAAAGATTATAGAAGGCTACTTTCTTGGTGAATAGGTATGTTCTTCCATCCTTTCCAATGAGGAGGAACAATGTATACCATCAGAGGAAGTCAAGACTTCTGGATCCAAAAACCTCCAAAATAAATATGCAATGGTCTCAGGCAATGGAAGAGCTCAAAAAGGATTTTAAAAATCAGGTAAGAGAGGTGGAGGAAAAATTGGGAAGAGAAATGAGAGCAATGCAAGAAAATCATGAAAAGCAAGTCAACAACATGCTAAAGGAGACTCAAAAAAATGCTGAAGAAAAAAAGACCTTTAAAAATAGGCTAACTCAACTGGCAAAAGAAGTCCAAAAAGTCAGTGAGGAGAAGAATGCTTTAAAATGCTGAATTAGCCAAATGTTAAAGGAGGTTCAAAATATCATTGGAGAAAATAGTTCTTTAAAAATTAGAATGGAGCAGATGGAAGATAATGACTTTATGAGAAACCAAGAAATTATAAAACAAAACCAAAAGAATGAAAAAATAGAAGAGAATGGGAAATGCCTCATTGAAAAAAACAACTGACCTGGAAATAGATCCAGGAGAGACAATTTAAAAATTATGGGACTTCCTGAAAGTCATGATCAAAAAAGGAGCCTAGACAACATCTTTCATGAAATGATTGAGGAAAACTGACCAGATATTCTAGAACCAGAGGGCAAAATATATATTGAAAGAATCCACCAATCACTGCCTGAAAGAGATTTGAATAGGAAAAATCCTAGGAATATTGTAGCCAAATTCTAGAATTCCCAGGTCAAGGAGAAAATATTGCAAGTAACTAGAAGGAAATAATTTGAGGATTGTGGAAATACAATCAGAAAAACACAAGATCTAGCAGCTTCAAGAGTAAGGGATTTAAGGGCTTGAATATGATGTTCTAGACGTCAAAGGAACTAGGATTAAAACTCGAGTATAATACTTCAGGGGGAAAAATAGTCCTTCAATGAAATAGAAGACTTTCAAGGATTCATGATGAAAAGAGCAGAGCTGAATAGAAAATTTGACTTTTAAACACAAGAATCAAGAGAAGTATGAAAAGGTAAACAGGAAAGAGAAATCACAAGGGACTTAGTAAAGTTGAACTGTTTACATTCCTACATGGAATGATAATATTTGTAACTCTTGAAACTTTTCTCAGTATTTGGATAGTTGAAGGGATTACACACACACACACACACACACACACACACACACACACACACACACACGCTGAGAGAGAGAGAGAGAGAGAGAGAGAGAGAGAGAGAGAAAGAGAGAGAGAGCACATAGGGCGAGTTGAATAGAAAGGGATGATATCTAAAAAATAAAATTAAGGAGTGAGAGAGGAATATTTTGGGAAGAGAAAGGAAGAAATGGAATGGGGCAAATCATCTCTCATAAAAGAGGCAAGAAAAAGTTTTTTCAATGGAGGGAAAAAGGGGAGAGGAGAGAGGGAAAAAGTGAAGCTTACTCTCATCACATATTCACATGGCCTATTTGTGCCTGACCTGTAGTAGAGAATTCTGAACTAGTTTTGATCTGACTGGTCACAGTCAGACACATTGAAACTTGACTTTATCATAGTGATGTCATTCTCATCCTTTTTGAGAAGGAAGGACAACAACTACCATATACACCAAAGGATTCACCATTACAGTATATACAACAAGCAAATATTCAGTTTCTGCTTAAAGAAGACCACCAAGGAAAATGAACCCAAAAAATCTCAAAGCAACCCTTTCTACTTGTAGATAGGACTAATTGTTAGCAAGGTGTTTGTTTGTTTGTTTTTTCCTGCCATCCAACCTATATTTAATTCTATGCAACTTTCACCCATTTCTTCTAATTCTACCATCTGGAGTCAAGCAAAAGAAGTCTAATCCCTCCTCCATGTGACAGCTTTTCAAGCCCATGCCTCCCTTGAATCTTCTTTTCTCCAAGCTAAACATGCCCTGCTACTTCAATTTACCCTAACATACCATGTGCAGAGGGAGCTTCGACATTCTGATTACCATCTTCTGGATGTTCTCTAGATTATCCAGGACTTTTTAAATCATGGTGCCCAGAATTAAACAAAATACTCAGGGTGAGCTGTAATGATTGCAAAGTGCAATGGGATTATCACTACTCTACTTCTGTTATCTGTACCCCTCTTAATATAGTCCAATATTCCATTAACTTTTGAAGCTGCCACATCAGAATATTGATTCCATTGATCATGTGGTGTAAAAATAGCCAGATCTATTTTAGAAAAAAAAATATTTGTGGACTCTTATCCTGTCTTATATGTGAGAAGTTGGTATACTTTGTATCCAAGGGAGTGATTTAACTTTGATCCTAATTGAACTTAATCTTATTAGATTCAGGCCACTACTCTAGCTTGTCAAGATTCTTTTGGACTCAATCATCCAGTATGACAGCTCTTCATCTCAGCATTATGTCAACTGAAGATTTTACAAGCCTTTCATCTATGCCTTTACTCAAGTCGCTGATAAAAATGTTAAATGGCACAGGAGTCAGGGATAGAATCTGGAGATACTCCACTGGATACCACCTCCTGCCATGTTGGTTTTGAACCATTAACAACTGTTCATTGACATATAGTAGCTGTGTGACTAAGGGCAAGTCATTTAACCTCTTAAGGTGTGAGGAAACACAATAAGACTATAAAATACAGAGAAAATATCAATATACATTAGTGGAGAGAATTTCCTTACAAAAAGTCCAATATATTAATAAAATCACAAATATGGATACTACATGTGTATATATATATAGATATACATATACATACATATATATGTACATACATACATACACATACATATATGTATATGTGTGTTGTAAAAAGTGTGTATAATATATGGTATGTTGTTTTTATTTATTTGTGATATATATGCTTTGATTTCACTAATATAAGCACACAGACAAATATATACACAAATATATATGTGTATATATTTATACATGTCACATATGTATGTGTGAAGTATATAAATATATACCAAAGTTATACTTAATGTTATTAATATTTTATACCATTAATTATATGGCATTATACCTATTTTACAAGTTATCATACCACAGCAGGGGAGATGTTACATGCAAAAAACATTATCAGGGAACAGGAACAGTGTGGTACATTTTTGGGGAATGCATGTGCGCATGGCACACATATGCCATGAGCAACCTTAACCTCTGATGCTACAGAGTCATCATTGTACTTGGTTTATTTTCATAATTTTGGTTCCTTTACTGAACAATCCTCTATATGACACATCTACAATTGGATACCTCTGCTACTTTATTTCTGGATATATCTGCAAGGTTTCTTCCACCTTCTGCATAAGTACAGCTGATGAGTAGCCTTCCATTGGCAAGAGGAGAGATCAGACTTTTTAGCCATAATCCTAGGACTACAGTAGTTCACAGGTTTAGCAGAAGTTGGTTTACTTTTCCTCGGGAATATCAAATGCTAAATTACAAAGTGCAAATTAGGGATTAGTTTATTATTTTCCTGATTATATAGATATAAAAAAGTTATGAAGAAAATATTAAAGATTTAATTTAAGAGTATGTCAATACATAGTTTTCCCAGACAGTTAGCTGTTAAATGTTTACTAAAAAACACCTGTGTGTATTTATGTGATGGTAATTTAGGCTTGAGAATTGGTGTAAAAGACCAAGTCAAGAAAATACTTGATCAGAAAAAGAAGGTGGGTCAGTCAATTAGCCAGAGAGAGGAATAAGACATGGACAGCACAGTGATATCCAAGAGGGAAAAAACAGACCTAGAGGAAAGATTCTGACATGTTGCATGAAGAAGAGTTTGTTACAGTATATGGGCAAGAACAATAGAGAATGAAAAAGTATGGATGAATTTTGATTTATACTAGTGCAATGCATCATGAATTCATTGGTGAGTTGAAGACAATATTGTTACATTAGGTGGTAGAGTCTATAGTCCTACCACTATAGCACTATTCTTAAGGTACATTATAGGTTAAATAGGATAGGGATGTTCGTAAAGTGGAAATACTATGCAAGACGTTATATTCTACGGAAAAACGATGTTCTGGGTTCCAAAAAGATCACTCTAGAAGAAGACTTGGAATACAATCAACTAACACGTTGAAAACTTTCATTGTAATATGGAAGCATTAGCCTGGGAATCAGGTCACCTGAATTTTAATCCCAGTTTGTTTCTAATGTGTTCTGCATCTTTAAGCAAATCACTTTTCCTCTCTAGAACTCATTTTTTCTCATATATAAAGTGAGATAACTGGAAAAACTGATCTCTGGAACCCCTTTTCAGCTTTCACAGTCTAAGACCCATGCAGATCCATAATGTGACACTGGCCCCTTTGCTCTTCCATGAACAAGAAATTGCATCCCTTGATTTTGAGTGTTCTTTCTGACTCTTCTCCATGCCAGGAATGCTCTCCCTCCTCCATGCCAACTTCTGCCCTCCCTAGCTTCCTTTAAGTCCCAGGTAAAGTTTTACCTACTACCAAGGGCCTTCCCCAAAACCTCTTAATTCCAGTGCCACCCCTCTGTTTATTATTTCCTGTTTATCCTCCACTTAGCTTGCTTTATAGTTTATCTTTTCAATTAGACTGTAAGCTAATTAAGGTCAGGGTCTGTCTTTTGCATCTTTTTGTATTTCCAGTGTTTATCACAGTGCCTGGCATATAGCAGCTGCTTAACAATTTATTATTGAGTTGAACTGAAAACTGAGTGACAAAGAAGCAATCAGCCTGTTCTGTTGTTGTTGCTGCTATAACCATTTAAAAGTTATGGGAAATCGGGGTGAGTATGTGTACACACACACACACACACACACACACACACACACACACCTCTATCCCAGGGCAGTTTGTTGTCGTTATTGTTTGGTTTCGAATGTTCCAGCTATGCTTTTTTCTCTTTTTTTTTTTCTAAATGTAAACACAGAAAAATCTGAATGTTTCTTGTATCTAGACTTTTGTTAATTGAAGTTTTATTCTACTCCTTTCTCACTGGTTGGATAAAACCCAAGCAGCCCAGTAAGCATGCATCTTCATGCGCGCAGGGATATTTATATTAATTTAAAGCATGTTCTATCAATTGAAATTTAATTTAATTCAGATATAGCTCTCACTGTTTGAAAAAAAGATCAAATTAATACTATAAATAAAATTGCAAGGGGAATATTTGACCTACTTAGGCTCATAGACTCTAAGAGAGCAAACTTTAAAAGTACAGTGATAGTAGTTTTGCATGCAAAATGATTGGTATGCTAATTACAAACCATTCTTATCTATTCACTAATATGCTTTCTTTATTCATTAAAGAAAGACTCGAATGTAGCAATACTTTTTTTAAATCCTGGTTCAAGTTACTACATATTCTTGAAGCAATAAACACTGAATTTCTTTTAAAATATTTTACTCATCGTAAAAATTTTCCTCAAATTATTCCAAAGTGGGAAAACTTTACTATATAGTTTCCTTTACTATAGCTATTTGCTAATCAGTCCCTATGTGCAGGCACCGTTCTAATCACTGGGGACAGAAAAAAAAATGTAAAAGACAGTACCTACTTTCCAGGAACTCACAATCAGGCAATATATATATATTATATATATATATATATATATATATATATATATATATATATATATATGTATATATATATGTATATGTATATATATATAGCATAATTTTGAAATAATTAAGAGAGGGGAGGGCACTAGAATTAAGGATAATTGGAAAAGAAGTCCTGTAGATGATTGCAAGAGACAGAGATAAAAAAGGAGATACTTCCAGGAATAGGAGGTAACCAGTGAAAATGATGGAAGTCTAGGTATGGTGTGTCTTGTGGGAGAAATTGCAAGGAGGCCACTAGCACTGGATCATGGTGTGTGTATGTGTGTATGCATATGTGTGTTATGAAAGGGCAGAATATTAAGGGTTTTGAACAACAGAGTATTTTATATTTGATCCTGGAAGTGACAGGGAGCCAGCAAAGTTCATTGAGTAGAAGAGTGATATGTTCAAATATGCACTTTATGATTCTAACAGTTTGAAAACTGTACTGGAGTGAAGAGAGAGACTTATGTCAACAGCCTATTGCAGCAGTCCAAATAGGAAATGAGAGCTTACCCTAGTGTCAAAAGAGAAAAGTGGGCATATTTGAAATATATTAAGAAGGGTAAATCAATAGCCTTTGGTAATAAATCAAATATAATCCATAAGAAAGAGATAACTTAGGTTGCAAGTCTGAGTAACTGAGAGTATGGTAGTACTCTATGTCAATAGAGATGTTGCACAGAGGGGATGATTTAGAGGAAAGATAGTGAGTTCAGGTTTGGACATGCTAAATTTTTCTATTGGATATTGAGTTTGAGATGTCCAATAGGTAGTTAGAGATGAAAAACTGGAGGTCCAAAGGAAAGGCTGGGGCTAAATAGATGGATTTGAGAATCATCAATATAGAAATATGATTTAATCCTTGGTTGCTGATAAGATTTCAAAATGAAATAGTATAGTGTGAAAAGAGAAGAAAGCCCTAATCAGAATCTTCTGGGACATTCACCTGTAGTTAATATGATCTTGATGAAGATCTGGCAAAGGAAATTTTCACATGGTCACATGTTGGAGGAGAACCAGGAGGGGATAGGGTTGCAAGAATCTAGATAGAAACAAGGGTCAAGAGGGTGATCAAGTATGTCAAAAGCTTGAGAGAGACCAAGAAGAATGAGCACTGGGAAAATGTCATTAGATTTGGCAATTAAGAGATCATTAGACACTTTGGAAAGGGCGGTTTCTGTTGAATGATGAGGTCAGAAGCCAGAATATAGAGAATTAGGAGAATGAGAGGAAACAAAGAAAAGGCACCTTTTGTAAGTGGATTTTTATCTGAGTTTAGATACAAAAAGGGGGGGGAGGTATGAGGAAAACTAGAGGAGATCTATGGATTAAATGGAGGTTATTGCTCCAATTTACATAGGAATACACTATTAATACTCTTTATTGTGAGTGCTTTGCTACTCACAAAATTCCTGTGAGGGAGGTAGAACAAATATACTTGCCAGCATTAAGCAGACAAGGAAATTGACGTTCTGAAAAGGAAAGCAATGAAACAGAAAGTGACACAAGTGGCTTAAGAATATAGGTCAAGACTTGCTCATGGTCATATGCCCAGTAAATTTGATCCCAGAGTTAAGTTTAAGCCTTATAATTAAATTCTGTTTTCTTTCCACTATTAATATTGCTATTTCTTGTGTTGTCTATACAGAACTCCATTGCCCCATTAACTTTAAATGCTTCACTGATAATTAGAACCCGTGCTCAAAGGAAGAGATGAAAGTCAAGACACGACTCCCTATCAATAGTGGAGCGAGTTTCATGATGTAATATGAGGAGAGAAGCTTTAGATACAAATTTTACTGGAAATGATTTGTGGAGTTGAGTAACCTGTTATTATTAGCTGTTGTTATTAAGGACAGATTATTAGTTGTTCGGGCAGTCAATAAGTTTTTTTTTTTTTTTTTTCAGATATCTACTATGTGTCAGGCATGCTGCAAGGCAATGGGATTAAAAATAAAAGGTAAAGAACAATCTCTGTCCTCAAGTAGCTTATATTCCAGTGGAGGAGACAAAATGCAAAATAATAGTAACAATAATAATATGCAAAAAAATGCTCTGTAGCGAATAAATAGGACATAATTAAGAGAGGGAATTATCAGAGCTTCAAAAAAGGCTTCCAGTAGAAGGTGAGAGTTTAGCTAGCACTGGAAAGAAGTCATGGGATCCAGGAGGCAGAGATGAGAAGAGAAAACATTCCAGACATGGAGAATAGCCAGAGAAAATTCCTAGAACTGAGAGATGGAGTGTCTTGTTTGGGGGAAGAACAAGAAAGCCATATATCCTCTTTGTGATTATGAAAAGTATCTCGATTTGAAGGCTTATTTAACATTTTATCAGACTCCACCATCCTTTCACATGCATTATTTTAAAGACTGTGAAGTCCAGGCCCTTGGACACATGTAGGCTACCTTTCAGAAAAAAAAAAAAAAAAAAACGTAAAGAAACTCATTTGATTGCACCAGAAATAACACTGACCTATTGTATGAAGTAAATACCAACAATTTATTTCACTTTTAACCCTCTCACATAACCTCTCCCTCAGTTACTCATGTTTGTGGTTAGAGGAGGCTATTTTCCCCTGACAAAAATGGGCCATTTTTTTCCTGTTTTGCAAAATCTGGAACACAGATCATCCTGGTGCTTTTGGCAGCTAATTTGAACATCAGCGACTCAACTTTGAGAAGAAGCTTTTTCTGCCCTAAAGAATCTCCACATTTTCAGACTCCAGTAATTGAAAAATCCCCAAACACTCACTCACAGAGGAGATACACATTACTGTAGGAACAGTCTACAAATTGTAAAGTATTCAATTTACATCCCTAGCACCTCAGGGCAGTTGTGAAGAATTTATGTCTTTGGGAACCTTTGAACTAACAAAAGATAACATTTCCCAGTAAAGTCTACTTGTATAAAAGTTTTTAACTCCTTTCTCTCTCTCTCTCTCTCTCTCTCTCTCTCTCTCTCTCATCTCTCTCTCTCTCTCTCTCTCTCTCTCTCTCTCTCTCTCTCTTTCTCTCTCTTCTCTCTCTCTTTCTCTCTCTCCTCTCTCTCTCTCTCTCTCTCTCTCTCTCTCTCTCTCTCTCTCTCTCTCTCTCTCTCTCTCTCTCTCTCTCTCAGTATGTGTGTGTGTGTCTTTTTTATTCCACAGGACCTCTTCTCACTTGTGGATCTCACAGGAAAGGATTCTTATTCACTGCGATGCTTCCTCTGTAACCTGGGAGAGAGTTATAGAATTAGAAGATGAAAACGAGAGAGAAAATAAAATATGGGAACATTTCACCCATCAAAAATGATATCTGAATTTATAAGCTAATTATTCTTAATTCAATGCCAAGTTACACATGTAAGTCATTTTTTATCTTTATGATTGTATAACTGAATTGAGAAACCAAGATGAAAAGGTCTGGGGTTCTTATCCAAGTAAATAGATTTTTTTTGAATGATAAATAATAGTGGTTTTGAGGATATTTAGGAGAAATGCTTTGAGTTAAACACTGTAACATGTAACGTCCATCAAACCAACTTCTCAAAAGATTTTGATTAACAAATAAAAACTATTCACCTTGTTAATTATAATGTGTACTCAACTTCCCTTCCCCTAAGAACCTTAAATGAGTCCTTTAATTTAAAAAATCTGCTTCTACACTATTCCGTTTCTCATATCTTCCAAGTCTTGCAAATGAAGCTGTAAGAAATTAGCAACAGATTATATAGGCTTTATATTTTCTACTTCGGAAATGATCTTCCTCTTCCTCTTCCTTCATCTTTTGATCAAAGATGATTTCTTGTACAGTAATTGCTATTTTGATGACAACCTTACCTCTTACCAAGTTTTAAATTTGGACTGAAAATAGAGGCAGTAAAAGATAATTTGTTTTTTTTAAACTTTTCCAAACCGTTTGATTATCATTTTCTGTCTAATACTAACCAAGTATATGGCAACCCTAATGAAAGTTTTAGAATGCAATCATTAGTTAACATTTTTTTTTCTGGTAGTAGTGGTAGGGGGTATGTATATATATATATATATATATATATATATATATATATATATATATATATATATATATATATATATATATATATATATATATATATATAAACTTGATAAATGCTTATGCTAACTAATAATACAGGAATCAACAGTCTTATAAAACTGGTTTATTCAGCCCAGAAAATTAGGCAATCCATCATGACTGATTTGTTCACATTTCCCCTTGCAAATAAGTGAGATGAAAACTTTAAAACCAATAAGATAATGCACTTAACAAATTCAGCTGAGAGAGATGGAAAAAAACTAAGATGCCACTGGCATCAGTTAAGGAAAATCTGTCGTGTTTCCAATTATTTCAGGAGATTTTTGTATTCCAATTTGCTGCCAGCCAGGCTGCATATACCCCCTCCTCCCCCACTTTTTTTCCCAACCAAATCATCTGATCTTAAATCAGAACAAGCTCATCATATCACACTATGAAAGGCCAACAGGGGATAAATGACACCAGATGTTATATGAGTTTTCTTTTAGGCTTTCATTTCAGCCTTACTGCATTCCCCATGCTGCTTTTTACTTGTCAGAAACTAAAATGTGCTTTGATAGATAACAACCCTATTTTCTTCACTGACTGGGCTCAGAGAATACCATTAAGTATTGATATTGAGGGTGCTTAACTAGGGAATGCAATCACAGTATCCCCAAAATTAGAAGCCTGGAGTAGTGTTTTTTGTGCCAAGATTTTAAAAGACACCAAGATTGTTTTTTCTTTTCTTCCTGAAGAAACCCACAGAGGTGCAGTAATAGAAAAAAAGGCAGGAAATCATCAGGTTGTCCCCCCAAAAAATAACAGCAACAAAAACTTACAGTTCTGGAACCTTTGGTAGGCTCTGACACCACCAAAAGAATACAAATATTCCTGGTAAAGTGTTTAGGAATACATCTTTGAAATAGAACTCTGATTTCTGCACCAGTCTCCCAAAGTCATATCAAAGCCCTAAAATGCTCTTATCTGGGAGTTAAACATTTACTTAATTCCTTACTAAGTTAGCAGGCTCAAACTGGACAAAAAAGAGTAACATTGGAGAAAGCTCATGTGAAGAGTTTGGCCTCCGTGGACCAGAGATGTCCTAGTCCTGGGTACTGGACCAGAACTGCCAAAAGAGAGAGAAACGAGAACATTTTCAAAATATCCTGAAGCACCTCAGAAGAGTTACTGGGGGTATATGGATCAACTGATTAAATTGATTGGGTGAAAAAGAGCAGGATTTTAAAATCTAGGAAATGAACTTGATGCACAGATAGCAAAATAGTTTCAGTAATATTACATAGCAATATATACTGTCATTTGCAGAAGAGGCAGAGTGGGAGACCCTTTTAAATACCATGAAGAGCAACCGATACTTCAATAAATCTCCTCAGTCTTAATTATCTAGTCATTTAGAGTTCCATGTACTTTATTGGTATGACCCCATGCCTACACTCATCTAGGGGAGGTGTCCCTCAGATGCCTCAAAATAAAAATCCATAGCCTAAAATTTCATGAAGTTCAATGGAGGAAATCATTGAACTCATCTGCAATTCATCTGAACAAACATCTCCAAAGAAAACCAAAAAAGAATAGCTATTTATACCATATATTAGCAACTCCCTATGTATCCGATTCCACCAAATTTCTAAAGAGTCTAGACTCGTTGAGTATGCTCTGAGTAATATTCTGTTCAGGAATGTTTAACACTAGGAAGTATCTTAGTCACTGGGTCCAAATGTTATTTATTCTGGAACCATTTTAGCACATGTATCTCCATGATAGAAGGAAAATACATGAAAGGAGGATGATTCTGTCTAATTTTGCTTCCTGTTCTGAATGATCTCCCCATCATCGGAATAGGCATACTCCCCTTGCTCTATATTTTACTCTAGCATAAAACCAGCTGCATAAACCCAGAAGGAAGCAAACCTGAGAGCATGATCCAAAAGGTTGAGTAAGTTCTAGAAGCTGATGCAGTTCTACTACCGCCCTATAGCACTGAGATCCCAATTCCTCTTATTTCCAGTCCAGTCCTATGTCCACCAAACCCTACCACTTTCTACCATGACATAGAACATGCAAATGAATTCCTTAAATTTTCACAAGATGATTTTCCATATTTTAATTCAAGAGCAGTCTTGATTTTCCTTCCTGATGCTATTTTTAGTTTCAACATGAGCTGCTAAATACAGCTGATGAGAATGTGTGATTTAGCTAATGCAGCATAATAAAATCATTGAGATGCTTAAATGTAAAATAAGGATTGCAGGAACTTTGGATCGAAGTAAAATTGATCACTAAATCCCAGGTTGGCTGAACTCTTCCTAAATTGCATTCCCTATGCTTAACTATTGATCATCATATTAAATACTCATTATGATTTGATGCACTGCACGCTCCTTATAGGGATTTATTGTGCAAAGTCCCTTCCAACATAGCTTGAGTCTATGCATGCTGAATGTAGTGAGGAACTGAGGAATTATCCAGTTAAAGTACATGCCACTTATAAAGAGGTCACTTACCTGAAAAGCTCAGCTATTCAGAACCTCCTAAATAGATTTCACAAAGCCAATCTATGATAATACACCTTGTTTATAAAATTCCCTTCAGCTGTTATCAGAGGCAATTCATTCCTATGCCATGCAAAATTGTAAAACATCAGATAATACAACAGATTAGAAATGGCATATCATTAGCCCAGTAATAGAAGAAAAAAAGAGGACAAAGGGTACCTCAAAATGGAACAATGACGGTATCATATATATGTGTTGGTGTGTGTGTGTATGTGTGTGTGTGTGAATTGTCAATTACATCCTGTTTTTACAGCACATTTTCACAATTTGTAGTGGGAAGTATCCTGGCTTTGAAGTAAAAGGACTTGACCTGGGTTCAAGTCATATTTCCTAGGTTTACTATCTATATGATCTTGGGCAGATCACATATCTTTGGGTCTCTGTTTCCTTTTCTGAAAAGAATGGGAAAGAAGAAGAAAGAATAGCTGGCTTCTGTAATCCCTTCCCACTCTAAATCTATGATACTTTGATCTCATTTTAACCTCATAATGAACCTGTAAAGCAGTAATGGATTGGTATCTCCATGTTACAGGTGAAGAAGACAAATTTAAGTGAATTGCCCTAAGACCCATGGTTGGAGGAAATAGGCCTAAAACCAAGGTCTTTTGAATAGTTTGTTCCCCTATGCCATGCTACCTTCAGGAAGAAAAACAAAAACTATGAAAAAGAAACACATGAACTCTAAAACCACACTTATCTTGGTCCTTCAATGACTAAATTCTATACACTGGAAGAGCCCTAGAGGAATGGCTGTAATATAGCTCTGGACAATAATTGAAATTCATAATTATCATTACACAGATTCATCAAGAAAAAGTGTAATTATATTTGGTATACTCTGTTTAAAGAATCAAAGAAAACAATTATATTTTAGAAAAGTTTTCATCCAAAGGGATTTACTTTTTAGATTTTGGTAATTAAAGAGGTGAGCTTCAACTTTCTGTGAAATTTGTGATTTGGAGCCCCTCCCTCCCTGTAAATGCAAGATAAATGTAGTGCTTGTCTCATTTAACTGGAAAATTCAGGTGAAATTAGTACTCTAGCCAGCATTACCTGATCCTAATTCTCTACTATGGAAATAGTAGAGAATAGTCATGAATTCAATTACAATATTTTCTCAAATTCAGCAACATGTCCAAACTTTCTGGTTACATACAATCATAGATTAAGTGCTAGAAAAGACTTCATGGGCCACCAATATAACACTTCCATTTTATAATTGAAGAAATTGAGACCCACAGGAAATTGGATTTGCCCTAATTTATGTATCTCATTAAGGAACAGAGCTGGGATTTGAACCTAGATTCTGGGACTCCAAATCCAGTGTGCCTTATATATCATCACATGGGATACTGAGATCATTGATTTAAGATAAACTCAAAGCTTTCACTTCATTGGTGAGAGAAACAAAACCACTTGACTAGGATCACCCAGTTTTTGGGTCACACAAAGGTAAGATTTGAATTCAGATCCTTGAACCAGTGTTTTTACCATGATGCCAGGTTGCTTTTCACAGGTGATTCCTAAGTGAAATATACCATCCATGTCTGGCAGTTATCCTAATACATATCTGTTATAGGTTCAGTTGTGTCATTTCAGTCACAGCTGATTCTTCATTTGAGGTTTTCTTGGCAAAGATACTGGAGTAGTTTGCCATTTTCTTCTCCAGCTCATTTTACAATGAGGAAATGGAGGCAAAGAGTGTAGAAGTGACTTGTCCAGGCTGTCTGAGACAATATTTGAACCCATGAAGATGACTCTTCCTGATTCCAGGCCCAGTGCTCTATCCACTATGCCACCTAGTTGCCCACATACTTAATTTAAGAAATCAAAACTAAGGCAAATCAATAAAAAAAATGTTTGGGTCTAGGTGAATTTTACTTGACTGTTGAACCTAAGATGAGAAAAAAAAATGTGACAGTTCCCTTTCTGAGAAAGTAAGTCCAAACCTATAAAGCCTATTTTCTCCATTTTGCCATTTTTAAAGGTATTTCATGCCATATTTATAAAGCTACATTACTGAAAGTAGCTTGGAAGAGTATTATATCACATGTGGTATTCAAGATAATTATCTATTGTCATCAGAAGAGAAGAGAAGAATTATAAGGTAGTTCTTCATATCATTAAGCACAAGAAAGTCATCTATCACAGGGGCATAATTTTACAAGTTAATCATAGCGACTGTTAGAGTGGATTTATTGATTACATAGGAGGAAGAGTTTTAAATACCTTAGCACGCCATTAGAAATGAGCACCATTATCACAAATGGGGATATCATGTACATCATGGATATGGGCATCCTTAAGATAATCCTAGGTTTTCACTGATTTAGGTGTAGTAAGACAGACTGCTGGACAACTGTATGAGGCATGAGAAGGTTAATTCAGGAATATATCCTATAACTCATTGATAAATTCAAGGGTTATTTTGTGATTTAAAAATGATAAATATCTCTGTTTTAACAGAAAATACTGGCAAGAAATATACTTAGAACTATCTATCTATATATGTATGTATACAAGCACATAAATACATATACACATATACACAATATACACATACTTGTGTGTATGTACACACACATACGCAGAGGAATTTCTGTGTATAGTCACTCAATTGGTTTGTGTATATACATACATACATATCTGCATACATACTTATGAGATGTATTTTGCTTCCATCTTTTAAGGATATTTTTATTGTATGCATTTACATATGTATGTGTATACATATGTATATGTATGTATGCATGTATATGTGTGCATGTGTATGTGTATTCTCCCAGAAAGGGCAAGAATGAAACAGCTAAAAAAGCTAATTCTTCTACTATATTATTTATTAAATACTTTCATATAATAAATGGAAGGCTCATTTTTCAGAAGCCAATCATGCCCTCTTCTCTACTTAAAATAAAATACCTAAAATTGAGTAATTTAAATAGTAATGAACATTTGCCTATTAAGTGCTTAGATTTGGTAATATGACAGCCATAGAAGGTGTCATCTGATTTTAATTTTTGAATTTCTAAATTTATTTAACCTTTTCTCCTAGGCATTATAAAACTCATTTGCCTTATTATATATTTGCTAATATTATAGTATCAGAATTTGAGTAGTTATTTTAAAGATGATCTTAACCACAGAGTATAATTGCTGGAAAGCCATGCCCCCTGCCTACATCAAAAACTATCTTGTCCTCTACCAAAATGTAGGTTTAATGTGGTCCAACCAAGGAGGTCATATTTAGAGAATAGAATGAGAATTCTGAGTTTCTCAAAGTGCAATGATATAAAACTTTGCTCTTTTTTTTTCTCTCTGCTTGTGCAGTGTCCTATCACATAAAGGAATTTGAATGCATACTGGCTCAGTTCCTCAGTTGTTTTGATTTGCAGACTGGCCAAGCAGAAGGGAGCACTCCTGAGGAGAAGGGAAAATTGGAAAAATCCTTAAAAGATGGAAGCAAAATACAGTATCAAAGCTTTCTGGTGACTAAAGAGGCTTTAGCAAAGTGCTTAGTTAGAATATTTGTATTTCTGTACCATTTAGAAAAATCCCATTGTAGCTTTAGCCACAGAAACATCCCTGGGTACAAGATATAGGCAGTTCACAAGCTGCAAATTTTCTTTTCCACCAGAACATAGGGCAACCTATTGCTTTCTGTAGATGGCTATGCTACACCTTAGTTCCCATCAATAGAACATAATCTTTTTGCAGCAAGTAATACTTGGTATGAATGAAACAGTAGTATTGTGGTATTTGCAGGCTACCTCCATCTAAAAGACAGAAGACTTATGTTTCTTGAGCTGATATGCCCAGAATGTAGATGCATTCATGAAACAATGCAAAATACCAAAGAGAAGAGAAAGCTCTCTCTCGCTCTCTCTCTCTCTCTCTCTCTCTCTCTCTCTCTCTCTCTCTCTCTCTCTCCCTCTCTCTCTCTCTCCCCCCTCTCTCCCTCTTTCTCTCCATTTACCTCTCTCTCTATTTCTCTGTCACTATCTCTGCCTGTCCATCTATCTATCTGACTGTTTCTCTGTACTTCTATTGTCAGTCTTTCTATGTCTCTGTTTCTCCCCTCCCCTTTTGCTCCCCCATCTTGTAAAACCAATTCTTCAAATGGCACTTTAAAAATGTCCAGTTACAATGTCAACTTTGTAATTAATCTCTCATCAGCAGATGTTAAATTAGATGTCTGCTGTTGTCACAATGGCCCATTAATGACTGGGGAGGATGGGGTGTTCTGTGTTCAGTAGACTCATAATAAAGATAACTTGGAACAAGAGAGTGTCAGTTGCAACTCCCAGAAGGCCCTGTGTTTCACCCTGCTTTTACCCACACATCCAATTTGGCCAAACTCCAATAAGGCAATATAAAGTAAGTTTCCTTGTGCTGATATCACAATGATTAAAATATAATAAGCTAATGAGATTACAATAGCTGATTGTGAACAAGACCAATTGTGTTAATTGGAGGCTCCTGAATGGCAATTTGAGCTGCTGCTGAGTTTTGAAATATAATCAGTTTTACTAATTTTATCTGATTTCTTAATGAAGCTTGCCCTGAGCAATTGTTCTATGTATTCTTTAGCAAACATTGTGTGTCATAACTGCTGACATTAATCTTGATTACTTTACTTAAAATAAATAGTTATACTTGGGTGGCTTTCAGAAAATACATCATCTTAGATGTTATGCTAGAAATCAAAGGACTTTTCCTTTTCTCTTTATTCATTTGTCTACATTATATTTTCAACATTCTGACAAAAAGGATTCTCATTTTGGAGTTACCTTACCTTTTTGAGACTCTTTGACTCTTGAAATCATGCCAGTTGTCTGTCTTCTTCTTTTGAGATGCTTGTGTCAAAAATGAAGCATTGACAGAATATTCATGGGGTAAAAGAAAACTCATACAAAATGCATGCTTCTTGGAAACTACAAAGTTAAAAGGCATTTCTCTACAAATGTGGATGAGGGAAGTTGTGGTTCTCCTCCATGGACCATAGGGTTATGAGTGCTCAATCCATCCCATCAATACCAACCATTCTGGCTGCCAGCACTAATGGGTAAGCCTACTAGAGAGAGATAGAGCTCAAGTTATTTATTTTTGTGGTGTTTTAATATACATTGAATGGCTCCTCTGAGCTCTTTAACTGCCTTGAGAGCAAAGCAAGGATATACTAACAGTTACAAAAGAAGTAAAATTTTGAGAAAAGTAACATTTGAGGGAATCAAAAAAATGCAGTTTACATAAGATAATCAAGACCTTCATCTCTTTATTTTTTTCATTCAGTTCAGCAGTTGGGATCATACATTTAGATTAGTTAATGACTGTGAGTCAAAAACAAATGGGTCTTCATAAAGGACAAGTGAGGAGAAAACTTAAAATATTTCTATAGTATGTTTGGCACAATTCTCCAAATAACTTTAAAAATAAAATTATTTATATAAAAACATATTGAAAGTGAAAATCAAAAGAGATAACAGGATAACAGGAGAGTTTGAGTGCTGCAAGACAAACACTTTCTCCTGCAAACCAGCTGGAATGGTAATTTAAATGGGAAGATCTTTCCTGTTCATTAATAGACCCATGTGACCTGCCTAGAAAACATGGAAGCCTGAATCACATGAGTGTGGAGAAGAGTTTGCTGAAGGGGTACAGGAAGGGTGGAACAGGAAGATGCAGAGCTAGAGCAGAGTTGAGAGAAAATTTAGCTAGAGCAGTCAGAGATAGGAAGGATGCAGGCAAAAAGGCTACTGTCCAGCATGAGTGAAAGAGCTTGTTTGTGATTTTACTCAAGGGAGACTGTGATTTGTTCAATAGAGCTGGCTGGTGGGAAGCCTCACAGAGGAAAGCCTTGGGGATTGTGTTGCCCTCTGCATTGTTATTGTGTATAGATTTTTGTTACTATGATGGATTTGGCTTTCTGGTGTCTGAATAAATATTTTGGTTCTGTTTTCTGCTGTAATTCATGATTCAGATTTGTACCTGGATATTCATGGCTGCCATAGGCATTGTGGATATCACATTGGTGCTACAAATAGCAATGAGTGTGGAATCACAGAATATCAAACCTCTTTTTGGAGACACAAAGATTTTGGAGGAAGAAATGGATTTCCCAAGGTTGAGGATTTGCCTTATTCCTCCCTAGCAAGAGAATGGACTAAAGGCACAGGGCTCTGTGGAAACTGGGAACCAAGGGTACAGAAGGGAGAACTCAGAGACTTTGAAAGTTTTTTGCAAGGAATACTAATAGAACCAGGGAAAGAACTGGCAGGGGTATGCAAGAGAGACCGGACCTTGCAAAGTTATCAATTTATGTATAAAAGTAGAGACAAACTGATGGAGGAAAAGGAGTTAGCTGATTTGCAAAAGAAGATTTCTATACTGAACTCTCCTTTAGAAGATCAAGCATGAAAATCTCAGGTGGTGGAAGAAAAATCTTTAGTTGCTTTGGCTCACAGAAGGATACAAAAAGTTACCAATGGGAAAGTGAATGCAGCCCCTGCATAGGCTGGGCTTGATTGGAGCCCAAACTCAAAACAGGAGTGAATGAACAACAGATGAGGATGCTGAAATTTGGCCAGTACTAAGAAGGAAGAAGGAGAATCAGGGGGTCCCCACAGTGTCTGGGGGGTAACTGAAGATTTTATCCAGAAGTAGGTCAGATATTTTGAGTAGACTCACCCAAAGGATGGGAGAATCATTGGTATCTTGGATGGTGCAAACCAGTGAACAAGATAAATTTCATTGAGAGAGAAGAGTAAATAGCCCACAGATTCAATGTCAGAATAGATTGACAAGAAAAGAATTATTTACTGCTCTATTGAGAGTAGGGGTAGATTTCAGAAGAATAGATTGCATTCCAACTAATAAACTATATAAAAAGTATTGAGGGAAGACACTTGATATTAGACTGAGCAGGGAGGTGAGAACTGTCCCCACAGATCCTCTTGAAACATTGTATCCAGGTTCGTCACATCTGAAAGGAAAATGGGGAATTGGCCATGCCTCAGCTTAGAATAAAGAAAGTATGCTTCTAACCAGACTGATGATCCCCAAACTGCAAATTAGAAAACAGTAAATGACAGGTAATGAGGCTATGATAGTGGGTTCATAGGCTCCAAAGGCATGGCTGACCCTATGTCTACCTTGGTTCTGGTTACTGTCTCCTTATTTCTTTTTGACTTTTTGTCCACCTTGTTTATCAGATTTGTCCTCTGCAAGCTTAGTACTGTCTCTTTGTAGATGCCTGATTGCTTAAGTTGGATGTCACCTTGTTCAAGACTGTGATGTGTCATCCCTGAACCTGGTGTCAGCCATGCTCTGGCTGCCAACTAAATAACTGATCCTTTGAATGGAATTTTTTGGGGCAGGGAAAGCTCTATGTCCAATCTCATCTGAAAGCAGCTATGGAAGAAGATCTCTTCAGACCTTACCTCAAGATTTTGGGCCCCATTCCTTTGAAAGATGAATGATGGGGTGCTTGTGCTCAAACCCCAGGCTAAGATATGGTTTTATGTGCTTATTTTGTGTGATCCCTGTTATATTGTTGTAAAGTTCTATCAAGAACCAGTTGCCTAAGATATTATTTTATATGTTTATTTTCTGTTATCCCTGTTAAAGTTCTGTTGATACCAGGTACTCCACTGACTTAAGTAATGAATATAAAAGATCTTGGGGCCACATGTAATGGTAATATAAATGGGGAGATCTTTCCTATTCATTAATAGGCCCATGTGATCTGTCTGTGACCTCCCATCCCAGGATGGGAGGATTTGTCTTATTCCTTCCTAGCAATAGAACTGACTAAAAGCACAGGACTTTGTGAATACTGGGAACCAAGGCTGAAATAGAGAGAACTCAGATTTAGAAGGTGTTTTCAAGAAATACAAATAGAACTGGAGAAAGAACTGAGTCACATGGGGCCTGTGATGGGATGGATTTGCTGAATAGGTGAAACAGGAAGGGTAGAACAGAAAGAGGTGGGGCAAGAGTAGAATTGAGGGAAAATTTGGTCAGGGGAGTCAGAGCTAGGAAGGATGCAGGCAAGCAGGCTGCTGGCTAGTATGAGTGAAAGAGCGTGTTTATCATTTTGTTTAAGAGAGCCTGCTTGTGATTCGTTTAATGGAGGTCATTTGTGGGAAGCCTAACAGGAAGAAGGCTTAGGGATGGTGTTGCCCTCTATATTGTTATTGTGTATAGATTTTTGTTACTATGATGAATTTGGATTTCTGGTGTCTGAATGAATATATTGGCTCTGTCTTCCATTTGGATAGTCTGTTGTATTTTGCGATTCAAAATGGCACTGGAATATTCATGGCCACAACAGGCACTTGAATATCACACTGGCACTACATATGTTTATTTTCTGTTATCCCTGTTAAAATTCTGTTGATACCAGTTGCCCCACTGGCCTAAGTAATGAATGCTAAAGATCTTGGGGCACAGTATAATGGTCATTTAAATGAGAAGATGGTCCCCATTCATTGATAGGCCCAGGTGACCTGCCCAAATCACATGAAAACCTGAGTCATATGAGTCTGTGAAAAGAAGAGTTTGCTGAAAGGGTGGAGTGGGAAGGGTAGAACAACAAGAGACAGAGGTAGAGCAGAGCTGACAGGAAGTTAGTCATGAGAGCATTCAGAGCTAGGAAGGATACAGGCTCCTGGGTAGCATGAGTGATTTTGTAATTGTTTGTGATTTTGCTTAAGGGAGCCTGCTTATGATTTGCTTAGTGGAGTTGGTTTCTGGGAAGCCTAGCAGGGGGTGAGGTTTGCATTGTTATTGTGTACAGATTTTTGTTATGATGAATTTGGCTTTCTGGTGACTGAATAAATGTTTGTTTTATTTTTTTTTTCTGTCTTCCATGTGGAGATTCTGTTTTATTACATGATTCAGAATTGCACTGGCATATTCACAGCCAGCATAGGAGCTGTGAATGTAATGTTGACACTAGAAATGGCAAGGATGGGATACTGAAATATAAGACCTCTATTTGGAGGCACAAAGGCTTTAGAGGAAGAAAGAGATATTCCATGATAGGAGGATTTGCCTTATTTCTCCCTAGCAAGAGAATTGGCTAAAAGCAAAAGACATTCTGAAAACTGGGAACTGAGGCTACAGGAGAGGGAGCTCAGAGATTTAGAAAAGTGTTGCAAGGAACACCAATAGAACCAAGAAAAAAAATTGGAAGGGGTATGTAGGAGAGTCTGGGCCTTGCTAACAAGCTATCGCCTTGTGTGTAAAAGCAGAGACAAGCTGCTGGAAGAGAAAGCTCAGACAGAAAGGAAGTTAGCTTGTGTAGAACCAATGACAACACCGTTCCCAAGCCTTCCCCAAACTAAGGTCTTCCCAAAAACAAACACTCATGAGTCTAACTGTTTGCCTCCTCTCTCTCCCTCCGTTCTGACTGCTCTGACCAATTTCTTCTTAGCTTTGCTCCAGTTCTCCTTCTTCCTGTTCCATCCTTCCTGCTCCATCCCTTCCTGTTCCATGTGACTTGACACATGTAATTCAGGCTTTCATGTGACTTAATCTGGTCACATGGGCCTATTAATGGATCGGAAAGATCTTCCCATTAAGACCCAAAATTACATTAACAATAAGCAAAAATGTATTATCAATCAACATATATGTGTTTGTGTGTGTTACATGTATACATATATATGTATATATATATAGAGAGAGAGACAGACAGAGAGAGAGACAGAGAGAGAGAGAGAGAAGGAGGGGGGCACAGATGAGTTCCATATAGAAAAATAATATCTATAAAAATAAAATTAAGGAGTGAAAGAAGATTATATTGGGAGAAGGAGAAAGAGAGAGACTGGCAGAAGAGATAATCAAAATGTAAGTTATCTTGGGGTGGGAGAAGGATGAGATGGAGAGAAAATTTGAGAGAAAATCAAAAACTTGTAGAAATGAGCGATGATTAAATAAATTAAGACAAAAAAAGAGAAAACTGGAAATTTTAGGGATGTCCATCAATTGGGGAATGACTAAATAAGTTGTATTATATGATCGTGATGTAATACTGCTGTGCTGTAAGAAATGATATGCTCCTTGATCTCAGAAAAATATGGATAATGAAGAACAAAATGGAAAGAAACAAGAGAACATTGCATATAGCAACAACAATGTTTAAAGAAAAACTTTGAGCAACTAAGTCATTTTGACTATTAGAAATATCCAGATTAACTAGAAATCCATCTCTGAAGGAAGATGTTATCTGTATCCAGAGGAAAAACTGATAAATAGAAATATATATAGAATGATTCATATATACATATATATTTATGAGCATTTTGAGGGTTTGTATTTCTGTCTATTGGTAGCCATCTCTTGAGTAGGTGGGAAAAAAAGGCAAAAAGGAGAAAGTTACATGATAACTTTAATATATATTTAAGTTACACTAAGCTACACCTAACAGATTTGAAGTTACCTTTTTTCTATTTAATATGTTATAGAAATATTTGCTTTATTTCTTGAATTCAGAATTTAAAAAAATAAAAGAAAGGGAGAAAGCTAACAAAACAGTACAACATAATATCTAGGGCAGTCAATGCATATGAACAGTGGTCTGGAGCTTAATGGAAGACTACAGCTTGTTTAGAACCAAAATAAAGAGTAACCCAAAGAGCAGCAGAGATACATTTGCTTCATTTATATTTTTAATGATGATAAATGTCAAGAAGTTCATGAATGTATAATGGAAAAAAGATGATAAGATCATATGATGAGAAACTGATAACCAGGAGGCAGAGTAAGGTCAGCCCTGGTAGTGATGAAAAAATGTAAAGAAGATCATCAATTTATTTTTCTGCTCTTCTGAAATATCAAGAGTAGAATATGGATAAGAGTAGCATGAGATGGGAAAGTGTAGATAGGTCATGTTCTACAATTATGGAAAAAATATTGACATTGTCAAAAAAAATGGATATTTTGAAGGAAATGCTCTGTACAAGGCCTCATAGTAAGTACTACATTGATAACATCATTAATTTTTTCTCAATTTTGTTTTTTTTTTTGAAAAGGCATTATTGTTGTTTTATAAAATACATTATTTCCTATTGGTTTACTGTTTAAATTAGCTCAAGCCTTATGAGTCCCCTTAGCAACAGAAATGAAAGAAGGCAGTTTTTAGAGCTCCTGTCCTGGTAAGTATGCAAATCATTTAACAACGTGTAAATGATTCAACAGAAATAAAGTTAGAGTTCAACAGTAAATAATGTCCATGCCTGACTGATAGTCATCTGACTCAAAGTCGGAAAATACCAGTTCAGAAATAAGTCTATTAATACAATCCTAATAATGTAATGCCTTGTGGTCATTGCCATGAATCCTATACAAAGGTTTTTGTTTCTTTTTTTTAATTGTAAGAGCCCTCCAAAGAAAGATAAACTTTCTGAAATGTGCTTAGGAGTGGATAATTTAAAATTAATGGATGCTTATCAAAAACTTTATGCTGTTTTCTCAACATTAATGCCATATGATAATGAAGTGTAAAATAAATTAAACAATGTTAGAATTGTGACTTCAATCAAGGATTAAAAGATAGGTAGAAAAATTATTTTTAAACGCAAAAGGGAACAAGTAACTTTAAAAATTTATTTTTGGTAAATTTCATCTGGGATCATGTAGCAAAAATAAATTACCCAAGTGTCTATCACATTTCCCCATATATTTGAGGTAGTAAATCTGAAGTAAATATTTTGGGTTACAATTTATTATGTTGATATTTATTCAGAAATTATTTCATGACAATTGTCCTTTTATGTATTTTAGTTATCTTTGTGAATAAAGGTGTTTGGCATCTTATTTTGCTCCATTATCTTTTTCACTTTGCTTTGAGGAAAAACAACATTTCAAAAGGAAAAAAAAAATCTTTGGGTTTTGAAAAAAACTGAGATAAATTGTACTAGGAAAAATATTGGATTTTATTTCTCTGGCTTGATCATTCTTTTAGAATTCCTGTAAAAATGTTCAATCTAAAGTTTCTGAACTCAGAACTTTTCTCTCCTGTCTTGGTGAGTCCATATAAGATCATAAGATTAGAGATCCAGAACTGAAAGGGTCCTCAGATGCCATCTAGCTCAACTCTTGAATTTTAAAATCCTTTTTGAGCTCTTCCATGACCTGAGCCCACCGGACATCCACCTGGGATGTCTGGGATACAGAAGCCCTGACCTCCACATCTTTCCCTGATGGTAAGAATTGTTCCTCATTATCAGAAATGAAAGGCAGGAACATTTGTCCCCCAAGAAAGTAGCTTTCTATGGTCTTATTTTTCTTCCCTTTTCTGGGCATTTTCCCAGCCAGTTACTTGACTGCTGAGATTCCTCTCCACCCCTGCCTAGATCTGCCCAGCTAGTGCTTGGGGTCTGAGATTCAAATGCTGCTTCCCAGCCTCAGGGTTTTCAGTGGCGGGCAGCTGCTATTCAATGTGAGCTTAAGTTCTGGTGCTCGGGTGGGGGCAGGGCTGCCTCCCAGGCTCAGTTCCCTCAGGGGGTTTATGCAGAGACCTTCAGTAATGGCCCTGAGCTCCTTTCTGCTCAGGGAATTCCGGGCCACCACCACTGCCTCTGCCACTGCCTCCCGAGGGGGCCGAGTCATGGAGACACCCCGCCTCCCTCTTGGCCAGCCCAGAAGTCTCTCTCACTGACCTGTAGCGCCTGGGGGTGGAGGTACCTTCGTGGCCGCCAGAGATTCTGTCCCTGAAGCCTACTCGGATCTGCTCCTCTGGGGACGTGGGGCCAGGGCAGGGGGGCCAGGGCAGCGCAGGGGTGGGCTCCATGTCCACAGCGCGAGGGACCCCCAGGGACAGCTTTCCAGGGCTCTCTGGAATGGAAATCTCTTCCACTGTGTATCTGCATGGCTTGCAGTGCTCCAGAATTTGTGGGGAATTCTTTTTACAGGAAATTTATGGGCTGTGGATTCAGAGCTAGCATACGTGAGTCTTTCTACTCCGCCATCTTGGCTCCTCCCCTCAACTCTTGAATTTCAGAGATGAGAAAAAAGCCTAAAATGTTGTTAAGTACCCAAGGTCACAGAGCTAGTGAATATCAGAACTGGAACTAAAATCAAGTTTGTGATTCCAGAGTCACATATTCTTCCATCATCCCTGCTGTGACATTTTAGAGTGGTACCACACAAAGGTGATTATTTTGGGGAAGGTGAGAAGAAATAAGTTTAATATAATATAGAGTATGTGGAAATTCATGAAGCAGAAAGAAATAAAAAATGGTTATCAGTATTTTGTGATTTATTTATTCATGGTGATGATGATTGAAAGGTAGGGGGAAATTTGGAGAAAACTTACCACAGTTAAAGATTAATTTACCTGTTGATAACATTCATGTGAAATTTTTATCCAACAAACAATAAATCAGTGGAAAACAATAATCTTATCAGATGAACATCTATACTTTAAGTGAAAGCACTGTTTTACTGTTTTAGGTAATAGATAGTCCCTAAGTTTTCCATAGAGAAGAGACATGGCAAGGCTGATTTCATCTTCTACCCCAGAAAAAATAAAAACATCACTTTATAAACACTCATGTCATGAAATTTAGTCACCTCTCTTTGAGGTGCTCATGATGACTGCAAAGATAGTTACAATTTAGGTGTCAATAGTTGTTTTCCAGAGGATCAAGGAAAATAATGAAAAATCTATGCAGAACTTTATAAGATCCTCTAGATAACATTAATATTATCCAAATATTTTATAGCTTCAAGGATAAGATGTAGAGAGAATGATGATAAGTATCCTTTGGAGCAATGTGATTTGAAATAAAAATGAAAGAAGTCAAAGGATTAAAAGTGACTTGGAACTTCTAGTTCTCATGACAAAGAATTCTGAGGACAAGGTGTTTCTACAGTCCTCACTACACTCTCTGAAATGCCCTCAAAAAGAAGTACATGCCAGAAGAAGAGCAATTATAACTGTCTCTGCAGGCCAAGACACCATGGAGCCTTACAAGGTAGAGCAGAGAATGTCAATCTGTACTTTGTTCACTCAGTACCTATCCAACAGCTTCCACCTTCTGGAGCAAGGGTGGGGAACCTGTGGCATCAAGGCTACATGTGGCCTTCTAGGTCCTTGGGTACAACTTTTTGGCTGAGTTAAAGTTTTACTGAATCCCTTTCTTTCTATGAAGTTTGTATTCAGTTAAAGGACCACACTTGAGGACCTAGAGGGTTATATATCACTTCGAGGTCACCAGTTCCCCATCCCTGTGAGGATGAGCATTCTGCTCAACTGCTTGTTTTCGGTAATCTACTCAGAAAATTCTATGATGCTGCTAGAATTTTAAAACCCCATTGCTGCCTTCAACACACCATTCTGTGGCAACAGAAACAAACTTCAACTCTTCTCATCCTTTTGCAGAGGGAATGGGATGGAATAGGGATAATATAAGAAATATAACAAGGGATAGTCTCATTCTAAAAAACCCATTCGTCACTTCCAGAAAAAGTAAGTAAAAAAAGAAAAACCAACGATAAGACAACTACGTGTTGTGTCTTATGTTTGCTATACCATTTAAATACATAAAGGAACAACTAATTGAATTGAAAGAAACCTAATGAGGAATGATATTAAAATAGGAAGTTTAATGTTCTTTTTCAGAGCTAAACAAAACTAATAGAATGATAAACAGAGGAAAATATGAATTCTGTCTAGATCTTTAATATTACAGCAAGTTCTGTTAAGAGTATATGCCTTTGCTCTCTTGAGCAATAGACACTGATATTTTCATCAAGTTGTTTTTGAATAAAATCATCTTTGGCAATTTTCTGCATGTGATGTTAAAAACATCAGAGTTGTTTTAATTTGCACTTATGCTATTTTTACTTATTTTGCATATGTGTAAATAATTTTCTCTTCTTCTAAATACTTATTTCTATGTCCTTTGACCAGTCCATTGTGAAATGGTTCTTGTTCCTATATATTTGTAGCAATATTGTATTTATGTGTTTCAGACACCTAGCAGATATCTATCTGCTACAAAGATTATTTCCCAATAAGCAATTCTCATTTTATATACTAATTGCATTGATTTTTTTCAGGCAAAATCTTTTCAATCCATATAATTGTTATTAATTTTATCTTTTTGTTATATCTTCTATCTCTTATTGAGTTAAAAAAATTTTTCCCATAGTCATAGTGGCTAAAGATACTCCCATCCATTTTCTTCTATATTTTATAATATGATGTTTTATATTTAGCCTTTGTATTGATTTTGAACTTGTAACATATGGAGTTAGATAATGGCCTAAATTATTGCCAAACTGGTATCCAGTTCTCCTTGCAATTATGGAAAAAGAAGTGCTTATCCAAGTAGTTTCTGTACTTGGGTTTATTGAACAGCAGATTCCAAATTCATTTTTTTCTGATTCTTGTATATTTCATCTGTTCTACTTTTACTTTATTAACCAATCTAAGAAGTGTTTATAATGAGTGATTTTGAAATAGTTTGATACATAAAAATGCTACTTAACCATCATCTATATTCCCCTGTCCTCCATTATTTCCTTGGATAATGTAAAAAATTTATCTCTCCAATTGTATTTCATTATTTTGCCCAGCTCTATAAAATAAATCCTTGGTACTTTGGTTATTAGTACTATTCCTGTAAATTAATTTTTGTTTCGCTGTCATGATCCTACCATGAATAATACAAACTTTACTCCAACTGCTTTTGTTTTTAGCAATAGTAGTTGAAAAAATAGTATACAAGAAAAGATTCTTAGGGTGGTTAGGGTAGATGTGATATTAATAGTGGGCCTTGGAAGAATTGCTTAAATTTTATTTTTTTCTGTTTTATCTGTAAAACAGAAAAAAAAAATTGCTTTGTAAATAGCAAAATAAAAATGACCAATGGGGAATTAACCTCCAACCCAAAAAGTAAGAAGGTGATAGTTACAGAGTAGCACTGGACTGCCTTTGATGGATTTATATTACCTTGGCCAAATGGTATATATCTTTCATCATGAATTGATTAATAAATAAGATTGTTTAGCCATTTTCTTAAGATCATGGAAAATAGAAGAGGAATAAGCCTTTAGAAGGGTAGTTTATAAAGGGAATAAAGCAGTGTCTCCAAACTTGTGGCCAGTGATTTTAACTTTGATTCCTTGGAATATTTTAGAACAAATTATCAGACATTTATCTGGAGGAAAATGGTAATTACTACAATTTATTATGACTTGATCAAGAATAGATCATTCTACATTAACATAATTTCCTCTTTTGAAACTATTATAAAAATAGTAAGTAGACTCCTGTGGATGTATTTCACTTAGATTATACATAAACATTTGATAAAATATCTTAGACCTTTATTGTAGAGAAGATGGAGACATGAAATAAATAATATAATGAGAAGGAATCAGAATTTATTATATGGATAGACTCAAAGATTAGTTAACGGTTCAATGATAATATAGGAGGTCTATAATGGAAATACTCTAGGGATCTATGATTAATTCTGTGCTTTTTAAAACATTTTTAGCAATGACTTGGGTAAAAGACATAGATGGAATTCTCATGAAATTTCCACATAGGATCACAGTGATCTGAAATCTGAGAGGACTTGAAAGGATCTTGACAGGCTAGAGCACTGGGCTAAATCTAACAAAATAAAATTCAGTAGAGAGAAATATAATGTCTTGCAATTGGATACAAAAAGTGAACTTGACAAGAAAAAAATGAAATAAATAATTAGAGAGATTTTTTTAAGCTATATTGATTTTAGCAGTCTATATTCTCAACATGTGTCAAAAAATTACAGAATTTGAACTTCTATTGTTAATTCAAAACTTCTTGATTAAATGCTGATTATAGGAAGATAGCTTCCAAACTAGTCATATTTATGCAGATCCAAGCTTAGTTTTTATTCATTCACTTGTTCATTAATGCATAGCTTAAGATAGGGAGAAGGGGAAAATCAAACTTTGCAGTTATTTTAAGCTTTGATGATATTTTTCTAGAAGAATACAAACACTTTCCAGAACCTGGCAAGAGTGGGTGGTGATATGCCAAAGCAGCTTGAAAATGTTCCAGTAATTAAAGAAAATACACAACAGTGGCTTAACATAGACATAGAACTTTTCGGACTAGGAAGGAGCAAACAGCAGAGAAGTTATTTTTCCTAGCAGGTAGAAGGTGTTGCAAAAGTTCCTATAATAAGATCAATGATATCAAACTTGCAATTGAATTATGAGTTACATGAGGAAAGAGATGTGATAAAGCCAATTTTCACTATCTTGTGAGAGCTAATCATTAAATTTTCACTATAAGCATTTATATCTTAAAAATAGATAATAACTACAAATTAGGACTTGGTTTGATAGCTTTTTCATTGTTTAGACTTTTAAAAGTATTCATAATAACTTCTGTGAAAATGTGTTCACTACCTTTGCCCAAAATCTGGTTGTTAAATGTTTACATGCACAGCCCTGTACTGTTCTATTTAAACTCAGGGGAATTTCAGTACAAGGTTCAGGAAATTAAGTCACCACATGGAGGCCTAGTGACTGGATGAATAATTAATATTAATAATAATATTAATGTTATTCATGTTTTAAGGTTTGCAAAATTCTCTACATCCATTATTGCATTTGAGCCCCGTAAAATTCTTTCCTGAGCATATAGCTTTCTCTGAGCATCAGATTCAGTGTTTGTTTTCTGTAAGTCTATGCCACCTTTCCTCCCCCCGCTCCTACTGGGAGAGATTGGGCCATGTTACTGAGTAGAATTACACTTAATTATTCCTGAATTTCCTTATTTTAAGTAACTATCATACTTTTGCTTTCTTCTTTACTAAACATTTCATCCTTAAATTTTAATGGCATTATTGCAACTGCTTTTATATAAATAAGACACTCTCCAGGGAGGCCTGAAATGCTTCAGTGATGAGTATTAGAACATACTCTTTCCATCATTCCTTCCATGCCAGTGATTTTCCTTCTGATCTTTTCTGTTCTACTGCTTTTATGAGTGTAAGTTGAGGTAAGTGACTCAACATTTAGAGAAAGAGAAGGTAGGTGCAAGTAGTTAGGGTCATATGTCACTTACAGGTTATAGTAAGATTCAACAAACAACTTTTGTAAGTATGAGGGATATATTTTAGTAAACTTCAAACTCAATAGGAAGCAACAAGAGCAGTCCCACAAAAACTAAGTCAGACTTAGGTTGTATTAAACAACAGAGTCAAGGAGCATTAAAATGACAGTCATAAGGTACACCATCTATGTTAAGTTCTTGGCACTACAAATTAGAAATACCATTTATAAGCTATAGTGTCTCTAGGGATATTTTGCAAGAATTGTGGAGAGCCTTGAGGTTGTTAAACAGGAATTGATTAAAGAAACTGGGAAGTTCAGCCTGTAAAAGAGAAGATTCAAGGAGTATATGATAGCTTTTACAAGTAATTGAAGAGCTGTTCTGCGGAAGAAAAAATTAATTTGTGGTAGTTGGCTCTCAAGAATAAAAGTAGGAGTTATAAAAGTAACAAAAAAGTCAGATTTAGTTTTCAGAAAGGGAAGAAAAAATAGTCCTCACAAGTGGAGATATCTAAGAATATTAAGTTGCTTTGGGATAGTGTGGATTTCATTTAATTTGAAGGTCTTTGAGAAAAGTTCTAGATGACCATTTGCTGGGCATTCTATAGTGGGGATACTTGTACCAGTCCAACTTGACCTGGATGGCCACCAAGATCCATTTCAAGGTATGGATCACATGATTCTAAAGAGATGGCCATTGTTTACCGGCCCCATGTTATCTGTTTTTGATGCCTTGCTGTAAACCCTATTTAAATAGCTTAACTCAGAGGTTTTGGATACTTTTACTGTGACTTTAAGAAGGTACAGACAAGTAGCAAATTATCTTTTAAAAGATAAGTATAACACAATAAAAGAGGTCTAATATAACTTCTTTCTTGAAGAGACTTGTACAGTTGGACAAAGAACTTGTAGAAAAACTTGGTCCAATCCTCCACTTTTGGATATGATATTCTATTATATTATGGGAAAAGATGAACAATTGATTTAAATTCTAATACTCTTGTTTTGTTAAGGTACAGTAATCATATGCAATTCCTCTATTTAAGTGATGTTACACTACCAGTAAGCTGGAATCTGGGAGGTCTGAACATAGAAAAATGTGGGGGTGATCCAGCAAAATAAGTTATAAACATGAATAGAAGCTCAGTCTTAAATCTCTAGGCTCAAATGGTCACTAGAGTAGGACTTCAGAACAAGGAAATATATGAAAACTTGCTTAATTTTGTGCCTTATTAAGGTTTATAAGATAAATATATAAGGTACAAAATAAAAAGAAAGGCATAGTGTTTGCTTATATCCAACAGTATAGTAATATACCTAAATGATTTGAATTATCTTCTCCTCCAAACCATTTATTGAATTACAAAATGTAATTTTGAATTTGATTTACTGCCCACTAAATGCCAGTAGGAGTTTCTCAAAAACCCACAGATTTTCTTATCCATTGCTCAATTAGAAATAATGCAATATTGTGTCTCTAATTTCATTTAGTGAAAGTTTCTTCTCAATCTAGAAGAGAGAAGTTCCAGATGACAAAATGTATTTTGGAGCTCAGCTATCTTGAGCTTATATATCAAAATACTTAGTAAAAAGAACTATGTAATTTATTTTGAAACATCTATTAAATACATATTGGCCTCAGTTAAGGGACTACCATTCTTAGTCTAGGTCTGCCATTACCCATTTGTGTGACCTTCAACAAAATATATTACATTTTGGGGCTTTAACTTCTTTTACTATACATATGGAATCCAGATAATTTACACTGGTATTAGAATACAGAATTTTTGAAGTTTTTTCCAGCTCCAATATTCTATAATCTTATGAGCCTGTTTTATCTTTGCATCATTAATACGATACTTGGCACATAGTAAGGATGTAATTTATATTTTGATTAACTTCCTATCAAATTTCATTCTAGTTTGCAATCAAACTTCCTTTGAAGAGTATGTGAAGATGGTATGATCATTTAGACTGTTTTATTTTCAGATTTGCTAGTACAATTCTCATAGATTGGCGCAATCTTAGACAAAGAGCAGAAAGTAAATATTATGTACTGTTTAATTAATTGATTACTACGCAAAACTGGAGCCCAGGTAACCTTATTTCAGCTTTTGGAATGGACAGTAAGGGAGGAAAATCTCTGAGGTCTGGACCAGAGCTTAGTTCAAGGCCTGGAATTGAGGTATATTACACGATTTCTAACATAGGAAATAGTGGTAGGTACTTGACTTGTGATGTTACCAGTTTATAGAATTCCTAAGAAAGAAAACTCCCCCTACAAAGGTATGTTGCCTAGAGCACTGATAGTTTAACCAAGTTGCTCAAAATCACTCTATCAATATATCTCAGGGAAAGACTTGAACTCAGTTGGAAAGAGTGCTAGGTCAGAAGTCCAGAAGACCCAAGTTCAAATTTGCCTTTAGACACTTACTAACTCCATGATCTTGGACAAATCATTTAATATAGATTTATTTGCTTCCTCATCTGTGCAGTTGGGATAGTAACAGCACCGACTTACCAGGGTTGTGGTGCGGATTAAATGAGATAACAATTGTAAGGCTCTTAATACAGTACCTGATCCATAGTAGGTGTTAGATAAACATTACTTGTCATCATTAATTGATTGATTGATAGATAGATTGATCCTGGATTCCTAGCACTGCCTTGATTTTTTTTCTTAAATGACTAGAAAGTTTCCTTTTACTATCTTGGGTAAGGGAACTGTGGGAGAAAAGGAGAAAGAAAAGGAGCAGCAGGGGGAGGCTAGGACAACTAAGCCATGTCGTGTTAGTGAAGCTTATGAGTTGAAGAGACCATAAAATCTCATATATTTACAGACAATTTGTTATTACTTTGGGCACTCTGAGGAAGTGGTACCAAAATGGACAGTGAGAGCAGAAGTTTGTTGACTTCCCTTTCTTAGCAAATTGTAAGAGTAACCAAGAAGATAACTTTCTCTCAATCACCCTAGGATCTGGTAATGCATCTTGTTTCTTAGAAAACTCATCAGAATCTGTTCTTTAATCAATCACTTTTTTGACATAAATTGAATCTCTTGTCATGCGTTGGAGAGCAACACATCATTATTACTAAAATAATATTTTATTTAAGATGAGAGAAAGAAACAGAGATGGCTCCAAAGCTTCTCTGAGGCTATTTAAGTAGGGTTTGCAGCAAGGTAGCAAAAACAGATAACATGGGGCCAGTAAACAATGGCCATCTCTTTAGAATCATTTGATCCATACCTTGAACATGGATCCTGGCGGCCATCCAGGTCAAGTTGGACTGGTCCAAGTATCCACTCTGTCTTCTCTATGTCTAAAGGTTTCAGTTTAATTTATTTACCTTTCACGACAGGGACACAAAATGAGAAGGTGATCTTACATATAAAATTCCACTTTACTTACCATTTGGTGTAAGCCATATTTGCCTCTGTCTATAAACAATGTCCACTAGGATGTGAGAAATATAAGCTTAAATATAGATGATGAGAGTTAACAACCTGAGTGTTGTGATATTTTTCTTACTCCAGAATTTTCTCTAGCTTCTTATGTATTTTTTCTTTTAATGGTTTTTATCCAAAATAAACAAAAATATTAAAGATGAGATTGTGATACTACTTCTCAACTACATACAACTCAAACATTCTTTTTTTTTTTTAACTCTTATCTCTTTTAAAGAAGAAGAAATGAGAGAAAGTAAGTAATTCCAGAATTTAGGTTTTGGATTTTTATTTGGTTTAAAGAACCATATAAACATAATAACCATTTTATTTTGTTTGTTTTTGTTTTCATTTTTCCTCTAAAGTATAGTTATTTGTATCTTAGAATAATGACTAATTATTGATTTGAGGGTAAATTTTCAGACAGGGCTGATGCATTGCTCAATTTGAATTTTACAAGATCTTTGCATATTTCTTATATGGTTGTTGCTGATAAGTAATGGGACTGTAAAATGAGGTAGAAAAGGCAATGGCAAACCACTCAATTATCTCTGCCAAGAAAACCCCAAATGGGATCACAAAGAGTCAGACACAACTGAAAGACAATTGAAAAGCCTGAATGTGAAATTGCTTTTATTTATGTTGTGTAACATGTCTAGTTTTCTATGTTATATATGTTCTTGCAGTATAGCAAGAACTATGTTTGTTGATCATTTTTATGTGTAGATTTTTGTGACAAGAAGGTTTGCAAAACTAAACATTTTTATTTTTATGTTTGTTGCAGAGTTTGCAAAGTTTGAATTCTATACTCTTTCTCACACACACATATACATACATAAATACATACATACGTACATATATGTGTGTGGATAGGTGTATTATGGAATCCAACAAAAATTATCTATGTGTGTATGTATGTATGTCAAAGACAGCCATCTTTGACTCTTCCTTCTCATTCCTACTCTGCCTTCCTTTCCTACCTCCCCTTGTACTCACTTCCTAGTAACCAGATTCTGTGATTTCTTTCTTATTAACATATCTACTATCTGCCCACTTATTTATATTGCTGCTGCTATCACTAGAGTTCAGACTTATATTACATCTTTCATGGACTATTGTAATAAACTTCTTATTGGTTTTCTACCTCTAATCTCTCTCCCTTTCAATTAAATCTGTACAACATGAGGCATCCCCAATGTTTTAACATATTGGCTAAAGAGTAGAATTAGTCCAGCTCAGAAAAAGTAGAGATCAAAGCTATTGACTCAATCAGTAGTCAGACTAGCTAAGAGGTAACCAGCCTGGTCTTCTTGAGGAAAAAAAAAAGGAAGCAGGGAAGGAGAGAAAGAAGGAAGGGAGGAAGAAAGGAAGAGAAAAAATAGAGAAAGGAAGAAATGAAGGGAAGAAAAAAGAAGGGAAAGGAAAGGAAAGGAAAGGAAAGGAAAGGAAAGGAAAGGAAAAGGAAAGGAAAGGAAAGGAAAGGAAAGGAAAGGAAAGGAAAGGGAAAGGAAAAGGAAAGGGAAAGGAAAGGAAAGGGAAAGATGGAGAGAAAAAAGGAGGGAGGGAAAGGAATAGAGACAGAGAAAGAGAGAGCGATAGAAAGAGAGATTATTCTGGAAGCATTTATCATTAATTAGCTTTTACTTATTTATCTCTGATGGTTAATCTCCTACCTAGAGAATGATGCTAAATCAAAATTGAAGTGTTTTTTCATTAACTCAGTCATTCCTTTTTCTCTTGACCACAAAGTAGTATAAAAGAGCCCAATTCTTCATCTTGAGTTTCATACTTTGTAAATGAAAATTGCTCAATAAACATTTGCTTACTAACCCATTATTGCCTCAGTGAACTGCAGTAACAATCTTGTCATCTTTGTAAATACGATACTCCTCATCCATAATGAAGGCTGTCTTAAAGATTCTAGGGTCTTATGTTTCCTGAGTTAGGAGGGAATTTGTTTAATTCTGCCACGCAGATATTCCTTGCTTTACAAAAATAGGTAGGTGGAAGTACAAATAAAGATCTGAACTATCTAGTGGCAGTGTGGAATAGGATTTCTATAGGTTGTGACATATATGTAAACTCATATACATACTTGTGTATATGTGTTCTGTATGTATGTATGTTGAAAAAAACAACCTCAGATGCTTTCAGAGCTTTAAGGACTACAAATTCTAGAATTCCCAGGTTGTTGTAAAACATTAAACCTGTCATCCAAACAGCTAGTCTGAGTACACTCTTTTAGATGAATTATTGAAAAGTGGTAAGTAAAGTGGAATTTCATTTGTAAGACCACCTTCTCATCATGTGTGTCCCTGTCGTGAAAGGGACGTAGAGAGCAGCCTATAATACTGGGGGGGATTTTGTCCCATAAAAGTTTTTTTAGCAGTTTCCTCAAGCAATTCATATTGGGTAGTCTTAATAATACTTCAACTTTTCTTAGAAAATAAATAAATAAAAGAATAGCAGCAAGGATTTAGCTTTAAGATTTAATATCAGAGACAAGATACCATGGAAGCATACCAAATCAGATTTTGAAAATGTCACAATGTACAACATGTGTTCATGAATTTTATATAAACTATTTAAGAAAATTAACATGTATGCAAATATTTATAAACTGACATAAGATATTCATATATTTAATATAAGATATGTATATTATAATAGCTAACATTTAAAATTGATTTAAGTTTGGCAAAGCATTTGATTTCTCACATTTGATTCTCACAACAAATATGCAAAGTAGCTGCTATTATTAGTCTCCATTCTACAGATGAGGAAAATAAAACACAGAGAAGGAAAGTGACCTCCCCAGGATCATACAACTAATTAATAAGTGTGTGAAAAAGGATTGGAACCCAGATCTTCCCGACTGTGCAATTTAGGTGCCAATAAAAGCATAAATGGAAAAGATATTACCAAGAGGTCCATGGTTTCATGTATTTTCTGTAATCTATTTATTTGAATGAAAAATTACACTTCTTATTTTCATACTACTGACTCCATTCTATACCATATTTATTTATGCAAATATCTCTGACCTCTTTGAGGACAAGAACTATATTTTCTTCATCTTGTATCACAACCAGCATCTAGCAATGGCTCACACGTATTAGATGTTTGATAAATATTTGTTAGATGAATGAGTTTGTATAAATATATAAACATTTCTCCCAAACTCAATTTTGTGAGATCTATGTTAAATAATTAGTTGAAATTCAGTATATTTTGTATACCTTACAAAATGTAAATATTATTTGCTCTATTTTTTAATGCTATTTCTTAAAAAAATTAAAATTCTTTCCTTCATATTTCATGGTAAAAAAGGAAACATACAGGGGGTTGAGTCAAGATGGTGAAGTAGAGACAGGAACTTGTATCACCAAGGCACTATTTACAGCACTGGTGGTGACTATGAATATGCCTGTATCGTTTGCAAAGTATAAAAGACTCTCCTTAAAGAAGGCAGAAGAACAACATTTATTTAGACACCAAAGAGCCAAATCCCAGAACCAGAAAGTTAAATCTGTCATGGTAGCCAAGAAGTCAATAAACATGATCACTTCAGGGGACAAAATCATTCCCAAGCCTCCCTCCCTCTGCCAGGACCTCCTCACAAGCAAACACTCATAAGTCGAACCTTGCCATGCCTACCTGCCTTCCTGTTTCCTCTCTCCTCAACCCTGACCATGCTCATTCACTTCCTCTCGGTTCTGTTCCACCCTTCCAGTCCCATACATTCAGCAAGCTCCTTCTACCACATGTGACTTAGGCTTCTAGGTGATTTAAGCAGGTGATGTTGGTCCATTATTGAATGAGAAAGATCTTTCCATTTAAATTGCTATTACAGAACTTAGCTGATCTTTTCAAAATTTTCCAAATTTCTCTTCAAACACCTTTAAAGTAATGCTCAAATCAAATTCTGGAGCAGCAGAGCCAAAAAAATTCTAAGTGAAATAATTTTCTTGACTACAACTTAGAAGATCAGCAGGAAAGGACTATCTAACCAAGATGATAGTCAGGCCTGGGTGTTCAGGAAAGGCCTGATGCCACAACACCAGAAGCAGACCTTGGAGGCAGCTGTATCAGGGGCAAGAATAGCTATAGGAGTTCATAGTGCACAGATGGTAAGGAGGTCAGAAAACTGATCAGAAAGAGATTACAGGGGAAATTTTTCTGGCACTGGATGCAAAACTCTCTACCACTGCCCATATGCAGTTATGGGTAATAGTTTCAGGATAAGGAAGGTTGTGAGTGCACCAGTATTTCAGCTGTGGGAAGAGCAGGGGCCTTGTCACAGTTTCAGGTTAGAGAAGAGTGTATGTGGATACTGACAAGGGAGAAGAGAGTCTTTTTGTTTTGTTTGATTAATTGATTGAGTGTTTCAGTTTAAGAAATTAGCATTAACATCTGCATCTGCAAGAGAGCAGAGAATGTGACCAAAGATCCAGGGCCAAAAGAAATGCTAGCATTTGTGACTAAAGGGGAATGAGGTCCTTTCCTGGAAGAAGACCATATCATGGGTCAGGACAATAATAACCACACCTTTCCTTCATCAGCACTACCTTGGAAGCACTGAAAACTTACAGTCTCCCAGAACTAACTCAAAAAAAAAAAATAGTAGCACTAAAAACATGAAGCTTGAATGAGTGCCCCCTACATCCTGGGATCAGAGCCCAACTTCAATGTAAAGTTAAACATCAGGAAATAGACTATAGAAATGAGCAAGCAACAACAAAAGCTGACCCTGAAGGTACCATGACGAAAGAGAAGATCAAAGCAACACTCTCAAAACAGCTACAAGCAAAACTTTAAAGAAAAGTGTGAATTAGAAAAAGTCTAACAAGAGTACCCAGAAGAACTAGAAAAGGATTTTAGACATCAGGTAAGAGAGCTTGAGAAAGAAATTGAGAAATGAAATGAGAAGGATGCAAGAAAATTATGAAAGTCAAAATCTTGGTAAAAGAGGTACAAAAATAATGAAGAAAATACTACCTTAAAAAAAAAAAACAAGATTATCCAAATTGTAAAAGAGGCACAAAAATTAAGTGAAGACAAGAATACCTTAAAATAAAATTAGCCAAATGGAAAAAGAAGTACAAAAGTTTGCTAAGGAAAATAATTCTTTAAAAAAACTAGAATTGGTCAAGTAGAAACTAATGATTCCATGAAGCATCAGAAACAGAAAAAGAAAATGAAAAAAAAAATAGAAGAAAATATGGAATAACTCATTGGAGAAACAATTGACCTGAAAAACAGTTCAAGGACAAATAATTAAATAATCATTGGTCTTGGGGCAAAAACAAGATAATGAAGTAAAAATAGGGACTTCCTTGAGCCATCCCCCAAATCCCTCCAAATTCCTGTAAAAAAAAGTAACTCTAAACAAACTGCAGAGCTGTGAAACATGCAAAATGGCAGAGAGAAACAAATCTCCAGGACAACTCAACATGGAAGTTTGAGAGGAAGTGTCTGTTGCACCAGGCTGGGAGCAGAATATAATTCAGCTTGGGTCATGCCAGTGTAGATGGGGCCAGAACAGGCTTCAAGGGAACTAGTCACTGGCAGCTGCGGTGATTTCCAGATGTTTAAGCCCACAAATGCTAAAGACAGCAAAGCAGGTCAGCGGCAAAACTCTGTTGAGAGGAGTACATTTTGGCCCCAGCCCTGGGGTGGTAGAGGTAGTGGTGGCAGCAGCAGAAATAGCTGCGTCTGGAGCTCCCATCCCCCAAAATGGTGTGAGCATCACGTGGCTGATTAGAGGGTAATTTCAGGGATCTCTTTGCTGACACTAAGGCAAGATTCTCTCGTTTTGCCTGTGCTTGGATCTGTGTTGCAGTCCTGAGTGGTGGTCTTAGGGTGAAGAGGAATGCTGGTCTAACAGAGTTTGTGGTAGTGGTGAAGAAGGAATCCTCCACACAGTTCCCAGGCAAAGTGAGTGCATATGGTCACTCACAGACCACAGCACAGGCCTGGAAAGGAGTAAAGATCTCGTTTGATCATACCATCTTGAAAGAACTGAAAATTTACTGGCCCCTAGCAGTATCTCTGAAAACAGCTACACAAAATCCCTGAAGTTTGGGACAGGGCACTCTATACACTGGAAGCAGAGTTCTACCTTAGTAAAAAGTTAGAATGTCAAGTGTTTGGCTTTGAAAATGAGCAAAAAGTGTAAAAAGTATTCAAACTACAGAATCTTATTTTGGTGACAAAGAAAATCAAATAATACAACTAGAAGAAAACAAAGTCAAGTCTCCTACATCAAAAGTCTCCAAGAAAAACATAAATTGGTCACAGGCCATGGAAGAGCTCAAAAAAGATTTTGAAAATCAAGCAAGAGAAGCAGAGGAAAAATTGGGAAGAGAAATGAGTCATGCAAGAAAATCATGAAAAATGAGTCAATAGCTTGCTAAAGGATACACAAACAATTACTGAAGAAAATAGCACCTTAAAAATAGACTAAACCACATGACAAAAGAGGTCCAAAAAGCCAGTTTGGATAAGAATGCCTTAAAAAAAAAGCAAAATTGATCAAATGGAAAAAGGAGGTCCAAAAGCTCACTGAAGAGAATAATTCCTTCAAAATTAGAATGGAGTAAAAGGAAGCAAATGACTTTATGAGAAAACAATAAATTATAAAACAGAAACAAAAGAATGAAAAAATTGAAGACAACATGAAATATCTCATTGGAACAAACCACTGACCAGAAAAATAGATCCAGGAGATATAATTCAAAATTTATTGAACTACTTGAAAGCCATGATCAAAAAAAGAGCCTAGACACCATCTTTCAAGAAGTTATCAAAGAAAACTGCCCTGATATTCTAGAACCAGAGAGTAAAATAGAAAATGAAAGACTCCACCAATCACCTCCTGAAAGAGATCCCAAAAGGAAAACTCTAGGAATATGTTAGCCAAATTCCAGTGTTCCCAGGTCCAGGAGAAAACATTGCAGGCATCCAGAAAGTAACCATTTGAGTATCGTGGAAATACGATCAGTATAACACAAGATCTTGCATTAAGGGATTCAAGGGCCTGTAATGTCACATTCTGGAGGTCAACTCAAAATTTAAACACAACAAGTGTTAAAATGTTGTTTTTTTTTTTTTTTTTTTTTTTACATGCAGCTGGGAAATAAGATGTACAGGCAATGGGGTATAGAAATTTATCTTGTCCTTCAAGAAAGTGAGGGGGAGCAGGATAGGACGGGAGGTGGTAGAGGGGAGAGCAGACTTGGGCAAGGGGTAATCTGAATTATGCCATCTTGTGCTTGCTGTGAGGGAAAGATGGGGAGAAAATTTGGAATTCAAAATTTTGTGAAAATGAAAACTGAAGACTAAAATAAATGAATTAAAAGAAAAAAATTTAAAAATAAAAAAAATTGTACAATTCCACTATTTCCTACTAAAAAATAATCATTGTGCTACCTGAAAGCCATGATTTTTTAAAAAGCAGGGAATAGTATACATATTCAATTAGGTACATAAATCTTACTTTCCCTACAGGGAAGTAGGAGGGAAAAAGCATAAGATAAGTGAAAGAACTGATAGAAAGTAGGGCAGATTAAAATATGCAAAACAGACTGTGAGGAGAGATGGAAGGGAGAGAGAGATGGACAGACAGACACAAAGAGACAGAGAGCATAAACAGAGAAAAGTAGGATGGAGGAAAATAAAGAGTTAACAACTATGATTGTCAATGGGATGAACTCAGTCATAAAATGGAAGTGGATACTAGAATGGACAAAACATCAGAATCCAATGATATATTACTTACAAACCTCACACCCAAAAAAAGAGACAAAGAGTTAAAACAAGAAGTTGGAACAAAAACTTTTATGCTTCAACCTGTTGTAAAAAATCAGGAATAACAAATATTATCTCAGACAAAACAAAAGCAATATAGATCTTATTAAAAAAGATAAGCAGGAAAATTGCATTTTGCTAAAAATTTCCATAGACAATGAAATAATATAAATACTAAACATATATACACCAAATAGCATAGCATTCAAACTCTTAAAGGAAAAGTAAATGAGGTACAAGAGGAAATAGTAAAATTAAACTAGTGGGAAATCTCAACTTTGCCCACTTAGAACTAGATAATCTAACTACTATATAAACAAGGAAAACATTATGGAGATGAGTAGAATTTTAGAAAAGTTCAATATCATTGATTACTGAAGAAAACTGAATGGGAATAGAAAGGAATAAACCTTTTTCTCACCTTTTTATACATGACACCTACAATAAAAAATAACCATCTATCAGGGCACAGAAAAAAACAGAAAAATGAAATAAAGACTTTTTATTACACAATGCAATAAAAATTATATTCAATAGAGTCATGCAAATTTATGTAAAAAGTTAAAAGGATACTAAATAATCTAGTCTTTAAAAAATGAGCTGGTCAAAGAGAAAGACCAGAAACAGTGAATAATTTCATTAAAGAGAATAGCAATAATGAGGCAACATACTAAAATTTAGGTGATGCAACCAAAACAGTGCTTAGGGGAAAATTTATTCCTTTAAATGCTTATGTTAAAAATTGGGAAGGAGTAGAATGATGAATTGTACATGCAATTTAAAAAAAAAAACTAGAAGAAGAACAAATCAACTTCACCCCAAATTAAACACCAAATTGGAAGACCTGAAAATCAAAGGAGGCATTTATAAAATTGAAAGTAAGAGAACCACTGAAGTAATAATTTAAAAAAATTAATACCTGGTTTTATGGGGGAAAAAACAGAGAAAGCCACTGATGAATTTGAATTTTTACAAAAGGAAGGTGAAAACCAACATGCTACTGTCAAAAATGAAAAGTTTGAATTCACCACCAATGAAGTTGCATTTAAAGCAATTCTTAGATCCTCTTTTGCCTAATTATATGCTAGTAAATCTGAAAATTTAAATGAAATTAATGAACATTTGAAAAAATATATAAATTGCCCAGATTAACCGAAGTAGATGTAGAATACTTAAATAATCCTACATTAGAGAAAGAAATTAAACAAGCCACAAATGAGCTCCTTAAAAACAAAAATGTCAGGACAAGATGAATGGACAGATGAATTTCATCAAACAGTAAACAAAACAAAACAAAACCCACAACTCTTTGGGAGAAATAATAAGCAAAGAAAGTGGCTTATACGGTTCCTTTTGTGACAGAAATATGGTACTTATCCCTAAGCCAGGAAGAGCAAAAACAGATAAAAAAAAAGCTATAGACTAATTTTTCTCATGACCATTGATATGAAAATTTTCAATTAATTCTAAGGAGATTATCACAAAGATCATATGTTATGACCAGGAGGGATGTATACAAAAAATATAAAACTGACTCAATATTAGGAAAACTATCAGTATACTTGACCATATCAATAACAAAAACAACACAAATTATGTAATTATATCAATAAATGCAGAAAATCTATGGATAAAATACAACACTCATTCCAATTAAAGAGCATAGAAGGCATAATAATAACTGGGACTTTTCTTAAAATTATCAATATCTAAAACCAGCATTTTCTGTAATGGTGATGAACTATAAACCTTCCCAAAATATCATAAGTGAAGCAAAGATGATCATATCACTACTTTTATTTAATAATTTACTAGAAGTGCAAGCTGTAGCAATAAGAAAAGAAAAGAAGTTAAAGGAATTAGTAGGCAATGAAGTACTAAAACTATCATTCTTTGCTGACAATATGATGATATATTGAGAGAGTTCTGGGAGTCAACTGAAAATTAGCTGTAATAACAACTTCAGCAAGTTTGCAAGATAAAAAATAAATAAATGATCAGTATTACTATATATTATCGAAAAATTCATCAGTAAGAGAAAGAAATCTCATTTAAAATAAGTGCTGAGAATACAACATATTTTGGAGTCTACCAATTAGGACAAACTCAGGAACTATATGAAGACAAGGTATAAAAAAGTCAAGGGAATCAATGAACAAAAATATGAAGGAAGGTGCCCAATATTACCACATTTCAAATCATATTACAATGTAGTTTTAATCAAAATAATCTGGTAGAAGCTAAGAAATGCAGTAGTAGATCAGTGGAATAGGTTAGGTACACAATATATAGTAGCAAATGATCATATTAATCTACTGTTTTACAAACCCAAAGATCTAAGCTTTGGGAACAATAACTCACTATTTCATGAAATATTTTGGGAAAACTGGAAAGCAGTTTGACCAAACCAAACATTTTACAATGTATACTAAGATAAAGTTGAAATGGTTACATGACTTGTATATAAAGGGTGATATTATTATATACAAATAAAGGGAGGATGGAAATTTTTGTTTTTAAGAACTTGGAAAAGGAAGAATTTATGACCAAACCAAAAAGTAGAAGGCATTACAAGATATAAAATGTGTAATTTTGATTGTATTAAACTAAACATTTTTGTACATGCAAAATCAATGTAGAAAAGAGTAGGAGGAAAGAAGAAAACTGGGGAAAATATTTTTCAGAAAGATTCTAGGATAAAGAGCTTATTTTTTAAAAATATGTCCAGAACTGATTGAAATTTATAAAAATATTAGTCGTTGCTTAGTTGATAAATGGTCAAAGAATACAAATAGACAGTTTTCAAAAGAAATCAAAGCTATCTATAACCATATGAAAAAAGTTTTAAATCATTATTGATTTAAGAAATGCAAATTAAAGCAACCCAAAGGTATCACCTCACAACTATCTCATTGCCTTGTGTAACAGAAAAGAAAAATGACAAATGCCAGAAAAGATGTGGAAAAAATAAGTCTACCAATGAACTATTGGTGGAGTTGTGAATTGTGCTACTGCTCTGGAGAACAATTTGAATTACACTCAAAGAGATATAAAATTGCATACTGTATGACCCAGTAATGCCATTATCACATCAATTTCCCAAAGAGATCCAAGAAAAAGGAAAAGAACATATATATATATATATATATAGATAGATAGATAGATAGATAGAGATATATATAGATATATATACATATAGATATATATAATATATGTATATATGTATGTATATATATATCTCTATACATATACACAAAAATATTTATAGAAATTCTTTTTGCAGTGGTAAAGAAATGGAAATTGAGGGAATGTCCATCAATTGGGGCATAGCTGAACAAGATTGTGATGGAATACTATTGTGTAATAAAAAGTGGTGAGCTGAGTGATTTCACAAAACCTGGGAAAACATATATGAACTGATGCAAAGTAAAATTAGCAGAACCAGCACAATATTGTGCACAGTAGCAGCATCATTTTAAGAATGATCAACTGTGAATCACTTAGCTAGTCTGAGCAATGTAATGATCTAAGACAAGTCTGAAGGACTTATGATGAAAAATATTAATTCACCTCCTGAGTAGGAACTTATTGACTCGGAATGCAGTTCAAAAGGCATCCTTTTTACTTACTTTTTTCTTTTTTTTATTGTCTTTTCTTTCGGTACATCGTTAATATAGAAATATGTTCTGCATGACTTCACATTATGATACATCTCAAATTGCTAGTGTTTTTCAGCGTGTGAGTTAGAGAGAGAGGTAAAAAGATAATTTGGAACTGAAAAAAATTAAATGTTATTTTTTACATCAACTTGAGAAAACTTTTTTTAAAGCAAGGAAATACAAACCAACAAACATCTTCTTATTTACTTTGTCCTTGAGATACAAATCCAATTTGAAGCTCCCTCTCCAAAAAGATCTGTTATCTGAATAAATATGTCCTAGTAGATGAATGAAGGTGTTTGTAGTAATGCAATGTTTATTGTGTATACTTCATATCAAACATTCTGGTGTTGGGTCTCTTTTTCAATCTCTGTGGCTCTTGAGAAAATTTTCCTAGTTTATCTCCAGTCAGTCTCAGGTATTTTTCTTTTTCATTTAGCCAATGTACATAATACATAAAGATAATAAACATGATAATCAAAGATTTAGAAAACAAGATCTATGCAGGGAAAACAAAGAAGTTAATCTGATTTATTAAAATAAGACCTACAAAGAAATGATAAAGGGAATGATGGTGAAAGCATAGTAACAATTTTCAAGTATAGAACTGTTTTTTACATAGAAAAAAGATCACTGTTGAGGAATAACAGGAAGAAATAGCCTTAAACTATAGCATGAAAAATGGAAATTAGAAAACTATAAAGAAGAATTTCAGGGGATATTTGAACACAATAATAAATTACTGGGAAATACTTTCTTTTCTGTTCTTTCCTTTTCAATCTTGGTAGTCTACTCTACAGCAAATGAATTTGCCTTCTGTGAAACTCCTCCCTACTAGCTCAGCCTTCAGGTGATCAGTTTCCTCAGCCATAGCAACTCATGAAGATGTCTAAGATAGGGGTGGGGAACTTGTGGCCTTACGGTCACATGAAGCCTTCTAGATTTTAGCCATTCAAAAGGCCGCACTTAAGGACCTAGAAGACTGTTTGTGGCCTCAAGGCATCAGGTTCTTCCTGGCATCGTGAAGTTTCTCTCTGCGTAGGCAAAGGATGAGGTATCAAGGATAAAAAACTACAGCTATTGGAAGCAATGAAATATTCTAATTATCAATGCAGATTGTCCTATCAACAGTAGTAAAGATAGATAAATTGGTTTTACTAACTACTCTAGAGTCTTGTTTGGCAGAAGCACATAGATTGGAACTCTGTTGTTTTGTCCCAATTTTCCATTGCCAAGGAAGCATGTCCAATTCGGATGTCTTAGTTACTATTAGCGTCTAACTCATTTTCTTCGGAGCCAAATTCATTCTTTCCCCCTTAAAATATGAATTCAACCACTACCTGAATTTGGTTGCCCAAAACGACCAACCCTAACTTTAAAAGGGGAAAAGAAATGAGTATTGATTAAGTGCTTTCTGTGTTCCAGACACTTTACAAATATTACAGCATTTGATTCTCACAATAATCCTGCAAATAGGTGCTTCAATTATCCCCTTTTTATAGCTGGGGAAACTGAGACAGACTGAACAAGTGATTTGCCCAGGGTCACACAGCTAATGAGTTTCTGAGGTAGAATTTGAACTAAGGTCTGCCTGACTCCAGGCCCAGAACCCTCTCTTCTGGGTCACCTAGACTCTTTGTCTATCTGACTAACCCTCCTCATTCATAGACACAAACTACAGTTCTTTCTGTCTTTTGATAATTCTTAACTCAAATGCATTAATAGGCTCTAAGCTGATCCCTCTGCCCTTAGCTTCTACCCTTTCCAGTTTATCTTTTGCATGATAAGTCACATATCTGTTCAAAAGCCTTCAAGGACTCCTTAGTGCCTATCAGTTAAAACACAAACTTCTTAACCTGACAATTCCATTTCTCTCCTATCTGATAAATCTATGTTTTCCTGTCTTCATAAACTATAGCTTGCAGTCAAAATAAACTACTAAACTTTGGATTTCATCTTTCCTTTGCTTAATTTTGTGTTTCCACATGCTATATTTCCTAACTGAAATGTATTCTCTTACATTTCTGGTAATCAGAATCCTTTTTCCCCTTTAATATTCTTCTCCACAAATATTCCAAATTTATACTATTAAACATGATATTATTATAGTTAAGCATATTAACATTAATATTATTAGTGCAGTTAATATAATTAAACATATTTTGTACATCTTCTAAATCTTCCAGAGTACACACAGAAGACAGAATTTAATTCAGTCCCTTGTACAAAATAGCCACTTAATATTGATTGATTTAATTTATTTTTTAAATTATATTGATATCTTTTATTTTTATATCAATTCATTTCCTGCACACTAACCTTCCTCTCATAGGACCATTTCTTATAACAATAAATTTACACAAAGAGGGGGGAAAAAAGCATCATGGCAAATCTGACACATCAACCAAGTCTAACAGTATATACAATACTCTATACCAATATCCCACTCCCACCTCAGCAAAAGCCACGTTCTCTTCCCTCTTCCTTGGAGCCATGCTCAGCCATTGAAATTTTTCTAGGATGTAATCATCTTAAGCCCTGGAATAAAAGTTGAATGGACAAAATATCCTTGAACCCACATTTCCTATCATCAATCTGTCCATTAAATGTAATATATGTGCTGAGAGTCAGACAATGTTTTATCTGTAGTTACTACACACAGCATTATTGAAGCATTCCATACCAGGGACAACTCATGTAACTTATCCTTTAGGTATTTAGATGCCATGCCATGTGATGTATATGTGTTAAATATTGATCTTGATTCATTGCCTATTGTGCCTTTAAGTATAATGTAATTCTCTTGTGTATTTTTAACCTTTTTTTTCACTTTTGACTTGTTGATGTTATATTTGCTACTATTGCTCTGGGTTCAGCTGAAACATTTCACTCATTATCACTTTATATTAAATCTGTGAATTTTTATTGTTCAAGTGTACTTTTCATAAAAACTGTATTGTTCTATTCTGTCTCCAGATCCATTCTACTATCCTGTTCCATTTTCTATGTAAGTGTATCCTCTTTGCATTCATGTATAATTTTGAAATTCTCTTTCCATCTATCCTATTCTCTCCTCATTGCTTCCTTTCCTTTATAAAAAAAAAAGTATTGTGTAAAGAATGCACACTGCATTAATGTTCTATAAATGATACAAGCTACACCCTCTTCTATGTCCCTATTATGTTCCCTTCTTACAGACATTAATCATAGGTGCTTAATATTTTTTTCCATTCTTTGTAAGTCCTCTACACATAGCAAAAAGATTGTAACTAATACATTCATCAGTCTGTCCATACTTCCATTTTCCCTTCTTCCTTCTCCCAAATCCTGTTTCCTTAATATATTGACTATATTTCTATACCAACTGCTTTGTGTGTGTTCGACTTTCCTTTGTCAGCTTTGAATCACAATGAAATTCACAAGATGCTCTCCACTACATCACTTTTCTCTTGATATCTCCTTCTACTTGTGTACCTGGATAATGGAAATGGTAAGTTTCCTTCCCTTTCTTCTCTACTATATTTTTTATCCTTTCCTTTTTCTTTCTTCTTTAAGAATGTAAAGACAACAAAATCACTCCCATCATTCTTTTCTTATTTAATTCCTTCTGTCACCCTTGCTGGCATTTAGGGTTCATGTGGAGAAACATTTTTTTTGTTCTCTTTCTGTTAACATATAAGTAATCATTCCTTTCATAACTCCTTCCAAATGCTCACTGTTACCTTTTTTCAATGTTTCTCTTGATTCCTGTATTTTCATTTCAATGTTTCTACTCAGTTCTGGTCTTTTCATCAGATATGTTTGGAAGGACTTTATTCCAACCATTCAATATGCAGTTGTTAAATGTATCTTTTATAGTTTCATAATAGACACTGGGAGTGCAAAAGGGGGGGGACCTACTCTTGCTCCCAAAAGGAACCTAAATTCTATTTCTTGTATAATATAAAGAAATGGTTTCTAAGCACTTAGAAAGTGAAGTTGTGATCAGTATAAACCAGCACAGTTTCATCAAGAATGTATCATGTCAGAGTAGTCTCATTATTCTTTTAGACAGGGTTGCTAAACTAATTGGTCAAGTAAAGTCCATACTATACTTGAATTTCAATAAGTCATGAATAAGTTGAAAAAGTGAATGAATAAGTTGAAAAAATTTCCATTGAATTCCACGTCAGATGCCTTACTATGGAACAGAAGCTAGGCCATTAAAGCGCGATGGAAAAGGCATTGAAAACAATGCCACCTTCAGCGTGAACAGCTGCCTTGCAAAGGCCAACCTGGCGAAGTTTTGAGAGGCTCAGGTCCCAACGGCTGCACATGAATCTTTTTTCTGTTTCTTTGTTTTATCCTTTGTTTCTGTGTTGTTTTGCCTCAAAACTTAATTTGACCAACATTTACTGAGAATCTATAACTGCAATATAATTTGCAATAATATAATTTGCAGTAAGTTGCAAAGGATTTTATATTTGCATGAGTGGAGAAAGGACTCCCACAGGCAAATCACATATCCATAAAATATTGCTATGTATCTGACAAGATCTTTTACAGTATGCTTTGGACGAGATAAAAAGATCCGCATATAGTGAGATTATAAAGTGTATTCAAAATGGTTGAATATTGATTCATGGACTAAGGACACAGTAGATGTTCAAAAGCTGTTTATTCGATGAATGAATGAACTTCATAGATTCACGGAAACTTAAGGACAAAGGGGAGTTTATAGACCATCTAGTTCAATGGCCTCAATTTACAAATGAGAGGCAGAGAAGTTTAATGAATTTTTCATGTCCATATGTTTGGACTAGAATTCATGTTTCCTTGTGTATGCATTTTATAGGGTGTATCTGTATATGAACTGAGTTTTTTATTATAATGTTTGATCTAAAGGTTTAAATAAATAATTATTACTTCAATTCAAGTTCAGAAACTTGTTGAATAATCAGCACTTTAAAGGGAAATCTACCAAAGTATCACAATGCTATGAAGATTTTTCAACAAGTACAGTAATTTATTAAGAAGAAAAGGAGGAACACACATTTGTAAAGTGCCTCCCTAATGTGTCAGGCACTATGCTAAACATTTTATGCATATTATCTCATTTGAGCATTAGTAACATGAAAGGCCATATGGAATAGTGAACAGAGAGCTGGTCTCAGGGTCAAGATCTGTATTCAAGTCCTTCCCTTTGACACATATGCTGATGATAGAATGCAATGCCCCACACATCTCTCTAAGCTGATAAATTGAGGGTGCCATTTATATTAATAAAGTTATTTTTCTCACCAGGAGATCCCTCTATGGAAAAAAAAACAATTCTAGACAAAAATAAACACAAATATTAGTAACTTTAGTGGAAAATGGCACTGAGTTGTTGGTATTTTTTTTATACATGGCTCTTTTTTGAATTTCTACTTGACTTAAGACTTCCAGGAAGCATTCTTAGGGTGGTCTGCAAGTCTCAACTTCCTTTTCTCTGTTTCATCACTCTCAGTGGTTCAATATGCTTACTCTTGATCATTCTTTGTAAAGGGAAGTATCAGTTGTTACAGCTCATGTCACATAGCACCTCATCACCTCCCCAGTGGAGCCATTGGCTGATGATGGATCAAGTGTGCTTAAAGTAAAGCAGAATGAACAGTTCTCAGATTACAAATGCGAGAATAAAAATGAATGACAAGAAAAAATGTACATAGGTATTTTATATAGAAATAAGGAGCGGTAGGCAAAGTTTTACAAAATACTAGAGTCTTACAAAAATAATTTCCAGTTCTTCTAAAAATGGCAGTTTGAATGTGAACTTGGAAGAATGTTTCTTTCTAGTCGAACAGTAGTTAGTATACACCTGTATATTAAAAAGGGGGCAGCCCTAAATAGGTCCTTTTCTTCCTTTTCACCATCTATTCAGCACACCAGATGTTTTGGCTTTTCATTTGCTGAAGAATGCATTACGTTCCCATATGCCCATTTATAGTAACATAGCTTTTTAAAAAGAAAACTCATTCTTAAGTAGCAGTTGGTCACAGATAAAGACAGACATGTGCTGGAATTTGGACTACCTGTTGCTATGGTTACACCTGTCATTAAAAATTGATGAATTTGTGTTTGCAAAGCACTTCATCACCATTTCACTTAGTTTCTCGTAGCAGGCCAATTTGGGGAATGGGTTGCCTTTGTTTGCTTCATTTTTCAGGCAATGAGGTAGCTGGGATAGAAATTCAATGACTTCTCTTTGGTCACTCAGCACATCATTGGGAACATTGCAATTAGAACTCATGGTCAATCTCCCTTATCTTCAGGTGCATTTATTTCAGGAAACTCAGGGACATCCTCAGGCAATATAGAGCTCCTTCCCTTTCTTCAGGTATTGTTCAGTCATGTCAGTCATGTTTGACTCCTTATGACCCCACTTGGGGTTTAGTTCTGGAGTCAATTGCCTTTTCCTTTTGCAGCTCACAGATGAAGGAACTGAGGCAAACAAGTTAAGTGACTTGCCTAGGGTCACACAGTAAGCTAACACCGTGTTTGAACTCAGGAAGATGAGTATTTCTGAGTCCAGGCCTGGCACTCTATTCATTGCTTCATCTAGCTGCCCCAGCTTTTGTTATTCTACACCAACTTGATCAATTGCCCTTTTAATCCTAAAAAGTCAATTAGGGACCCAATTTCTTCTTCAGGCCTAAAGAAGCATCAGTTCAGGTGTTTCTGGGGCAAAAGGCATTCGTTACCTTTTGCTAGGTAGAAAATTTCCAGGTCTACATCTCCCTCAGAAATGAAGGGATTGTCCTCCTAGTCCATTTTTCTTATCAAATAAATACCTGAATAATCATAGTAGCACAGGCATATACCCAGCATGAGAAGTTGTCTTTACGTAGTCTCTATCATTAAACTATAAGCTATTTGAGGGCAGAAACTGTACTTTTTGCCTCATCATCTGGAATATAGTAAGCACTTAATAAGTACTTGTTGACTGACGAACTGACAACACTCAGACTGTAACTCTTTTGTGCATAGGGTAATGCATTTCTTATCTTTGGTATAAACTCTTCAAGTACTTCAATATAATTTAAATATCCTTTTAAAAACTACCTCTGGTTCATGGATTTAGAGCTGAAAGTAACAGAAGAGTTCATCTAGTCCAAATGTTTCATTTTATAGGAAATTTTAGAGGAAAAATAGAATTAAAGAATATTGACTTGCCCAGGGTCACACATACTGTAAGCAGCAGAATCACATATCAAATGCACGTTCTCTGACCCCAAAGCTAGCATGCTCTCTATTTACCGACTCCTCCATGATGTTTTTCCATAGCCAATAGCAATGCAGGAATTTGCCAGACCTCTTTTTTATTAAATATTCACAAAAACATGTAATGTTAGAGCTTGAAAGAAGGGATTGTGATATAATGGGAAAACCCTTGGCTGAGCACTTGTATTCAAATATCACTCCAACACTTACTACATATGTAACTCCAAACAAGTCATTGAACTCTACTTGATCTCAGTTTCTTCATATGTAAACGGAAGGTGCAAGATCTGAAATTCCTTTTTTGCTTTAAAATTATGATCTTATGACCTTTGAGATCTCTTAGTCCAATCCATTCATTTCGTAATATATCAGCTGGAAAGTATTTACTCAGTACCTACTATATGCCAGCATTGTGCTAGGTACTGGGAATGAAAGGACAAAAATACAACCTTTCCTGACTTGAAGAAGCTTATATTCCATTAGGGAAAACAACGTGTACATATGTGAGTACGTAGAAAATAATTTAAAAATAGGAAAAAGTCAGGACTGGAAGAGAAGACATTAAAACCAGAAAGGAATGAGAAGGAAATAAAGAAATTCTTCACTTAAAGGATAAAGCTTTGGGAAATCCTGAAAGAAGTAAGGAATTCTATGAGGGAATAGGGAATTAATTCCACACATTGAAGACAGTTAATGTGAGGAGATGACTGTGTGTTAAGAACAGTTTTAAAAAGTCAGTTTAGCAGTACTTTTAGAGTGCAAAAAGGGAACAATTTATAATAAGGTTAGAAAAGTAGGTTGGGGGCAGGTTGTGAAGGGTTTGTAAAAGCCAAACAGAAGAATTTATATTTTATCCTAGAGGCAATAAAGAGCTACTTGAGTTTAGAAGAGGTATTACAGCTACAATGGAAACAGAAAAATATAGCAATTGTATTAAATATTGGAAGGTTAAATGCAGTAGTGATAAAGTTAGACCTGTGCTTAAGGAAAATAACTTTGGTTGCTATGCAAAAGATGTATTACAGTGGAGACAGATTTTTGTCAGGAGACAAATTAGGAAACTTTTGGAAGAATCAAATTAGAGGAAAATAGGGCCTGGTCTAGAGAGGAACTATGTGAATAGTGAGAAGGGAACAGATGTGACTAATGTTGAAGAGGTTGAAATTATAATATTTGGCAATTGAACAGATATATAAGATAAGTGAGAAATAATGGTGGCATCATTGAGCTTGCAAACCTATAACTCTGACAGGATAATAGTGCCTTAGAAAGAAATAGAAAAGTTCAGAATAAGAGCATATTTTCAGGAAAAGACAAGGAGTTCTGCTTTAGACAGGTTGAGGTTGAGATAGCTGGAATGTCTATCCAATTTGAAATATACAACAGGCAGTTTGTGATTCAGGAATGCATCTCAGGAGAGCAACCTCAACTAGATATACATTTTATGTAGATGATAGTTAATTCTTTGTGAGTAGTTGATGAGGTCAAGTGAAAAAGCAAAGAGAGAAAAAAGAAGAAGAGAGCCTAGAATGGAGTCCTGGAATATATCCACTGTTAGAGTGTAGGACATGAAAAAATGATCCAGCAAAGGAGAATGAGAAGTCCAGAATCAGGTTTAAGAAAGGCCAGAAACAAAAGTTTTACAAAAACCTGGAAAAAGTATGGTATCCTGGAAGCCAGGATGTTCAACAATATCAAATACTGTTGAGATGTCAAGAAGAATAAAGATTGATTAAAGATCATCAAACTTAACATTTCAGAAAAAAATTGGTAACTTTGGAGTGAGAAGTTTCTGTTGAAAGATGCTGAAATTGAAATCTAGGTTGCAAAATTTTTAAAAAGTAAGGGAAAGGAGGGGAAATGGAGACAGCTTTTTGGGTAAGTTTTGTTAGAAACAAGAAAGAGGAGGAAGATAACAAGAGGCAGGGCAGGATTTAATGAAGGATTTTGAATGATGAGGAGACTTGGATATATTGGTAGACAGCAGAGGAAAAAACTAGAAGAAGAGATCATGAATATTGGAAAGAAAGAAGGAGGGGGTGATTGAAGGGCTAATGTACCTTTGTCAGGAAAAAAGAACATATCAACATTGGCCAGAACTGACAATGAATGGATTTGAGGTCAAAGGATTTTGAAACATAGAAGAGGGGAGAAGGAGCTCACAGTGAATATGGCAGGAGTCATTGTTGTCATCATCATCATCATCATCATCATCATCATCATCATCATCAACATCATCATCATCATCATCATCATCATCATCAACATCATCATCAACAACATCATCATCATCATCATCATCATCAACATCATCATCATCATCATCAACATCATCAACAACATCATCATCATCATCATCATCAACAACATCATCATCATCATCATCATCATCATCATCATCATCATCATCATTATCATTATCATCATGTTCCATTCACAGAGATGGGATGAAGCCCTGTCCTTGGGGTCATATTAGAATTTTAATATCCAAAGACTAAAAAATGGATCCGAACAAAGTGTTGTCCTGTACTTTCATGGATAACTTGTTTTAATTCTTAATACAGCTAAATTGCAAGCAATGGGTCTAGAGAAAACCAAGCATACCGAAAGCTCAGAAACAAGACCAAAGTAACTAACCACAAACAAAACAAATATGTGTGTGTATATATTTTTTTCAATAATAGGCAAAATTTCTCTCCTTATGACAATTCTGTGAGGAAAAAGGGACTCTATCTCTGTTGGAAATACAAACTGTTTACATTTCTACAGGTGAAGATGCCACTTAATTGCTAAGAACCTTATCTTGTTAGGTCAGCCTGAAGGGGTGTGTGTATGCATGTATGTATGCATGCATGTGTGCATGTATGTAGGTGTGCATGTATGTATGCATGTATGTGTATATATACATATGTGTGTATACATATAGAGAGAGAGAAAGAGGTTGTGAGTTGAGTGTGATGGGATGATATCTAAAATAATAAAATTAAAAGGTGAAAAAAATGCATTGAGAAAAAAAGGGAAGGGTGAAGTAGAATGCTGTAACTTATCTCACATAAAAGGGACACAAAAGAGCTTTTACAACAGTGTGGAAGATGGGGGAGGTTAGAGGTGAAGCAGCACTTGAAACTTACACTCATCAAAAATGTTCTTAAGGCATGAATTATACCTAAAAAAGTGAAATCAGGGCCACATTTTCTATATATCTATATATCTAGATCTAAATCTAAATCTAGATATATATATATATAGAGAGAGATATGTATATGTAAATATACATACACATATCTCTCTCTATGTAAATATACATATACATATCTTTCTATATATAGAGATATATGTATATGTATATGTAAATATACATATACATATCTATCTCTCTATATATATGTGGACTTTTTAAAACTTAATATAATTCAAAATGAGGGAATAAATATAGTATGAATAAATAAATAACAAAGTAGCATTTGCTGCTGACCATAAGGAATTATGTTATCTAGAGAAAAATCGAAGTTCCTTTTGGTATACAAGGTCAGTTTTGCAGTCTTTACCATCCTCCAAACAGACTTGTTGGTAGTTATAAATTGCAACCCAAACTTTGGCAAATTTCTCTTGCTATCCCATCTTTAAGAGAAAAACTATTTTGTGGTGTTTATTGAAAGGACATGAAAGAAAATAAATCCTGATGCATCTCAGCTTTCAATTTTTTTGGCTGTTCTTTCATATATATAATATATATACATATATGTGTGTATATATCTATGTATGTGTATATGTATTTGTGTGTATGTATACATGAAAATTTATTTTCCCATCACATGTAAAAATAATTAAGATTCATTTCTTTTTTCAGTTTTGAGTTGCAATTCTCCCTCTCTGCCTCCACTCCCCTCTCACTGAGAAAGTAAACAACTTGATACTGAGAATATATCAGCGCTCAGGGGACATATATATTTCTATATTAGGCATTTTGTGTGAGAAAACAAAGAACAAAAGAACAAAATTTAAAAAAAAATAGACCTCAATATGTTTTTGGATTCCATCAACTATTTCTCTGAAAGAGGACAGTATTTTTCATCATATTCCTTCAGAATTGTCTTAGATCACTATATTCCTGAGAATAGTTAAATCATTCACTGTTGATCATTATACAATATTGTTGTGAGTGTATAAAATGTTCTCCTGGTTCTGCTCACTTCACTTTGCATCAATTCATGTAAGTCTTTTCATTTTTTCTGAGCATTCTGCTCACCGTTTCTTATAGTACAGTGGTATTTCATCACAATCATATACCACAATTTGTTCAATCATTCCCCAATTGATAGACATCTCTTCAATTTCCAATTCTTTACCAACACAAAAAGAGCTATTATAAATATTTATATATAGGTCCTCTACACACATATATATGCATGTAATATGTATATATGTGTAAATGCATATACATATGGTAGTATGTACATGTGCATGTATGTGAATATATGCACACTCATATACACATCTAGACATGTATGTGTGTGCACGCACACATTGTATATACATATATGTATAAGTGCATGTATACACTATTTATACACTATTTATGTGTGTATATATGTGTGTGCATGTATGTGTATGTGTGTATGTATATATATATATATATATATATATGTGTGTGTGTGTGTCTGTGTGTGTATACAAACCAAGTAGTGGTTTTGTTAGTTCAAAGGGTATATATGGTTTTAAAGCCAGGTGTACATAGCTTCAAATTGTTCTCCAGAATGGGTTGAATCAATTAGCAACTCCACTGACAATGCATTATTCTTTCAATTTCCCCACAATGCCTCCAACATTTGTTATTTTCCCTTTCCGTTATATTGGCCCCTCTGATAGGTGTGTGGCAGGGGAGCATCTCAGAGATGTTTTAGTTTGTATTTGTCTAATCAACAGTGACTTAGAAAATTTCTTCGTATAGCTATATCTAGTTTTAATTTATCTTCTGAAAACTGCCTGTATCAATTGGGAAATGGCTCTTATTTTAAAAACTTGGATCCATTCTCTATATATTTGAGGAATGGGGCATTTATCAGAGAAACTTGCTAAAATTTTTTCACAGTTATGATTAATAACTGTGTATTTCTCTCTATTCTACCCCCCTTTTATCCTACTCTCTCTTTTCTTTCACCCACTCCACCTTTAAAAGTGGACTACCCCCCCACTCACCCCCATTCTACCCTCCGTTCTGTCCTCATCCCACCTTGTCTTGTTGGCTTATTTTCCTACTTTTCTCTTTCCCTTTCTTAAGCTCTGAATGGAGCAGTTTTAACATTGTCGTCTTCTGAGTTTTCTTGGTGTTTTAGTCTTCCCTGTCCCCGTAGTAACTGCCTATGGTCAAGTTCTTGTTTTGTTGCTGTTTGCTCATTTTTTCAGCCTATTTCTAGGCTTTTTAATTTGATGTTAAAGTTGGGCTTTGCTGCTGGAGTGGGACACTGTTCCATGCTTCGTTTTTTTTTGTTTGTTTGTTTTTTTGCACAACTGTTTTAATAGCTAGTTCCAGGGGGTCTGTAAGCTTTCAGTGCTTTCAAACGTTATGATCTAAGTAGAGGTATGTTTGCCACTCTTCTGGCTTGTGCTCTGTTCTCTGAGTGACCACAAGCACTCTTTTTCACCCTGGAACTGTAATCAGGGTCCTTGCTCCCCTGTATCCACAAGCTCTGCTGTGCTAGTGTTCCTCCTCACCCTGGGACTATGACCTAGGACTGTAACCTAGATCCACGTATAAGCAATGAAAGAGTCCTGCACATACAGCCAATAATCTTCTGCTGACCTGTTGTCAGACACACACACACACACACACACACACACACACACACACACACACACACACACACACCCTTACAATCTGAGGGCTGAGAGCTCTGGAAGCTCTAGATACTGCCACTGATTCTCTTGCTTCCAAGGCCAGCTGTTGGTTTGCTGGGGCAGAGCCTGCACTGGGGCACATGAGATATACTGAATTTGACTCAAAACCCCCTGTGACAGACCTTTTCTCCTGATTTTTTAAGTTATCTTGTTCTGGAGAATTCTTTCACTGTCTTTTTGTGGGTTCTGCTACTTCAGAGTTTGTTTTGAGGCATTACTTCAGGGTATTTGGAGGGGAGATTGTGAGACCTCAAGAAATCCCTGACTTTTCTCTGTCGTGTTGCCTGCACCCTCAGTTTCCAAGTTTCAATTCAGGAATGCACAATCAAGTTTATTAATCAGACCAACGAAGTGCACTAAATTTCACTGCCGGTTGAGTCCGTGTGATTATTGAATACATTCATTCTTTCACACTCACTTATTTTTCAGTCTTTAAGTCTTATAACTAAATAAGTCACAGAATCAAAAAATAATATAGTAAGAAGGGAAAGTAGTCTTCATTTAGTTCTCACAACATAGAGAAATCATATTGCATCATTTATAACAAGTAGTTATACATTTTCTGTCTGAATCCTTCCTGGATGGAGACCTCAACTACCTTACAAGGTAGTCCAATCTATTTTTCATACGAGCCAAAAGATATTTCCATGAAACTTTTAACTTTCGTTTCTCATTTCTCCACTTAATCTATCCAAAATGTCTAAGTGATAAAAAAAATTAGACTTAAGAGTCAAGAGACCTGTATTTGAATTCTATCGCTTACACTTACTAGCCGTGCAATCATAATAGAGTCACAACTCTGAGAACTTCAATTTTCTCATCCATAATATGATAATAAAAATATTTGCCTAACATAGCTTATAGGGTTGTTGTGACAAACATACTTTGCACTTGTAAGTCAATATATCCATCCGGTCATTGTCAACAAAATAATAATAATATTTTTAAAAGGGTTATATTGTAACTCCCTTACAGATAAGGAAACTGAGGGCTAGAGAGTTTAATTTACTTTGACAAATTCCTGTAATAATTAATTGATACTAGAACTGGGACTTAAATATGGATTCCTTTTCCAATTCTCCTTCAACTAAACTCAGATGAATTTCTGATTTAGTGGTTTGTAAGATCCATGCAGCTAAGACAGTCTAGCCCTTTAGCAAATTGCACTAATTAATACTATTTCACATTAAAGTAGACCATTCATTTAAAAAAAAATGAGCTTCAAGAATTTTTCCATTATTCTGAAAATCATTTTATGATGTGTCAAATATTAATTTATGACTACATTCATCTCTACAACAGGTAAATTGAGGCAGAGAGACTAAATAGGATGCACAAAGGCGTAATGAATTTCTCAATTCAATTCAACTCAACTGACCTTTTTTAAGCATATCCCATGTACAAGAAATTGTGCTGTGTTGAGATGACAGATAAGAAAGTAAGTATGTCTTTTGTGAATCCCAAGGTTATATAATATAGTAAGGAAAATTCAAAACTATAATGTAATATATATTCAGAAGACTATATCCTTTTGAGTGTTATGAAGACTTCACTTACCCCTCTTCCATATTCCTTGACCAAATTAAACTTAACCATGGATGTGAAGCCCTTGGAGATCACCTGAACACCCTCCCACCCCCGCCAACTTTGAAAATTCTTGGGTAAATATATCTGCCTCCTAGGTATTTGCAACACCCAATACTACATACATATATACATATATATGTACATGTGCATGTACACATACATGTACACATACATATACATGCAAAGTGAGATAAATAGATAGATGGATAGATAGATAAATGTGTGTATGCCTATACACATATCGCTGGAGAAGCATAGATGAGATAATGTTTCTACAAGAGCTATCCTAGGGCCATGCTGACTAACTACTCACCCCTTTATCTCTGCCCTTTTGGAGTTGTATGTAGTTATTATGGGAACACAATATATCTTGGGGTATATATTAAGCAACATAACAAACACTTGTGAACTGATTGATTAGATTGACCTGACAACTTCATTTAGCCATATGAAAAAAATTCCCCATCTCCACCTAGCATACATGCTAACTATTGCAGTTCTCTCTCCACCTATGCTTATCCCATTGTCTATGTACACATACATGCATGTATATATACATGAATGTGCATGGGTGTGGGTATATGTATAAAAACTGTATTTGGGGGAAGATGGACTAGATGATGAAGGGTGAAGAATTAGAAATGTGGTTTATTTTGAATTGGCTTAGGGATTTAGAATATGCTTTTCTTCCTAAACATGCCTGTGCTACTAGAGCATTGTTTTTTGGCATATATTTCTTTCCCTCTGAACCCTTCACAAAAAAGGAAAAGGGTGGGGGAAAGCATAGTGTGCTTTTGAACATTTTGCTGTGACATTACTTTATTATGATTATGTCATATACACCAAATCATCTTGCAGTATGTGATACCAATCTGGGGCTTTGCTGATGAGTTGAATTATTTCCCTTGTTCAATTAGTTTGAAAATTTCTAATCCAAGATTAGTTAATTAATCTTTCTAGACTTTCATTTCAAATCACAACTCCCCTATTAGAAATCAAGATATCATAAAGCTATAGACAGACCCATGAGGCAGACCCAAAGTGAAATACATTGCTAATCCTTGGGCCAACAGCTGATCTCTTTGCATATCTCTGTTATTTTCACAGTTGCTTACAAACTCTGTTCCAGCAAATTGGGCTACTGTATAGCTATTTTAATATGGAATTAAATTCATTCTTCTCTAAAGAAAAAAGAGACATATCTTCTTGCTTGAGTTTCTGATCTTTTTTTTAGTTTTGTTGTTCATTTGTCCCTTTTTTCATATTGACGACATTTTAAATAAATTCTCAATTCATGATGCATGGAGGAAGCAATGCTATAAGGCATGTTGCAAAGAGCAACAGGGCTGAAAGTTCATTCAAATATTTTAATCACTTCATACACTTAAGGTGAAGCAGTTTCTTAATCGTTAGCTTTTCTGTACCAACTAGTCTTACGTATAGAAAACATATTGCAACATTGTCCAAAACAAAATAAAATCAATGATAACTTGGCACTTATATTTGGCTGCTTATGATCTGCAATTCAGCAAATGTGGGCCTTTGCTTTTAACACATTTATTTTTTGCTCTCTTATACTTGGCAATAATATAGAATTAAATGCTACTGTAAAAATTCCTTTGGCACTCACATCTGAGTTGAATTACAGATTGAATAGGGAATTTTGTCTCCAATCACCTTTCTTTTTAAAATTAGGTATCGTTAGTTGAATTAATGTTTTCTTTATGTTCTGAAGTCAGGTAACTACCATTGTTATAGCGCAAAACAATGCATTCTGAAGATCTTTAAAAAAGGAAAAAGTAAAAAAAGAAAAGGAGAAAAGAAAAATAAGATCATTTTAAGTTCTGTTTCCATGTTCTATATTTTGTGAGTTGTCAGAAATGTATGTTGTCAGTCAGAAAATAGGACATGTTAACTTTAAATTTGTTTGTGTACACACATAGGCATATGTGTTTATGCATATGGGTAATTTTAGGTTTTGCTCATATATGCATTACATGTATATGTGAATATATCTATATATACTCCATGAAGTATTAAATATACATATCATTTCCAACTTATTTCATCAATATATATCAACAAATCACCATTATCCATGACCCTCCCTGAAGCTAGCGACCATGGAATATTTACTATCCCCTGTCCAGAGAAGTGAGGTAGACTTCTCAGCCACAGAGTCTTTTGTTTCCATTTACATCAGTGAGATTGGTTTGTATCCTGCACGTCTTGGTTTATTTAACTGATTTCAGTAACTGTTATAGACATGGGGGCTGAAATCATTGCCAAGGTTGCTGTCATTTGGAATTTTATGTCCTTCATTTTGCTTCACTCAGTATGCCTGTCACATCAGCTTAACAGTGAGCAGCGTACTAGCCAGTACCTTTGGCATACTGTATATTAATAGAATATTGATATAGCACAAATACTGTTGTGGGATTCATCATTTGGTAAATCCTCTACCGTCTGCAGTTTTACAGAGCCGTTTAATTAGCAATTTTACTACCTCCTATTCTCTCATTAAATTAATTAATAATTAAGTTCAAATATAGGCATCTTTAATGTCATAATTATATTTCAGTTTTATGGTCACTGGAGTTTAGCTCATTAGGGTAGGTACCCATAAACCATAGCTCTGTTTAGAGGCTGAGACACTTCTCTACACAGGTAGACTACTTTTCCACTTGGTATTTTCATTTCTCTTTCTCTTAAGTAGAATTGTCTTTTTCTGGGAGCTACTCAGACTGTATTCTTTTAAAATTATGTTCTTAATTTTATCCAATGTATAACTTGATCATGCTGTTATCAATTATAGGTATCTTAACCTCTCTGTATTGACCTTGTTCCATTGGCCTACTGTGTCTTGTTGGTTGGATAAAGAGCTAATAACGCCAGCCTTAGTTAGTATTGAGTTCAAAGTACTCTTGAATTTTGCAGCCCCCTAGAAGCACAGTTTGCAAAGGCATGAGAGTCTGTAATAGTACTTCACACAGTATGGTAGGTCTGCACATTGTTTTCTATGGAGTGGGTTTATTTCACTCATTATCACTGATTAAACCAGCTTAGTGAAAGAGGCAAAACAAAACTTGGCTTTGAAATCGTTCTTATTCAATTTTGTTCGCCTTCACATAACCCAGGACAGTGCTAATTATCTCTTTAGTGGAGCTCATATTTCTAATGTAATTCATATGTAAATTCTAATTTAATTCATATGGGAATGTTGTGTTCCTTACATAGTCTTCACAAAGAGCACAAACACTGAATTAAAACTGTTTGGAAATAAAAACTTTATGTTACTTTTTTTTAACTGGATTTGCTTTGCTTTGCTTTGTTGTTTCTATAACAGATTCTACTAATTTAGTAAGCTTAAGATTTCTAGTATTATTTAGAAGAAACCCATATTTACACTGTTATGGAATTTCCTACACATCCTTGAGGGTGCTAATTGGAAATTCATACGCAATTTCTAAGGTCCACTTTCTATCTATCTCTTCTAAATCTCTTGGAAAGGACATTTTTTTAGGTCTTTAGAACTCTAACCTACATATTACTAAACCCTCTACACTCATGAAAGATTAACATCATTAAACATATTTAGCAATTACTAAGATAGCAAAAACAATAAGGATACTGAATTGAAAAAAGAATTGTTTACATTGAATACTGGTTGAATTCCTATGAGCTCACATTGTAAAATTGAAATCACAAAAATCATAGCATTATAGAATTTCAGTAAAGGAAGGGGCCTCAGAAGCCATGTAACCCACACCCAAAATTCACAAATGAATATCTATGTCTTAAAAATGTTTCCCATTTCATTTCCTCAAATAAAAAAAAATTAATTTAGGTATGTGCCCATCTAGCTCCTTACATGATGTGTTTGTAAGGTAAGGTAATGAAGCACAGATAGAAATATCTCAGGCCTCTATCTCATATCTGAAATCAATACTTAGACTGCTAGTACATGGCATTCATGATGAGATGATTCAAAGGTGACATAAGGGCTGAAGATAATGTAGTATGTGTATTCAGTGTGTCTCTGGGTGTATACACATCTGCATACACATATGTGATAAGTAAAAATTGAAATGATAATCTTCTAATGAAATCCAAATAAAAGAGAATATAAATCATTCCAACTAACTAAAAATAACTCTTCTTAACTGCTAGCATTTTCTGTGAGGTGGTATTTGTATGTGGTGTTAGATGATGAAGAAAACAGCTAAATCAACTTTTTTACTACAAAACATCTCCCATCAGTACCTATAATTACCAGCTTGGTTTCGTAATGCCATATCACACGTCAACCTTAAAATGTTCCTGTTGTCAGTTACCTGTGTCATTCTAGATGATCTTGCAGGGTTTTTGTTGTTTCCTATCAATACAGCATCATTTCCATTTGAGACAACTATTTTAGGTAGCACTTGCAGATTTACGGCTTAAAACCCTCAGCACAATTTTTGCAAAGAAGAAAAGAAAATCCATGAACAAGACCTAGAATGCAATAACAATAAATGCCCCAAATCACACAGTTCCTTTTTCAATTTTTCTAAGGAGCAGGTGGGTTCCATAGGAAAATCTTTTTTGAAGACATTTGAACCATAGACCAAAGAGGCCATGATATTTTAGCTGTAAAAGAAGTGTGATACAACAGATCCTATGATTCTGAGGATCTCATCAGCTTTGCTCTGCGAAGGGGACCTTCTAAATGGTAAGACTCGGCTATGACTGACTTTGTAATATCTAGGACATAATTACACTTGCATTAAATATGCGCACACTCTCACGCACATCATGTCAATGAAAGAGCTGTCCGAAACTATTTTCAATAATTGATTTGCCATTTAATTGAACAGCATGACTGACTAACATAGCTCATTACTTTACTCATTAGTTAATTATCGAAGAAAGTAGGACAAGTCAATAAAACGGAAGGCTGTAAATTCCAATACTAATTAGCACCATTTCCTCAGAGACATATTTAAGGGCAGATTGGCTACCCAAATGTCCTAGGACCTTGTAGATGAAGGGAAAGGGTAGATACACTATAAATCTAGATTACAGCCAAGGGAGACTAGTAGACAAGTAAACTGGAGCCAGGTTACTGCCAAGTACTCTATTTGACCGGAAACATGGGAATGTACAACTCAGGAGAGGTTTCTTTTAAATCTGAAGGATTCCTCATTAACTAAACATACTTTAAAAATTACTTGCAAAATAAACTTTTTTCTGGTGTTCTTTGGATCGTTTCCTTTTTAGTATTTTCATGGAAAAAGTCAGTGTAAAAAGACCTGCCTTTTCCTTTGAGGTAGTTCCCATTTTATATTTTTATCTATGTGACTTAGAAATGGCAAATATTTGTTATTATCATTGCATCATAGAAAAAAAGAGTAATCGCTTTACACAATTCAATCCCTGGTCTAATCTAACTATGAATTATGGATGCATCAGAATAATGCAAGTACATTTCAGGATTCCAAAAAGTACTTTAATCACATACTCACACAAAAAAAGCAAATGTGTGTCTATTCGTTGTTACATTAGAGTCTGTTGTCACAAAAGCTTACATTTCAAATGAAAGGTCTTTAAATCCTAAAAGTGTCAGTCATAATCTACTCAAAAATTTGGTTACTGCCCTTGGCTACTAAATGGCCAATTCCCCATTGCTTGGAGTGTTTAAAGACTATCTCCTCATGCTGTCCAGAGTTCTGTAGTAGGAATTCCTGAACTGGGCAACTCTAGAGACTACCTTTTGTCCATCTTTTTATCTCAACAGCTTAGCCAAATTCCTGGTATGTAGCAAGATCTTAATAAGGATCTGTTGGCAGACTGAATAGATCACCACTGAGGTATCCTCTAACTGTAGGATTCTGTGATTTTGGCTGTGCTGGATAATTTTATATTAAAATGTGTTAGTATGCTTTCATGCTATCAAACCTTAATCTAGGCAAAAAAAAAAATCAGCTCAAATTATTCCTCCCACCCTCCAAAAGAGCCTCTTTTCTGACAAGTCTCATATATGATGCATTTATAATTTGTCATATACACACATATCTACCTATCTACACATGCATATGTGTGTGTATCATTTATATAGATATAAATGCACATATCACTAATGTCCTGGCCACCAGTTTTAGGCCAAACTAAATATATGGCAATTAGGAGGTAACTGAGTTACAGTTTAAGTTTTCTCTCAAAGCGCAGAGGGACAAAGATGTTAAGTCGGAATTAACCACATGAAATTACACAGTGTCAGCTACTACTATACATCAATGATTCAACAAGCTTGTAAGTGTCCCAAGATGAATAGGAGATCCTGGAGATCCAAGACAAAAGCACAAGAGTCTCTGCTTCCAAGAAGCCTACCTTCTACCGTGGTATAAAAAAATATATACATATAAGCAAACACAGAGTAAATACAAGGTAATTATGATAGCGACAGAAAGAACTAGCTTATGAGAGAGATCAGGAAAGGCTTCATTCCAAAGGAATCATATGAACTGAATTTTGAAGGAAACTTGAGAAGAAGTAAAAAGGAGCTGAATTCTGGGCATAAGTGAATTCCTGTGAAAAAACAAAATTACATGAAACAATGATGTTTATTGAGACTATAAAGATAGTCTTTTGTTGTTCAGCCCTGTCCAACTATTCATGACCCTGTGACCCATAGAAAGCCAACATTGCACATGGAATTTTCTTGGCAAAAATACCATAGTGGTTTACCACTTTCTTCTCCAGTGGATTGAGACAAAAACAGGTTTAGTGATTTGCCCAGGGTCACGCAGCTGGTAAGAGTCTAAAACCAAATTAGGTCTCAGATCTTCCTGACTCTAAGCCCAGAGCTTTATCTACTGAGCCACCTAGCTGCCTTGTTAAAGGGAAGTTAGAGTTAGGTTTAAAAATACTCTAAATGTGTAACAGAGGTATTTATGCTTTGTTCTAGAAGAGAAAAGCAACTAGATTTTATTGAGCAAGGGAGGGAAAGACTTATCCTTTAGGAAAATTGCTCTAGTAGCTGTATGAAGGATGAATCAGAGAAGAGAAACTCAAGCTGCAATGTAGTACAGTGGAAAGTCCAGTAAACTTAGTGTTGAACTGAGAGTTAGAATCTTACCTAATTCTACCATTTGGTACCTTTGGATCTGAACAAATTTCTTTAATATCTGTTTATCTCAATTTATCTCTAAATTGACAGCATTAAATTAGATCACTTTTAAGACGCTTACCAGTTAAAAGTTTCCTACATTTAAGGGCAAATATCATTAGCCCAATTTAGCAGGGAATAAGCTATTAGCAACAAGAAACAACTGAAATCTGTGTGGGTTACATTGACTACTGTTTGAATTGCTGTAACTGAAGGCAGTGAAATCAAAATTGTCCTTCAAAATCACTGCATTACAGAACATAAAAATGGAAGAGACTTCAGAGATCATTTAGCCTAAGACCTAAATTTACTGAAGCTTTGTACTACTTTAAATTTTGTGAGGAGGAAGGCTTATAATACTTCTGCAGTTATAGGGAAATGAATTGGTTTTATGGCAAAAAAAACTATATTTTTCATCATCATGGTAGATATGATGAAATGAGAAGACTATCGATGTGCCTATATGAAAATGTCATTTCTCAGTCACTTCAATACTATCTGACTCTTCATGACTATATTTGGGATTTTCTTGGCAAAGATAATGGAGGGGTTTGCTATTTCCTTCTCCAATTCATTTTTACAAATGAGGAAACTGAGGCAAACAGGATTAAGTATGTGAAACCTATGAACTCCTTTCCTAAAAAGCCTGGACTGTGGAAACAGAGTACAATAGGTACTGCAGAGAATGTTGCCTGGTCAGCTGTTTCCACAACTTCATTAAATTTCTGAAACCTTATATTATGTGTAAATTTAACTGCATGCAAAGCATGTGTTCCCCCCTTCCCCTTAGCAAAATAACTCTTGTCTTAATATAAAGTTTAGCATAGTCATCATACCCATTCTTTTCACCCTGTAGGCATAGGCTTCATAAAGATAAACTGAGGTGGCCCCAAGGCATTGTTTGATCTCACTCTGTAACTGTAAGCCAGATAAAGCTCCAGCCCCTCCCCTTATACATGGCACACCCTTCTAAAATTAAAAAAAAAGAAAAACAACAACCTATGTTCATATTCCCACACACCCCCCACAAACCCCTTCCCCGCCCCCACACACACACACTGGTCAGCCAGACTAAGCCAGAGCAGACCGGTCAGCTTTCTCACTAAGGCTGACTTAGCTGGATGGAGAGCCCACATGACTGGCCAAGGTGAGTCACTATCTAGTAGCTTTAATGGGGTGATCCCGTATCCCTGCAAGCATGGACAACTCCTGGCAGACAGCTTCCATCAGTCTCGCCCATGCAACACCATCCCTAGCCCTAGGCATTGATACTTGCCTTTACAAATAAACATCCTGTATTGCATCACTCCTGACTGGACCCAAGTTTTTTACTGCACCAGCTCTTCATGGCAAGTTTGACAAGCAATTTGCCCAAAGTGTCTGAGGGCAAATTTGAACTTAAGAAGAACCTTACTGACTCCAGACCCTATACTCTATCTACTAGTCCACTCAGTTCTTCTCTATATATGGGATGGTTGCCGCAGAGAGTTCTATATCCTCAGGGAATTACCCAGGTAAAGGAACTTTCAACTGAGCAATGTTAATGCACATTAGCACATTTGCTCTAACTTAGGAGTCTTGAAGATTTGCAAAGAGCACAGAAGGGTTATGTGAGTAGCCGAAGATTATGAGTAAGTGTGTGTCAGAAACAAAGGCAGGTTCTTCTGGCTGAAACGTGTTTCTACCCACTATGTAAGTATATAGATATGTGTGCACATATATGTGTATGTACATTCACACATACACATATACATGTGAGTATGTATAATAGATATCTCACATGTAAAAATGAACTGTTTGATATAGGGACAGTATTATATAGCTACATTAACCCATACAAACATATATGCACACATATAAGTATACACACATATTAAATTATATATGTATATATATTCATATACTTGTATAAACACATTTACCCATCTGTGTAAATATACACAGATATAAATAGAGGGAAATATATACTCACACTCATATATACATATGTATACATATACACATTGTATGTGCAGATACATCTATCTCTTAGGCATTTATTTCTCCAACTTCTATCATACATATGTGTGTATGTGCATACATATATGTGCCGTACATGTATATATACTTATGTATATGATTGTATAACTATGTGTGCACACATACCTGAACAAATAGATGTATATGTGACCATGTATTCATGCATGATATGTATATGGTATGCATATGATTATGTATATATATGTATGTATGTGTGCACCAAATATCTGCATACACTACTATGAATTGATAAGCAGCTATAAGATTATTTTCACATCTTGAAATATAATAATAATAATTCCTAGAATTTATGTAATGTTCTAAGGTTTGCAAACTTTTCATCATTCCATCTGATTCTCACAACTGAGGAGACTGTTACTGCTATTTCAGTTGCTTTTTTTAATTCTCATTTCACATAGGAAGAAGCAGAGGTTGGTAGTTGATTTTCCTAGTCACACAAATAAGTGGCAGAATTTAAATGCAGAATATCTTGACTCCAGTATTCTATCCACTTCTCCACCCAAGCTAATCATTTCAGGATAAGTTCTCCACTTCTTTTTAAAATAACATTTATTAATTTATTACATTTTTTTCTTCTTAAATTTTGAGTTCCAGATTCTCTCTCTCTCATTACTCTCCTACCCGCTGACAAGCCAACCAATATGATAGCAATTATAATTGTGAAATCATGCAAGACATACTTCCTTATTAGCCATAAGACAAAAAAAAAGGAAAAAAATATACTTCAATTTGCCCTTGGAGTTCATCGGTTCTCTCTCTGAGGGTAGATATTTTCTATCATGAGTCTTTGAGGATTGCCTTAGATGGTTATATTGATTAGAGTAGCCAGCTCTTTCACAGTTAATCATCATTAAAACATTATTGTTATTACGCATAATGATTTTCAAGTTCTTCTCACTTCACTTTGCATCAGTGCATATAAGTCTTGCCATGTATTTTTTTTTCTTCTGAAGCCACCCCTCCTGTCATTTCTTATAGAACAATAATACTCCATCACACAAAACTTATTCTCCCATCCCCCAACTGATGGATATCCCTTCGATGTCTAATCCCTTGCCACTATACAAAAGAGCTACTATAAATTTTTAGCACATATAGATCCTTTTATCCTCTTTCATCAATCTCTTTGGGATACAGACTTATTAGTGGTATTACTAAATAAGAAGTTTATGCAGTTTTATAGCCCTTTGGCATAGTTTCAGATTGCTCTTCAAGTATTACTCATCCAGGTGGCTACTCCACCAAAAATACATTAATGTACCTACTTTTCTTCATGCACTCTAACTTTTATTATTTCTGAAAAATGTGAGGTGGTACCTCAGAATTATTTTACTTTGTCTTTCTCTTATCAGTAGTGACTTAGAGCATTTTTTTAATGACAATAGATAGTTTTGATTTCTATATCTATAAACTGCATGTTCATATACTTTCACCATTAATCAATTGAGGAATGACTTTTTTTTTATAAATTTGATTTAGTTCCCTATATATCTGAGAAATGGACACCTTATTAGAGAAATTTGCTGTTATATTTTATATTACTTCATTGTCTATTGTACCTTTTAACATAATAGTTCTGTTTTGCCTTGTGCTTTGTCTGAGATCAGAACACCTAACTCTGCTTTTTTTCTTTTGGCTTCAGGCAAAGCATATTACATTCTGCTTCTGAACTTTTTTTTCTGTTTCAGGTGTGTCTCTTGTACAAACATGTTGTTTAATCTTAGTTTTTAATTCATTCAGCTACTCACTTTCATTTTATGGGCAAGTTCATCCCATTCACATTCAAAGTTATTATTACTATGTATTTCCCTCCATCCTATTTTCTTTTGCTTATCCTTCTCTCTCTCTCTCTCTTTCTCTCTCTCTCCCTCTCCTGTCCCTCATCAGTGATTTTTTTTTCTTTTGAGTACTACCTCCCTTAATCTTCCCTCCCTTTTATCATTCCCCCTGCCCATATCTCTTATCTGCTTCACCTCCCATTTCTCTATTGGGTAAGACAGATTTCTATACTCAACTGAGCATATAGAGATAGATAGATAGCTACACACATATATGGGAATATATGAGGGGAGAATATTTTGATGAGTGAGGTGCAGGCATTGCTCACCACCCCACATTTTTCTTTCTACTATAAAGACTCTTCCTTCCACACCTCTTTTATGTGTAAAAATTTTCCCCATTCTACTTCATCCTTAGGGACTGTTAGGTGATACAGTGGATAGATCCCCAAGCCTGGAGACAAGAAGTCTCAGGTTCAAATTTGGACTCAGACACTAGCTGTGTGACTCTGGGCAAGATACTTAACTTGGTTTGCCTCAGTTTTCTTATATATTTAATGAACTGAAGAAGGAGATGCCAAATCATTTCCATATATTTGACAAGAAAAATGAAAAGGGACGATGGAATCAGATGTTACTGAAAACAACTAAACAACAAACTTCTCCTTTCCCCCTTCACCTAATGCATCCTTGTTTCTCACCCCTATATTTTTTTGAGAATATCTCAACATGATGAGCATATACCTACGTCCTATTTCTACATAGACTCCTTCTAATCATCCTATTAATGATAAAGTTCTTAAGAGCTGCATTTATTGGGGGCGGAGCCAAGATGGAAGAGTAAAAAAATGCATATACTCTAGTGCTTCCTCCATAGTCCACAAAATACCTGTAAAAAATGACTTTCAACAAATTTCAGAGCAGCAGAAGTCACAGAACAATAGAGTGAAAGAGGTCTCCAGCCAAAGGTAACCTGAAAGATTGACAGGAAATCTCTATCGCATGGGATGCTGAGCAGAGCTCAGCTCTGCCCATGTGGCACTGGGAGAAACAGGACCTGAACAGACCTCCAGAGCAGAGTTCCTAGCAGGGAAGGTCCCAGATTCCTCTACCCACAAGCTATAAAGAAAGTTCCAAAGGTCAGTGGGGGAGGGCTTTCCCAGCTGGGTGAGGGGGAAGAGGATTCATCCAGCAATAGCCCCAGGTGACAGAAGCAGCAGCAGCAGATTGCAGGCAGCTACAGTGGCCAGGAAGCAACCTGGATCAATTGTCCAGGTACCTCAGCTTAAAGCCTCTGGCAGGAAGGAGCAGCTGATCTAAACCTCAACCCTGATAGCCTTGCCCCAACCCAAAGCCCCAGGGAAATCTAGTAGCTGAGTCAAATCTCAGTCTTAAACATGATACCAGGGAAAGGAGGAGCAGCAGGACCACCCTCCTGACAAAGGACTCAGAAGTCAAGGAACTGGCTGGGAAAATACCCAAAAAAGAAAAAAAAATAAGATCATAGAAGGTTACTTTCTTGGTGAACAGGTGTCTCCTCTCATCTTTTCAGGTGAGGAAGAAGAAGGCATACTGTCACAAGAAGTCAAGACTCCTGCCTCCAGGGCCTCCAAAGTGAACTTAAAGTGGGCTCAAGCAATAGAAGAGCTTGAAAAGCAAGTTAGCAGCTTGATAAAGGAGAACCAAAAAAATGCTGAGAAAAATAACACCTTTAAAAAGAGGCTAACTCAATTGGAAAAAGAGGTTCAAAAAGCTAATGAGGAGAAGGAGGCTTTAAAAAACAGAATTAGTCAAACAAAAAAAGGTTCAAAAGCTCACTGAACAAAATAGTTCTTTGAAAGAGAAATTGAGTTCAGGGAAGCTAATGACTATGACATAAACAGAGCTGTTAAAAAACCAAACCAAAAAATTTGAAAAAATAGAAGATAATGTGAAACATCTCATTGGAAAACAACTGACCTGGAAAATAGATCCAGGAGAGACAATTTAAAAATTATGGGACTACCTGAAAACCACGATCAAAAAAAAGAAGATAGACATTATTTTCTATGAAATTACAAAGGAAAACTGCCCTGATATTCTAGAACCAGAGGCCAAAATAAATATTGAAAGGATCCACCAATCAACTCCCAAAGGAGACCTGAAAAGAGAAACTCGTAGAAATATTGGGGCCAAATTTCAGAGTTCCCAGGTCAAAGAGAAAATAGTGCAAGTAGCTAGAAAGAAACAGTTAGAGTATTGTGAAAATGCAATCAAGGCAACCTTCAACATCAAGGGATCAAAGGGTTTGGAATAGGATATTCCAGAAGTCAAAGGAACTGGGATTAAAACCAAGCAAAAATGAGTATAATACTTCAAGGGAATAAATAGTCATTCAATGATATAGAGGACTTTCAGGTATTAATGATGAAAAGATCAGAACTGAAGAGAAAATCTGACTTTCAAACACAAAAATCAGGAGAAGCATGAAAAGGTAAACAGGAAAGAGTAATCATAAAATACTTTCTAAAGTTCAACTGTTTACATTCCTACATGGAAAGAAAATATTTGTAACTCTTGAGACTTTTCTCAGTATTTGGGCAGGTGCAGGGATTGGACATACACACACACACACACACACACACACACACACACACAGAGTGCAGAACTGAGTTGAATCAGAAGAGATGCTATCCACAAAAAATAAATAAATAAAAATTAAGGGATGAGGGAGGAAAATACTGGGAGGAGAAAGGGAGAAATGGAATGGAGCAGGCTATAACTCATAAAAGAGATAAGAAAAATCTTGTTCAATGTAGGAGAAAAGGGAGAAGGGGAGAGGGGAAAAGTAAAGTTAGTCTGTCCACATATGGCTTAAGGAGGGAGCAACATGCTCATTAAATTTGGTATGAAAATATATCTTACACTACAGGAACGTAGAGGAAGATACAAGCGGAGTGAGGGGAATGATAGAAGGGAGGCAAATGGAAGAAGGGAGTAACTAGAAATAAACACTTTTGGGAATGGACAAGGTCAAATGAGGGAATAAAAAAAAACAAGGGGGATAGAATAGGACAGAGGGTAATAGAGTTAGTATTATGCAACATGATTTTTATGGAAGTCTTTTGCAAAACAACACATATTTAGTCTATCGAATTGCTTGCCTTCTCAGTGGGGATGGGTAGGAAGGGAGGGAGGGAGAGAAGGTGGAATTCAAAGTATTAGAAAGGAATGTTGAGAATTATTATTGCATATAACTAGGAAAGAAGAAACACAGGTAATGGGGTATAGAAATTTATCTTGCCCTACAAGAAAAGAGAGAAGATGAGGATAAGGGAAGGATGGGGTATGATAGAAGGGAGGGTACTTTGAAGGAAGGGGTAATCAGAATGCAAGGTATCAGGGGGTGGGGGAGGGGAGAAAAATGAGATGGGGAGAAAAGCTGGACATGTTACAAAGTGATGTAAAAGCAATTAGTATTAAAATAATTGATTCAATTAATTACTGAGACTAAATCAGAGACATCTTTAGTTTGGGGGAAAGAATTTTAGTCTAAGTTTCCTAGAGGCAGGTAACTTCAGGTAAAATTTGGAACTGATGGAAAAGTTAAGGTTTTAATGTTAAATTTGATTTTATGATTGTTATTTAAGCAGGAGCTGGAACATGTATAGAAAAGCATGTAAGTCACTTAAGATTTGCCTCAAAAGATGTTCCTTAACCAATGTGAAATTATAGTCATATCTGAAACCTGGTTATTGGAACTTGTTATTTTAAGATTCCATGGGACTATTAACTGACTGTTCTTCTGAGTCTAACTCTAGATATGGACAGCAAGAAAGGTGGTCTCAGCCTCCAATCCATGATGTCAGTAAGCCTGTGAGATGCTGGTATGAACTGCAAAAGGTGATGTCATGGAAAGGGTGGGAGAGTGACTGTTCAGCCTGGGCTGAGGTAGGGTCCTCCTGTCAATTTCCCCACTGACACCTGGCAAGACTTTAAGCCTGACTGAATGCAAGTTGACAATCTAATCCTGCCTGGAACTGACATGAAGTTGGGGACATATTGTTTCCCTGCAATGTCCCTACTCTTAGTGACAATTTCCTATAGTCAAAAGATTTGTAAGCTTAATACCAGATCCATTAAATTATAGATTGTTGGTAGGGAAACATCCGAGGTCAATTCTAAAATTAAGGTATTAGGCTTAGGAATTCAGACCAACAACAATAATTTAGGGTCCTTTAATTCTTAGCAATAGTGTGGAGACAATCAGGTCAAGGGTTTGTGAAGTCAGCGTACATAGTTATTATTTGTGTCTCAGTTGATTAAGGTTAAAAAAAATTCATTTGTGGTATATATTGTAAATGCTTTAAGGGAAGTATCACCTGACCAAAAGGTGGAATTGTTTTATGTGATATGAACTGTGCTAAAAATGAAAAATAAAAAAAACAGAGTTGAATGTATAATGGTTCCATAAAGGAATGCAACAGTTCAAATTTATTGACTCTATTATGATTACTCTTTCAGGTTTACTTCTTTTTTCTCTTGGGTCTTGCATTTCAATTTGCTATTCAACTCTTGTGTTTTGGAATTTTTTTTTTGTTAAATATCCGTTTTTTTTCCCTGAAGGGTTATGCTCAGTTTTATTCTGCAGGTTATTTTTAATTATAATACTAGTTCCTTTGCCTTCTATAATTTCATAATCTAAGCATTTCACTCCTTCAACATGGAAGCTGCTAAATCTTTAATAATCCTAACTGTGGTTCTATGATATTTGCATTGTTACTTTTTGGCTGCTTGCAATGTTTTCTCCTTGACTTTGGAGTTTTAGAATTTTACCATAATATTCCTCAAGGTTTTCAGTTGAGTACTCTTTTAAGAAGTGATCAGTGGATTCTTTTGATTTCTATTTTAAAACCCTCTGCTTCTAGTATTCAAGTAGCCCAGTGATTCTTGTCCTTGGTCTGTTTTCCAGGTCAGTTGTCTTTCTAATGAGACATTTCACATATTCTTCTATTTTCCATTCTTTTGACTTTGTTTTAGTGTTTCATGCACTAGATGATGCCATGTGGTTTCATGGCATCATTAGCATCTACTTGCTTAATTCTAATTTTTTGGAATTATTTTTTCAGCGAGCTTTTGGACCTCTTTTTTTATAAGGCCAATTGCATTTTTACAAAGAATCCTTTTCTTCAGTGATTTTTTAAACCTTCTTTACCATTTGTTTTCTTCTACTTTTAAATTGTTATTTTCTTCAGTATTTTTGAACTTCTTTTTTGCCAAGTAGTTAATTTTATTTTCATTTTTTTTTACATTACTCTCATTTCTTTTTCCAAATTTTCCTTTGCTACCTTTATCTTTTTCAATTCTTCCAGCAATTCTTGTTGGACTTGGATACAATTAGCATTTTTGTTTGAGGCATTGCTTTTAGCTCTTTTTAATTTGTTGTCTTCTAAGTTTATGTCTTTGTTTTCTTTTTTTTTAATTTTACTTTAGACTCAAACATCAGAACACAAAGAATAGAGAAAAGAAATAAAAACATCATAAACTTAAATATTGGAACTTTAATACTAAGCTAAAAAGAGAAAAAGCATGTCATGTGTGTAGCAGAACATAAGAGATGATTCAAATTATATAGCACTAAATTTTCATTTCAAGAAAGGTTGTATGATAAATAATACCTAAGTTGAAAATTACCCATCTTTTCTTTGCTTCCTTGTGAATTCTTTTGTTTTCTGCTGTGCACTATTTTACTTTGGTTTTTTTCCCCTCCCTCACCTTCCCAGAATGCTGCAATAAAGTTTAGATATATTTCTTTATAGGTATAGATATATGCATACACATATGCATATATACATACATATGTAGACATATACTTTCCCAAACCTATTCTACACCTGATATTTTATTGTTTGTGTATATCTCTCGTTTCCTATCCCTCCTGCCTTCTCTAATTTACTTCTACTCACTACCTTGCCTTCCTATTAGTTGTCTACATCCCTCCAAGTATCCATCTGCTTCTCTCCCATTCCCGTAAATATAAACATCCTTCTATACGCTGCTTTTGCCTATTTCCTTCCCCTCCCGTCCCTCCCATGTCCCCTCCCTGTCCCTATGCCCTATCATTTTATTTCTTCTGAATTTAGAAGACTTTTATACTTTTCTCATTTTATATGCATTGTTCTCTCTTAAACTCATTTCCAGAACTGCCAGCCCTCCTCCCCTATGTAATTCTTCTTTATTGATTCTTCCTCTTGCACTTCATTTGTATTAAATAATTACTCTTTTTAGCTGTTCCTAAATGGCTTTTCTTTTTCAATTCATAATCTATTCAGGTTTTCCACAATCTTACTTATAAGCTAGCCAATTATTAATAAGAATCATAGACATACAATATATAAATATATATGCATAAATACACATTATACATACATACATACAGTAAAAAATAGTCTGTCCTTATAAATCCCTTATAATCAGTCTTTGGTATGTACCTTATATTTTCTTTGTTCTTGTATGTAAAATCTTCTAAGTTCAGTATTTTTTTAGTAAATTCTTAAAAGTTTGAGCATTTGTCAAACATCCATTTTTTTCATTCAAGATAATATTAAACTTTGCAGGGTATGGTATTTTTGGCTGAAACCTCAGTTCTTTTGATCTTTGATATATTATGTTCTAAGACCTACAGTCCTTTAATGTCTCTGCTGCTAGGTCTTGTGTGAGCCCAATTATGGCACCACTATATTTAAATTGTTTTAATCTTCTTGCTTTCAATATTTAATATTTAATCGAACTGGGGGTTTTTGAATTTGACTATGATAATCCTATGAGTTCTCCTCATAGGATCTCTTTTAATTGTTGATCTATGGATTTTTTCTATTTCTACTTTCCTCCCTTCGGGACAATTTTCTTTAATTATTTCATTATTTTAGAAATTGAGATTCTTTTTTTTTTAATTATAACTTTCAGTTAGTCTTTTATTTTTATAATTTCCTCTTCTTACCCTATTCCCCAAATCTGTTGTTTTTCTTATGTTTCACTTTCTCTCCAATTTTTTCATTATTCAAGTTTTGGTTAATTATTCCTTGATCTCTTATAATTTCACTGGCTTCACTTTGCCCAATTCTAAAATTCAAGGCAGCATTTACTTCCATAAGATTCTGGATTTCCTTCTCTAATTGGTTGATTTTCTTTTCGTAACCTTATTGTTTTTATTGGACTATTCTTATTTTTTTTTTAGCTTTTCCTCCATCCCTGTCATTTGGTTTTTTAAACTCTTTTATAAAGTCTTCTAGCAATTCTTTTTGAGCAGGTAACCATTTGACATTACTCTTTGTGACATTTCTTTGCTTCAATATCCTCCTCTGAAGATGATTCCCACAATAGCTTTCTATGGTTGGATTCTTTCTCCTTTGCCTGTGTATTTTTTGTGGTGATAACTTAATTTTTGTGATCATCTCTAGCCCTGGGCTATGGGAAATGATGCCTCTCTCTCTACATCTTCAGTTCTCCCCTCCTACCTGGAACCAAATCCAAACCTCTAACCTCTGGTAAGTGCCCACTGTCAGAGGCTTTCTGCTTCACTGTTTCTGCATTCACCAGGTGTGTGCTGGCTGCCCAGCTCAGTCTGGCATTCCTTATCAGCAGAGCTTGCCAGGATTTTCCCTCATCAAGCAGGGAAAGGGTAGATAAAGTTCCTGTGGTGAGGTGGAGGCAAACTCTCAAACCAATTAACCCCAGGGTTTGCCTCTTTTTGTTAAATGGAACCTAGCCTGCAGGTGTTTACTCTTCCCAACTACCAAACCTGTGCCTAGAATTCTTCTTCAGATCTTCTCAAATTGTCCCAGAAAGACCTTTGTTGTATCTCTGTTCTTAGTTATCTCCACCCACACCTCATTGACCCTAAGGTCCTATTTTAACTCTTTTTGGGGGAAAAATCTTGAGAGCTTGGAGTTTTCTGACCTATTCCACCATCTTCCCAGAATCCTAAATTTATGTCTCATTCTTCCCTGCCATGATAGCAGGTATCTTTGGTCAAGTTATTTTTTTCCCTTGTTTGCTCATTTTCCCAGCCTATTTCTTGACTTTATGTTAAAGTGGACTCTGCTTACTTGGGGTGACAAAGCAATGTCCCAAGAGTCAGGTTTTTCATATAGCTGCTTTCAGAGCTAGTTCTGGGGATCTGCAAGTTTTTTGGTGCTTCCATAGTGGTGTTATCATAAGAAAGGTGTGGTGACTGCTTTCTTAGTCTGAGGTTTGGTCTTTAAACAGGAAGGTTCCTGCTCCCCTGAAACTGGAAGAACTAGTACTCTTTTTAATCCTGGAAGTGTGACCAGGTCCCCACTCTCCAGAAGTTACAGGTGAAGCTATGACCAGGGCCCCTTCTCCCTTGTGACCAATCACAAGTGCTCTTCTCTGTCCAGAAACTTTATCCCTGATCTGCTTATGGATAACAGAGTTGCCAATAACTTCCAGCTGCACCTAGTGCATATCTCTAATCTGTAATAATCTCTAATCTGACCCCCTTATCTTCTCTGAGCTGAGTTCCCAAAGCTGCTGCTACTACTTTCATAGCATCCAAGGTCTATCAATGGTCCTCCTGTTACAGAATGACTCTGTGCCCACACTGATTTTACAGCTCTCTCCTGTACACTTTTCAAATTGTCTTAGGCTGGGATAATGTCTCTCTCTGACCTTTTGTTGGTTCTGTAACTCTAAAATTTGATTTGAGGTATTATTTAAAGTTTTTTGTAAGTGAATATTGACTTTGACTTTTCCCCCCTCTATTTCATTAAGATATATTAATTCTCAATTTGATATAAAGTAATTTCAATATGTTATTTATTTTCTTAGTTTTATGATGAAAAATTAAACTGAAAAAAACCATTACAAGTATGTTTCAAATAATAATCAGTGAGAATCATGGCACACTTTACTTTGGCATAATTCCTATTATTGGCATTGTTTTCGAGTTCAAGCCATAAATCCTTGGCAAAAGGTTTCCAAAGTTTAATATGAAGTCAAATTTTCCCAAAGATTATATTCTATCAGCATTTTTGAGAATCAGGCACTGGGTGCTAATAAGTGACAGCGGAATTTAGAAGAGTGAAATGTCGTTGTGCACTTTGGTCAAAATCTCCTGGCTAGAATAAGAAAATATTTTTAATGATTTCAGAAAAAAATTTTTTGCAATAATCGCACTTGCTTGTAGGTACCCTTGGAAATTATGTTCATGTCAGAGAAATGTTCACAGATGATCTGAATCAAATAAAATTGACCTGAGAGAAAGCTTAGCAAACTACATTACCGTTATTAGACAGTTTTCCTGTGCCTGGAGAGAGTTACAAAGTACCTTTGCTCCAGTGTAACCACTAACTGCAATGGAATGATAAGGTAGGTCCGAATAAATGTCTGGTTTACTAAACCAGCACGCTCCAATCTGTCCATGATAATAAACTGGATACTGAGCAAGTCCTAAAAGGGACCATGCTTTGTATGATACATTGGTAGAAATTTCGGTCTATGAGTTGTTATGACTAAAGTAGAAATATGGGAAAATATAGCAGTTATATTCAATGTTGGAAAAGTTGTTTTTGAAAATATAAATTCAGTGCTTTACATTCAAATTTCATTTTAAGTACAAAAGTTGTGTCATTACCCCATATGGGGATGTGATCTGCAGTTGAAGAAGCACTGAAAGGGTCATGTGTGAAAAAAGTTTGAGAATCCTTGGTTTAGAATAGCTTTAATCTGTGCTATGGGAGAGTTAGGAGAACCCACCAAAGAAATAAAAGTGAAATAAACATAGTTTCCATGAATAAGGAGGGCTTAGTACTATGTATTTGGTTAGTGTATTTCTGGAGTTTGGGGTTCAATTTATAAGATCGTAAATCTAGAGAATCTAAGGTACCTTAGAGGTCACCTATTACTACTCCATCATGTTACAATTGAGGAAACTGAAGCCAAGAGAAATTAAAAGATACGTTCAAATTCATATAGTCATTAACTGATAGAAACAAAATTTGAACCCAGATTTTCTTGCCCCAACTTAGTGGGAAAAGAATCAAAAATTGCCCAAATTAAAGAGAAACATGAACAGAGATGAAATAAAATAGACTGATTCGGACCTATAATCCACATCTGAGGTAGCTGGTAACACAGGGGATAGAACACTGGATCTAGAATGAGGAATACTCGAGTTCAAGTTTAGCCTCAGGTATTTACTAGCTATGTAACCCTGAGCAAGTCATTTATCATCAATTTGCCTCAGTTTCCTCAACTTAAAAATGGAGGTAATAAAAGCAGCTACTTGGAAAGTTATTGTAGAATTAACATTTGATTACAAAAAGAGCCTTAGAACAATTACTAGCAGATAGTATACCCCATATAAATGCATATTCTTTTCTCTTCCACCATACTATATGCTAGAAAAATAATACCTGGAATTCAATGAAAATGAATGCCTATCTACAAAATATATATAAAATAATCAGTTACAAGAAAAGAAAGATCCAAAAACAAACAGATCAAATCACAAAGAAATGAGAAACTACCAATTGGAGAGACTTCTAATTTAATAAATTTATTGACACTTTAAAGAAAAATTTATACTTCTATATTATTCTTAATATTTGAGAAAGTGCTTCATAATACATCTTTATTTTTAAGAAAATTGTGACAATAACTAAACCAAAGAGGAATAAAGCTAAGAAATAAAAATATAGACTGCTATTACTATTGAAAAATGACGTAAAATTCGTAAGTAAATTAGAGATAATAAAAGACGATGGATAGACAAAAAAAGTAAATGAGTAGGTAGATAGGGCATTTACTATATGTAAGTTTGCTATATGACATTGCTATATATGACATTTGCTATATGTAAGTTATTGTGCTAAGTGTAAAGCACAGAAATACAAAAAATCAAGAGGTCTCAACTCTTACTTCAAAAGTAGTTGGTCAGTCACGTCTGACTATTTTTGATCCTGTGGATCATACCTATCTATACTGTCCATGTGGTTTTCTTGGCAAAGATACTAGAATGGTTTTCCATGTTAAATAACATGTCCACAGTCATGTAGGCAGTAAATGTCTGAGGTTAAATTTGAACTCAGGTCTTTCTGACTCCAGTTCCAGCACTCTATCCATTGCACCACATACATGCTTCCATTCAAAGAGGGGAAGAAAAAATATTAAAGTAACTGGACAGCAGAAGAGGAATGGGAAGGTGACTGCTTTTGAATTAGGAAGTAGATCTGTTGAGAGAATAAAAAAGTGAGTTGAACTGGGAATGAAGTTCACATTGTTGGAGACTCTCATGAAAGGGCAGCCTTGACTAAGGAACCACCAATCAAGAAAGCAGGCTGGAGTGGAGAGGCTTTATAAAATACAATAAAAAACTAAAACTGTATATCTGTGTCTATTCATTGTCATGTTTGTGACAAACCACATATTTAAGGACAGTTCATTGTTGGGAAAACAGTTAGCATGGTTAGTAATTTTAAAAGCAAGAAAAAATATCCCCACAACATTAGGATATCACAATAAGAAATCCTTTGACAAGATAAAACATTTCTTTATGCTTAGGAAAAAAACAACTAAAAGGCAAATGTTAAATAGTACTATTTTAATATGATAAAAATGTGTAAAAATCAAAATTTTCATTGCTTGCAATGCTACAGAACTAGAAGTCTTTCTAATAACGTAGTGATAACACAAAGATAAGCTCTGTCCCCATTATAATTCCAGTATCATTCTAGAAATACTAACAAGAGCAACAGGAAAAGAAACAGAAATATAAGGCATAAATATTAGCAGAGACTGCAAAATAATCCTATATGCAGAAAATATTATGACAAGGTTGGGGAACCTAGGCTCTCAAGGCCACATGTGTCCCTCTAGGTCCTCAAGTGTGGCACTTTGACTGATCCAAACTTCACAGAACCAATCCCCTTCATGAAAGGATCTGTTCTGTAAAACTTGAACTTAGTGAAAAGGCCTCACCCAAGGACCTAAAAGTCCTCATGTGATCTTGAGGTTGCAAGTTCCCCACTCCTCTCATATGACTTAGAAAACCTCAAAGAATCATCAAATAAATTAAGAAAAATAATGCTTTAGTAAAGTAGCATTATTTCAAATAATTCTGGAAAATCATCTATGTTTCTGCATAGCTATAAAAAGAAGGAAATACCAGAAAATATTCACAATAACTACAAAATACGTGGGAGACAATGTACCAAGGCATACTTGACACATACAAATAAAATCACAAAACTCTACAGAAATTCATGATGGATGCAATCCCCATTACTCATCATTGGATAATACCAATATAACGAAATAATTGTGCAGTCTAAATAAATGAAATATACTTAATATTAAAGCAATACAACTAGCAAGAATTGGCTCTACATAATTTTACAATATACTATAAAAATTCATTTGGAATAACAAATGGTCTATAGTCTCAATGAGAAAATGAAATAAAAATAAGAGGAAAGGAGGACTGCATTTTGTAAACTTCAAACTCTATTATATACCAGTTATTATAAAAAATAGTTTGGTACTGGTAAGAATATGTACTAGTACCAAATAGTAGGAAAAAAACTATAGTAGTAAGAAAAAAAACAATAACCCACTACTTAAAAACAAAACATAAATTGTCTGATGCTCTAGCATTAACTTCTGAGTAAACTGGAAGGCAATTTGGTAGAAAATGAGTTTTAAAAAGCAACTTATAGTATATATTATAGTAAATTCCAAATGGATGCATAATAAATATCAAGTCCAAGTTCAAAATGTAGGAAAAAAATACAAGACACTTCACAGCTACAGTAAGGGGAAACTAGAAAGAAAATTAAGTTAAATTTCTCTGATAAAAGTTTGATTTTCAAGCATCATTCCCATGTTCAAAGGACATGCATAACTTTCAAAAGAAGAATTGCAAATTTTCACAAACATTTTAAATATTGTTCCAAACCACTGATAGATAAATGTAAATTAAAAAAATTAGGAGATTTCACCTCTTTTCCAACTAATTGTCAAAGCTGGCAAAAAATGGAAATAGTATAAGAGATTATAAGGGAAAAGAGGTCCAATAATACATTGTCATTTCAGCTCTAAAATATTTCAACCACTATGGAATAGAGAGGAAGTCGTTTAACTTTTCATATCCTTTGACTTAAAGCTCTTATTCCTGGGCATATAATGATGATAATGATGATGATGACAATGATGATGATAATAGGCATTTTTTTCACTTCAAGTTTTGCAATGAGCTTTGCAAATATTATTTCATTTTACTCTTCTAATTTTTATAAATGAGGAAGCTAAGACAAATGGAGGTTGTTATTTGCTGTAGGAACATATAAGTAGTAAATTTTTGAGGTCACATTTGAACTCAGATCTTCCTGACTAAAAGTTCGATACTTTATTTAAAGCCACCATCACCTAGTTAACTATATGGACATATGTGTGTGTATACATAAATATATACATGTATGTGCACACATATATACATGCACACATTTATACATTGTATATATATATATATATATGTGCATATCTATGTGTGTATATTTCCAAGGACAAATGTCAAAGACAAAAAGAATGCCATATGTAGCCAAATATCAATAGTCACATTTTTATGTTGTAGTGAAAAGAAGAAATGAAGTATATGGTAATTGGTGGCTAAATATAATTATGGTCTATGAACATAAATTAATATTATGAATGAATAAATGGATAGAGGAATAAATTAGTGAATAAATAAATAAATCACAATCACTTATTCAGCACTTATTAAGCACCAAGCATTGTGTGTGTGTCCAGGATAAAAATACAAATGTAAAAACAGTTCTTTACCACACTCAGAGAGCCTAAGTTCTAAAAAGGAAGACAACACGCATAAGTGAATGGTGGCTGGGGGGACAGAGTGGCAACTTTGGTCTGGAGAGCTGCAAGGTTGGTAAGTTATAAGAAACAGTTAGTATGAACCAATTCGAGAAACATTGGGAAACGTATGAAATGATACAGAGTTTAACAAGTAGAAGAAGGAAATTATCTATTCGAAGACCGTAGTAATATAAATGATCAGCACAATAAAATGAATGTGGTCGTTTATTAATTGTAAACTAACTGCAATCCCAAATAATAGATGAAGAAATTGATTTCCTTTTTTTCATTGGAGAAGTAAAAATCTATGAGTACAGGATGCTGCATATCCTATCAGAGGTGGGCAGTGTCACTGGGTTTTGCCTGACTGTTTTCTTTGTTACAAAGTATGGTTCAGTGAATATGGGCTATGTCTGGCAATGAGAGAAAGGAAAATGAGAAGACTTCAATAACTTTTTAAATCAATGTCAAACCAGTTATCTGATTACATGCAGACAAAAATAGGATGAAATATGTATTAACATTTTATAGAACAATTATCTAGCCACTGGGGAAGATTGAAAGTTTGGGTAATGCATAGCCTATGCTCACAGAACTTAGTGTCCTGAAGGAGAATATGCTATATTAGTCAACCAAAAAACATTTATTAAATAACTACTAAGTGGCCAGTGCTTTCACAAATAGTTGTAATGTAAATTCTTTTATAAAACAACACCCTCAGAAAAGGTACAAAAATCAGGTGCCATATTAAATTTGCAGGAAAAATGGACCATCCAAATAGCTATACCTCACATAGAATTGGGCTCTGGATCCCAAATAAGAGCTAGGTATATGAAATTATCTTTTTCAATAATATGAAATTATTTTTATTTCAACAATCCCTTATGCAGGGATATCAAGACAGGGAATTTTGAACTGAGAAAAACGCATAGGCTAGATGAGCAAGAACACAGAATGAAAAAGGGGGGATAACATGAGATAAATTGAGAAAGGTAGGCAGGAGTCAAATTGCAAACAGTTTTAAATGCTAAATATAGATTTTTTCTTAATTTTATATTAGAAATGAAGACCTATTAAAGGGTCATGAACAAGGGAGTGGACAATAAGACATTTTTGGAAGAGTATTTTGACATTGTGATGCAGGATAGGATAAATGTATAAAGACTGAAAGTAGGGAAACCAATATGGAGCATACTTAATTTAATTATTTAACTATTTAATTTATTTGAAAGGTGATAGAGGCCTGAAAGTTATAAAGTTGGGGTTCCTGACCTGACTCTGCTTCTGAATAACTGAATGAGATTGAATACACAATGTAGTATCTCTGTGTTTAAGTTTCTTTACCATAAAAATAGAGATGTTAATATCTGACTCCATATCTTACAGGGTAAGACGGTTATCCACATCATAGGGTGGTTATGAAGATCCAATAAAGTAATATAGATAAAACATATATAGGTAATAATAATATAAAATATAGGTAAATGTTCCACAATTATTAGCTACCATCATCAACCACTCAACTGCTTCCTTTCTTTGTAAAATGGTTAAAGGATTGTTGTGAAGCACATACATACACACATCATATATATATATATATATATATATATATATATATATATATATATATATGAAATACTTTGAAAAATTTAAAGCACTCTCTAAATATTAGTCTATATCATCTGCATTAGACTCTAAAGTTCAACACACAAAAGTCTCTAATATCCCTCCCAGCCTTGTGTCTATGGTTCAGTGATCTAATTTGTATATGTGCTTATACATATAGTATGAGAATTTATTTCCCTTTGCATATGAAACTACCTTTTCTATGAAAACATGTCTAAATTGGTTTTTATTCTCTCTCAGCCCAAATACTGATGCAGAATAAAGACTTTTCCACTTTATCCAATGTAAAATATGCAGGCTGGAAGAGCTTTGGTGGAATTTTAGTGGTCCTCTTTTAGAAACAGGGCCCTGAGGCCCATATAGCCTTTAATCAGCTATAACTGGAGTAAAGCTGTCAGCTCCTGCTTGTATTCTGTCAGCTTTAGTACCATTTAGAGCATCCCTGACAAATATACAGTACAAATTTAACAGTCAACCTGTGAGCAAGCAAAACAAAAATATCTCTCAGGCATCAGAAGTAACGTTCTTCAGCTGCGCCATAGACAATGGAAGAGTTGGACATTTCCTGGAAACCCAAAGAAATTGTGATGGAAGAGTGAGCCATACAAACAGAACATTTACCCCTAAATCATATAGAGACTTTGGAAACTGGACATGCCAGGAAGAAAAAGGAAAAGGAAGAGGCAAAGAACTAATGTTAAGGAGAAAAGACTTAATTGACTGATAATCTGAGATCACACAATTATTTGTCTACGTTTTCAAAGCACTACAAAATCTGGCTAATCCAACCCTCATTTTTGATAGATGAATTAACTTAATCCCTGTGGTATAGAATGACTGGCCAAAGACTACAGTGGCAATAATCATTATAGGTAGAATTTAAACCCATGACCACTATCTATGCCCTCAAATACATCTTTCCACTTTACTTTGCAAATTAAACTTTGGATGAAAACTATGTACAGGGAAACCAAGTGTTGACATTATCTTACCTATAATTACCCAATGAAATGATTATGAAAGAAATATTTTTAATAGGTACATCCAGAATTGTCAAGGTAGGACCTTTATTCTTTATGAGAGATTCAGAAGTAGTCACTGATATTTTTATGTCAATGTCTGGCAATATTAAATATCACATTGTTAAAGGGATGGTTTGTGATCATATAGAAAGGGAAGCAAAAAATCACTACCAACTGAAACAAGTTCATCAAATATTAGGTTATTCCAGAACAACATCATTTACTTTTTGACTGATTTCCTATATTAATCAGTGAAGGGAATTCTAAATACATTGTGTGCCTAGTTTTCAATAAGACATTTAGCACAAATACTTACAATGTCCTAGTTGATGAGCTGAAGGGAGGTGATTGGAAAGTTAGTAAATTTAGGTGGATTTGGATATCATTAAAGAATTAAAAAAAGAGAGAGAGAGGATTACTGCATTAAGATGACCTTGACTCCCTTCTGTTTTAATAAATAAGTAAAGTATAGATGACATGTTTATCCATTTTCAGATAACACAAAGTCATGAGGCAGAATTGCTGTATTTTTTGAAAAGTAAAAAAACTTCTAAAAGACTTCCATACCCTAGAACTTTGAATCTAATTGAATGAAACTCTAAAATGAAAGGGAAAATTCTGCTTAGGTTAAAAAAAAATCAACTATTCAAGTACGGAATGAGAGGTCTCTACCAGACTTGTTCATCTGGAAAAGCTCTAGGGCATTTACTGGCACAAAAAATCAGTATGAGTTTTAGGATTAAATATTTAAGGCTGGAATGGACCTTACAAGCCAGCTAGCCCACTCTCTTGTTTTACAGGTGAGGAAACTGAGGTTTACAGAAGTTAAATGACTTGTCCAGACTCCACAACAAATATTTAAGGCAGGATACAAATCTGTATCTTCTTTTCTCCTACTCCAGTCCTGTATTCGATAAGCTACCGTGCATTTGGGGGAAAAATATCACAGAATTTATAATGAATAGTTGCAAAGTACCCAATATATATGGACAATCACAGTTTCAGTATGCTGTGTCCTGATCTGACCTGATCTGCATTGTCTGATTCAGTTGTGTGTACCTCATTTTAGGAATGGCTATGACAAGCTGGCACATAGTAAGTGTTCATGATGACAGTAAGATTGGAAGTCCAGACAAAGGCATGTTGGTTGGAGAAATTGGGGGTGTTTTGCTTAGATAAGAAGAAAATAATTGGGCTGATAGGGGAGATCAGCATGGGATGATATCTCAAAGGTCCTCACATAGATGGAGGATTGGATTTATTCTTCTTGATCAATGAGTGGATTGTTTTTAAGGGAATTATATTCTGATTTGATAGGAAGGGAAAATTCTTAATGATTGTGTCTATGTAACAGTAGAATCAAGGAACTAAGGAGGTAATGAGTTCCACATCACTCTAGTTGTTCTACAAGAAACATTGCTTGCCAAATAATCATAGAAGCATTTCCTGCTCAAATGAAAGTTAGAAGAAACTTTGTGGTTCTATGAGTTGTGGCATATAAGAAATTGTGAGAATTTGAGAAAGAGAAAGGTTAGTTAATCATATGGATTCACAGAAGGCTTCATGGAAGAGATTACATTTAGCTGGAAAGTGAAGGACAAAAAAAAATTTTGACTAAAGAGGGGCACTCTGCCACCAATTTGAGAGCACATAATTTTGAGAAAAGATTAGTATACAAATTAGAAAAGGTATTTTAGGAGCAGTAAAAAAAAATCTCTCAAATGACAATTTAAGCTGCAAATTATCTTGAAAACTTTATTTTTTTAAAAAAATTCAGACATGCTCAAGAACATGTAGCTAAAATTGCCCACCTTGACCAAGGGTTTAAGTTAGAATCAACTATGTCACTGATAACAGCTATTATTACCTTACTGCTTGCTATTTGGAAAACTGAAACAGGCTTTCAGTTATTAAACTATTTCTAATAAAAATGCTGTGTATAATATGTTCAGTAAAGCTTCATATAAATGTTTATCAAATGAAATCAGCATTTATGAGAAGACCTGACAAAAGCAAAATACTGATATCCATGGCAGACAAGAGAGCTTTAAATATTTCAAATTTGTGCTTGTTAGACTAATGAAGGAATTCATGTTCCAGGTTTGAGTGATGTTTGTCACGTGCACCATTTTTACCAGGAATATCATTAAAAGATATAGAAAAGTGATTACTACTTGTTTGATATCAATTTATAGAATACCCAAGATTTAATTTACCAAAATTGTCATTGATGAATAATCTCAGATCTTATCCATCCCTACTCTATCTCCTGACATCCAGTCTTATATCTCCAACTTTCTATTGGAAATCTCAAACTAAATGTGCGATAGGCAAATTAAACTTAACCTGACCATGATTGCCCAAGTATGACATATATCAGATTGCTTTCCATTTCAGCAATATATAAGGGGAAGGAGAAAAGTGAGAATTTGGAACTCAAAATTAAAATCAAAGAATGATAAAAATGTTTTTATATGTAATTGGGAAAATTAAGAGTTTGAACAATGAAAAATAGTTTTGCTTATGATCAACACCTCCTTCAATCTATCCTCCCTTCTGTCATCCCTACACCATCTCATCTCTTCCTACACTAATTCTCTATAGAATAAGATATATTTCTCTACCCAACTGAGCACGTATGCTAGTCTGTCTTTGAACCAATTCCACTGAGAGTAAGCTTCAGGCATTGTGTGCCACCCCACCTGCTTTCCCCTCCTCTGTAAAATCTCTTTCACACTGTATTTTATGTGAGATAACAAGGTGTATGGGGTGTTTAGGGAAGACCAACACCTCTGGTGTGAGGACCTTCCAATACCTTTTCAGGGCTATTCACCTTTGGTGTCCACCTGATTCACTCAACTCTCACCTGTGGCTCCAAGAAACTATAGCATTCAGAGCAATCATATCCAGCAAAATTATCTCAGTAGACAGACTAAACTATACTAAGGACAACCAATAGACCTCAAACCTGTCAATGAGTTAGGGGGACATCTACTACAAGTGAAGAAATGGGCAGATGAGAGTAACGTGTTCCAAAGGCCAAGAAGGCAAATGAAATAGACACTGTGGAGCACTTAGAGTTTGATCAGACACTAAATATGCCAAAGTCATCCATGACTTTTTTTTTCCCACTGGACTTTAATGACACTGGAGGAGCTAGTGAGATTGATGACTTTATACATGTCTGCTTCATTTAAATCCAATTTATGTGTGAGTGAAGATATTAGCTTGTGATATCATGGGTCCTTTTTTGAATGAAGGAAAAATGATGTGAGATAATTTATCCCATTCTACCTCTCCTTTTTTACTCTCCCAGTGTATTTTTCTTTATCACACCTTGATTTTTTTTAAAGATATCATTGATCATATTGAATTCATACTTATGTCCTCTGTGTACACACACACACACACACACACACAAATACACACACATATTCCTTCTACCTGTCCTAATAGTGAGAAAGTTTTTATGTATCATCTTCCCATGTAGGAATGTAAACAAATTATTCTTATTAAATCCCTTATGATTTTCCTTCCGTGTTTACCTTTTTATATTTCTCTTGAGTTTTATATTTGAAAGTTAAGTTTTCTATTTAACTCTGATCTTTTCATCAGCAGTGTTTAAAGGTACTCTATTTCATTGCACAGCCATTTTTTTCCCCCGACGGATTATACTCATTTTTGCTGGGAAGGTGATTCTTGGTTGAAATCCTAGCTCCTTTGCCTTCCAAACTGCCATATTCCAAGCCATCTGATCCTTTAATATAGAAGCCAGTGAATCTTGTGTTATTCTGACTATGACTTTATGACATTTGAATTGTTTCTTCTGACAGTTTGCAATATTTTCTCCATGGCCTGGTAGTTCTAATATTTGGCTGTAATATTCCTGAGAGTTTTTATTTTGGGATCTCTTACAAGAGTTGTATTATTTTCATTTTTATTTTACCCTCTGCTTCTAGATTATCAGAACAGTTTTCCTTGACAATTTCTTGAAAGATGATGTCTTGTTCATTTTTTATCATGACTTTCAGGTAATATAATCATTAAATTATCTCTTTTCAAGGTATTTTCCAGATTAGTTGTCTCTCTAATGATATATTTTCCATTTTCTTTCATTGTTTCAGTCTGTTGATTTTGTTGTATTGTTTCTTAATGTCTTCTGGAGTCATAAACTGTCACTTGTCAAATTCTAATACTTAAATAATTATTTTACCAATATATTGACTCTTTTCTCATGACTTCTTTTCCCAATTTTTCTTCTATTTCTTTTATTTGATTTTTTAAAAATCCTTTTTGAATTCTTCCAGGAATTTTTGTTTGGATTTGAGACAAATCCACATTTTCTTTTGAGTTTTTGGATATAACAACTTTGACTTTGTTGTCTTCTGATTTTATGTTTTGATCTTCCTGGTTTTTATTTATACTAAACTTTCCATGGCCAAGTTCTTTTGTTATTGGTGTTGTTTTTCTCATTTTCCAGTCTATTTCTTAACTTTTAACTTTAAGCTAATTTGGGCTGTGCTCTGAGGGTGAAGGGAGCACTCTCCCAAACTGTAGAGGCTTTTGTGCTACTATACTCTTAATGGGCTTCTTTGTGGCATGGCAGATAGCGTGCCAGCCCTGAAGTTAGGAAGGCTTGAGTTCAAATCCAGCTTTGACCCATACTAACTGTGTGATATTCAGAAAGTCATTTAACCCTGGCTTCATCATTTCCTCATCTGTGAAATGAGCTAGAAAAAGAAACTGCAAACTATTCCAGTATTTTTGCTGATAAAATGCCAAATTCAATCATAGAGAGTCAGTCATGACTGAAATGACTCAAGAACATCATTTCAGAGCTAATTTGGGTGGGGATGGGGGGTAGAAGGGAGTTTTTAGTTCTTCCAAGTTGGTATGATCTAAGGAGGGCCATTCTCACTGTTCTCCTGACCTGGACTGTGGTCTATATAAGTGACCATAAGCATGATTATTTGTCTTGTAATAATTATCAGGCCCTACTCTCCTAGAACTACAAGCTCTAATGTCCTAGTGCTCCTTCTTTCTCAGGAACTGTGACCTGGAACTGTATTTGGGCAATGGAACAGAGTGCTCCACTCAGTATCAGCAATGGTTCCCCAATAATCTCTTTCTGACCAGTTGTTCTACCCTTTTATTCTCTGCAAATTGAGAGCTCCTAAAGCTTCTGCGGCCAATTAAATTGACCGCCCCGCCCCCCTCCCAAGGCCTGCTGCTTGCTTGCTGGAGTCTGGACTTCACTCAGCTCAGCTCTACTCTCACTCCAGTGAGACAAACTTTTCCTGTTGAACTTCTAAGTTATCTTGGGCTGGAAAATTATTTCATCTTCTCCTTTTGTGGGATCTGCTACCTCATAACTCATTTTGAGATGCTATTGAAAGTTGTTTGGAGGCGATTTGGGAGATAGCTCAGACAAGTCTTTGTCTTTACTCTGCCATCTTAGCTCCACTTAAAATTTTTGGCTACTTTAATTTTAAAGGAAAGAGGAGAATACATTTGCTACAATAAAAAGGCAAGAAAAAATGAAATCTTAAGACTGTCTTACCAAAGACATCGTCAAGGATTTAGGATGCCTTAGTCCCTATATAATTCCTCATGATCTGACTGAAAATAAAGTATTGTGTTCAATTATGAATGTTATACTTTAGTAAGAATATTGATTAATAGGTGATATCCCAGTTAAAGGAAGGTATACCAAGTTCATGTCATGTGAAGACTGACGCAACTAGGATTATTTGGGTTGAAGAAGAAAGGATGGATTGGGAGAGAGGGAAGAAAATATATGTTTGAACGGTTATCATATGGAAGAAAGATTCCATTTATTCTGTTTGACTTCAGAATAGAACCTGGAGCAGAGAGACCAAGGTGTAGAGGCAAATTTAGGATAAGTATAAGGAAGAGAGGAGAAGGGCCCTACAATCAGAGCTATCCAAAAATAGCACTGGGGTTCTGCCTCACCTAGAAGTCTTCAAGAGGAGGCAAGACGTTGCAGATGGGGATACTTGTTTAGCAGAGGTTTGGACAGTTGGCCACTAATGTCCTTTCCAGTTTCAAAACTCTGATTCATTCTTGTAATCTATTGTTCTTGGTTTTCATTGAGAATGAGCTATAGAATATTGAGCTATAGAAGACATAGCTATTCTCCACTTAATGTTACAGCCGGAGGAAATGAGGTATAGAATACAATCCAGTAAGTCTCAAAGATGGGGTTAAAATCTATAATTCCTTACTTCTAAACTGGGAACTCTTTTCATTAAACCACAATGTATTGTATGTATTAAATAATCATTTGATTTTTCTCACCTTTCAACAAAACTGAAATAGTTTAAGGATTTTTTTAATAAGGTTTACATTAACCATTCGAATTTAAATATCATTTCCAGCTGTGCAAACAACCCTGAAATAATTTTTCTCCATTGATGCCTTTTAAACATTGAGAATGGTAAGAAAATTAGGCTTTTTAAAAAGTTGGCTCCATTTAAGACAGACCATTTCTATTAGTGTGCTTGTGTGTTGTTTCTTTTTTTCTCTTTTAAGTATCTAAAATCTTAAGAGGTATTTTGCAAATTAATTTCCCTTCTAAGGTAAATTTATTGGCAGTTTATGGAAAGGAACATTTGTGGCTTTACATTAAGAGAGAAAGAAATGTTAATTTGTTCCTATACCATTTTAAAATACTTAGCAATTACTTCCTCGGGATTTTTTGGTGCAGTCTCTGGTAAGCTCACAACGATATAACAATGTAAATAAAGCTAATTTGTAAATAGATAAAAACTAACACAATTTTTAAAAAATAAACCAAATTAACATATGCCAGAGTGATAATGTTTGTAGACCAAAGTGAAGGAATTCAATTCAACAGCACACATTTGTTAAATATATAATTTATACAAGCCACTATGCTCCATGATAGAGTTAAAAAATGAAAAAATGGCATGTTCTCTGTATTTGCAAAGATTAGGGCCTGGGGAGAAAGGATGATGCTGTGTTTAATCAAATAAGTAAGATTTTGGTCTATACCTGTGATTTCACCAAGTAAGGGAACTCCCAAAGGAGAACCTCCCTCCGCTTATAAAGATAGGCAACTTATTTCAACATCAGTTATTAGTTATCTAGAGGCATGGTGGGATTTAGTGGTTTGCCCAGAATCACACAGTTAATATATGTCAAAGACAAGTCCTAAACCCAGGACTTCCTGATTTCAAGGCCAGCTCTCTATGTACTGCATTGTACTGGCACTATAATAGATAGTAAGATTTTATACACACAAAAGTTGGAGAATCACAAGGTGCCTTTTTAAAAAATAAGGCGTAGGAGAACATCTTTATTTGGTGGCAAGAGGGATTTCTGAATGAACAAATGACACATGCATTTGCCCTTGAAGGAAGAGGAAGGTTTTAATGAATGGACATATTGAGTGAGTGCATCTCAAGCATGAGAAGATCTAAGTGAACATATGGAACTATAAGAATGTAGGAAGTTATGGGGAACAAAGCATATTCCAGTTTGTCTGGAAAGTCAATTGTATGAAGTTAAGTAGTGTGACATAAAGCTGGAAAGGTAGATTGGAGACATATGTGGAGGTCCTTAAAAGAGAGCCAAGTTAAGGAGTTTGTATTTTATGGCCTAAGCAACACAGAAGTCCTGAAGGATTCTGAAAAGGCGGGCGAGGTTGGAAGTGTTACATGGTCGGACTTGAGCATTAGAAAGAGCAATTTATCAGTCTTTGAAGGATGGATTGAAGGGAAGAGAGATGGAAATAAGAAATTAGCAGGATATTACAATAATCTCCCCCCCAAAAAAGAAAAGAATAATGACTTAATAAGGATGATAGAAAGGAGTAAGTCAAAGCAGAATATATTATGAAAGTGTAATTAAAAGCCCTTCTATCTCCATTATCTCTGTTTTTGTTCTGTTTTGTTTTTTCTTTCTAGTGGTTCATTCTATTGGTTATAATTTTTCTTCACAGCATGAATGTATACGTAGAACTTTTTATGAGATTGCACACTGTCTTGGAGTGGGAGGAGAAGAGAGAGAGGGAGAAAATTTAAAACTCAAAATTTTATGGAATTGAATCTTGTAAAATAAAAAAAATAAATACATTTTTAAAAAAAGAAGAATTAAAAGCCCTTTAAAACTAAGTGACTGTGCCAACTTATCCCCACCTCTAACAATGATGCTAAACAATAAAAGTATGTTTACGTGATGCCTTAATGTTAAAAAATTGCATAGAATGTTATAATAGAACTTATTAATACCCACTGACTGCAAAAAATATGGAATGATAAAAGGTACTAAAAATTCAAAAATATTTGTGAATTGATTGATATCTTGCTCATCACTTCAGGGCTTACATAAATTTTAAAAATAGCTAAAAATGAAATATATATGTGTATATATGTGTGTGTTGTGATATATTTGTGTGTATGTATATATACATATATATTTATGTATACATATATATTTATGCACACACATAATTTCAGGCTACAGACATATGTTTGCTTACTGACATATAGGCATTAGCATGTGATTTGACTGGCAATGCTTTCATTTAACTAAATATTTTGTATTTAGCTTTTAGAAGAGATGACTAATACTACTTTTTTTTTAATTTGCTAATTTAGAATTCTGATTAAATGATAAAAGTTTCAAATTGGAGTTGATTCTACATGCAACTTGCCAGTATTTTTGCTTTTTCTTTTTACAGAACTAAACACAGATCTAAATGGCAATGCTTGGTAAGTCTGTGAATTTGCTGATCTCTTAAAACAAACCTCTGAAAATATGAACCAAAAGATTAGGAAACTCTGCTTTAGATTTTATATATGTTCATCAGGTACATAGCTATTTAAAATGACATTCCCAAAATGTCCCCAAAATGGGAAAGAAACCTGAAACAGGAGGTGTAAAAAAGGAAATTCACCAGGTTTCTATCATGGATCTGTTTCTCTGTCTCTCTTTCTCTTTCTGTCTTTCTGTCTCTCTCTCTCTGTCTCTCTCTCCCCCTAAACACACACACACACACACACACACACACACACACACACACACCCCTACACATGAAAGGATCAGAAAAGAACATTTAAAAATTGTTAAAAGAGTGAGTTCTCTGAGACTCCCCCAGAATTTGGCTAACTACTCTTAGGGTTCTAGGACTACCTGTACCAAAAAGATCTAGAATGAATCTCTAGTATCATTAGTTCAAATCACCATTAGTGTGTTTCCCCACTGAAATTATCAGTTAAGAATAATTGTCAGCTAAACTGTATTTTTTTAAAGAAAGTTATTTAGTAAGATATGGGTAGCAAACTGGCCTAGTGGATAGACGGCTGAGCCTAGAATCAGGAAGATTCATCTTTCTGAGTTCAAATCTAGCCTCAGACACTTACTAGCTATGACTCTGGACAAGTCAGTTAATCCCATTTGCCTCAGTTTCCTTATCTGTCAAATGAGCTGGAGAAGGAAATGGCAAACCACTCATATTTCTCTACCAAGAAAGCCCCAAATGGGATTGCAAAGAATCAAAGAATTAAAATGGTTGAACAACAAAAATTTGCTAGAGTGGTATATTTAACACTACCATACTATACTATACTATACTACACTGCACTATGCTATACTATGCTATGCTCAGCTATACTACACTATACTATACTATTACTAATACAGATCATTCCCCTGCAATCTACAAATGTCTCCCACAAATACATACAGAGTTGAAATTGACCCACACAAATAAAAAGCTTAGAAAATATAACTGATCAGCAATCAAAGAAGAGCCTATGTTTTGCTAGTCAGGAAAAAAACAAGACTAAAGAGTTTCATACATCTTAATGCGCAACAGAAGTGAAATTATGAGAAATAATAATTGTTCTCCATTTTCACTGAAACACTGGAAAATTGCGCTAACTTTCAGGAAAGTGTGTTGGTTATCCTGTAGGGCTAGCAAGTAGTAAGTGTTCAGCAACTATCAATTAAAATGATCACTGAAGCAATAGGTTGCAAAGGAAAGCATGTTGTCTTTTTTTTTTTTGCACATAATTCCAAAAAAAAGTGTTCGGCAGTTATCTTTCTGATATGTGGACATGCCTATCCACATTCAGAGAGAGTGTGATCGGTTAGTCTCTTAACTTTTCAAAGTCATCGTTAGGATTGCACGATTCATTTTACAAAAAAATGTTAGCAGATGGTTGTAGATACAGTACCAGACAACCCACCAGTTAAAATATTGTCAGCCAAGTAACAACCAAATGCCTCTATATGAACTATTACAGAGGAATTACAGAGAGAAGTGAGATACCAATCAAAATCTCTTTTTAGTTAGAAATTAGATCTCTTTTATTTACATTTTTTTCTCAAAGTTAGCATAATGTCACTTTCATGTACCCAAAATACATATCCACAATAAAACTATTGTGGGCATTCTCTCATAATTTTCACATAACTCTCTGTTTTGACTTTTTTTTATTCTTCCATATTTTCCCTCACTGCCTCTATTCATGGAGAATTTCTTTATCAAAATACTGTAGATCCAGCAATAAACTATATTTGCCTGCCACTATAAAGTGAAGAACTTTTTTCATGTCCAATAAAACCCCTTAATAAAGTACAACATAATGCCATTAGTTTGGTTATAATGTGAATAAAATAGTGTATCCTGTGAATATGATGGTGCATATGTAGCTCATCCTTCAAAATAACATGGAAAACCTCTAGTGAGGGCATTATCTTTGCACAATGAAATCAGTGTTATCTTGGAGTGCTACTGTGTTAGCCACTTGAATTTAGTAGAATACCCAGAAGTGACCAAGTATATTTTGTTCTATGAACTCTCTTAACTCCAAAGATAATATAGATTTGCATAGGTCAGCTCAGCCAGAATGAAAACACAATGAACCAAGGTTTCACTGACTTCAAGTTTAACTTCTGGCATTTCAAATAATTTTATTAATATGAATATGTTTAGTAGTGTTTACCAAGGAGAAATTAAAATAATTTAAATGTAGAATTCACAGCCTGATAAATGACTTGAATCTGGGCTATAAATAAGTAAAACAAGTGTTCCAAATGGGAGGGGATGAAAGGTTCCATAAGGACTGACAAATGTTTTAATAACATGCGAATTTTTATGCCAGTGGTGATATAACTGGAAATCAAAAAGTGTATTAAATATGAACAACACATAGGAATATCATAGTTTATCATTTCAAATTTTTTTTATTCCAGGGTTTCCAATAGAACTCATGAAATTTGAGATGAAAAACAATTCATTCATTATTCAGAACTTATTTAAAATAGCAGTACTATTCAAGGAAGGAGAAATTTCAGGATTTTTTTTTCTTTTGTGAACAGATAAAGGACAAATGATTGAAATCATTAGTCATTCAAGCATATTTTCCCAAATGTCAAACCTTAAGCAACTACAATGGAATTTGGAGGTTTTACAAACTTTAAGAAGCAAGGGCACTTAACTGGGAAAGAGGGTGCTCTGTTTTTTACTCATTATAATAAGATTAAGGGAGCTTGAATAGCTTTACTTTGGGAAGTTAGGGGAAATCAAAGGTGAGAATCTGTAACAATAAAGAAAATGTTTAAGAGGTCAATGAGGAGAGGAAAAATGAGAAGAGGAGAAGAGAGGAGAGGAGGGGAGGGGAGGGGAGGGGGGAGGGGAGAGGAGGAGGGGAGGGGAGGGGAGGGGAGGGGAGGGGAGGGGAGGGGAGGGGAGGGGAGGGGAGGGGAGGGGAGGGGAGGGGGAGGGGAGGGGAGGAGAGGAGAGGGGGAGGAGAGGAGAGGAGAGGAGAGGGGAGGAGAGGAGAGGAGAGGAGAGGGAGAATATCGCTATAGCCCTTCAGCTCCTCATGGCATTTTTCTTTAAATGTTTTGCTGAAAACCCTGATTAGTGCCTCCCAGTATCTGATGACAAAGCCTCCATTTTTGAAATTAAGAAAAGAATTGATTCCTCTCAAAGTTTTCTAATAAAAACATAGCCCTATACTAGGGGAATAAAAAAATGATATATCTGGAAGCTAGGAGTGACTTTCAAAATCATTTGGTCTAAAGTACAAATTTTACAGTTGAGAAAATGTAGAGATAGATAAGTAAAGGGTGAGTGGGGGCTGAGAGAAAAAGGGAAGCTTGAGGAGAAACTTCTTTGGGAGATATCAGTAGGGACTAAATAAAAAATAGATAAAAGAATTGTTGTAGTAAGATTCCAGTTGGTTTTCAAGGTGTTAAAGGATTTAATGCTTTAAGGGAACTGAAACTCTCATTTTGAAGATGAGAAAATTGGGGTCCACATACAATAAAAAATTTACCTAAAGCACACAAGTGATTATTAGTAGATCTAGTATTCAAACACAATGTTAGTTTTAAATTCAGTATTCTAGTGACTATATGAGAAGCTGGGTGTTACAGTAGATAGAGTGCAGGGTCCAGAGTCAGGAAGCTTTATCTTCCTGAGTTCAAATCTGACCTCAAACATTTGCAACCTATGTGACCTCAACAAGTCACTTTTTCCTGTTTGCCTCAGTTTCTGCATATTTAAAGTAATTGGAAGAGGGAAATGGCAAACCACTCCATTGCCAAGAAAACTTCAAATGGGGTCACAAAGAATCAAAATATGATTTTAAAAAGATTGAACAACAAAAGACAGTTTATGCAGCATGAATGTACAGCAGATGAAATCCACAAGGTTCCGTGACTGTCTTTAGCATATCCCTGTAGATCAGGCTTAGAGAAATCAGCTAGTTGAGGTTATACATGATAGAGGGTTAATGTCGCTGTTCAGTCATTTCAGTTGTGTCGGACTCTTCATTACCCCATTTGGGGTTTTCTTGGAAAAGATATAGGAGTGTTTTACCATTTCTTTCTCCAGATCATTTTAAAGATGATTAGAATGATGAAAAGATTAACACAAGGTATTTTAAGATAGAGGATAAAATCACTGAAGAGGCTGACCAGAGATTCAGAACTGGGAAGAGAAAGCCAATGGAGCTGGAATGTAAGTGATGGATGATCTATGATAATGGGTAGAAATGGAAGGAGTAGAAAAGACGGTAAGTAGAAAAGTAAGTTCAGTGATAGTGAAGGTGTAAGAAAAGTGGAAAAACAGATTGTCCAGAGCAAAAAGTAGAATTTAAGGAGTTCAAGATTCAGAAGCAGGTGAGCTTCCAGGTGATGAAAAGATCTAAGGCTTAGCTGTGATTGGCTGGATCAAGGTGATAGGTGTTTTTGGAACTGAAAAGGTTAAGGAATTGAGAGATTAAGGTGTTAAAAGAGTCAGCAGAATGAATACTGGGATCTTGAGAAAGGTTTCAGTACAGGATAACAGTGAGTTGAAAGGTAAGGTCCTTAAGAAAAATGAGAAGGTGCCCTGGTAGTCCACAGAATACAGTAAAGAAACAACAAGAAAGGGTGAATTTTTAAAAGGAAAGACTACAAGCTGCAGGCTGTAGAAGAAAATTCTCGAAGAAAAAGTGGTCATATAGGTGTAGGAAAAAGGATTGCCTTTCATGGAAGGAGCTAGGACCACCACACAGTTCCAGAAACAACCTTGAGTGCTAGGTCTTGTTCTGTTTTGTTTTGTTTTGTTTTTGTGGTGGCTAGTGGAAAGTCATATATTTTCTCCTACTTAAAAAAAGTGCAATCAAAATCCTTTTAAGTTATTCCTATATGCAAGGTTAGTAATACATTACTGCCTGTTTCCAATTACAATTATTTTACAGAAATATATTTAAGAAAGTTTCTATGTATGTGAGAGCCATGTGACCTATTTCCTATGTGTGATTCAAACTTAGTTTCTGAAAGTCCAAAGATGGACAATGTCTAAAATGCATTCTTTCTAAACTCCATATATTTTAAGATAAATTGAATCATCACATTTTACATTTCTTTGCACTCAGTTCCTCAAAATATCCTTTTGTAAGTCCAAAAACTCTGTTGGGACATTCATGAGCCATTTAAAGCTCCCAATCCCAGCTTTTTCAGAGATATTCAAAATTTTGTCAGCTAAAATGAAAGTTAAGTAAACACTAAATTGAGATTCATGATTACACTTAGATGCCACAAAGCATCAGTTCAGTACAAAGCACAGGAAAAAAAAAAGCTTCTCCCCAAACAGACAATATTCTTTGATCTTACAGATAAATTTTATTCCTGTTGATGAATGATTTTCCAGTTCAAGCTCTGAAAACATCCACTTTTCTTTCCAGTGTCTTAATCCCCAAAGACCTTTGCATGCAGGCCCTGTTCTAAATGGTGCCCAATTTTCTCATATCTTCCCAAAGCTCAAGCTGGTCCGAGAATTGTAACTTTGGTGCAATTTCCATAAACCAATTAAACTGTGGGCGTCAATCTGTCCACAAGAATGACCAGGGGGTGAGGAAGTGAACGAATACAAGAGGAAGAAAGCCCTGGCTGAACGAAGATGATGGAAACAGGGTTAACAGGCTAGCAGATTTGAAGGCACTGAATGATGGTGTCTCACCCCTAGTGAACCTGATTCAGGCTGCTTTAATGTCTGCCATTTCCCTCCGCCTCCTCCCCACTTGCTTCTTATAAAAGGGATGGGGGGACCCTGTTTAGGCAGAGGGTGAGTTTAGTTTGCACCGATCAAAGGGAACAATATGACATGTTAGTTGACCAGAAAGATGTTTTCACACTGTTTCTCATAGAATGTCCCCTGAGACACCCCCTTTCTTTCTCTCACCCTCTGTGTTTTATTACCAAGCATGGCATTCATGGCTATTTCTCCTTCCTCCTCAGTCAACTACAATAGGGCAAGCTCCTAGGCACCTTGTTTGGCAGGCCTGAGGGAGGAAGTGACAGAAGGCTTGGCTTATTTACCTTAGCAGCTTCCCGGTGTAATCTGGTTAATCATGTGGCTAATCGGAGGACACCAAGGCTCCCCACACACTGTGCTCCACAATAAAGACTCATTCATATTTAATACAATGGAGTGTTTAAGTCATTCCACGCTTTGTGGAGAAGATTGGCTTTCTTTGTTTGGCTACTCCTGAGAGGGCATTTTCCCCCTCCTCTTCTTTCAGACAGGCATATGTTCAAGCTCCAGCCTGCTGCAGCTGGACAGGGAAAGAGTTGACTCCCTCCCCCACCCCACCCCCAAACCAATGAATTGATTACTGCAGTGCGAAATGTGGGCTGAAATGTTCCCCTCTGCCCCATGTATGCATACATTAGCCTTTTGCTATTCTAATATTTCACAGCAAGACATCTTAAGAGGAAGCAGAGCTCATGTTCGCTCAAGTTTACCATTGTGCAGACAACAATCTGTTGAGCACAAAAGGAAAATAAATAAATAAATGATGGTGGAGTGTTGAATGTTACTCTTTTAAAAATGGACCCATGGCCTGCTCTTTGGGGGCAGAGATCTGGGAAATAGAAAGAAGATAGGGAAAAATCTCAGAATTCATCTAACTCAAGACAGAATTTCAAACAATTAACTTGAAAATAGACTCCATCAAAAACTCCACCACGTGCCCTCTAGGATTCATTTGCAGAAAAGGAAAAAAAAAACTCATCAGTCACAATGGAACACATGAGGGATGCTGAGAATTCAGGCAGTGCCCCCACCTTGCTGGCTAAAAGGATATTCCTAGGAATCAAAAAAATCATCGACTTCTGATTTCAAGTATAGATTTTAATTTACTTAATTATGCATTTCTGTGTCATACTTGGTTATCTAAAAGTTGTCCTGAATGAGTATTAAGAAAATCAATTAAGAAAAGTCAAACTAAAACAAAAAAAATTTCAAAAGTTAGTTTAAATAAGCAATTCAACACACATTATAATGAAAAGACTACATTATCTTCGGGTCTTGCTCTGTTGATAATACATAAATATCTGTTGTAATCATGCAATTAATTTTCTTCTGACATATACTGATATTCAGCAGAGAACAGAATGGTCTGGTCTCAGTCCTATATAGACAATGAAGAAATGAGATTTATTTCCTAAAATATAATGTGTATTCAAATCCTAACTCCAAAATATTGGTAGATTACAGGAGTTAATTACTTTCAAGCTATACAACTTTTCATGCATTGTCAAGAAGTTCAAATTCAGTATAAAGCACACCTACATCAAGGTTATGCATACAAATTAGGTTGACTCTTCTTGTCTCCATCTCTGCTGGGTATCAATCAAAATCAGGCTAAAAGCTACAACAGGGATGATTTAGATGAGATATAAGAAAGTTTTCTAGGATTATCAATTACTGAGCTGCATTAAAAAAAAAGAGTATTGTATCCCTACTTCAGAAGCCTCTTAAGAATACAAGATTTTGATAGGTTATGAAGATATGATCTCACCACAAAGCAAGGAATTGTACTACCTGGTCTGAATAGTTTCTTCTAATCTTGGGATTCCATTTTATTTACTGCAGTCTGTCACGTGTAACAGAGGGAAAGAAGCAAATGTAGTTGGGAATGTGTTGTAAGTATTCCTATAGTTTGGACATTCTAATTGATCGTTTTCTCTTTTGTATATGCCAATGTGTGTGAAATAAGTTTTTTGTAACTATAATAATGTAATGCGGTGATTGAAATATGAATCATCACAAGGACTTTCTTTGCATGCCATTAGAATATGCAATAAAAAAAGGAAGTGATATTGAAAAGTACTTCTAGCATCTCTAAATTCACTATCTTTTTGTTTTGTCTTGTCCTCTTTAAATAAAGCAGTTTCCCTCATGAAAGAGGAATTATTATCTAGCATTTCTTGGACAAAGAATCTTCCAACTCTTGCTATTATTTGCTTATAGTGAGTTAGCAAAATGAATTGTGAGAAAAGAAAACCTAAAGTTTATTTTATATTTTTAAATCATATAGTTTCTGTAAAATACATTCTTGGGAGTGGGGTGGGGAAGATCATCTATTTAAAACAAATCAACTAAATACAAAAGAAAATGTGTCTCCCTCCCCCCCCAAAAAAAGCTTTCCTACTGAGAAAAAAGACTGACAAATATTAGATTTTCTGGGAGACCATGAAAAGAAAAACTGGTGCTGGGAGAGGGGAGGAGGGAATCTTAGATGAGCTTCATTTAATCAAAAATGAAAAACCAAACAAAAGGAAGTTGAATCCCTACTGAAGTTTACTTTTGCTTTTTTCCCAGCTGAGGAGACTCCTAACCCTCCTCTTCATTAGTGCTTTAACAATACATTATCCTTTCACTAATCCCCAGGAGCTCAGAGGATTCGAGGGTTATTAGAACACTTGAAGGGCTTCTGTCATTGGGATAGAGGTGTGAATTGATCACTAAGATGACAACTGGTGACAAGTGTGGTTTATTAGTCTGCTACTTTGCCTCTTAATTACAACTGATTAGCCTGTCTGTTAGAAGTGGGAAATGGAAGAATTAACTGCTTTTGTCCCCCTCATCCACTCCATTGCTTTTCTCACTTATTTTTTGGAGGAGGAGTTTGGCAGCTTCTCTCCCTCCATCCTAACACAAGGCACTTTTACAAAGAAGGGGATCTTCCTCTTTCCCAGAATATTATTTTAAAAAATTAAGCAGACAAGTATCTTAATAAAAAGAGTCATTACCAAGAAATCAAGTGAAAAGAAATCTTAAATTATTATCTTACAAAAACATTCTGAATAACCTACTTAATCCATATTCCAAGACATTACCTTGGGATGAAGGCAACCAAGGTTCTCAACTAGCATCCTATCCAAGCATAAACTCTGACAGTTCCTACCAATCTGGACTCTGTATCACAAGTCCTAGACCACATGCTTGACTATTGGTGATTTTTCTAAACTCAGTAGCATATGAAGATGATTTATCAACATTGAGGAGGGTGGGCTGGGATTACACAGCTACCAACTTGATATTCCTAAATTGGAACATCATGTTATTGCCTTATTCAAAATGCTCCTTTGACTCTCCATTACCTCTAAGAATAAAATGCAAATTTTACTCTTCTCTTGGCAGTTCAAGACCTTCATAATCTGTCTTTAGTCCAACTTTCCAGAATTACTACAATTTTTTTTCCTTTCTGTGCAATCTATGTTCCAATCAAAATGACTACTTAATTCTTGTACATAATTTTCTACCTCATCTCAGTTTCTATACACTGGTTCGTCATCCATAACCTATCTAAGTCTTAATATTCCTAGTTTCTTTCAAAGCTTCACTAGTGTGCTATTGAAATCAACTGTTACAAACACCTCACCATGCTTTCCAGTCTGCTCCAACTCTTTACCACACTGAGTAGCTAGGTCCCATCCCTCTTCTTTCCACCTTTGTGATGCTCCCTGATGCCCTGAAATGACTCTACCCTGAGGCAGACTCAGTAATTAATAGACCTTAGCCTAAAAGAGCCAGAATTTCCCATTGCATTCTGGGTCATATCCAGTCATCTTGATGAATATCTAGTCCCTGGACACTGATATCTCTGGAGGAGAAAGTGAGGCTAGTGAACTTGCACAGCCCTCTCTCACTCAAATCAAAGTCAACTGCAAGTCATGTCATCATTTCCTTGACGTCCTGGTCCTCTTTGAAAATGAAGGATAAACAACCTGTGAGTAAACTAAGCTGCCCGAATGGGGACCCAGCTAGTTGGATAACTCAGTTGATTCTCTCCCTCTCCTTCTCCAACTCCCTCTCTTCTCCAAAAGAAGATAAATTTTGATGCCAGAAGCTGCTGACTAGATTATTTTTCTGTTCTCATTCTTTCCTTCCTTCCTTCCTTCCTTCCTTCCTTCCTTCCTTCCTTCCTTCCTTCCTTCCTTCCTTCCTTCCTTCCCTTTTCTTCCTTCCTTCCTTCCTTCCTTCCTTCCTTCCTTCCTTCCTTCCTTCCTTCCTTCCTTTCTTTCTTTCTTTCTTTCTTTCTTCCTTCCTTCCTTCTTTCTTTCTTTCTTTCTTTCTTTCTTTCTTTCTTTCTTTCTTTTCTTTCTTTCTTTCTTTCTTTCTTTCTTTCTTTCTTTTTCTCTCAATACCTTAAACCCAGTTCATTTTAAAGCTTATGGATTGTACCACAATAGGTCCTTGCCCAAACTCCATTGAATGGCAGTATTGTGGACCTTTCTTGCTTAGAGTGAATGTCAGTGGTAACTGTTTCTCTCTGACTCATCCCTTGATTCACTTCTTAAAAAGGCCTATTCACTGAATGGGCATTACCTCACTCAAAGGGAGAAACTACAAAGGCCTTAGCCTGAAAGGGTTTAAGGTCTCCCATTGCATCCTGTGTTATATCTAGTCATCTTGATGAATATCTGGTCACAGGATCATGATGGCTCTAGAGGACAAAATGAGGCACAAGTCACTGCCACATCATAGTTATCCCATATCATGAGAAGGCCCAGTCTTGCTACTCATTATCCACTATGGACTCAGCTCCTAGCTGTGTCTACCTCCACAGCATCTCTCTTTCCTCCTGGGACAATGATAATGTTCACGAACTCATTTCTGAATGGTTAGCATACTCCCATTCCATCAGGTACCACCCATCCTAGTGATTCTGAACACCCAACTGTCATCATTCAAACAGTAATGTCTGCTGTCTTGTTTGATCCCTCTCAACATGACCCTCCTAACATACTAATCATATTCTACCCATCCTTGATATTACTCTCTGGAATGCCAAAAGTATCAAACTTGCTTTCATCATAAACACTTCTTTAAAAGAAAAAAAACACTTTCCATCTTCTTACATTCACTGAGACCTGACTTTAACCTAATGATATGGCATCCTTGACCATGGTTTCTAGTACTAGCTGCTGGATTCACTTCTCCTGGTGGGAGAGTCAGGATATTCCTTACTCCCCAGGGTTCATTCTAGAGTCTATCTCTCCATTCAGTAACTTTTTCTCTTTTAAGATTCATTCAATCCATACTTAACAATCAATCAAGATTCGATGGCTGTCATCTATAAATGTCCAGGATATTTCCACCATGAATTCAGTGTCCCCTCATACTGGAGGACTTTATCACACATATTACTACTCCACTAAAAACCCTAAACATCCATTTTTTCATTCATACATTTCCCATGACTTTATCCTCCAAACCACTCCAGCTTCACACATTGACGACCATATCTTTGACCTGACATCATCCTCAAGTGTTCATTCTTCCCCTCAACTCTCTTACCTGAAAATCTTGTGTCATATTTCTCTGAAAAATTGAGGCCAGTGTTCAATAGCTCCCTCTCATCAGCTGCTCTTTATCCCACATCACTCAGACATCTTCCAAACTATCATCTCCTTCATTCCTATCTCACATGAAAAGAGAACCGTTTTCCTTACCAAGACAAAACTCTCTACATGTACAAGTGATTAAATTCTGTTTTCTCCCGAAGATTATTGTCTCTATCATCATCATTTTCACTATTTTTTGATCTCATCCCATCTACAGCCTGCTTTCTTATTACCTACAAAGATACTTATTTTTCCCATCTTGAAAAAGCAACAACCTTATCTGAGCCCATCATTCTTGCTATCTATCACACCGTATCGCTCTTCATGAGATCTCTCCTAAATACTTTTAGTGAGCCATCTATAATTGTTGTCTCCATTTCCTTCCTTCTCACTCTCCTTAACTCTCTGGAGTCTGACTTCTGAACTCTTCATTCAATGAAAACTTCTTTCTCCAATATTATTAACAATATCTCAATTTTCCAAGCCAATTGCCTCTTCTTTCTCAACCTCTCTGCAGCTCTTAAAACTGTTGTTTACATTTATCTCCTTTAACCTTTGTTCTCTCTAGATCTTCATGATGTCATTCCCTCCTGGTTCTTTTCCTACCTGTCTGACTTTGTTTCTCAGTTGTGTTTGAGAATTCTCATTCAGGTTACATCCTCTATCCATGAGTGTATAGCAAGGCGCTGTCTTGAACCCTTCTCTCTTCTCTGTGTATTATTTCATTTAAATGATTTTGTAAGCTTGAATAGATTCTATTATCATCTCCATTCAGAAGGCAGGATTTTAGTGTGTGTGTATAAATAAATATATATGTGTGTGTGTGTGTGTGTGTGTGTGTGTGTATGTATATCCCTAACATATCCTCTAACCTACCTCCTTGTATCTCCAGCTCTATGTTAGACATCTTGAGCTACATATCCCATGGAGATCTGGAACTCAACATGTCCAAAATGGAACTCATTATATTTTTCACAATCCTTCCCTTCTTTTCAAGTTTCCTGTTTCTCTCAAGGATATAACCATCATCCCTATCATGGAGGCTTGCAATCTTGGCATCACATTGGATTCTTGGCCTCTCTCATTGCCCCTATGTGATCTACTTTCAACAACTGCCAATTCTACCTTCCCAACATCTCTCATAAACACTTTCTTCTCTCCTCTGACACTGACATCATTATGATACTTGCCCTTATCCCTCAAAGACTGGTCAATTGTGAAAGGTTTTAGGTTCTTCTGTCATTTTCAAATCTCTCTTCACTTTAGTCCATTCTCCACTCAACTATCAAAATGATCTTCTAAAGTTCAAATGTGATCATTTCACCCCATACTCAATAAACTTCAGTTATTTCTTACTACCTCCAAGATCAGAAAAGCATATTGGTGTTTAAAGTCTGTAATACCCAGGTCCATTTTTAATGCTTTAATCTTCTTCTCATGTTTTCTGATCCTATAAAAGACTGACCTCCATTATTTTCCCTTGCACAAAACATTCCACCTCCCAACACACAACATTGAATCTCTACTAGGAATGTTCTCATTCCCACTCTCGGTTTCCTGGCTTTCCCAGATTCCTTCAAGTCTCAGTTAAATTCCTTCCTTTGGGAAAAGCCTTTCCAATTCCCCTTTAATACTGGTGCCTTCCTATGAGATAATCTCTAATTTATCCTGTACATATCTCGTTTGTACATAATTGATTGCACTTTTTCTGCTTCTTAAGAAAAGGGACTGTTTTTGCTTTTCTTTGTATCCCACTCCTTAGTTCAGTGCCTGGAACATTAATAATGGCTAACTGACATCCTTCCTGAGACTCTTGGCACATATCTGTCTGTCTGTCTGTCTTTCTCTGTCTATGTGCCTCTCTGTTTCTGTCTCTGTCTCTCTTTGTCTCTCTGTCTCCGTCTCTCTGTGTCTCTCTCTCTTATCATTCATTTGTATTCCCACACATAATGGTGATCCCTATAAATTGCTTATATTTAATATATACAGCTTGTGTTTATATGGCTAGGATGCTAGAGTGCTGGCTATGGGGTCAGGAAAATCTGAATTCAAACCCAACCTCTGACAGATAGTCATGGTAGATTTATTAAGTGTCTACTATGTGCCAGGCATTGTGCTAAGTTCTAGGGATACAAATAGAGGTAAGGGATAGTTTTTGATCTCAAGGAGTTCACAATCTAGAGACCCTGAGAAAGTTCCCTAATTTCTGAGTCTGTTTGTTTGTTTTCTTTTCCATCTGTAAAATGAAGTGATTAGATGGGTTTGCTTCTACAGTTCCTTCTAGCTCTATGCCATGGATCCCGTGAATGCAAACTCCTTGAGGCCAGGGATTATTTAAATTTTATTTTTGTATCTTTATATCCTGAGTACCAAGCACATTTCCTGGCACATAGTAGACATTTAATACACTTATATTGATTGACTGATTGCCTGTACTTTGCTTGTAGAAAGAGGGAAGAATTTTTTTTCCCTTTAGGGATATTTAATGATCTCTACTATTTTGTCTTTAAGAAATCATTAACTTAGGTGCTAGAAGACTACATGAAACAGACACCAGTGCCTGATGAGATGAAGCAACACTAGATTTTGCTGAAGAATGCATATCAACTAGTGTTTACCACAATCATCAGTGGCAGAAAATATGCTCATAAGGATGCTACCTTTCAGCAAAAGCATCTTAAAGGTAGCGTGTATTTCCTGACTGTGGTAAAAATTGACCAATGATAATGGGTTGCTATTTTTATTGAAGAAAGCACAGCAGTATAGTATCTGTAATTGTTGGTTCATAATTAAGTTCAGGGGAAAGCAAAAGCATATTTACCCATTTACAGAGAGGAAGTTATCATTGTACTTTTCATCACACCTTTCACTTGGATTCACCAAATAAAAAGAGGCTCACAGCAGCTACTCAGCTAATGGATGGTCACCACTGGAGAGGCATGGAGAGATGTCACATCTAGCAGTACAACATTGATACCACATTCTTGAAACATATTGCAAGTATTAAAATTATTACCCCTTGTTCCCATTAAGTTATCTAGTTCACTTCCAGTCTCACAAATGGATTGAATAATCTTGAAAAATCTACTAATGTCTTGGTGTCTCAGTAATTTTTTTCCTGTAAAAAATGGAGAGTGAGTATTTTTCAGCCCCTCAGAAATATCAAGAGACTTAATATAAAATACATGGAAATATTTTAGTAATATCACAAAATTAGAATAGATCCAAAAGTTGATTTAACCCTTCTGGTACCATCTTCTCCTTAAATAATGCATAAAAATTACAACCAAGAGAGGAATAGTTAATTGACTAACAAGTTGACTCCACAAGTGAACTCTAGAACAAATGAGTGGAATTTACCAAATGTCTCCATTCAGTGTAAAGATCTTTCTAAAATTAGAGCTAACTAAACATGGAAAGGCTTTCCTTATGAAGTAGTGAAATTGGAATCACCAAAAATACTCCTAGAAATATTTGTATGATTTTTAAAAGTGATGTATACACTGAGAAAATTATTAGGCTAGATCACTATTTCAATTTCTAGGAGCCTGTGATCCCACTACTTTGATTTCCATATTGCAGTCAATTAGAAAGGGTTGATATTTTTGTTTTTTTCAGTGAATTGGGGAAAAAATGACATCCAGCTGTTTTAGCAGCATGGAGTAATATTTTTAAACAATTTCAGCCATAAGAAAATCTAATCGGTGAAGGTCAATAAATAGAAAATAATTAAAGAAGTCTTTCAAAATCATCAACTCATTCCTTTGAGGGCATAATGTAAACATTATTTTCTTGTGTTAATGTACTTTTCTTTTCTTCTTTTGGTATATGATCTGTGATTTCATTATAATAGACATCTCCAAGTTAAGAAATGTGAGATCACAAGTGATGTGCCAAGAAGGAAGGCAAATGCGCACATCAAGTGGTGTATTACTCATAGGGATATGAACACAGGATCCTCAGACCTACAGTCAAGTTCACTCACAGGCAGTTTCAGCCAGTCTTATTAAGGAATATATGATCCCATCAAGAACAAAGAGTTCTGGGTCTCTATCCTGGGTAGATTCACAGACAGGAAGTGTGAGGGGGCATTAGAGACAATCAATCAGGAGTTGGTCTGGATTGAGGCCCCATCCTCTCTTGCTGACCAAAAGGACAAATCTTAGAATAAACATTTACATTTCTCAAAGTGCTTTATGTATGTTATCTCATTTTTCACTTAAAACAACCCTGAGAGGTAAGTATTATTATCTCCATTTGACTAGATGAGGCAGACAAATTAAGCAACTTGCCCAGGGTCACACAAGTAGTGCCAGAGATTGGATTTTAAATCAGGTCCTTCAGATTCCAGTTCTAGGACTCTAGTCATTGTACTAAATAACTACCTCTTAGGGTTGCATTTCAGAATTGAAAAGGTTTTTTTTTTTTTTTTTTTTTTTTTTATGAGGTCATTAAATCCAAACATCTCAAGGAACACATAAGAAAACTGAGCTCCAAAAAGAATAAATGAAGAAAAGAAAGCTAAGATGATGGATTAAGGGCAGATACCCAGCTGAGCTCTCTCAACATCCCCCTCCCAACAGTTTTTTTTTAAATGCCTTAGATTCAATGTTGGAGTAGCAGAGACAACAAAAAGTCAAGGTGAGATATTTATGTTCAAGGTGAGATATTTATGTTTTCTGGCATAACGAAACTTAAGAGTTAGACAATGAATGTCTGTCACACTGGGGTAAAGGTCTGGTTGAGGTCTGTCCAGGCCCATTCACATGGTGGGGACAATAGCAGCCTCAGCAAGAGCAGCTCCAATAGTTTTCAGCACAGAGATAGGAAGAAGGTCAGAGGATTGGTCAGAAAGATATTTCAGGGGACAGTTTTCTGGCACAGGGTATAACTGGTGGTAATAAGCAACTCTATTGCTCATTTGCAGCTCTGGGTCGCAATTGCAGAGAGGATAGGAGTCCAGATGGTCAGTCATAAGGGAGCAGGGGCTCCAGGTACACTTCGAAGGCAAAGAAAGTGCTAGCAAGTGCGTCTATAAAGACCAGGACCACTTCCTTAGTAAAAACCAGAGGACATAACAGGAGAGTAGTGGCCATACCTCTCTCATTATTACTCAACCTTGGAAGTAATAAATTTCAGACCTCAACAATCAGCTCAAAAAATGGCTTCATGGAAAAGGCTGAAGCTTGGCATGGCACTTCTCAAAGCCAGACAAACAGAGTTCAACTTCAACATAAAGTTTAAAGTCAAGAAAAAGTCTGTGGAACTGAGAAAAGAACAACAACAAAAACAGAACTTGACCATAAAAACCTACTCCAGTGGCACAGAAGGCAAAGACAAACGCAGGAGAGGACAACAATGTGAAAACAACTACAAAAAACCTTCAAAGAGTCTCAGACCATTACAAGGAGTGTAGACCCGTGTGAGCAGTGCAGAGTAGCAGGGATAGGACCCAGAACAAGATTCAGGGTGCCACTTGCAGCAGTTCCCAGATTTCTCAATCCACAAACACCACAAACAGCTTCAAAGGTCAGTGGGAAGGCACCTGACTTTATCATTTTCTAAGCCCTCCACCTAGAGCCCCTGGGGAAATTGAAGGGCTGATATAATCTTAGCTCTGAGTGTCAGCTCTGGGAGACATCCACCTAAAGCCCCTGGGTGAATTGAGCCACTGATCTGATTTTTAGCCCTGAGCTCCACCAGGGGTGAGGAGGAGCACTGGCCCTGGAGCAGGTGGAGGTTTTGGAGAGGGAATTCAATTGCAGATTCTGGGCAGAAAATTTTTGGTTGTTCCCAGACCAGTGTGAAGGTTAGGCGAGGAGTAAATTTCTCTCCCTTGATTGTGCCACCTTAGAGAAACTGAGAACTTACAAGTCCCCAGAATATACCCTCCTCTAGACAAAGGTCTCAAAAGTCAAGTAATTGGCTGGGAAAATGCCCCAAAAAGGAGAAAAGTAATACTATAGAAGGTTATTTCTTGGTGAACAGAAATTTTCTCTCATCCTTTCAGATGAGGAAGAACAAAGCATAACATCCAAGGACGTCAAAGCTTCTGCATTAAAAACCTCCAAAATAAATATGCCAAGGTCTCAGGTCATGGAAGAGCTCAAAAAGAATTTTGAAAATCAAGTAAGAGAAGTGGAGGAAAAATTGGGAAGAGAAATGAGAGTGATGCAAGACAATCATGAAAAGAAAGTCAACAACTTGCTAAAGGAGACCCCCAAAAATGCTGAAAAAAATAACATCTTTAAAAATAGGCTAACTCAATTGACAAAACAGGTTCAAAAAGCCAATGAGGAGAAGAATGCTTTAAAAAGCTGAATTAGTTAAATGGAAAAGGAGGTTCAAAAGTTCACTGAAGAAAATAGTTCTTTAAAAATAAGAATGGAACAGATGGAAGCTAATGACTTTATGAGAAACCAAGAAATTTCAAAACAAAACAAAAAGAATGAAAAAATGGAAGATAATGTGAAGTCTCAATGGAAAAACAACTGACCTGGAAAATAAATCCAGGAGAGAAAAATTTTAAAGTTATGGGACTACCTGAAAGCCATGATCAAAAAAAAAAAAAAAAAAAGAACCTAGATGTCATCTTTCATGAAATTATCAACTGCCCTGATATTCTAGAACTAGAGGACAAAATAAATATTGAAAGAATCCAACAATCACCTCCTGAAAGAAATACCAAAAAAGAGAAATTCCTAGGAATACTGTAGCCAAATTCCAGAATTCCCAGGTCAAGGAGAAAATATTACAAGCAGCCAGAAAGGAACAGCTTGAGTGTTGTGCAAATACAATCAGGATAACATAGGATCTGTCAGCTTCTACATTAAGGAATCAAAGGGCTTGGAATATGATATTCCAGAAGTCAAAGGAACTGGAATTAAATCAAAAATCACCTATCCAGTAAAACTGAGTATAATACTTCAGGAGAAAAAAAATGGTCATTCAATGATATAGAGAACTTGGAAGCATTCTTGATGAAAAGACCAGAACTGAATAGAACATTTGACTTTAAAACACAAGAATCAAGAGAAGCATGAAGAGGCAAACAATAAAGAGAATTATGGAAAGATAATATTTGTAACTCTCGAAACTTTTCTCAGTATTTGGGAGGGATTTTATACACACACACACACTGTTAGAATCATCTCATAAAAATGTAGGGGTGAGAAAGAAGGATGCAATGAAAGGAGGGGGAAGGAAGAAGTAGGTTGGGGATTTTTTTTCCATAAAAGAGGAATACAAGGAAGACCTTTTAAAATTGAGAGGAGAATGGGAACAGTCAATTCTTGAACCTCACTCTCATCAAAATTGGTCCAAAGAGGGAAGAATACATATATAGATTCAATTCTGTATAGAAATATAACTTACTTAATAAGGAACTAGGAGGGGAAGCAGATAACAGAAAGAGGAAGAAGTGACAAATTTGGGCGTGAATTAAGGGAGTCAGTGGTTAGAAGCAAAATAGATTTTTGAGGAAAGATAGGATAAAAAGGGAGAGGAAGAAACAGAAGATATTGGGATGAAAGGTCACACACAGTCATCATAACTATGAGAATGGGATGATCTCACCCCTAAAATGGAAGCAGATAGCAGAATGGATTAGAAACCAGAAAACAACTAGTTGCTGTTTACAAGAGACAGACTTGAAACAGAAAGGCACACACAGAGTTAAAATAAAAGGCTGTAGCAAAATTTAATGTGTTTCAGATGATGTTTAAAAAAAAAAGGCAGGAGTATCAATCATTACCTCAGGTAAAGAAAAAGCAAAAATAGACCTAATTAAAGAGATAATCAGGAAAGGTACATTCCATCAAAACTTTACAAGTTTATCTGATAAAGATCTTATTTTTCAGATATATACTAAATACAGAACTGAGTCAAATCCATACAAATAAGAGCTATTCTCCAAGTGATAAATGGTCATATGATCTGAATATGAAATTTTCAGAAGAAGAAATCAAAGCTATCTATAGTCATATGAAAAATGCTCTAAATCATTGATTAGAGAAAGGCAAATTAAAACAATTGTGAGATAGCATCTCACACCTATCAAAAATGACAAATGCTGAAGAATATGAGCAGAAAATATGCCCACTAATAAACTACTGGTGGCGTAGTAAACTGGTCCAAGCAGTCTGGAAAACAATTTGGAATTATGTTCAAAGGATGATGAAACTAAGCATACATTCTACATCTAAGAATAGAAGAATGCATTCTAGGAGGATGGTGGAGTAGGTCAGAAATTAACAGATTTCCTCCACAAACAGAGAAAAATGTCACAAAATGAACACAGAGAGGCAAAACTAAAGTGATAAAGCAGTTGTCCTCCTAAGACATCTTGAGAGGACCTTCGAGAAGACTCCAGGGTCTGACTGAAGTAAACACTCCCAGGTCAGCTCCACTCAATCAATAAACAGTAGACACTAAGGGAAACAACTGGGCCTCAAGAAATTTCCCCCCTGGAAATTTTACCTCACAACCTCAGAAGCTTTCACCTCACAAACTTTCATCTGAAGAACAGCAGATCACTGAGTGAGGGAAGGTTGAAGGACCCCCCCATAATTTCCAGAATTCAGTCTTAGGAATGCTGACCAGATATGATCCCAACTGTGACTGTGGCTATGGGAATGGAGAAGCAAGCAAAAGCCCTATTACTGTAGTACTACAGGATACAAGATTTTCAGGACAGTGTGACTAGGGTTTAGTGAAGGAAGAGAGGAATCCTAGAGGTTGAACTCCCAGACAGAATTAAGAAAAAAAAAGAATAGTAAGAAGGACTAGAGGCACTATTACCCACAATTTTGGATTAAAATTTGCTAATAATATTAAGTTGCTAAAATAATATGACAAATTAAAAGTAAAATGAATAAACAAAGGGAAAAGAACCCCAACCATTGAGAGGTACTTTGATTTAAAAGAAGACCTGGGGTCATATTCAGAGGAAGATAGTGAGGTTTTAAAAAAAGCAACTTTTACCCTAAAGAGTAACATCAAATGGTCACAAGTTCAAAAAGATATCTTGGAAGAGCTTAAAAAGGAATTCAAAAATCAAATAAGAGAGAATGGTAAAAAATTAGAAAATTAATAAAACCAATTCGATACAATTATGAAGAGATAGTTAACCAATTGGAAAAAAGGAGATAAAAAATCAGAAGGAAGAAAATAAAGGAAGAAATCTTAAGAAAGAAAAAACTTGAATTGGGCAAGTGGAATTGAATGATTTTATGCAACACCAAGATAAAATAAAACTAGAAAAAATAGAAGAGGATCTAAGACATCTCATTTGATAAATGACTAGTCTAGAGAACAGATATTGGAGAGACAATATGAGAATTGTCAAACTATCTGAAAGTTTATGATCAGAAAAGGTATCTGGATCCAATATTACAAGAAATTGTCAAGGAAAATTCTCCTAAAGTTCATCTAGAACAAGAAGGTGAAGTAGAAATAGAAAGTATCCACCAATCACTACCTGAAAGAAATTCAAGGAAGAAAACTTGCAGGAATATAGTAGCCAAGTTTTGAAATTCCCAGGTTAAAAAGAAAATGTTGCAAACAGGAAGAATAAAAAACAATCAGGATTTCATAAAATCTAGCAGTTTATATATAAAAAGTTATAGGTCTTGGGACATTATATTTCTTTTTGTTTATCTTCTTATCATTCTTTTATTTCTTGATTAACTTTTTTGTTTTCACTTTGCTACAATCACTTCCATAAGTCTTAGATTTTCTCCCCCTCCCTCTCTCCCTCAGATGGCATGCAATCTTATATGGGTTCTACACATACATTCTTATTAAACACATTTTCACATTAGTAACGTGGCATGGAAGAATTAAAATGAATGGTAGAAACCATGAGAAAAAAACTAAACAAAACAAAATATAACACAAGCAAAAATATTTTGCTTCATTCTGCATTCCAGTTCCATAGTTCTTTCTCTGGATGTGGATGGCATTTTGCCTCAAGAGTCCTTTGGGAATGTTCTAAGTCCTTGTGTTGATGTGAATGTTTAAGTCTACCAGAAAAATTCCTCATACACTGTGGTTGCTACTGTGTACAATGATGTCCTGGTCTGCTCCTTTCACTTAGCATCAGTTCATATAAGTCCTTTCAGGCTTCTCCAAAGCCCTCCTGTTCATCTCTTCTTATAGCACAACAGTTTTCCATTACATTCATATACCACAACTTGTTCAACCATTCACCAATTAATGGACATCTAGATTTCCAGTTCTTGACCACCACAAAGAGAGCTGTTTTAAACATTTTTGTACACATAGAACCCTTTCCTGTTTTTATAATTTCTTTGGTATACAGTCCTAGAAGTGATATTGCTATGTGAAAGGGTATGCAGATTTTTGTAACCCTTTGGGCATAGTTCCAAATTGCTCTCCAAAATGGTTGGATTAGCTCACAGCTCCAACAAAAATAAATTAGAGTTTCAATTCTCCCACATCTTCTTCAACATTTATCATCTTCCTGTTTTGTCATATTAGCCAATATGATAGCTGTGATGTGGTACCTCAGACTTGTTTTGATTTGCATCTCTCTAAGCAATAGTGATTTAGAGCACTTTTTTCATATGACTATAGTTAGTTTTAATTTCTTTCTCTGAAAACTGCCTGTTCATATTCTTTGACCATTTATTAATTGGGGAATGACTTGTATTCTTATACATTTGACTCAGTTCTCTATATATTTTACAAAAAAGTCCTTTATCACAGACACTACTTGCAAAAATTCTTTCCCAGTATTCTACTTCCCTCCTAATCTTGGTTGTATTGGGTTTGTTTGTACAAAAACTTTTCAATTTAATGTAATCAAAATTATCCATTTTATACTTCATAATATTCTCTATCTATGTTTGGTCATAAATTTCTCCATTCTCCATAAATCTGCCAAATATACTATTCCTTGATCCCCTGATTTGTTTATACTATCAGCCTTTATACCTAGATCATATATCTATTTGGACTTTATTCTTGTGTATGGTGCCAGGCATTAGTCTATGCTCAGTTTCTGTCACACTGTTATCTAGTTTCCCCAGCAGTTTTTATCAAACAGTGAGTTCTTAATCCAGAATCTGGGGTCCTTGGGTTTATCAAACAGTAGATTGCTATATTCATTGACTACTGTCTCTTGAGCACATAACATATTCCACTGGTCTACTCCTTTATTTCTTAGCCAGCACCAAGTGATTTAGATGATTGCTGCTTTATAATACAATTTGAGATATGGTAGGGTTAGGTTACCTTCCCTAGCATTTCTTTTCATTAATTCCCTTGACATTCTGGACCTTTTGTTCTTCCAGATGAATTTTGTTATTATTTTTTCTAGTTCTAGAAAAATTTTTTCTGATAGTCTGATTGGTATAGCACTGAATAAGAAATTAATTAAGATAGAATTGTAATTTTTACCATTTTAGCTCAGCCTACCCATGAGCACCTGACATTTTTCCACTTACTTAGATCTGACTTTATTTGTGTGAAAAGTGTTTTGTAATTGTGTTCATATAGTCCCTGGGCTTGTTTCCGCAGATATTTTTTTTTTTTTTTTTTTTACTGAATAATGTAGCTTTAAATGGGATTTCTCTTTCTATCTCTTGCTGTTGGGCTGGAACATTATATTTCAAAGAGCGAAGGAATTGGGTTTGCTCCAAGAATGATTTATCCAACAAAGTTGAGTATAATCCTGAATGAAAAAAAGACGGATATTTTCAAAGACTTTCAGGTATTTGTAACAAAAAGACTAGAATTCAATGGAAAATTTGATGTAAAAGATCCAGAAAAAATGTAAGGAAATCATTGAAGATTAGATATAAAGAACTGATTAAGGTCAAACAGTTTACTTATGATATATGAAAATATTATTAATATGAGTAATTATATTGTCAATATATAAATAAATAACTATACATTAATATTAGTAATAATTTTCTTAAAACTTAGCATTACTAAGGGAGTTAGGTTGGGGCTACGTTGTATATGATGAAGTGATTGCAAAAAGCAAAATTAGGTAGGAAAAAGTTAAGAGGAAAAATTATCTCATAAAAACAGGCCACAAAAGGAAGAACTAAATAGGCTGGAGTGGGACCTGTAGAAAGGTATATTGATTGAAATTAGAAGGGTGGTATTGGTTGTTGTCTTTCCTTCTCAGAGAGGACCAAAATGACATCACTATGCTAGAATAAAGTGACAACGTATAGACTGTGGCTGATCAGATCAGTATAAGGCACCTCCCATTTCTTTTGAGTTACTTCAATTCTGCTTTATTCATAGAGCACAGCACCTCATTTGGCGAGGGCGCACCATGCTGGGTGATCTCCCATATCACCATCAAATCCAAAGGTTCTTAAGTGAGACCTTGAGAACGACCTTTTATCTCTTCTTCTGACCACCATGTGAACTCTTGTCCAGTGAGAGTTCTCCATAAAAATACTCTGTTTGGAAAGCATGTACTTTGCATTTCCAGAATTATCTGAATAAAGGTCTCTCAGTGCATCCTGGGTCATCTCCAGTCATTCTGAGGAAAATCAGGTCACTGAATTCAGATGGCTCTGGAGGAGAAGTGAGGCTGATGACCAGCACAGCCCTCCCTCATTCAAAACAAAGTCAAGTACAAGTCATGTCATCATTTCTCTGATGGCATGATGTTCTTTGGCAATGAAGGACGAACACAACAATTTTGCATTTGAACAATATGACCAGCCCATCAGAGTTGCACCATCTGTAGTGGAGTTTGAATGCTTGGCAGTTTTAGTTCAAGTAAGGACCTCAGTGTCTGGTACCTTGTCCTTCCAGGTGATCTTCAGAGTCTTCCTAAGACAATTCAAATGGAAGTGATTCAGTTTCCTGGCATGGCACTGGTAGACCATCAAGATTTTACAGGCATACAATAGAGAGGTCAGCACAACATAGAAGTAGATCTTTAGACTGGTAATCAGTCTCAGACTACACTTTCCTTCAGAGCTTCCCAAACACTGAGCTAGCTCATACAGAAGGGACTTTTAGAGGAGAAGGTAAAATAAGGAATAAGAGGGTGAAGGAAGAAGATGTCATTGGTACTCTTCAAAACTGAAGGACAAAAAACACCACCAATGCATAAACACTTATTGATTGCAATCTAAATTGCTGCATATTTGTACATATTCAATACAATTTGAAACTTCAATTCATGATTTTCTGGGCAGTTTATTCACCCAAAGAGCTACCACTTGACAATTGTTTAATGGTAGATGCAATTTATGTAGGCTTAGAAAAACTTTAAGTACTACATAAACTTTAAAAGTTACTCACATAATGTCAGTTTTAGATCTGGAAGGAATCCAAGATGCTATCTAGTCCAACTTCATTATTGAATGGAGGAAAGTAAGGAAAACAGAGCTTAAGTGACTTTTCCTTTGTCTTACAGGTAATGAGCAACAAAGTAGGAATTCAAATCTAAGTCTCTTCATTCCAAATCCAGTGTTCTTTCAATGGTAAAATGTGTGTGTATGTGTATGTATACACAGACACATGCGTATAGATACACACACATACAGACATATGTATACATACAGATTTTTTACTGTTGCTTTCTCCTAACATATTTCTAGGTTATCCAAGTCATCAGATGGTGGGGGTGCTGAAGGAAGTAGGGAGAGATTTTCAGACTCATCTTCACCATAATGTAAATATGAAGGAAAATTTGTTTTTCTTCCCTACTGAGAATCATCATGGTCCAGATGCTAGAATGTAAGGTATCTAGGCTTCAGGAAAACCTGGGTTCAAACTCAGTCTATGACATTTACTAGATATGACAGCAGGCAAATCATTCTTGCAAATCTCTGAATCTGCATTTACCTCAGAAGATTATTAACAGATCAACATGAAAAAAAGAAGGCTAAGTGCTTTATAAAATTGTATATATTATACAATGTGAGCCAAAAGGTTCAGGGAGTTTTTTAAACATTAATAACTTAAAACAGCACGGGACGGAGACTTTGGGAAACCTTATCAGTTATTATTATTGCTAATGATAATAATATTAATAATGAAAGTTATTTTTAATCCCCCACCCAACCCAGATAAAACTAAAGCTTGCTACAAACTCATGTTATTTAACAGATCATAGTGAAAAGATGAAAACTTAGCTCTCAAAAAAATGCAAACTATCAACACATATAGAAATAATATTTTTAGCAAGTATTAATAAAAGAATGTAAATTAAGCAAGTACTTTTGTGATTGTAAAGAAGTGGGAAAAGTGCATATCCCTTTAGAGTGGGGAATGTCTAAAGAAAATGTACATGAATGTACAAATGTTACATGAATGTAATTGAAAAAGTTGCAAAAAATTGATAGATATGCTGGATACAAAGAATTATGGAGCAACTTCTATGGATTTATGCAAAATAAAATAAACAGGCCTAAAAAAATAGTATTCCAAAAGGCTTCAAATGAAAAAAAAAACATGCAGAAATAATTGTTTCAAAGAACATGCTTGGTCCTGAAGAATAGATATACAAAAAGGCTTGCCCCTACTCCTTTTCAAAAGTAGAGGATTCATAGTCTTATCACCTGTTTCACACCAGTTTTCTACCTCTATAAAATGATCTATTTTAGTTTGATTTTTAGTTTGATTGTTATACTATGGGATAGGAAGTATTGTCATTTAGTATGGCCTATCAATGAAGAACTTAAATCCTTCTAATTATTTAAGACTACATTTTTAAAATGTTTTGTAGTGGTAATCATATAATTTTGGCATATAGCCTGGTATCTTGGAGATTGTATATATTCTGTAGCTAATTTGATTGAAAATTCTCATATATATATATTCTCTATAGATCTCTAATATTATTCTCTATTATATATATATGTTACATCTATATGATATGTACCATATGTCATAGATAGGTTTATGTGCATATGCACAGAAAGAGAGACAGAGGAGACTGGTGTTTTGTGGGTTTATTTCTTGGTTACTTTAATGACGTTAAAAGTTTTTTCAAATGAATTTTGCTTGAATCATTGTGGTTGTCTAAGGAAATAATCAAATAATTCATGTCATTCACCAAAAAACACAATATTTTTGTTTTTTCTTTATGATAATTCCCTTGAATTCCTTTTCTTGTCTTAGTGTTATAGTTATCATTTCTAGAATTATATTAATACCATACATTCTACCTTTTCTTTTTATTCACTGGAAAGGTCTGCAGTACTTAACCACTAAAAATAATGCTATTTTTTGGCAAATATTAATTAACCATATTAAGTAAAGATCTATTTTATGGTAGTAAAGATTTATTTGAAATTTTCAATATAAGTGGTTATTGAAGTTTTCAAAAGTTTTTTCTTTGTCTATTGATAAAAGTCAGCATTTTTTGTTATTGGTAAAGATCACTATGTTGATATTTATATTAATAATGAATAATGATAATAATAAACACAATAGCTAATTTATATGAATTGCTTAAAATTTTTCAGAGCACTTTAGAAATGTTCAAAATAACCAAAGTAAATCAAATGAGGCCACAGAATAACATATTTTAATATGTTATTATAATCACTTTGCTAATATTTTATTCAATACATTCAAATTTCCACTTATTAGAGAATTTAGTTTATAAAATTCAGTCTCTGCTTTATCTCTATTTGGTTTGCATATTAATACCATGTCTAGTAACACCTCTTCTTTTACTTTTCTCCCAAGTAGTTTGTGTAATATTGGGTTTACTTGTTCTATTAACAATTGTTAGAAGTTGCAGTTTAATCTATGTGGTCCTTTTTTTTTTCTTTTTGACTTCGTTTATTGTTTATGCAATTTCTTTATGAAACTGGTTGCTTTAAATTATCCATTACCATTTCAATCTTGGTATTTTACTGAATTTAAAATACCAATCTATTTTATTTGTTACAACCTTTATTGTAATATTGTTGAGAAAATTGTTTCTAATAATTAAAAGAAATTCAAATTACAACAATTCTAAAATGTTGACTTTGGGAAGACAGGCATCACAATGTACTCAAAGGAGCTATGGAGTAGTCCAAATAATCTGGATGACAATTTTAAATTGACAAGATTTGTGACTAAACTATACCTTTTGAAACAATAATCCCCCTAAAATTTTATATAGTATAAGTCAAAGTCAGAAATTAATTCTAATATACATATATATATATATTGAACTAATGTTATATTCTCCTTGCTCTCAAAGAACTAGAAAGAAAGTATTTATTCAATAGATCCTTGCTGACAAAATATGAAACAGGGATATGATAGGTGAGAGAACCTATAATTTTACATGGTATAAAATATGAAATATAATGCAATGTTGTACAATGAGTTTTTTGTATTGATGTAGAAGTAAAAAATATCAAAAGAAAAAATATAGAAATATATGTATCTACAACCAGAATTTAAATTAAAAACTCAATAGAATTTAGAGAAGAAATGAAGATTTTGGAAGAAAAATCCTAACTCTCCTCCTTTTGTGGTTAAAATCCTTGAAGAGGTCAATTACAATTGATGTCTCTACTTCATTTCCTTTATTTTTAATTGTCTGTAGTCTGGTTTCTGATGTCATTATCAAATGATAGTGTTATCTATAAAGTTTCCAATGATCTCATGATATTTTCTCAATTCTCATCTTTCTTGACCTCCCTACAACCTTTGACACTGGATGATCACCTTCTTCTCTTTTACTCTTTTTTCTCAATGTTTCTGTGACAATACTCAAACCTGGTTCTCCACTTGCTTTATGGAACACTGCTCAGAATTCTTTGGTCTATCTGTATCCAGTTCATACGTACTAAAGGGAGATACCTCCCAGGGCTCTTTCCTGATCCTCTTCTCTTCTCCTTATCTATTATTTTACTGAGTATATATTACTGTATATGTGTGTGTGTGTGTATTTACTGAGTATATATTACTGAGTATCCCATGAATACAATAATCATCTCTAAACTGGTGTTTTTCAGTTCTACTTATAAAACCCATATGGCTCCTTACCTCTATCTAGGTTCACTTATCTATTAGATGTCTGTTAGATATACCAAACTGAATGTCTTGTAGACATAGTAAACTCAGCTTACTTGAGTTAACTCATTTTATGCTCATGTCTAAAATTGAATTCAATAGCTTCATTTCCTCCCAAAAAAACCACTTTTGCTCTTCCTAACTTCCTTATCACTGTTGAGGGTACCACAAACCTTTCAGTCACCCATGATTTGCAACTTAGCTGTCATTCTACACTCCTCTCTTTCTGCCACCATCATATCCAATCTCTTGCTAAATCCTGTCAATTTTATTTTACATCCCTTATGCATCACACCTTCTCCCCATGACATTGCCTAATGACTTCCTGCCTATACAATTGCAATAATGCCATGGCTGGAGTCCCTGTTTCAAGTCTCTCCTCACTCCAACTCATCCTCCACTCAACTGTCAAATTGATTTTCCTAAAGCAGAGGTTTTTTGATGTCACTCCCCTTTTCAATAATCTTTAGTGACTCTTTATTACTTACTTGATCAAATACAAAATCTTGTTTAGCACTCCAACTTCTTCATAAACTGGATCTATCCTAACCTTTCTAAGTTTTTACATCCAACCCCCACATACTCTGTGATGCTAGTGAAACTACCTGCCTTGCTGTATCCCAAAGCAGACAAGTCATCTTCCAACCACTGACTGACCTACATGCCTGGAATTCTCTCTTTCCTCATCTCTATCTCCTGGTTTTCCTGACTTTCTTCAAGTTCAGCTAAAATTTCATTTTCTTAAAAAAAATCCACCCAAATTGCTAATGCCTTTCCTCTGTTTATCTTCATTTTTTCCATATTTGTTCATAGCTATTTCATGTTGTCTCCTCCATTAGACTGTGAGCTCCCTGAAAGCAGGAAATATTGTTTACCTTTCTTTGTTTCCCTGGCACTTACATAGTCCTTGACACATAGTAGGTGCTTAATAAATGCTAGTTGACTGACATTGTTAGATAAGGCTACAGTGTTCTGACCAAAGGAAGGTAAGTTTTGATGGTCCGAACTCACCTAATTAATGGGGTTTACTGACGATATTTCTTTCTCAAAAACCAGGCCTTAAACCCAATTCACTCTGGAATTTGTGGATAGAACACCATCCTGACGTGTAACTGACCACTGGATCCTGCTGGCTGTGAAGCAGAAAATGAGGCTGGTGACTTTGCACAGCCCTCCCTTACTCAAATCAAAGTCAATTGCAAGTCATGTCATCATCTCCCTGATGTCATGGTCCTATTCAAGAACAAAAGACAAGCTACACAAACATACTTTGTGGTATTTTTTCTTGTTTGTTTTTTCAAAAGTGGTAGTTCAATATAGAGGAATTTGCTGAGAAATCACTATAATACACATATATGTATATATATATATATATGTATATAAAATCATATTTGTAGAAAGGAAGAACCAAGTATATAAGGAAAGACTGAAAGTAAAAATCTTACTAAAATTTAGATGAGAACAAATTCACAATGTAGTTTGCTAGTGAGGTGACTTCTAACTCAAATCTTAAGTTCAAATCCTGTTTCAAACACACATAAACTATGAGATCCTGAACAAACCACTTAACCTCAGTCTTTTCATTGATAAAATGGGGGGGAAGGGGGAAGATGATGGACTCTAATATTCCATTTAGCTCTAAATAGCAACTTAAATTTATATGAGACTTTAAATTCAGAGCACTTTATTAAAAGAAAATCTCACTTTATAAATCTCACTCACAGCGCCCTCGTGAGAGGGCTCTATGTTCATTCCCAATTCACAGATGAGGAAGCTGACACAAAAATTAAGTGACTGTCCAGGGTCAGACAAATAACAAGATTATGAACCGAAGTGGAGCAAAAGCTGTTCAAGCCATTCATGCTCCCAGGAAATCCTCCAAGGTCCTAGATTGTGTAGCAGGTACCCATCTTCATAAATGAAAGAAGTTCATTATAAGTTTTCCACAATAATGAAATCACAGGTTCAGTTTTTTTTTTCAATAAAAAGAGCATTATTTGAGACATGAAATGCTATGCACATTCCGTGCTTTCACATTTATTCTAAATTGTGACTACAGATCTGGAATTGAGCCGAAGACAGTTACCTATATGTTTCCCACTCCTCTGGGTATTATATACACCTAAGACTATGCTTGTACCTACTCATTTGCTAAAGGTAAACTAATTAGGCAAATTCCTCATAGAATGACCTACATTTTCAGCCTCTTCAATGTATGTTGATATGTATTTTCAACCATCGTATCATAGATTCATTTGCTTAGTATTGTCCTGTGCATCCTAAGACTACATGACTAAGTACCCCACGAGACCATATTACTTGCTATATTTGAGGAGAAAATAAAACAAGTCTACCAATACATTTTTGTGTCCTGCTCAATAGAACAAGGGAAACATCCTTCAATCTAGACAGATATCTTCAATAAATGTTTAGGTTCTCTCTCTGTCTCTGTCTCTCTCTGTCTCTGTCTCTCTGTCTCTGTCTCTCTGTCTCTGTCTCTGTCTCTCTGTCTCTGTCTCTCTCTCTCTCTCTCTCTCTCTGTCTCTCTCTCTCTCTCTCTCTCTCTCTCTCTCTCTCTCTCTCTCTCTCTCTCTCTCTCTCTCTCTTTCTTTCTGCTTTTCCCTCCCTCTCTCTGTATCTTCTCTCTGTCTTTCCTGTATCATTCTATCTCCACATTTCTCTCTGACTCTCTGTCTCTTTCTCCCTCTCTCTTTAGTTTAGAAAATAGGTGATAAATATTGGACTACATTTTTGTTGTTGCTATTATTGTCTGATATCACACTGCTAATTCATGCTGATCTTGAGGTCCAGTTAAAAACAAAGAAGCCTTAGACATTCTTGATATGAAATACTATTTAGTCACATTTCCCTAATTCCTTATTTTTGTCATAGATTTCTCTCCAGCCAAAATATATTACTTATAACTCTCAATTTTTCTCTTTTCTTCTTATGTATTTCTAGTGTATTGAAATATTATCTTTACCTTGATTGTGTCATTTAACTACCCTTATCAACCTCATGCCATCTGCAATTATTTTTCAAAAAGCATACCATATTTGCTTACACATATAAAACAAATTGGGGAAAAAAAAGAAAAAGGTGAATCATTAAATCATTCCATTATGAACATATCTTCATGTTGACATAAATCTGCTCTTTTGGATAGGCATCATAGGGATAGATCTTTCTTGGAGGAAATTTATGATATAGATCCTTCTTTTGACTCAAGGAATAGTAAATTTGCAGCCATGACAAATTTTGTAGGGCCTTTATAATTAAATTTTAACAAAGAATATTTTTAAGCATGAAAGAAAGGTAAAAAAAGATCTGTTTTTGGATACTTGGAAAATTAGACCCAATTTGATCAAGGAAGACAGTTGTCAAGTACTGCCTGCTTCTCAAATCAGTTGTCGTTTTTTTTCAGTCATGCCTGACTCTTCATGACTCCATTTGGTGTTTTCTGGGCAGAGATGCTGTAGTGGTTTGCCATTTCCTTCTCCAACTCATTTTATATGTAAGGAATTGAAGCAGGCATGGTTAAGTGACTTGCCCAGGGTCACACAGCTACAGACATGCAGTGCCTGGAGGTCAGATTTGAACTCAGGAAGATGAGTCTTCCTGACTTCAGGCCCAACATTCTATCCATTGCATCATCTGGCTGCTCCTTCTCAAGATATATACATATATATATATATATATATATATATATATATATATATATATATATGGACACGCTTTGAAAGATAGATATAGATACATGTAATGTAGATATAGATATATAGAGATATAACATGGATAGGTATATATGTGTGTACATGTATATATCCATATATATATATATATATGGATATGTATGTATGTATGCATGTGTGTATATGTACATTCCAGAAGCATTGAAAATGTGGAAGATAATCCTCAGCCATTTTGAACTGAATAATGTGAACAAATGTTAAAATTGAGTACAAAGGAGATAATTCTTTGTTCAGACAAAATAGAGTAACAGGTGCTCATTGTGGTATATGTGAGGGAAGGAACAATATTATTTAAGTTCTTCCTGAAAAATTAAAGCATTTTCAACACAGATGGAACAAAAAGCTTCTTTTTTATCTCTGCTATTCTGACTCTGTTCTTAAGTAGTCATTTGCACTTGTGAACAAATGAAAATTAAACCTTTTATCCTTCATGAAAGATGTATTCATCAACATCATGAATATGATTATTGAATATTCACAGAAATCAAGATTTCTTGTTAACGGGGTAGTGGTATTGATGGGTAAAGCTTGGGAAGTTCTGGTGAGATTGATGGTTCAGTTCAGAACTCTGACATTTTGGATTAAGGCAGTACAGAAATGAATCTTGTATTTGACATTTAAAAGGGAGGCTTTTCCACTGACTGTACTTTCCTAAATCATACCAAAAGAAACTGCCATGACAGAATGGCTTGAGAAATCACTTTCCAACCGTTCCGATATTTTCCCACATTATGGCCAACGAATTGAGACTCTGAGTCATTACATACTTGATGTCACAGCATCATATGAACTAGTGAAGCAATTCAGGAATGCTAAAAATCTTTCATTTTTGTATGGTTCCAGAAACTAAATTCCATTTGCCAATTTCATCCATAGGGATCCTTAAGAAAACATTACATTTGAAATAATTCTGTTTATTCCAGGACACATAAACTTGCTTTGTTCCTTTTGAGTAATGATACAAATAGTAGACAGAAATAGGCTAGTAGAAATTTTAATGCTGAGACTATATTGAAAAGTTTGGTTGAAAGGTTTTATGTAACTGTACTGTATTCATACTATTAGTCTTTCATTCTAAAATGTAATTATACATTAGAAATATGTACTTGCCATGCTATACAAATATATAATCTCAAATGATGTGAGCTAATCACTCTATGATATATAGTAAGTCAAAGAAACTATAGGACAGAATCTTATTTCAAATTTTGAAGCCTCTAGGATAGATTTTAGTTGTTTGAAAAATAAAATATGATTCTACATTTTTGTGTGTGTTTGTGAATTAGAATCTTCTAATAAAGAGTTAAATTAGATAGGATATATACTAGTACTCTAGTTCTTGTAGTCATTTTTTTCTTTTTTTTCATATTTACTGAATTTTTGGTTGATAGCTATTCTTCCCTCTAAAGAATTATCCTTCTTCTTTTTCTTTGTTAGACCTACACAAATGCTTTTTATTGCATTTCCTCACATTTTCTCTGGGATCTCACTTCATAAAACATTTGTTCTCATTTTTCTGAGATCTTTACTCTCTACCTTTCCACTCACTACTTTTCTGTCTCTAAGCATGCTTAGTGTTTCTCTATCCAAATCACACTAAAATAATGTAAAACTTTCATCAACTTTTACTTAAACCTATTTATTACACTTTAAAATCTTTCTGGTTTACACCATCACTGTTATGGAGAGAATGGTCTACACCCATTGATTCCATTTCTTCAGCAAATGTTCAGTCATTATTAAAAGTAGATGATTTATGTAAATAAAAGTACACCACTGGGGGCTTATGAAATAAAAGAGTGAAAAGGAGTTATTCTTCCCACAACAGTGTCACCTCCATGATGATGACAGGATTTGAGTGTAACTAAATGGCTATCCCCTGTGATCCATTCACTGTGTAACCTAGTTGTCTCTATATTCTCTTTATTTTTAGGTGGCTAGGTGGCACAGTTTATAGAGTTCTGGGTTGGGAGTCAGGGTAATCTGTGTTCAAACACCATGTCAGACACTTATTAGCTATGAAACCCTGAGAAATAACCTCTGTGTCTGCCTCAGTTTCCTCAACTGCACAAATGGGTATAATAAGAGTACTTCACTAAGTTTTTGTAAAGCTCAAAGGAGATAATATTTATAAAACATGCAGTGCAGTGCCTGACATAAAGTAAGAACTTAATAAATGTTTATTTTCTTTCTCCTCACCCCCTTATTCCAGACATCTAATTTATCATTTCTACCAGCCAATGGAATTTTATAGTAGGTAAATGAAATCCTAATTGAAGTAACAGGTAAGGAATAAATAAGTTTGAACAACTGAATAGACAGAAAAGAGACAATCAGATCTGACAAGATATGAAATGGCTTAAAGCATCAATCCTATTAGACAGCTCTCCCCACCCTAAAGCTTCATATCCCCGGCACTAACCATTAGCACATTTTCTCAATCACCAATTGCCTCTGACAGTCAGATAAGGCTCAAATTCAGGTACCCCAAGTTACTTGTCTCACTTCTAGCCAAGCACCTACAGTCATCATATTATAATACAACCCCTGTGGAGAAGATATGGCAAAGATATTGGAGTAGTTTGCCATTTCCTTCTTCAGCTCATTTTACAAATGAGGTAACTGAGGCAAACAGAGTTCAGTGACTTGCTGTATCATCCAGGCAATATTCACAGCACCAAGGGTCACTATGAATATGCCCCTGTAATTCTGAATCACAAAATATAGCAGACTCTCCATATAGAAGGCAGAAGAAAGACATTTATTCAGACACCAGAAAGCCAAATCCCAACACCAGAAAGTCAAATCCATCATAGTAACCAAGATGTCAATACACATTAGTACTGCAGGGTAATAAGGCATTTTCAAGTCTTCCTCCCTGCTGGGTGCTTCCCACAAACAAACACTCAGGAGCCTAGCTGTGCCTGATTGCCTGTGTCCTTCCCAGCTCTGAGTAGCCTGAAAAACTTCCTTCCAACTCTGCCCCCTCTTTTTGCTTCATCCATTCAGCAAGGTCCTCCCACCAAGATGTGACTTAGGCTTCTATATAATTTAAGCAGGTCACATGGGTCTGTTAATGAATGGGAAAGATCTTCCTATTTAAATTGCCATTACATTTGGCCCAAGATCTTTTGTATTCATTCGTATAGGTGGGTAGGGCAACTGGTATCAACAGAGTTGTAACAAGGACAATAGAAAATAAGCATATAAAACAATATGGGTGGAACTTGAGTACAAGCACCCCGTCATTCCCCCCTCAAATGAATGGGGCCAAAAATCTTAGGGTAAAGAGTGAAGGTCTCTTCTTCCATAGCTACTTCCTGCTGAAATTGGCAGTAGGACTGTCCCTGCCCCAAGAGGCTCCATTCAAAGGGTCAGTTCTTTAACTGGCACCTGGAGTTTGGTCAATGCCAGATCCAGGGGTAACACATCACAATAAAGGACGAGGAGTGAGACCCAGCTGAGGCAAACAGGCATCTGCAGGTGGAGCGTACTAAGCCTGCAGAAAACAAATATAATGACCAAGTTTAACAGACAAAAAGCCAAAAAGAAACAAGGAGACAGTAACCAGAAGCAGGGTAGATATAGGATTAGCCACCCTTCTGGAGTCCATGGACCCATTATCATAGTCTCATTCTTGGTAGCATATATGACTTAAGGTTACAATTTGGTAGCCATCTTCTCCTGAATAAACAACAGTTACAGTATTATCTTTCCCATATACTATAATTTCTGCAGTCTTTCCTGCTAGTAGATTCTGTGGAGCTTTCGTTTTTCATTTAGCCATTTCTGAATTCCCCCTTCATTTTCATCAACCAAGCTTGATATTTGTGAGTGTCTTAGGTTAGATGAGTAAATATGGTGCCGTACACTACATCTCCCTTTTCTGCTCCCTTGTTGGAAACTGTGTGTTGGCTCATTTCCCCTTTAAGTTAGCAATGAACTGCTCATGCAGAAAGAAGTACTTTCTTCTCCCTACCAAAAACAGTCTCAATTTTCAAGAAAATGACTACTGGAGGAAATAACATGCAAGTCATTATAGAAATAAAACACATTCAGGATAAGTTGGAGATCATTTCACAGAGAACATATTAAGATAAAGCCCAAGCAAGACTTCTAGGTGGTGAGACTTTAGCTAGGACTTGAAGACAGTGAAGCCAGGATGCAGATATACAGAGGGAGAGTTCTAAGCATGGGGGAAAGCAAGTAAAATACATCTAGGAAGAGGAGCTTCTTGAATAAGGAACAAGAGGGTGAGTCTTACTGGATCAGAGTAGGGGAGTAAAAGGAGGTGAGGTAAGTTGTAAGATGACTACAAAGGCTAGATTATGAATGGCTTCAAAAGCTAAAAGAAGATTTTACATTTTGTATTTTTTTCCTAATGGTTATAAGAAACCACTGAACATTTCATTCACCTCTAAGAAAGTTTTATTTAGCTCCATCAAAAATAAAATAGAAGTAAAGTCTAGAGAAATGCAAGTTTCTTGGTTCAGTAAGAAGGCAGATAAAATTCAGTTTTAAGCTTATAGTAACAATCTAAAGCACTTTTATGATGCCATGAAGGCTATTTATGGGCTAAATGCATATGCTACATCTCAACTAGTCACTGCTGATGGAGCTACATTGATTACTGACAAGGACATGACTCTGGAGAGTTGGACTAAACACTTCCATAATTTTCTCAACAGACTGGCATCAATGCTGAAGTCATATACTTCAGCTTGATGGCAATCCTTCTGTATCTGAGCTTCTAACTGAAGAAAAGTGCTTGATACTGATTCTGTTCTAGGTGATATCTACAAAGTAGGGAGTTGGGTCCATTGCTAATACAATATAACAAGAATAGACTGTCTTACAGGACTTTAAGGATACCTGCATTATCCTCCTCTATAAAGGTAAAGGAAATAGATTGTCCTTTGACAATCACAGAGAGACTTATCTTGTAAGAGTTATAAGAGTCTTAGTCACTACTGGCAAGATTCTTGTGAGATTCCTTCTTAATAATCTAATCTTTCAACTAGAAGATGTTAAACTACCTGAGAGACAATGTGGCTTCAGAAAGAGCTGAGGAGTGATCAAAATGATATTTGCTGCCCAGCAACTTCAGGAGAAATACCAGAAACAGAATAGAGGTCTGGACACAAGATTTATAGATCTGATCAAGACTTTTCATACAGTCAGTCATGAGGGCTTATGGAAAATTGTGCCAAACTTTGGTTGCGCATGGAAGTCCATAAATATTACACATCAGTTTCAAGACAGCATACTTGCCTGAATTCTGTATAATGGATGATGCTCTTATACTTTCCCAGTCACCAGTGAAATGAAACAAGGCTGTATTCTGACTTTCATGTTTTTATCATGATAGTTTTCCATCAGCCAGCACTACACCATCTAAATGTGGAACAAATTTGTTATAGCAAATGGAGAATTTTTGAATACTATGGATAAGTTCACTTACCTTAGCAGTATGCTTTCTTTAAAAAAAAATTAATTTATGGAATAAAACAAGCATTTCCATAGCACAGTACAATAAAAAACAATGATTATACATGAAACTGAAAATCTACTAAAAATAACTTGCTATTGCTTTCGAATACCAAGTTATGTAAATTTCTTTGATTTCTTCCTTTCCCTCTCCCAGATATGGATAATATTAGACACAAAGAAGTATGAGTAATTTGCATATTCCAAAAGATCACAAAACATGGCAAAAGACTGACATGCAAAAATATTCATAGCAGTCCTTTTTGTGGTGGAAAAATATTGAAAAGTGAAGGAATGCCCATTATTTGGGGAATGATTGAACAAGCTGTGGTGTATGAATGTAATGGAATACTATTGTGCAATAACAAATGATGAATAAGAAGATTTCAGAAAAAAACCTGAAAAAGACTTGTATCAACTGATGCAGAGTGAAGAGAGCAGAACCATAATACCAGATATATAGTATCAGCAATGTTGTGTAATAAACAACTATGAATGACTCATCTCTTCTCATTAATACAATCCAAGACAAGTACAAAAAAACTCACAAAGGAAAATGCTATCCATATCCAGATAAAGAACTGATTGACTCTGAACACAGATTGAAGCATACTTTTTTTACTTACTTTATTCTTTTTCATAATTTCCCCCTTTTTGATCTGCTTCTTCTTTCACAACTGTGACTAATATGGAAATATGTTTTACATGATAGTACATGCATGACCTATCAAAATGTCTACCATTTTAGGAAGAGGGAGGAGGAAATATTTGGAACTCAAAATCTTATAAGAATGAGTG